>CM016623.1:30221724-30939691 GCA_005393395.2 Gossypium australe | reverse complement strand
CGTAGTGGTAATCGTATTTGTGATAAAACAGTTTCAGTTAGAAGCAGTGAGTGTTTTTGAAAAATCACAAAAAATAGGAGAAAAGGGATTAAAAAGTGAATAAGATCAAATCAAAGCTTACTGTGTCTATTTTGACGTGGAAGAAATGGAGAAGGAAAATGAATTTTATATTCTGAGATATCTTAATTTTAGTGAGACTGGTTCTAATTGACTTCGTGGTTCCCTGATTTGTCTTGGAAAAATCATATAAAATTGTACAAAGTGAATTATGGGTTATAATTTATATGTATAGATTCCTTAATGAGCCTATTTTCATTAGAAATAAGTGGGAGCAGTATATGAAAACTGTACAGTGAGATATTTGAATTTGGGTAAAAGAGGTCAGAATTGTTGGACAGTGAAACAAGGGAAACTTTAAGGAATAAAACTGTACTAAATGGTTAAGCCAAAATTTCTGGAAAATTGTAGTAAGAAGATATATGGGTCTAGTTTCAAGAAAAATTCACGGATTTAGATTTCGAGATCCCTAACTCGAGTTATAGTTGATTTAGTCAGTATGAAGTGGATGGACAGTTTCAATTTTATGCCCAAATTAGTAGTTAAGTCCAGGGTTGCGAAATTACCGAAATACCCTTGGGTTGAGAGATTACCGAATTACCCTTAGTGGCAAGATTACCGAATTATGAAAATGCCCCTATGGCTGATTTACCGAAAATGTCCTTATGGACCGATTTACCGAAATGCCCCTAATGGGCCGATTTGATAGATTACCTTAATGGGCCGACTTTGCAAAGTGTTATAATGGGCCGAATTTTTGTAATGATCTCTGAATTAATGATGGTTGTTTGCATCTGTAAATATCATGATTTGTTATGTATGTTGCATATTTACATATTGCATGGGATGGGAAACTTGAATGAAGAAAGAGTAGACCGGTGGCATTGCCACAATTCTGATAATGGCTATGTGCCAAGTTAAATATGGCTTTGTGCCATCGCAATTAAGGCTGTGTGCCGAAAATATTACCATATATGATACTCTGGTGGCTTAGCCACAAAAATATTATAAATGGCAGCTTGACTGCAAATTGGAGACTGGCGAGGTGGGTTGACTTGATCGCCACAGGAGAGATTGGTTGGTATGGGTGGAGAGACTGGCGGGGTGGGTTGACTTGATCCCCACAGGAGAGATTGGTTGGTACGGGTGGAGAGATTGGCTGGATGGGATGGGTTGTATTCATATCATTTACTTACTACATGATAATGGATTAGGCCCAAGATTATGTTATATGGGCTCAGGCCCAAAATATTGCTAAATGGGTTCAGACCCAGTTGACAACGATAAGGGGATTTCACACTGAGTTCTTGTAACTCACCCCCTTTTTCCTTAACCTTGCAAGTAATGCTCCTTGATGTGGACTTGGGCTTTGGATGACTCGGTGGAGGCCATACTTCAGAATTGGTGTTTTATTTTGAACTTTAAATTTCTATTACCGTTCTCTTTACTATTTTGGGTTTTACGATGTAATAAGGCCTCTGGAGTATTCTATTTTGCTATATGTTTGACGTACTTATATTTTGCTCAAATTACTTTAAATGGGGTTTTTCTAAAACCTTAAATAAAGGTTTTCCAACATAGATTAACAAATGGATTTTATAACAAAATTTTACAAATATTTTTAACTCGGAAATTTTCTCTCAAATTATCAACGACATTTTCAAAAGTCACAGTTTTAAAATATCACGAGTTTGAATATTGATTCTTCAATTAACCTCTCGAAAGTATTAGTATTTTTATCAAAGGTTTTTAATCAAACTTGTTTTTTCTTGATTTTAAAAATCAATACCTATTTTAGTACGGATAAAAAGGTTTAACATGTTTTTCTCATGTGACATGTCAGATCCGGTCATAACGCATGAGCCGGGTTTGGGGGTGTGTTACACGAGTCGTGTAATAGGGGTAAATGAATAATAAAGTTTTATAATCGATATTGAAATGGCATGGTATGAGAAATGGAAGTGAAATAGTGAATTGAAAATATAATGTGAAATATGTTGCAAATATATGGAATATACGAGTTATATACTCATGAAATGAATATGGAATGGATAATGCAAGTGTATAATGAAATGTGAAATAAATTGTGAAAAGCTATTTATATAGCAAGTATGTGAATTGAGATATTGTGAAACAAAGAAATATGATATGGTTGTTGTAGAAATTAAATATTAATATGTGTTTATATTCCAATTATATATTTGTAATTTCTTGTTTTTAAATATTCGGATTATAAAATACCATTAAGTTTTTACTCAGTGTACGATTTTATTTTCCGTGCCCAGATTAGATTTTGAAGAGTTGTAATTGAGGTTAACACCCTAAACTCGGCCTAAACATCCAGACCAAGTTGGAGAGTTATATCACCTGCACTAAATTCATATTATCATAACACAATCAAATTGAACCAATAGTCACATAATATTCATCACAACTATAATTTAAACATATAACCTTCGTAAGTCCATAACATCAGAAAACATAAATCCTAATAGTAATGCTAAAAAGGAAAGTTAAGTGTTTGACCGAGCTCCTGCGACACCGACCCGCTCAAGACTGATTACCACATGAAATCCAGTCAATAAAAGGGTGAGCTGTGAACTCAGTGTGTAAAAAGGGATGTAATTCAATGGTGGTTGCTTATAAAGAAATTTCAGTTCAGAGATTTGATTAGACATAGAAGCATGTCCAATTCGGATTCAAAGCAAAGGGGTTACATATATGTACATGTACTATTCCAGTTCAGATATGGTTCAGATTCGATTCAAATGCGATGTTCCTATTTTCATCCGCTACACACCAACTTCGGCCTTCCCAACACACCACTATGGATATTTAATGTCCATCCATCCTGCACACCTATAGAGTGTTCAATGACACTTCATAGAAACGCAGCTTAGCTGCTAGATCAATATGCGACAAGCGCCAGAATCAGAGTGATACTCATTGTGGCATAGCCACGATATCAGTACAGACTTCATTTCTCTTCACAGTCTCCCACCACATGTTAATGTAGAATACAATTATCCGTAACATATGTTCAGTCATTCTAATACATTACATAATTAATAAAATAGTTCAATATCAGAGTGGTATTACAGTGCACATTCAGGTATGTGATTCACATATCAGTCTCAGTGTGTTAGACAGTTCTCATATAAACAAATTTAGTCATTCGTACATTGATGAAACCAATAGCAAAGTTTAGCAACATTTTCAGCCTCAGAAATAGTTTCTCGGACCCAATATCCTGCCACACGACCTGGGCACACACCCATGTGCCTTGACCGTGTGGTTTTTAAACACAAACAGTGAGTTACACGGCTTGGGCACATGCCCTTGTGGCCACCCATGTGGCCTTAATTCAGTAAACAGTGAGTTATACGGTCGTTCACACGGCCTACCACACGCTCGTGTGGCGTCGACAACCACCATTTTTGGCGATCCGAGACTTGCGAATTAAGGTTTCTAGTAGGCACTTGAAAAGATTTTGAAGAGACAATGATTCTAGAGATCCTCGAATCCTAAAACAAGCATTCAGTAACACAATTTAGCCAATTAACCAACAGAACTTCCCGATTGCTCGCTAAATTCTTACGTCAAGAGTTTCGACACAAACCTTCAAACATTCCAAACTTACCGAAACTTCAGCAACAATCACAGAAACTGTCTTATTGTTATTCCTTGGTGTTAATAGCTTCGCCGGATAGGTAAAACATGATCGTTAAGTAGAGATTCTAGAACTCACAACAGTATTCCGTCCTAAACACTTTACAAGGCAAAGGAGAAATAAAATTGTGAAGATGCTCGCATTGACAGTTACTTACCGACGGCCTCCAGACCAGTGACTAATAGTATAATTTTTGTTAAGTTGTATTCCCTCACCACTTTCGATTAACACAATAATCAATCCCCAAAAAAAGATCGAAACGGCAAAAAAAAATTAGAGAAAGGGAGAATGGGAAAAAAATGAAAGAATGAAGGAAAACTATTGTTAATTAATTCCTAACTTCCTAACAGATTTCTGACGCTTGACAAATATGTTCCTAACACATACGATGGTATTTGAACTCAAAAGTAGACAGAATACAGACAGATGCTTAACCAGTGAACCAACAGGCTTATTCTTGTCAAACTTTCACACTGAATCGAACTTAAGTGGTAACACGTGCTTATAGGTTGATTGCAAAAACAACAAACTTTTAATGATGCGATTCGAACTTCAGACCTTAAACTCAATAGTAGAACAAAGAACCACAAATACAAAAATCTAATTACTGCAGAATCTCACAATTATATTTTTAAAAGTTTGGGGCGTTACATAGGTTGTGAGCATCCTTCTCATCACATCTTCAAGTGCCAATAGGGTATGTTTCAAATTTTGAATAGAATGGTATGTACATTAGGAAGATCAAGTATGTTCCAAGTAGTAGGGACTAAAATATAAGTTATAAAATTTATTTTTTCGGTTAAAATATATAGTGATTAGCCAAAATCATTTTGGAACCAAATGTAATATTCCTATATCAGGTTCCTTGGGTCGAACCGGGTATAGGGGTGTTGCATAACCGATATAATATGGAACCCGGTGCCTTATTGTCTCGTAGTCGAAGTAACCTTTGTAACACCCCAAACCCGGCCTAGAAGTTAGGCCCGAATTTGGCGTGTCACATGGAAGTTTTTTTTTTTTTTCCATCTTTGAGATTGTTAAAAACTTGTTCGAGATTTACGGCCTCTTTGTTAAAACCCAAAACACTTAAGCATTGTATCTACTTGAAAACGTAATTATCTTTAAAGACCTTTTTGGTTGTGAATATATTTGAAACAACAATTTACGAAAATGGGACGTTTGGGAATAGAGTTGCAGAAGCATTTTGAAAGAAAATCCAAGGCCTTATTACAACATTTAACCCAAAATAGTAAAGTAATAAAATAAACGAGAAAGAAGTCTAGAGTCCAAATAAACCCATTTCTGAAGTATGGTCTCCATCGAGTCATCCATGGCCCAAGTCCACGTCACTGAACGTTACCTGAAAAGGTTAAGAAAAAGGGGGGTGAGTTATAAGAACTCAGTGTGTAATCCCCTTACCATCATCCACTGGGTCGAAACACACATAGCATATTTTGGGCCTAAGCCCATTTACAATTATAACATAATAACATGTATATAACATGCATATGATATGCAAATCCCAAACCAAAACTAATTTCCATCCGCTACACACCACCCGTACCAACCAACACACCTGTGGGGATCAAGTCAACCCACCCCGCCAACACACCAATAGCAGGCATTAAGCCAATTATAACATTTGTGGCAGAGCCACCGAACTAGATTGTGACAAAGTCACCGAACTAGAGGCATTAAGCCATTTAAAATATTTGTGGCAGAGCCACCGAACTAGATTTTGGCAACAGGCCATTTAAAATATTTGTGGCAACAGGCCATTTAAAATATTTGTGGCAGAGCCACCGAACTAGATTTTGGCAACAGGCCATTTAAAATATTTGTGGCAACAGGCCATTCAAAATATTTTGGCAATAGGCCATTTAAAATATTTGTGGCAACATGCCATTTAAAATATTTGTGGCAGAGCCACCGAACTAGATTTTGGCAACAGGCCATTTAAAATATTTGTGGCAACAGGCCATTCAAAATATTTTGGCAATAGGCCATTTAAAATATTTGTGGCAGAGCCACCGAACTAGATTTTGGCAATAGGCCATTTAAAATATTTTGGCAACAGGCCATTTAAAATATTTGTGGCAGAGCCACCGAACTAGATTTTTGGCAACAGGCCATTTAAAATATTTTGGCAACAGGCCATTTAAAATATTTGTGGCAACAGACCATTTAAAATATTTGTGGCAACAGGCCATTTAAAATATTTGTGGCAGAGCCACCGAACTAGATTTTTGGCAACAGGCCATTTAAAATATTTTGGCAACAGGCCATTTAAAATATTTGTGGCAACAGACCATTTAAAATATTTGTGGCAACAGGCCATTTAAAATATTTTGGGCAACAGGCCATTTAAAATATTTTGGCAACATGCCATTTAAAATATTTGTGGCAGAGCCACCGAACTAGATTTTGGCAACAGGCCATTTAAAATATTTGTGGCAACAGGCCATTCAAAATATTTTGGCAATAGGCCATTTAAAATATTTGTGGCAGAGCCACCGAACTAGATTTTGGCAATAGGCCATTTAAAATATTTTGGCAACAGGCCATTTAAAATATTTGTGGCAGAGCCACCGAACTAGATTTTTGGCAACAGGCCATTTAAAATATTTTGGCAATAAGCCATTTAAAATATTTGTGGCAGAGCCACCGAACTAGATTTTGGCAATAGGCCATTTAAAATATTTTGGCAACAGGCCATTTAAAATATTTGTGGCAGAGCCACGAACTAGATTTTTGGCAACAGGCCATTTAAAATATTTGTGGCAGAGCCACCGAACTAGATTTTTGGCAACAGGCCTTCTTCTCTTCGTCATTTATCCCAACCCATGCAGTCATGTATGCATATACAAAGCATAACAATATTTATAGAATAATTTCAACATAAGGCCCATAACACAAGTTGGCCCATTAAACGATCTAGCAAACTTGACCCATTAAACGATCTAGCAAATTTGGCCCATTAATCGATCTAGCAAATTTTACATTTGGCCCATATAGCAAATATAACATTTTGCCCATTTAGCAAATATCACATTTGGCTCATATAGCAAATATCACATTTGGCCCATATAACAAATATAACATTCGGCCCATATAGCAAATATCACATTTGGCCCATATAACAAATATCACATTTGTCCCATATAGGGTATTTTCAATAATTTACACTCTAAGGGTGTTTCGGTAATTTCGCAACCCAGGGGTACTTCGGTATAGGCCGGGTTTGGGGTGTGACATTTAGTTTTTTTTTTTTTTCCATCTTTGAGATTGTTAAAAACTTGTTCGAGATTTACGGCCTCTTTGTTAAAACCCAAAACACTTAAGCAATTGTATCTACTTGAAAACGTAATTATCTTTAAAGACCTTTTTGGTTGTGAAATATATTTGAAATAACAATTTACGAAAATGGGACGTTTGGGAATAGAGTTGCAGAAGCATTTTGAAAGAAAATCCAAGGCCTTATTACAACATTTAACCCAAAATAGTAAAGTAATAAAATAAACGAGAAAGAAGTCTAGAGTCCAAATAAACCCATTTCTGAAGTATGGTCTCCATCGAGTCATCCATGGCCCAAGTCCACGTCACTGAACGTTACCTGAAAAGGTTAAGAAAAAGGGGGGTGAGTTATAAGAACTCAGTGTGTAATCCCCTTACCATCATCCACTGGGTCGAAACACACATAGCAATATTTTGGGCCTAAGCCCATTTACAATTATAACATAATAACATGTATATAACATGCATATGATATGCAAATCCCAAACCAAAACTAATTTCCATCCGCTACACACCACCCGTACCAACCAACACACCTGTGGGGATCAAGTCAACCCACCCCGCCAACACACCAATAGCAGGCATTAAGCCAATTATAACATTTGTGGCAGAGCCACCGAACTAGATTGTGACAAAGTCACCGAACTAGAGGCATTAAGCCATTTAAAATATTTGTGGCAGAGCCACCGAACTAGATTTTGGCAACAGGCCATTTAAAATATTTGTGGCAACAGGCCATTTAAAATATTTGTGGCAGAGCCACCGAACTAGATTTTGGCAACAGGCCATTTAAAATATTTGTGGCAACAGGCCATTCAAAATATTTTGGCAATAGGCCATTTAAAATATTTGTGGCAACATGCCATTTAAAATATTTGTGGCAGAGCCACCGAACTAGATTTTGGCAACAGGCCATTTAAAATATTTGTGGCAACAGGCCATTCAAAATATTTTGGCAATAGGCCATTTAAAATATTTGTGGCAGAGCCACCGAACTAGATTTTGGCAATAGGCCATTTAAAATATTTTGGCAACAGGCCATTTAAAATATTTGTGGCAGAGCCACCGAACTAGATTTTTGGCAACAGGCCATTTAAAATATTTTGGCAACAGGCCATTTAAAATATTTGTGGCAACAGACCATTTAAAATATTTGTGGCAACAGGTCATTTAAAATATTTGTGGCAGAGCCACCGAACTAGATTTTTGGCAACAGGCCATTTAAAATATTTTGGCAACAGGCCATTTAAAATATTTGTGGCAACAGACCATTTAAAATATTTGTGGCAACAGGCCATTTAAAATATTTTGGGCAACAGGCCATTTAAAATATTTTGGCAACATGCCATTTAAAATATTTGTGGCAGAGCCACCGAACTAGATTTTGGCAACAGGCCATTTAAAATATTTGTGGCAACAGGCCATTCAAAATATTTTGGCAATAGGCCATTTAAAATATTTGTGGCAGAGCCACCGAACTAGATTTTGGCAATAGGCCATTTAAAATATTTTGGCAACAGGCCATTTAAAATATTTGTGGCAGAGCCACCGAACTAGATTTTTGGCAACAGGCCATTTAAAATATTTTGGCAATAAGCCATTTAAAATATTTGTGGCAGAGCCACCGAACTAGATTTTGGCAATAGGCCATTTAAAATATTTTGGCAACAGGCCATTTAAAATATTTGTGGCAGAGCCACCGAACTAGATTTTTGGCAACAGGCCATTTAAAATATTTGTGGCAGAGCCACCGAACTAGATTTTTGGCAACAGGCCTTTCTTCTCTTCGTCATTTATCCCAACCCATGCAGTCATGTATGCATATACAAAGCATAACAATATTTATAGAATAATTTTAACATAAGGCCCATAACACAAGTTGGCCCATTAAACGATCTAGCAAACTTGACCCATTAAACGATCTAGCAAATTTGGCCCATTAATCGATCTAGCAAATTTTACATTTGGCCCATATAGCAAATATAACATTTTGCCCATTTAGCAAATATCACATTTGGCTCATATAGCAAATATCACATTTGGCCCATATAACAAATATAACATTCGGCCCATATAGCAAATATCACATTTGGCCCATATAACAAATATCACATTTGTCCCATATAGGGTATTTTCAATAATTTGCACTCTAAGGGTGTTTCGGTAATTTCGCAACCCAGGGGTACTTCGGTAATTTACCCTCCAAGGGTATTTCAGTAATTTCGCAACCTAGGGAATTTCGGTAATTTACCCTCTAAGGGTATTTCGGTAATTTTGCAACCCAGGGGTATTTCAGTAATTTACCCTCCAAGGGTATTTCAGTAATTTCGCAACCTAGGGAATTTCGGTAATTTACCCTCTAAGGGTATTTCGGTAATTTTGCAACCCAGGGGTATTTCGGTAATTTACCCTCCAAGGGTATTTCAGTAATTTCGCAACCTAGGGAATTTCGGTAATTTACCCTCTAAGGGTATTTCGGTAATTTTGCAACCCAGGGGTATTTCGGTAATTTAACCTTCAAGGGTATTTCAGTAATTTATCCTCCAAGGGTATTTCGGTAATTTTGCAACCTAGGGGTATTTCAGTAATTTCGCAATTCTGGACTTTAACTACTAATTTGGGCATAAAAAATTTAAAACTGTCCATCTGCGTCATACTGACTAAATTGATTATAACTCGAGTTAGAAAACTCGAAATTTAGATCCGTAAAATTTCCTTGAAACTAGACTCAGATATCTTCTTACTGTAATTTTTCCAGAATTTTTGGCCTAGCCATTTAGTACAGTTTATTCCTTAAAGTTTCTCTTGTTTCACTGTCCAATGATTCTGACCTCTCTTAACTTAATTTCAAATATCTCGCTGTACGGTTTTCATATACCGTTCAAACTTATTTCTCTTGAAAATAGACTCACTAAAGAATCCATACATATAAATTATAACCCATAATTCATTTTGTACAATTTTATATGATTTTCCAAAACATATCAGTGAACCCCGAAGTTAATCAGAACCAGTCTCACTAAAATCAAGATATCTCAGAATATAAAATTCCTTTTCCTTCTCCGTTTCTTCCATATTAAAATAGACACAGTAAGCTTTAATTTGATATCTTAATCACTTTCTAATTCTGTTTCTCCTATTTTTCATGATTTTTGGAAATCATGTCACTGTCATTGACCAAAACTGTTTTATTACAAAAACACGGTTACCACTATGAACCTACGCGCGTCCGAGTGATCCCGGGTGCCGATTTTCGGTTTTCTTTGGTATTTCGACCAAATCACAGAACATTAATGCAAAATTTCAGAGAAGTGTGAGATTACACACCATTTCAAACATGTATTTGGAAGGGTATGAGATTACACACCTTATTCGGAATCCGTAACGCGATGCTCTCCGCGACACCAAAAATCCGAATCACCTATTACGAGGAATAGGCTTTCGATTGAACCTTTGATAAAATACTTCGAGACCTTGCAACCAGGATAAAATCTCTCATGGCAAGTCCCTAGACTCTCAACCATGTTACAAATTAGTCCCCTCATTAGCTAGCTTAAGCTTTGGGGGTTCCAAAAATATAAAAATTATCAACTAAAGCCATCAAAATCACTTACTAATAAGGGAGATAGCTTGGCTGAAAGTTCAAACCCCCAAAGCTCCATTTCTTCATCAATTTTCGGTGGAGAGAAGATAGATGAATAGTAAAAGATGATAGCATCTTTTACTCATCTTATTCTATTCATTTTATCACCTAATTCCCACCTATTTTGACCAAAATTAAAATTATTATCCCCTATGTCACATGGCCGGCCTACTCACTTAAAACAAGGCCAAATTGCACAATTGGGGCCTCCAATTAATAGCCCATAGCTATTTCGCACCTTTAGCAATTAAAATTAAACTTTAGCACTTGATGCGATTCAGTCCTTTTTCGAAATTAAGCCCTCAATCGCTAAAATTGAGACACCAAAAATTTCATGCATGTTTATAAACATGTTATAACACATAGAATAACATAAAAATAATTTTCTCTATTCTCGGTTTAGCGATTCCGAGATCACTGTTCCGACTATCCCCTAAATCGGGCTATTACACCCTCCATGCATTTTTTTTTTCACCTACCTCATTCTTTTCAAATCTCATCATTATATATATTTTTTTTCTTTTTCTTTTTCAACAAATCACTCTCCATCATTCCTTTTTCCACAAATCACTCTCCATCATTCCTTTTTCTCCCATTTCTTTTTATTCTTTTTCTTTTATTTCATCCTTTAATGATGTCATGGATGACACTTGGAAGAGCACATCAAAATAAATCCAAAATTTGCAAAAGATGAGATTTGAACCCCTTCCCTCCATTCTCTCCACTTGATGCCATAACCTCTTTACCAATAGTTCATTTATGATAACAATTTACTCACTTATTTCCATAAGTTTTGATGCCTCTTACTATTTCTCCTTAATAGGCTTAAACACTAACTTTCATTAAGGCCCATCTTGAACCCGAAACTTCATAGAACCCCGTAACTTTCTAAAATCATCTTCTTAATAAGTCCAACTTGAAATAATGTCATTCTCTTATTCTCAAAAATTTTAAACACTCCTACGCCCAAGGCCCAATGAGCCCAATCCTACTAGGCCCAATTTCGGGATGTTACAATTCTACCCTCCTTAAAGAAAATTTCGTCCTCGAAATTTCCAATCAACTACTAGACGTACCGCTCAATTCACATCACTATGCTTTCGCTGCGCACTCTGATCTTAATAACACTAATGTACTTTTAACAAATTCTTGAATCCTCTTTCACAACCAAACATCTAACCACAAAAGCAAGCAGTCATCTACCACTTATACTTCAAATTTTTCTACACTCAATCATCACATCCAACAAAAACATACCTGACTTGATGGTCATGAAACAATCTCGAGCCTTATGCTCCTTAGACCCGCATCTCATACATGCTCCTGACCTCCTTCAGCATTTTCTAGGATGATGCTTTCTACAATAATCGCAAGCCAAAAAGTTTGGACGTGCCTTGACATGCTTTACGAAACGACACTACGACCCAAAAGAATCATTATCTATTTTCTTCTTACAGTCCTCAAACCTAACTCGAAGTGCTTCACCAATTCCTCTAACCTTTTCAATTACCTCCTTAACTATTTGAGTCAGCTCATCAACCTTAGCTCAATCATGAGATCCCGTCTCAACCACTAGCGATGCTAGCGCCTCCTTTTCGGAAACATGCCCCGATGCTGAAGATCTAGCCTTAGTACCTCGGCGTCTACCACGTCCACATCTATCGTGTCCACGTCTTCTAACATTCATGTTCACTAAGGTCGACTTAATCTTATTACGAGTTTTATGAATCAATATACTATTCGATGTTTATTAAACAATGTCTTATGGAGTATAAGAGTTGAAGTGGTTTTCGCAAAACGTATCCTAAAGTCTCAATCTCTATAGTTTTTACTCCTAAAGCCAAAACTTCTAGAGTATTTCTACGGTCATATCATAATAATCATAATCATAAGATTATAACATATACTTACTTGACTTGGTGCCGGATACCCGTGGTGCCATACTTCCTTTAGAACATGCATTTATAAATCAAAATTTTAAACAGCTTTGGAAAACGCTTTTGAACCCAAACCACAGCCGAGTTTTGCAAACTGAGCTCTGATACCACTAAATGTAACACCCCAAACCCGGCCTAGAAGTTAGGCCCGAATTTGGCGTGTCACATGGAAGTTTTTTTTTTTTTTCCATCTTTGAGATTGTTAAAAACTTGTTCGAGATTTACGGCCTCTTTGTTAAAACCCAAAACACTTAAGCAATTGTATCTACTTGAAAACGTAATTATCTTTAAAGACCTTTTTGGTTGTGAAATATATTTGAAATAACAATTTACGAAAATGGGACGTTTGGGAATAGAGTTGCAGAAGCATTTTGAAAGAAAATCCAAGGCCTTATTACAACATTTAACCCAAAATAGTAAAGTAATAAAATAAACGAGAAAGAAGTCTAGAGTCCAAATAAACCCATTTCTGAAGTATGGTCTCCATCGAGTCATCCATGGCCCAAGTCCACGTCACTGAACGTTACCTGAAAAGGTTAAGAAAAAGGGGGGTGAGTTATAAGAACTCAGTGTGTAATCCCCTTACCATCATCCACTGGGTCGAAACACACATAGCAATATTTTGGGCCTAAGCCCATTTACAATTATAACATAATAACATGTATATAACATGCATATGATATGCAAATCCCAAACCAAAACTAATTTCCATCCGCTACACACCACCCGTACCAACCAACACACCTGTGGGGATCAAGTCAACCCACCCCGCCAACACACCAATAGCAGGCATTAAGCCAATTATAACATTTGTGGCAGAGCCACCGAACTAGATTGTGACAAAGTCACCGAACTAGAGGCATTAAGCCATTTAAAATATTTGTGGCAGAGCCACCGAACTAGATTTTGGCAACAGGCCATTTAAAATATTTGTGGCAACAGGCCATTTAAAATATTTGTGGCAGAGCCACCGAACTAGATTTTGGCAACAGGCCATTTAAAATATTTGTGGCAACAGGCCATTCAAAATATTTTGGCAATAGGCCATTTAAAATATTTGTGGCAACATGCCATTTAAAATATTTGTGGCAGAGCCACCGAACTAGATTTTGGCAACAGGCCATTTAAAATATTTGTGGCAACAGGCCATTCAAAATATTTTGGCAATAGGCCATTTAAAATATTTGTGGCAGAGCCACCGAACTAGATTTTGGCAATAGGCCATTTAAAATATTTTGGCAACAGGCCATTTAAAATATTTGTGGCAGAGCCACCGAACTAGATTTTTGGCAACAGGCCATTTAAAATATTTTGGCAACAGGCCATTTAAAATATTTGTGGCAACAGACCATTTAAAATATTTGTGGCAACAGGTCATTTAAAATATTTGTGGCAGAGCCACCGAACTAGATTTTTGGCAACAGGCCATTTAAAATATTTTGGCAACAGGCCATTTAAAATATTTGTGGCAACAGACCATTTAAAATATTTGTGGCAACAGGCCATTTAAAATATTTTGGGCAACAGGCCATTTAAAATATTTTGGCAACATGCCATTTAAAATATTTGTGGCAGAGCCACCGAACTAGATTTTGGCAACAGGCCATTTAAAATATTTGTGGCAACAGGCCATTCAAAATATTTTGGCAATAGGCCATTTAAAATATTTGTGGCAGAGCCACCGAACTAGATTTTGGCAATAGGCCATTTAAAATATTTTGGCAACAGGCCATTTAAAATATTTGTGGCAGAGCCACCGAACTAGATTTTTGGCAACAGGCCATTTAAAATATTTTGGCAATAAGCCATTTAAAATATTTGTGGCAGAGCCACCGAACTAGATTTTGGCAATAGGCCATTTAAAATATTTTGGCAACAGGCCATTTAAAATATTTGTGGCAGAGCCACCGAACTAGATTTTTGGCAACAGGCCATTTAAAATATTTGTGGCAGAGCCACCGAACTAGATTTTTGGCAACAGGCCTTTCTTCTCTTCGTCATTTATCCCAACCCATGCAGTCATGTATGCATATACAAAGCATAACAATATTTATAGAATAATTTTAACATAAGGCCCATAACACAAGTTGGCCCATTAAACGATCTAGCAAACTTGACCCATTAAACGATCTAGCAAATTTGGCCCATTAATCGATCTAGCAAATTTTACATTTGGCCCATATAGCAAATATAACATTTTGCCCATTTAGCAAATATCACATTTGGCTCATATAGCAAATATCACATTTGGCCCATATAACAAATATAACATTCGGCCCATATAGCAAATATCACATTTGGCCCATATAACAAATATCACATTTGTCCCATATAGGGTATTTTCAATAATTTGCACTCTAAGGGTGTTTCGGTAATTTCGCAACCCAGGGGTACTTCGATAATTTACCCTCCAAGGGTATTTCAGTAATTTCGCAACCTAGGGAATTTCGGTAATTTACCCTCTAAGGGTATTTCGGTAATTTTGCAACCCAGGGGTATTTCAGTAATTTACCCTCCAAGGGTATTTCAGTAATTTCGCAACCTAGGGAATTTCGGTAATTTACCCTCTAAGGGTATTTCGGTAATTTTGCAACCCAGGGGTATTTCGGTAATTTACCCTCCAAGGGTATTTCAGTAATTTCGCAACCTAGGGAATTTCGGTAATTTACCCTCTAAGGGTATTTCGGTAATTTTGCAACCCAGGGGTATTTCGGTAATTTAACCTTCAAGGGTATTTCAGTAATTTATCCTCCAAGGGTATTTCGGTAATTTTGCAACCTAGGGGTATTTCAGTAATTTCGCAATTCTGGACTTTAACTACTAATTTGGGCATAAAAAATTTAAAACTGTCCATCTGCGTCATACTGACTAAATTGATTATAACTCGAGTTAGAAAACTCGAAATTTAGATCCGTAAAATTTCCTTGAAACTAGACTCAGATATCTTCTTACTGTAATTTTTCCAGAATTTTTGGCCTAGCCATTTAGTACAGTTTATTCCTTAAAGTTTCTCTTGTTTCACTGTCCAATGATTCTGACCTCTCTTAACTTAATTTCAAATATCTCGCTGTACGGTTTTCATATACCGTTCAAACTTATTTCTCTTGAAAATAGACTCACTAAAGAATCCATACATATAAATTATAACCCATAATTCATTTTGTACAATTTTATATGATTTTTCCAAAACAGATCAGTGAACCCCGAAGTTAATCAGAACCAGTCTCACTAAAATCAAGATATCTCAGAATATAAAATTCCTTTTCCTTCTCCGTTTCTTCCATATTAAAATAGACACAGTAAGCTTTAATTTGATATCTTAATCACTTTCTAATTCTGTTTCTCCTATTTTTCATGATTTTTGGAAATCATGTCACTGTCATTGACCAAAACTGTTTTATTACAAAAACACGGTTACCACTATGAACCTACGCGCGTCCGAGTGATCCCGGGTGCCGATTTTCGGTTTTCTTTGGTATTTCGACCAAATCACAGAACATTAATGCAAAATTTCAGAGAAGTGTGAGATTACACACCATTTCAAACATGTATTTGGAAGGGTATGAGATTACACACCTTATTCGGAATCCGTAACGCGATGCTCTCCGCGACACCAAAAATCCGAATCACCTATTACGAGGAATAGGCTTTCGATTGAACCTTTGATAAAATACTTCGAGACCTTGCAACCAGGATAAAATCTCTCATGGCAAGTCCCTAGACTCTCAACCATGTTACAAATTAGTCCCCTCATTAGCTAGCTTAAGCTTTGGGGGTTCCAAAAATACAAAAATTATCAACTAAAGCCATCAAAATCACTTACTAATAAGGGAGATAGCTTGGCTGAAAGTTCAAACCCCCAAAGCTCCATTTCTTCATCAATTTTCGGTGGAGAGAAGATAGATGAATAGTAAAAGATGATAGCATCTTTTACTCATCTTATTCTATTCATTTTATCACCTAATTCCCACCTATTTTGACCAAAATTAAAATTATTATCCCCTATGTCACATGGCCGGCCTACTCACTTAAAACAAGGCCAAATTGCACAATTGGGGCCTCCAATTAATAGCCCATAGCTATTTCGCACCTTTAGCAATTAAAATTAAACTTTAGCACTTGATGCGATTCAGTCCTTTTTCGAAATTAAGCCCTCAATCGCTAAAATTGAGACACCAAAAATTTCATGCATGTTTATAAACATGTTATAACACATAGAATAACATAAAAATAATTTTCTCTATTCTCGGTTTAGCGATTCTGAGATCATTGTTCCGACTATCCCCTAAATCGGGCTATTACACCCTCCATGCATTTTTTTTTTCACCTACCTCATTCTTTTCAAATCTCATCATTATATATATTTTTTTTTCTTTTTCTTTTTCAACAAATCACTCTCCATCATTCCTTTTTCCACAAATCACTCTCCATCATTCCTTTTTCTCCCATTTCTTTTTTATTCTTTTTCTTTTATTTCATCCTTTAATGATGTCATGGATGACACTTGGAAGAGCACATCAAAATAAATCCAAAATTTGCAAAAGATGAGATTTGAACCCCTTCCCTCCATTCTCTCCACTTGATGCCATAACCTCTTTACCAATAGTTCATTTATGATAACAATTTACTCACTTATTTCCATAAGTTTTGATGCCTCTTACTATTTCTCCTTAATAGGCTTAAACACTAACTTTCATTAAGGCCCATCTTGAACCCGAAACTTCATAGAACCCCGTAACTTTCTAAAATCATCTTCTTAATAAGTCCAACTTGAAATAATGTCATTCTCTTATTCTCAAAAATTTTAAACACTCCTACGCCCAAAGCCCAATGAGCCCAATCCTACTAGGCCCAATTTCGGGATGTTACAATTCTACCCTCCTTAAAGAAAATTTCGTCCTCGAAATTTCCAATCAACTACTAGACGTACCGCTCAATTCACATCACTATGCTTTCGCTGCGCACTCTGATCTTAATAACACTAATGTACTTTTAACAAATTCTTGAATCCTCTTTCACAACCAAACATCTAACCACAAAAGCAAGCAGTCATCTACCACTTATACTTCAAATTTTTCTACACTCAATCATCACATCCAACAAAAACATACCTGACTTGATGGTCATGAAACAATCTCGAGCCTTATGCTCCTTAGACCCGCATCTCATACATGCTCCTGACCTCCTTCAGCATTTTCTAGGATGATGCTTTCTACAATAATCGCAAGCCAAAAAGTTTGGACGTGCCTTGACATGCTTTACGAAACGACACTACGACCCAAAAGAATCATTATCTATTTTCTTCTTACAGTCCTCAAACCTAACTCGAAGTGCTTCACCAATTCCTCTAACCTTTTCAATTACCTCCTTAACTATTTGAGTCAGCTCATCAACCTTAGCTCAATCATGAGATCCCGTCTCAACCACTAGCGATGCTAGCGCCTCCTTTTCGGAAACATGCCCCGATGCTGAAGATCTAGCCTTAGTACCTCGGCGTCTACCACGTCCACATCTATCGTGTCCACGTCTTCTAACATTCATGTTCACTAAGGTCGACTTAATCTTATTACGAGTTTTATGAATCAATATACTATTCGATGTTTATTAAACAATGTCTTATGGAGTATAAGAGTTGAAGTGGTTTTCGCAAAACGTATCCTAAAGTCTCAATCTCTATAGTTTTTACTCCTAAAGCCAAAACTTCTAGAGTATTTCTACGGTCATATCATAATAATCATAATCATAAGATTATAACATATACTTACTTGACTTGGTGCCGGATACCCGTGGTGCCATACTTCCTTTAGAACATGCATTTATAAATCAAAATTTTAAACAGCTTTGGAAAACGCTTTTGAACCCAAACCACAGCCGAGTTTTGCAAACTGAGCTCTGATACCACTAAATGTAACACCCCAAACCCGGCCTAGAAGTTAGGCCCGAATTTGGCGTGTCACATGGAAGTTTTTTTTTTTTTCCATGTTTGAGATTGTTAAAAACTTGTTCGAGATTTACGGCCTCTTTGTTAAAACCCAAAACACTTAAGCAATTGTATCTACTTGAAAACGTAATTATCTTTAAAGACCTTTTTGGTTGTGAAATATATTTGAAATAACAATTTACGAAAATGGGACGTTTGGGAATAGAGTTGCAGAAGCATTTTGAAAGAAAATCCAAGGCCTTATTACAACATTTAACCCAAAATAGTAAAGTAATAAAATAAACGAGAAAGAAGTCTAGAGTCCAAATAAACCCATTTCTGAAGTATGGTCTCCATCGAGTCATCCATGGCCCAAGTCCACGTCACTGAACGTTACCTGAAAAGGTTAAGAAAAAGGGGGGTGAGTTATAAGAACTCAGTGTGTAATCCCCTTACCATCATCCACTGGGTCGAAACACACATAGCAATATTTTGGGCCTAAGCCCATTTACAATTATAACATAATAACATGTATATAACATGCATATGATATGCAAATCCCAAACCAAAACTAATTTCCATCCGCTACACACCACCCGTACCAACCAACACACCTGTGGGGATCAAGTCAACCCACCCCGCCAACACACCAATAGCAGGCATTAAGCCAATTATAACATTTGTGGCAGAGCCACCGAACTAGATTGTGACAAAGTCACCGAACTAGAGGCATTAAGCCATTTAAAATATTTGTGGCAGAGCCACCGAACTAGATTTTGGCAACAGGCCATTTAAAATATTTGTGGCAACAGGCCATTTAAAATATTTTGGCAATAGGCCATTTAAAATATTTGTGGCAGAGCCACCGAACTAGATTTTGGCAATAGGCCATTTAAAATATTTTGGCAACAGGCCATTTAAAATATTTGTGGCAGAGCCACCGAACTAGATTTTTGGCAACAGGCCATTTAAAATATATTGGCAATAAGCCATTTAAAATATTTGTGGCAGAGCCACCGAACTAGATTTTGGCAATAGGCCATTTAAAATATTTTGGCAACAGGCCATTTAAAATATTTGTGGCAGAGCCACCGAACTAGATTTTTGGCAACAGGCCATTTAAAATATTTGTGGCAGAGCCACCGAACTAGATTTTTGGCAACAGGCCTTTCTTCTCTTCGTCATTTATCCCAACCCATGCAGTCATGTATGCATATACAAAGCATAACAATATTTATAGAATAATTTCAACATAAGGCCCATAACACAAGTTGGCCCATTAA
Organism: Gossypium australe; assembly: GCA_005393395.2. Classification (NCBI taxonomy): domain Eukaryota; kingdom Viridiplantae; phylum Streptophyta; class Magnoliopsida; order Malvales; family Malvaceae; genus Gossypium; species Gossypium australe. The sequence continues at coordinate 30,919,887 of CM016623.1, read as the reverse complement.
ACGATCTAGCAAATTTGGCCCATTAATCGATCTAGCAAATTTTACATTTGGCCCATATAGCAAATATAACATTTTGCCCATTTAGCAAATATCACATTTGGCTCATATAGCAAATATCACATTTGGCCCATATAACAAATATAACATTCGGCCCATATAGCAAATATCACATTTGGCCCATATAACAAATATCACATTTGTCCCATATAGGGTATTTTCAATAATTTACACTCTAAGGGTGTTTCGGTAATTTCGCAACCCAGGGGTACTTCGGTAATTTACCCTCCAAGGGTATTTCAATAATTTCGCAACCTAGGGAATTTCGGTAATTTACCCTCTAAGGGTATTTCGGTAATTTTGCAACCCAGGGGGTAATTTACCCTCCAAGGGTATTTCAGTAATTTCGCAACCTAGGGAATTTCGGTAATTTACCCTCTAAGGGTATTTCGGTAATTTTGCAACCCAGGGGTATTTCGGTAATTTACCCTCCAAGGGTATTTCAGTAATTTCGCAACCTAGGGAATTTCGGTAATTTACCCTCTAAGGGTATTTCGGTAATTTTGCAACCCAGGGGTATTTCGGTAATTTAACCTTCAAGGGTATTTCAGTAATTTATCCTCCAAGGGTATTTCGGTAATTTTGCAACCTAGGGGTATTTCAGTAATTTCGCAATTCTGGACTTTAACTACTAATTTGGGCATAAAAAATTTAAAACTATCCATCTGCGTCATACTGACTAAATTGATTATAACTCGAGTTAGAAAACTCGAAATTTAGATCCGTAAAATTTCCTTGAAACTAGACTCAGATATCTTCTTACTGTAATTTTTCCAGAATTTTTGGCCTAGCCATTTAGTACAGTTTATTCCTTAAAGTTTCTCTTGTTTCACTGTCCAATGATTCTGACCTCTCTTAACTTAATTTCAAATATCTTGCTGTACGGTTTTCATATACCGTTCAAACTTATTTCTCTTGAAAATAGACTCACTAAAGAATCCATACATATAAATTATAACCCATAATTCATTTTGTACAATTTTATATGATTTTTCCAAAACAGATCAGTGAACCCCGAAGTTAATCAGAACCAGTCTCACTAAAATCAAGATATCTCAGAATATAAAATTCCTTTTCCTTCTCCGTTTCTTCCATATTAAAATAGACACAGTAAGCTTTAATTTGATATCTTAATCACTTTCTAATTCTGTTTCTCCTATTTTTCATGATTTTGGAAATCATGTCACTGTCATTGACCAAAACTGTTTTATTACAAAAACACGGTTACCACTATGAACCTACGCGCGTCCGAGTGATCCCGGGTGCCGATTTTCGGTTTTCTTTGGTATTTCGACCAAATCACAGAACATTAATGCAAAATTTCAGAGAAGTGTGAGATTACACACCATTTCAAACATGTATTTGGAAGGGTATGAGATTACACACCTTATTCGGAATCCGTAACGCGATGCTCTCCGCGACACCAAAAATCCGAATCACCTATTACGAGGAATAGGCTTTCGATTGAACCTTTGATAAAATACTTCGAGACCTTGCAACCAGGATAAAATCTCTCATGGCAAGTCCCTAGACTCTCAACCATGTTACAAATTAGTCCCCTCATTAGCTAGCTTAAGCTTTGGGGGTTCCAAAAATACAAAAATTATCAACTAAAGCCATCAAAATCACTTACTAATAAGGGAGATAGCTTGGCTGAAAGTTCAAACCCCCAAAGCTCCATTTCTTCATCAATTTTCGGTGGAGAGAAGATAGATGAATAGTAAAAGATGATAGCATCTTTTACTCATCTTATTCTATTCATTTTATCACCTAATTCCCACCTATTTTGACCAAAATTAAAATTATTATCCCCTATGTCACATGGCCGGCCTACTCACTTAAAACAAGGCCAAATTGCACAATTGGGGCCTCCAATTAATAGCCCATAGCTATTTCGCACCTTTAGCAATTAAAATTAAACTTTAGCACTTGATGCGATTCAGTCCTTTTTCGAAATTAAGCCCTCAATCGCTAAAATTGAGACACCAAAAATTTCATGCATGTTTATAAACATGTTATAACACATAGAATAACATAAAAATAATTTTCTCTATTCTCGGTTTAGCGATTCCGAGATCACTGTTCCGACTATCCCCTAAATCGGGCTATTACACCCTCCATGCATTTTTTTTTTCACCTACCTCATTCTTTTTCAAATCTCATCATTATATATTTTTTTTTCTTTTTCTTTTTCAACAAATCACTCTCCATCATTCCTTTTTCCACAAATCACTCTCCATCATTCCTTTTTCTCCCATTTCTTTTTTATTCTTTTTCTTTTATTTCATCCTTTAATGATGTCATGGATGACACTTGGAAGAGCACATCAAAATAAATCCAAAATTTGCAAAAGATGAGATTTGAACCCCTTCCCTCCATTCTCTCCACTTGATGCCATAACCTCTTTACCAATAGTTCATTTATGATAACAATTTACTCACTTATTTCCATAAGTTTTGATGCCTCTTACTATTTCTCCTTAATAGGCTTAAACACTAACTTTCATTAAGGCCCATCTTGAACCCGAAACTTCATAGAACCCCGTAACTTTCTAAAATCATCTTCTTAATAAGTCCAACTTGAAATAATGTCATTCTCTTATTCTCAAAAATTTTAAACACTCCTACGCCCAAGGCCCAATGAGCCCAATCCTACTAGGCCCAATTTCGGGATGTTACAACCTTAAACTCTTCCTATCCTATGGCATGCAACTATATATGCCTCTGCCTGAACAACTAATAGAGTACTCAGTACTCAATTCATTATCAATCAACATCTCAATTCATATATATTTTCATCATTAAATCATTCATCCTTACTCATGACAACATCAACTCTATATGCATTCAATTACACATATATACATACACATTTTCCATATATATATATTCAATTTAGTCCTTATCACTATCAACCAGTCTAAATCAAATCAAGTCAGTTCATTTCATCAAACTAGTTCATTTCATTCCATCAAACCATCACTTCATCACATAACATATCCTATTTTAGCCAAATTTAAGGTCAATTCCATAATTATTTCAATTTGCAATTTATTATATTTAATTTAATTCTTTACCTCACCTTTTTGTACTGAATCATAAACAATTAAAATTTCAATTAAACATAATTAAAATTATAATTATAAATGCATAAAAATTTAACACATACCATATGGACTTACCTGGTCAAGACAACAAACAAACAACTCTCTAAGGACTAATTAACAATTTTTGTCATTTCCTCGATTTTCTTCGATTTGGTCCAATTTCTGATCTATTTAATAATTCAATTAAATTTGTTAATTCCAAACATATTACATCATCCTATTATAAGTATATATCAATTCAATTTTATTATTCAAATTCCCCTAAATTTTTTCATTTTATTCAATTTAGCCCCTAAAATCGAATTGATCATATCTTCCGAATTTAAACTCCAAATTTTAAACCCATTTCAATTATGCCCATATACAACCTCCTATTATCATAATTTACAAAAAAAATCATACCAAATTCAATATATTCACAATTTAGCCCCTAACTCAAAACTAACAAAATTTACTTAACAAATTAATCCTATTTCATTTTTGAGCTTCAAAATCTAACATAGACATTCAAAAACTTCAAATAACATCAATGACAACTTTTTAAATCTTTAACAATTTTGAAAACGAAGGTACGAGTTAACTGAACCTAGTTGCAACGATCTTAAAAATATAAAAATTACGAAAAATAAACACCAATTAAACCTTCATGCAAGCAAAACACATTGGCCAAACCTTGAGCTCCTTCAATGGCGTTTTTGGTTCTTAATATTTGGTGGTGGTGAGCAAAAATGATGATAATTTCTTTTGTTTTATAATTTTAACCTTTATTATATTATTTTAACTTAATTTATTTAAATTTTCAATTATAAATTTTCATATAGTTGTATGCTAACCGACCACTACCTATAAATAGGTTAATATGCAATTTAAAACCCTTAAACCACTACCTATAAATAGGTTAATTTGCAATTTAAAACCCTTAACATAAATTAATTTAGCCTTTTAACAAATAAAAACCAATATCGATTAATTTTTACTAATTTTATGATTTAGTCATTTTTCCTTAATTAACTATCAAATCATCAAAAATTTTGGGTCAAACTTCAATTCACCTATATAACAGCTCCGTAAAAATTTTATAAAAATATTCATGGGCTCGATTTACAGAAATGGGGTCTCAAAACCTCATTTTTTAAAACCACTTGACTTTCAGTACGCACCACTTGTACCTTGACTGACTGACCAATTAATAAAATCTATTAAATTACGATTAAATATTACATTGTATTTAACTCATAAACATTAATTAAATATACCTATGGACTTTCTCATCAGAATTGTGGTCCCAAAACCACTGTTTCTGACACCACTAAAAAACATATTGTTACAGATAGAGAGAGTGGTTGGGAATCAGCTGAGGCATCGAGATCATTCTGAGACGAGTCAAACCAGTGCTATTTTGAGGATGCAACGAGGGTGTCGCAAGAATGAGTGGGGGAGAGTGTCACAGGCAGCAGATTAAAGCTCGTAACCATTGTGCACAAAATGTAACACCCCTAGCCTGTATCTGTCGTCGGAATAGGGTTACGGAGCATTACCGGAAGTTTATATCTCACAACAAACAATTATTCAACATATTCAAAATGTAACATAAATCATAAAAATATTATTCAAACTCATACATATTGTCCCTTATACGAGCCCTCGAGGCCCTAAAAACATATTAGAAATAGACAGGGACTAAATCAAAAACATATAAAATTTATGGGAAAAGTTATAAAATTTTCATACTACAAGGGTCACACGGTTGAGACCCACGCCCGTGTCTTAGGCCGTGTGGGCATTCGAAGTAGGGACATACGGCCATGTCCCAGCCAGTGTAACTCTTTGACTTAGGTCACACGGCCAAGCCACACGCTCATGTGCTAAGCCGTGTACCTCTCAAAATGGTCTCACACGCCCGTGTGCCAGGCCGTGTGCTAGGTCATGTAACTGCCTGACTTGCAACCCTTTGAAACCTACTGGGGACACACAGCTATGTCGCATGGCCGTGTGTCATACACGACCGAGACGCCCGCCAGTGTCTTAGGCCGTATGGATGAAAAATAGGCCATTTTCAAGCCATTTGTCTCACCCAAAACATGGTCACTTATACAAGCCATATGCACGTAATTTCATGCACCCAAAATGTATTTAACACATGCATATTCAAGCTACATCATCATAGTATTTAATCATATAACCAATATGTCATGATTATACATTTGCTAAGTTTAACCACAAATCAACTAACTTTTGTAACTAATTTTATGCCATCATTTACCACAATGATATTGTAACAACCTGATTTTGACCCTAATCGGAATAGTGGTTTCGGGACCACAAATTCGAGTCCGAAAAATATTTTAAAATTATTTTCAGTGTTTATTGTGTGTGAATTTGCTTGTGTTAAATTTTCATGTTTTAATTTTGTTGTTTGAGTGTTCGATTAAATAAAATGGCTTAATCGCGTAAAATGAAAATTTTGATAGTTAGTTGTGAAAGTGCCTAATTGTTGTTTTCTTTTTAATATGGGGGATTTATGTTGCAATTTTTCCATTAATAAAGATAGTGGACGGCATTGCATTATGTTTATATTATATAGTTTTTTATATTATTTATAAAGGTTAAAATAATATATATTATAATATAAGGTTAGTATAATAAAACAAAACATAAAATAAAAGCCATATTCTCATCTTATGACCGAAACAAAGAAAAGAAAATAAGAAAATAAGCTAGGGTTCGGCCTTGTGTTTCTTCAATTAAGGTATGTTAATTGTTCGGTTTTTGATAATTTTTACGTTTTTGAGATCGTTGCTAAGTTATCTTCAAAGCCCATGTCTTAATTTTTGAATTTGATGATGATTTTGTGTTTTTCCATTGATGAGTTTATGAGTTTTATGATGTTTGATGATGAATTATGAAATATATGTGTTAGATTAATATGTTTTGTCTCTGAATTTTTGATGAATTTGAGTAATTTGGACTAAATTCTGAAAATAAATTTTTGAGGGACTAAAATGTGAAAAAAATAAAATAAATGGACTTGTATGGAGCTAGTGACTATTCGGCCTAAGCATAGTATATGCAAATTTTGTGTATTTTGTGTTTTATGCAATAGGGACTAAATTGTAAAAAGTGTAAAATGTTAGCGGCAAAATGGTAATTTGCCTATTTATGTGTTTTTGGATTAAATTGAATGAATATGTGGTTAAATTAGTTAAATTTGAATTTATTTAGATCAAGAATGGAAGAAAACGGAATTAGATCAGGGGAAGTCAAAAGTAGTCGAGTAGTCGATTACGTCCGTCGATATTCGAGGTAAGTCAATAAGCATATATATGTCGTTAAATTTGATAATATATATATTTTACATGATGAATGGAATTTTTTGTGAATTTATTTGTGTATGGCTGAATATGTATTGAGCAAAGGAGCTATGTTTCGAGTTCGATTCGATCGAGATTCAACGTCCGAAAGTCTCGTACGAACCCTAGGAATAGATAGGATACATATGTCATGACATAGGATTTTCGATATGTGTTATCATGTAAGACCACGTCTGGGACGTTGGCATCAACTTGTGTTTACGTGTAAGACCATGTCTGGGACATTGGCATCGTATTTGATTCGTGTAAGACCCTGTCTAGGACAGTGGCATCGATATGTGATTACATGTAAGACCACATCTGGGACATTGGCATTGTACGAGCTTCTGACCATCCACATATCCTTTTTAATTCTGAACGGTTCAACGGGCAATGTGAAGTAAAGACCGAATGTGTAATTGAATTACAGGTTCAGGTATGTGTTAGTTATTTGTTTATATGGAAACAAGGTAAGTTAGTTAATTGAAATGATAAAATGTTAAGTGAATTATGTGATAGATTATGTGAGCATTACTTATTCGACCTTGTGAAGTTAATTTGTGTATTCGGCTATATAATATTTATGTGTGAAAGTAAAATGTGATCTTGGTACTAAATGATAATTGTGCTTAATGTTTTGGGTAATCGGCCTTGTTAACCTAATGTTATTATGCAAGTGTTTATATATATGCTTTTGCTTATGACTTACTAAGCTTAAATAGCTTACTCTGTTTGTGTTCTTGTTTACCTCTGTTTTATAGATTTTGGAGTCACGTTATGAGTTCGGGGATCATCAGCAAAGCTTATCACACTATCGACTATTTCTTTCAGTATTTTACTAAGTTGAATTTGGGTTTATGGCATGTATAGCATAGATGGAATATTTAAGTTTGATTTTTGGATATGTATATATATATATATATATATAGCCATGCGAAAATGGCTTAATCTTGATATTTAGGGCTTATATGTATTCGGTCATGGCATTAGCTTATTATGGAAGTATATTTCATGGTGTGTTTATGCATGGTGTTTGGTTATATGGTTTCATTGATTATTGAGTTAGTTAATAGTTGTGTAATTTTGATCATGGTATTTGTATGATTTGGTAAATAAGTTTCATGACATGTATGAATGGTGTTTTGGTTTATATATATTGGTTGTGTAAAGATATGAATGACTTATAAATAGCTCATTTAGTAAGCTTGAAACATGTTTGGATTTGTATGTGTAATTGGTTATATGATTCGACTGAGAAATGAAGTGAAGGAATGGATGCATATATTGATTGTAAAATGGTTAATTGTTGGTTGGAAATGGTAAGTTTCATAGGTTTTTTATTTAGAAACGGTGAACATATGTGTATGAACATATTTGGCTTTGGCATAAATTTCATATTGGTAAGTCTGTAATATATATATATATATGGAGTGTACTTAAAACATGTTTGATTTGAAGATGTAAGTGACTATAAGATTCGGTTTTAGTATATTTATTATATTGATGAGCATGTATTGTGTCTTAATAGATATAATGGTATATTCAATCAAAGCTTGGAACTTATAATGATATATATGTGTTTTTGGTGAATATCATGGAAACATAAATATGCTATGGTTTGAGAGTTATACAATGACTGAATATGCATTAATTAGTTTTGTAGTGATAATGAAATATGGATGTTTGAAAATGGCTTAAATGATATGATCATTTATACATGAAATTCGTAATAAGAAAAGATGTATGTTTGATTTAAGTGTATATAGTTATTTTCGAATGGATTTATGACTAGGAAAAAAGTAAGTTTGGTATTTGTTATATAAGTGAAAGTGGAACTATAGAATGTTTTAATATATGTTTGAAATGAGATGAATATATGTTTGCATATGCCTAGGTTATTTGAATTCATTTGTAATGGCAAAGTATGCAACTTTATTTTGCTTGAATGGTTCAGTATATGTAATTTGATTTGATTATAAAGCATACAAATTTGGTATACTATGAATTGTACTATGTGACCATAAAGAGTGTTTAATGATTGAGCTAAATTATGCTATGTCCGGTAATGCCTCGTAACCCCATTCCGGCTACGGATATGGGTTAGGGGTGTTACATTTGATTGGTATCAGAGCTATGATTTAGTCGATTCTAGGACTAACGTAGCGCATGTGAGTCTAGCTATACATGCCATATTTTATACTGCGATAGTGTGATGACTTCTGACATCTGAAAATGTGTTTTTGTATAGTAATGGATCCCGATCGAGCCGTAGCTGATGATGTCGAGAGTATAGCACCTGCTCCCGCGTAAGGGACAGCACCGGTTGAATCTCGACCGACTTCGAGTAACCAGGAGGGAGAGGCTAGACAAGCCTTTTACCAAATGATGAACAACTAGTTTACTCAATATATCTAGACTAATCCGGCTGCACAACAACCTCCACCCCCGACTAATCTATCTTCGATACCTCTTATGCCTTAAGTGAGTGATCCGTTGAGATTGCCTAAGCCTCCTGTTGATAAAATTAGAAAACACGGAGCTGAAGAAGTCAGAGCTACTGATGATGATGATGTTGAACGAGCTGAATTTTGGCTCGATAATACTATTCGAGTGTTTGATGAGTTATCTTGCACCCTTGATGAGTGCTTAAAATGTGCCATATCTTTACTACGAGACACTGCATATCATTGGTGGAATACACTAGTATCGGTGGTTCCGAAAGAACGAGTGACCTGGGAATTCTTTCAGACTGAGTTCCGTAAGAAATACATTAGTCAGAGATTTATAGACCAGAAACGCAAAAAAATTCTTGAATTGAAACAGGGTCGGATGACAGTAACATAGTATGAGTGGAAATTTGTGAGACTCAGTCAGTATGCCCGAGAGTGTGTTTCAACAGAGGCTATTATGTGTAAAAGATTTGAAGATGGGCTGAACGAAGACATTAAATTGTTAGTTAGCATATTTGAGATAAAAGAGTTCGTTTGTAATGGCAAAGTATTCAACTTTATTTTGCTTGAATGGTTCAATATATGTAATTTGATTTGATTATAAAGCATACAAATTTGGTATACTATGAATTGTACTATGTGATCATAAATAGTGTTTAATGATTATGCTAAATTATGCTATGTCCAGTAATGCCTCGTAGCCCGATTCCGGTGACGGATACGAGTTAGGGGTGTTACAAATATCATACTCAAAAACACCACATGACCATTCCACACTTAACATCACTACCTTCGCAACTTGACCATATGCCAACCACAACCAAGGTTACTAAAACTAGCCATTTAACAACTTAATGCACTATCTAATTCCATACCAAACCAACATTTCATAGCATACATATATATTCATCATTCCAACTACCATTATTTAAGTACGTAAATACCAAAATAGCAACCATTATAATTCCATACATACATGATAACATAACAATTATTTCATCACCCAAAATAGCATATTTACAAGCCAAACATAATGGCTATTTCATCAAACAAAAACACTTATACATGCCATTATAACCATGTCTCAAAAATCATCAAAATCTATCGATATAGCTGATGGATAGTGTGATAGATCTCCGATAAGCTTCCAACCCGAATGAGCTTCCAACTATCTAAAAACATGAGAGAAATAACACAAAGTAAGCATATAATGCTTAGTAAGTTTGTTAACCCTAAACAATGCTTACCATTTCAATATATAAGCTTAAAAGTAAGTATGAAATAATTCAACATAGCTTGGTACAAGCCTAAGCATCAACAACAACTTAAGTTAGTGATAACCACATAACTTAGCCAATTCATCACATAATAATATAGCTTGCATGTACTTAGCATATAAGCATTCATACTTTCATGAACATGGCTATGTATACTTTAATCATCAACAACTCATACCTTCTCATGCTTCCATGGCAATACTAATCGAAACATCTATCGTTCCTTCCCCTTGTATACCCGTTGAACCACTTAGAATAATATCAAATATGCGGGAATCTCACACAATGTGTGCTAACATATGGTTGGAACCATTTCTTACTTTTTCTCATATAGATGCTCTATCTCGAGCCACAAATGGGTCTACTCAAACAAGTTGTCGGTCGAAACGTAACTACACGGTGCTGCTCACACAAGCTATCAAGTATCCACAACACATGCCGGAACTCAACCATCGGTAGGACGTTCAGGACTAGCACCCGAAACACAGTAACCCTAATGACATGTCATTTGTATCTTATGTATTCCTGAGGTTCAAACGGGATTCGAAAGTCGCCGAAATGTTGTTGGATTTTTTCGTAGAGACATAATATAAATAGACAACAAAACATAATATAAATAGACAACAAAATAGAATTTAAATCAAATATTAAAATGCTATTTAAACATACGAACTTACCTCAATCGCAAACGAGGAGTTATGATCAACTAATCCAATACTTTTTTCCTTTCCTTGATCTAAATCCATACGATGCTTATCTTGATCTAGATAATCAAATTCATCCCATTCAATAATCATTCTATTCAATTCAATCCAAAAATCATATTTTAGGAAAATTATGCTTTTGCCCCTATAATTTTGAATTCATTACAATTTAGTCCCTAAGCATAAAAAATGAAATTCATGCAATTTAATGCTAACCCAAGCTAGCCAAATTTCACTTAAGTCCCTGGTAGTTCATATTATTCATTAATTTCATAATTTACCATGAATATTACACAATTTTCCATTTAACCCCTAATTGACATTTTCATCAAAATTCACTTTACAAAAGTTGTTTAACCAACAACAAACATTCATTTTCTTCCATCAAACATCACAAAAAAACCAATATAAATTTATGGTAAAATCCTATACTTAAAAAAATTTTGCAAATTAGTCTCTGGGCTAGCTAGATTAAGCTACAACGACTCCAAAAACATAGAAATCGTTAAAAACGGGACGAAAAATACTTACATGCAAGAGAATGAATGACGGCCAAATGTTGAAGGTGTTGAAAAATTCGGTGATGAAGAAGAAAGAAAGATGATATCTTTCTTTTCTTTTTTATTTTATTTTATGTTAATTATTTAATTTACCTTATTAACCTTATCCATTAACCTTTAAAAATCACTTAAATGATGTCTATCTTTGTCCACTAATAATATTAATGGTCTAATTACCATTTAAGGCCACTCATACTCAAAATTCATAGTAATTTGACACCTTTTACTTATAAAACTCTAATTTTGCACCTTATGCAATTTAATCCTTTTTATCAAATTAAGCATGCAAACGATAAAATTTATTAACGAAATTTTTATACGACACTACCAACATGCTGTAGACATTAAAATATTAATAAAATAAATACTTTTACGTCAGATTTGTGGTCTTGAAACCACTATTCCGATTTTATTGAAAACGTGCTGTTACACAAAATGTCCCATAGAGGTCAAATTATTAAATGGGGGCTCATTTAACCCACATGAACTGCCTTGACTCGTGGAACCCATAGAGAAGCCCATCTACGTAAAACCTTGTTGGCCCAAGAAACACTCTAGTAAAACTAAAGTTACTATGGTAAATAGTGTTAATCCTAAAAGGATAAGATTGTATAGAGTTTAAATCCCTTAGGACTCTCAATTGTAGATAAGCTTTAATCTCGACCGTTGATGTAACTTAATACGTACCGTTGGTTTTAGGAGAGCTCAACTATAAATAAAGGCATTCCCCCTCACTTGTAGTCACTAAAATGTAATCCTTCATAGTAATTGAATACTATTGAGAGCATTTACTCAAACACTTGGTGTTATTTTTTTGTGGCTTTTTTTTTTCGTTCATAGCTTCTTTTGTCTTTCGAGTTTTTTTTCGCTTTGCTTCGGTGCCTTAGAGAATTTCTGCAAGAATTTTTTTTTCGAGAGTAGACTGACTTAGGTAGGATTTGAACCCAAAAAATCGCTTAAGGTCCTGCGGTTAGTCAGATTAAAGATCTATCCTCGTGACATTACGGGTTGGATTGATTTTAGGTCAGATTAATTCAAAATTTAAAATTTTAGAGTTATTTTAATTCAGATCAATTTCGAGTTTCGTTCATTCTAGATTTGGGTCTATTTCAAATTTGGTTTAATTGTGTTTGAGACTTGATTTTTTTGAGTCAAGTCATTATTCAATTGATTTCAAACTGAAACAATTTCGATGATTTTATTAATTACGATAATAAAATGACTAACTTTTAATTTCCATAACATAAAATAGAAGTATGAAATTCAAAATTATACCACAACCATCCCAAATTAAAAAAAGAAGAAGCTAAAAGTCAAGAAAAAAGAGAGGTGTCGCTTGGCATTTTGGCTTCACCTATTTTTACATTAAAATATTATTTTTTATAGCTGGTGTTGCCTAACACATTAGTGATACTCAATTTTATTGTAGAAAAACATATCAGTTCTCGTAAATAATCTTCAACATACACCTTTTAATAATATTTTTTTATTAAATTTATTTTCATAATTCTTTTTCGTAAAAACCCTTAATTGTCTAATAAATTTATTTTGGTTAGTTTGGGTTCTCCTTTTGGTAAAAACAATGCCCAATGAAAGTGTCCTTTTACATTTAACCCTTTTACACGTTGCTTTTACAAAGTTTATGTAACTTCTTTCACAATTAAAAATAAATATATATAATCAAAGTTTTTTTTGGGTTTTTTACTTAAATAATATAAAATAATAAAATAAATACTGAAATAGGATAAGGACCCTAATATCTACCAATTTAGGCAAACTCAACAATGTAAAATCGGTGCCGCCTAACCAATCAGTGACACCCCTCTCCCCTACCACCAATTATTGAAGCAATAATCACATTTGAAAAAAATAAATTTGGGTGTCGCCTGAGTAGTCGACATCACTAGTATTTCAAACCCAGAAATACGCTAAAAAATACACCAAAAATAAAACAAAAAAATATTATTTTTTATTGGTGGTGTTGTTGTGTCAGGCAGCATCCGAATATTTTATAATAATTTTTTGTAAAATTAAAAAAATAATTAAACACCCATCAGAACCCGAACCATTGATTAACGAGTCATATTGGTGGCAGGCCGATGTCGTCTGGGTTTCAATACCCGATACAAAAAGTTAATACTATTTTTATTATTATAAAAAGGGGCTGGTTTGGTCCCTCTACACATCTAAAGAAAAAAAAAATTGGAAGCTGCTACTCAAGGTCCCCCCTGAAGGTATGTTTTAATTTTTTTTCCAACCTTTAACCCACGAACAACTCTTTCAGTTCAGGATCTGCTAACATCAGGTGAGTAGGTATTATGTCTGGGTATTCGAGGAACTCGGAAGCATGCATTGCATCGGGATCGACGATCGACATATGGGCCCCGGGATCATAGCGTATGACGATGCCACAACTCGAGTTTCCGATCGAAAGGGTGTGATCATTTCCATCATTCGGTCCTTCGTCATCGATATCATCTGGGATATTGTCTAAATCGGGGTCACTAAAATCTTTACCTTCATGATCAGAACAACTATTATTATCGGATACTGTAACACCCCTAACCCGAATCCGTCACCGGAACAGGGTTACAAAGTATTATCAGAGTTTACAGATCAAATAAACAAATATTTCATATAAAATAACATTCATATCAGAAACCAATAAAAAAACAAATATATTGTCAATTATGTGAGCCCTCGAGGCCAAAAATACACTTTAGAAATAAGTCGGGACTAAATTTACTCAAAGAATTTTTCAGGAAACATTAAAAAATTTTAAAGGTGTAGGGGACACGCGCCTGTGTGGCCAGGCCGTGTGGCTCACACGGTCAAGAGACACGCCCGTGTCTCAAGTCGTATTGTTATTCGAAATAGGGGCACATGACCGTGTCCCAACCTGTGTACATACCCGTGTAACTCTCTGACTTGGGTCACACGGCCAAGCCATACGGCTGTGTGCTAGGCCTTGTGAGCATTCTGTTTTGGGCAAATTAAAGATACAAGGGGACACATGACCGTGTCACCTGGCTGTGTGTCACACATGGCTGAGACACACGCCCGTGCCTCTGCCCGTGTGGACAAAAATATACCATTTTTCTAGTCATATTTCTCACCCAATTTGTCATCAACCTAAATCAACATTTTAGACATCAACAAGCCATAACAAGGCAATCAAATCAAGCCAAAATCAATACTTAAACATGTAATACTATCACATACCAACAATATGCCCTTAGGCTCTTTAAATGACAACATAACTCATATCAATCTAATAACCAATTTCACCTACATAATCAAATACATATATGTATAATTTACCTAATATACCTATTCAACCCAATCATCCATATACCTATAAGATTTACATTATTCAACCATTTCAAACACACATCAAACACGATAGTGCCATTTACATACACATCAAAATTTATCCATCACAAGCCATTTAAATTGCTAGTTCCAACAAAACATTTATATGCCATCATTGGCCAAATTAACCTATACATGACATTATAACCAAAATTAATTTACTAATTATATCGAAAAGGCTGTTGGATAGTGTGAAGTAGCTCCGACCAGCTTCCAACCAAAATGAGCTTCCAAAGTACTATAAAACATGAAAAATAATACAGAGTAAGCATTTAAGCTTAGTAAATTCGTATAACAAAGAAATTAACTTACCATTTAATCACATTTAAGGTAAGCATGCTAATATAACCAAACCAATTTGGCCAAAAGCCAAACGCATATCCTCAACATGTTAGCCATGTAACACTTTCCATAACCAATAAACATGGTTGTACATAACCATTAGGTAAGATTCACATACATGTATCATCCATATCATATTTCAACATATCATGTAATATCATTTTCCATGTAACTCAAGTATATGCCCGTAATTGTTCATTTTGAACTCATATTGTTTCATATCAGAACTTTGCCCGTTGAACCATTTAAAATATAGTTGGATACATGGGTAGTACACACGAAGTGTACAAATCTGTAATCTGTCAATTCATATACATATGTGCTCATACGAGCTTGATTTGTCAGTAAGTGAAAGCTGAACACCAAGTACCTTCAGCTTTGCTTCAGCCTATTATGGTTCCCGAGTGGAAATGGGACCGGATTGCTATGAATTTTGTGACGGGTTTACCGTTGACACTGAAAAAGAAGGATGCAGTATGGGTCATAGTTGATAGACTTACGAAGTTAGCCCATTTCATACCGATACGGGTTGATTATTTGCTTGATAAGTTGGTCGAATTGTATATTTCTAAGATTGTGAGATTGCACGGAGTGCCTTTAACGATCATATCGGATAGAGATCCGAGATTTACATCACGATTTTGGAAAAAATTGCAAGAAGCCTTGGGCACAAAGTTGAGTTTTAGTACAGCTTTTTATCCGCAGACCGACGGTCAGTCGGAAAGAGTAATATAGATATTAGAATACATGCTTCAATGCTGTGTTTTGGAATTTCAAGGCAGTTGGGAAAAGTACTTACCATTAGTAGAATTTGCCTACAATAATAATTTTCAGTTAAGCTTGAAAATGGCGCCTTACGAGGCATTGTATGGGCGTAAGTGTCGAACACCTTTATATTGGACTGAACTTAGAGAAAACTAGATTCGCAGGGTCTATTTGGTCAGAGAAACTGAAGAGAAAGTAAAGGTGATACACGATTGTTTAAAAGCTGCCTCAGATAGACAAAAGTCCTACGCGGATTTGAAACGAAAAAAGATTGAGTTTCAATTTGGTGATAATGTATTTTTAAAAGTGTCGCCATGGAAGAAAGTCCTCAGATTTGGCCGGAAAGGCAAATTGAATCCACGCTTTATCGGACCATATGAAATTACCGAGAGGATAGGGCCGGTAGCTTGTCGTTTGGCTTTGCCATCTGACTTAGAGAAGATTCACGATGTATTCCATGTGTATGTTGCATCGATACCATTCTGACCCATCACATGTGATTTCACCAACAGAGGTTGAGATTTGTTCAAATATGACTTATGGTGAAAAACTGGTTAAGATTTTGGCACGAAAAGTCAAACAGTTAAGAAATAAAAGTATAGCCCTTGTGAAAGTACTATGGCAAAGACATGGGGTAGAAGAGTCTACATTGGAGCCCGAAGAGGCCACGAGAAACCAATATCCCAACCTTTTTACCGGTAAGATTTTCGGAGACGAAAATCCCTAGGGGATGATAATTGTAACAACCATATTTAGGGGCTAGTCGGAACAGTGGTTTCGGAACCACTAATTCAAAGTCAGAGAAAATTATTTTAAAATTATTTTATGAGTTATAGAATAATTATGTGAGTGCATAAAAATTTTGGTGCATTAATTTTAGTGATCTCATGCTCAATTGTGAAAAAGGACTAAATCGCATAAAGTGTGAAAGTTTTATTTTACAATTTAAAGGTGTCTAAGAGCTATAGAATATTAATTGGAGGCCCTTAATGTGAAATTAGACCCTTTGAAATAGAGTGGCTGGCCATAGGGGACAAGAAAGTGAGAATTGTCAAGGGTAGGTGGAGTTTTGGTGACTAAATTGACTTGAAATAATAAAATAAAGAAAAGAGTGATATCATCCTTTCCTCTCCATCTTGTCCACTGAAAATTAGTAGCAAAATAGGGGTTTGAGAGCTCAAAAATTTCAGCCAAGCTTTCCTCCTTGCAAGTAAGTGTTTTGATGGTAATTCTTTGATAATTTTTGTACTTTTGAGACCCTTGTAACATGATCTAGCTAATGAGACTATTTTGCAAAATGGTTAAGAGTCTAGGGTTTTTCCATGTGAGTAATTATGTTGTTTGCTGAAATTTTATGGGAGAAAATGAATTATGGTTGTTAAATAAACAACTTTTGTGAAGTGGTTTTCATGAAAACCCTAAAGAAGGACCATTTTGTTTAGGATATAAATTATGTGGTAAATTTGTGAAATTATTGGTATTGTGAGTTGTTATAAGAGTAATAAATGTTCATTTAAGCTTGTTAAATGAGGAAATTTAATGAAAAACGATTTACAAGTCTAGGGGAAAAATGATAATTTTGCCAAAGTTAAAGGGCAAAATGGTAATTTTGCCAAAGTATGATTCATGAGTTTTTTTAGTCAATGTGATCATTAAATGAGTGAAATTGTTATTATAGATCAAGAAACACGAAGCCTGGACCGAAATCGAGGCAAGAATAAGATGGTGGACTAAATTGGATGATTCTACAAATATTTTGGTACCGAGGTAAGTTTGTGTGAAATAAAAACTACATAATGCTATTATATTCTTAATTGCTTGATATCTTGAGAAATGTTTAGTATTTCTATGAAATTGATTAATGATGCCTCGATGAAAGTATAATGCTATTAAGTTGAGTGGAAGCCCCGGTTGAACATTAGGAATAATAAGGATACCATTGTCACAACATGAGATAAAGAAGGTTCCATATAAGACCATGTCTGGGATATGGCATCGGCACCGAAGAGAGATCTCGTGTAAGACCATGTCTGAGACATGGCATCGACATCGATATACGATCTTGTATAAGACCATTTCTGAGATATGGCATCGACATCGAGATATGAGATCCCATGTAAGACTATATTTTGGATATGGCATCGGCATCGAGATGTGATCCCATGTAAGACCATATCTGGGATATGACATTGGCATCATGTTACATGTATGATGAGATTGAGTATCCTTTGATATTCCAATTAGTTCAACGGGTAAAGAGCTAAGTTTACGTTTAAGATGCTAATGAGCTGATTCTATGTTCAAGAGAGTATAAGTACTAAAGTTATGTGATGAAGCGATACAGGTACCCATGAGTAACTTATGAGTAATAAATGCAAAATGTGATATGTGACTTGGTAAGAGTAAGCATGAGTAAGTTATGCTGATGAACTTAAGAACTTGTGTATTATCTAATGTGATGAATGGATGTTATCATGAATCATTATGTTGCTATCTATTTCATGCAAACTTACTAAGCTTCATGCTTACCCTTCTCATTTCCCTTTTCCTTGTAGTATCGCCAAGCTAACTCAGGGATCGTAGGACGTCGGAGTTCGGAATCACATTATCAACTTCTCTTTGGTATAGCAAAGTTTGATAAATTTTGAGTATGGCATGTATAAGAACTTGGTTATTTTTGTAATGTGTCATATTGGTTAGCCAATGTGTGGCTATTAATGTCATTCAATTCATTTTGTATATAGTCATTAGAAATTGGCTATTTTGTGACAAGTTTATATATATATATATTCAATGATGATGAAGCTCATGAAGTGCATACTTGTGTGATGGGATGAGTAATAAGTAAAGTATACACATGATGAATGTAGTGTAAACCTATGTTTGAGTGTCTTGATTTTGGGTATTAGAAATGCCTTATGGTCATGATGTATGTTGCATTGAAATGGTATAAGTATGGTTGCTTTGTAGGGTGGCAATTGGCTTGGTAGATAGCCTTAAATTGTCCACATGGGTAGACACACGGGCGTGTGTCCAGGCCGTGTGTGACACACGGTCAGCCCTATGGGCGTGTTGATAGGCTGTGTGTCCCCCTGCATGCTAAGTTGGCAAGTCAGTATGCCCAGTATTAACCACACGGCCTGAGACACGGCCGTTTGTCTCAACCGTGTGGAAGATACGGCCATAGAGCATGGGCGTGTGCCCAGGCCTTGTGACCTTATTGAGATGATGACGTCAGAAACAGAATGTTAAGTTTTTACACATGGGCTGAAACACGAGCGTGTCTAGGCTGTGTGAGGGACACGAGTGTATGTCCGGCCGTGTGAAAACCCCTGTAGGTTTGAAAGGAAAAATAAAATCCACACGGACTAGGGACATGGGCATGTGTGACCACACGGTCTACCCACACAGGCGTGTCCCTCACCACATGGGCGTGTGGCCCTGTTTTAAGTAAAATTTTCTAAGTGTTCAAAGGTTTCAGGTTCAATCCCGAACCACTCCGTAAGTGTGTTTGAGGTATCGTAAACCTATAAGAGGGACATCATGATCTCGAATGAGAAGTTTTTAAATTATAATGAAATTTTATGTTGCGACGTTGTATGGTTGAGCAAGTTAAGTATAATAATGCCTCATACCCGGTTCCGACGTCGGGTACGAGTAAGAGGTGTTACAAACTGGAGGTATCTGTAATCCACCACAGTACTGATATGAACATCCAACATTGAGATCGATATCAAAACCGCGCACAGACGACCTCCTATCGATGGACGCTCTGGGAACCTCGGTACGCGAGTTTTCAGCTCCATATTGTTGACTTAACTGAGTTACATTTTCAATGATCTCCGCATCTGCTAACTCAACAAATAACTTAATTGGTTCAGTGTTCACCCTCCCTAGCGGGCAATACAATGCGACCATTGTCTCGACGTCGTCATCATCTAAAAGTTCCATCTCGGTAAATAGCTTGAATTTTGTAGAATAGTTTTGTCATCCTCCTTCCACAATGTCGGGAAATTTTTTCACTGACATTCTCTTTCATATCACCAATGGACACATTCCTATTAAATCTCATTTTTATTTTTTGGTGAGTTTCAAAAATACAACCAACGATTGTTTCTAAAATAATATCATCGGAATGAATGGCTACAAAAAATTAGTTCTTCATTTATTTTTGAAACTGCAAAAATGCAACCAAACATCTTAATACTAATCTTAACACTAAATACACTTTTAACACAAATAAAGTACTACTAAAAAAATAACTAATTATACTAAGAAAAAATAACCAACTAAATACCCTAACCTTTTATTTCTTCTTATTTTCGGTGAGGGGGACCTTCAACTCTGTTTGTTTGGAAAAATAAATTCATTTCGATATCTGTAGGGGGTTGGGGGACCAAACCAACCCCATTTTATAATATTCATAATATTATTTTTTTATTATATATTTTTAAACAAAAAGTAAAAAAAATGATATATAAAATAATCGGTATTGGAACTCGGACCCGTCGGTCACGGGTCTGAGTTCCAATGGGTGTTTAATTTTTTTTTACTTTTATAAAAAAATAAAATTTATTATAAAATATTTGGGTGCCGCTTGACACATCGACGGCACCAATAAAAAATAATATTTTTTATTTTATTTCTAGGTATTTCTAGTATATTTTCGAGTGTATTTCTGGGTCTGGAATACTGGTGCCACCAATTGCTCAGGTGGCACCAAAAAAAATTATTATTTTTTCAAATGTGATGATTGCTTCAATCATCAGTGGCAGGGAAGAAGGGTGCCGCCAATTGGACATGATACACCAATTTTACACTGTTGAGTTTGTCCGGATTGATAAATATTAGGACCATTATCCTATTTCAGTATTTGTTTTATTATTTTATATTATTTGGGAAAAAACCCCTTCTTTTTTCATTAAATGAATTATATATTATTTTGATTTTTATAGTAATTTAATAAATATATAAAATTTATCATTATGAAATTGATATGAATCAAAAATAATTTTTATTATTAAATACTTTTATACAAATAATACTAATATTAATAATATTTTTACAAAAACTTTAGTACAATAAAATACAAATATAATTTATGATTTTTAATAAAATTTCAATTATTTATTATTAAAATTATTATTAATATAAATGTACTATTTTATCTTATAAATCATATCAACAAATAATTAAAAATTAAAAAAATAAAAAATAAATTCTGAAATTTTAAAAATTCAATTTGTTCCCTGTACTATACACAAATTCTTAGTTTGATACCTCAAATATTTTTTTAGTTATTTTGATCCCTATACTTTCCTTACGTTTACCTTGTTAGCCCTCCCTTAAAAAAACCCTTTGCGAATTAAACGCCGCGGCGTGTCAAAAAACTAAAATTCCTTACAATATCTAAAAACTAAAAAAAAAAATCATAAACTTCTAAAAAATGCTCTTAAAAAAATCTAAAACAAAGCCAAAAAAGAAAAGAGATTTTTTAATTTTTGGAATTAAAAAATAACCTAAAGAGGAAGACATTCAGGATCATCCCATCAAAACTAAAAATGGAAAAAAATATATTATTGAATTATTGAAAACTGGATGGGTATACAAAAATTGCAGCGTTGAAGTTGAGAAAAGGATAAGAAGATATTGCTAATATCCGCCCATACATACATGCACTTGCTGCTCGGTTTTAATAAATTGGGATAACGGCAAGGGGATGTTGAATGCTGCTGCTGCTTTCAGAAATCGAGGTTGAATGTCCTCTATATTTCTGTATTGCACAGTTTTAACTGAAAAAGTTATAACAATGATGTAAAATTAATTATGTAATCAACTCCCAACCTAAAACTTGTTCCATTTGTTACTTTTATATGGTTAACACCATGAAAAAACATAGCACACGGCTTTAAATGAGATAGCCCACGCACAGCGCATGGCACCCCAATTCAAGGATAAATTCCACATTGTAGTTTAAATGGTGAGCAGGGTAGTTGGGCGACTCATAACTGCGTTCTTTCATTTCCGTTGACATAACTTTTTCCTCCTTTTAACTAAACCTTTCTCCAAACCCCAAAAACATGGCGCCTCAACGTACCAAGCCCTCCCTCCCTTTGAAGACTAGGGTCTTCGTCTCCCTTATCTCCGCCGTCACTGACGCCTCCTGCCGCTCCGATGGCTCTGTCAACCGCCGTCTCCTCCGCTTATTCGACTACCAAGCCCCTCCTAATCCCAAGCCTATTAACTCCGTCTCTTCTTCTGACACCACCGTCGATGCTTCCCGCAATCTCTGGTTTCGCCTCTACTCTCCTTCCCTCCCTTCCGATCTCATACTTCCCGTCGTCGTTTTCTTCCATGGCGGCGGATTCACCTTCCTCAGCCCTGCATCCCAGGCGTACGACGCCGTTTGTCGTAGGTTCGCCCGTAAGTTTCCTGCTTTCGTTGTCTCCGTCAATTACCGTCTAGCTCCCGAACATATCTACCCATCTCAATACGACGACGGAGTCGACGTTCTTAAGTTTTTAAACGACAACTTCGCCACAGTCTTACCGGAAAACGCTGACTTATCACGGTGTTTCCTAGCCGGAGATAGTGCAGGCGGCAACATCGCTCACTACGTAGCAGTCCGGGCTTGCGGAGCTGGGTTTGAAACATTGAAGGTGATAGGACTCGTTTGCATTCAACCATTCTTCGGCGGAGAGGAAAGAACGGCGGCGGAAGAAGAGCTAGCGAATGCATTCCTGGTGTCAGTTCCGAGAACCGATTTTTGCTGGAAGTCATTCTTGCCCCAAGGTTCGAACCGTGATCACAAAGCAGTGAATGTAAGCGGACCGAACGCTGATGATGTATCCGGGGTGGATTTTCCGGCGACGATGGTGGTGGTGGGTGGATTTGACCCGTTGAAAGAT
The DNA here is from genome assembly GCA_005393395.2 of Gossypium australe. NCBI lineage: Eukaryota > Viridiplantae > Streptophyta > Magnoliopsida > Malvales > Malvaceae > Gossypium > Gossypium australe. The sequence continues at coordinate 30,896,996 of CM016623.1, read as the reverse complement.
TGGCAAAAGAGGTACTATGAATGGTTAAAAGCATGCGGGAAAGAAGCAACATTGATGGAATTTCCAACCATGATTCACGCCTTCTACATATTCCCAGAATTGCAAGAATCTGGCCAGTTAATATTGCAGATCAAAGATTTCATGAACAACTGTTGCAGTAAACCCCAAGTCCCACAACAAAATTGACCATTCCAGAAGGTATTAGTATCCATATATTAAAAAAAATGTGTGACTTGAGAGGTGAAAATAATAGTTCTTATTAGGCTGTCTAGTTATCTCAATTTGCAGGCACTAAGATATTCTTAGCAACCTTCATTTCCCAAATTTGCTTGTAATTTTTTTTTTCCACGGTTTGTTTTGCCTTTTATTTGGTTGAATGGAAGATTTCGATAGAACTTGGTGAAATTTTTAATATTTTTATATGTTGATAAATTAATTTCACTTGAACAACTCTGAATTGACACAAAAAAATAGATTTGATTAATGTTCCATTTTCATCATACTTACATTTATTCATCCCTCACTTATCTTTCCATTCAAACGCCTGCTTTTGTTAATGATGCAGTTCTGAATTAAATCACTATGAAAAATTAAGCATTCAAAATGGGTGAAAATATTATATAATAATATATATTTATGATTTTCTACACGTGAAAATTAATTCATACCAAATACCACATGAATTTAAATTTTAATATAAATTGGGACCAGCATTGCATCCAAATGTAATGTCAATATTTATATATTATTTATTTGAGTAAATTACATGCAAAGTCACTCAATTATTAATAAGTTTACACTTTGATCACTCAATTTCAAAAAAGTTACAAGTTGATCATTAGTTGTTAAGTTACTAATATATGTTTGATGTGGCCATTAACTCACTAATCATTTAAGGTAATTTACATTTAAGCTCACTCAATTATTAAAAAGTTTTAGGGTTCTATGGACCTCCTTCGCATTTGTATTTAGTAATCTCGCCATCTTCTAGCCTCCTCCTCCGACAAAAAACACACACCAAACTAGAGCTTTTTCTCTTCTCTTTTAATTTTACATTTTAATTTTCTTTGAAATCGCTTAAAACTTTTTTAAATTTAAACCCACGGCTCTAACTAAAAAACTCTCTTATCTCAATCCACTATAGTTGGATGGCAATTTAGCTCTAATATGTTTGCTGATATAAGTCTTGTTCGGGACTTGTTGAAATAAGAGACTTTTATTATTATTATTATTATTATTTGCTTTGCTTGTAGTGATATTTAATTATTGTCCAATGTAAGAGTGTAGGAAAGATTTGATTATAAATTATCTTAAATTATAGTTTTGGTTTAAAGAAAAATAGTGAATGAATTAAGAGTGAATAGTTTCTAAATTAATTAAGTTAAAAGTAAGTACTGATATAATATAAAACTATTAAAAAATACGTATATAAACGACATGATGGGTGAGTGAGGAGCTAACTGGTGAGAAGGTAACCAAGTTGCGATTGAGAAGCAACGCTCCCATAAATGAAAAGAAAAAAGGATAAAGGGCAGAGTGAATTGAAGGGGAAATACACTTAGCTAAACCACTTCACATATGTAAACATTGCTGTATGTTATCAAAATTGCGTGACTTTTGAATATTATCATTTTCAATATGGATTAAATATATTGATTAAATATTAATATAAAATTTAAATTTATTTATTTTTGGAATTATTTATTTATTGTTATATATTTTAAAATTTTATATATTATTATTTTTTGTCAATAATATTTTTATTTTTATATACTTTTAAAAAAATTCATTAATGTTTAGGTATTGTTATATATTTCTTTGATTTTTTTTAGAATTGGGATCAAATTGAGATCATTTGTACGTTTTGAAGATTAATTTTTTTAAAAAAAATTATGACTAAGTTGATATAACGTGTAAAAATTGATGATTAAATTTGTTATTATATTGATCGTTTTAATTGCCACATCAACTTACTGTTTATGATTTTAATGGGAGGAATCAAAATGATTGAAAATTTTTTTATTTAAGTACCTAAAATAAAAAAAAAATTATAATTGAGTGGAACATCTATAAAAATTCCAATTAAAAAGATGTCCTACTCAGAATGGCATGTTTCTATCACCCTATAAAAGATATTATAATTTTTATTTAATGGGGACAACTTAATAAAGGATGGATGAAAATGGCGATGCGTGATAAAAAACCGCTAAGGTGGTTGAGATTTGTTTTTAGGCATAATGATAGCTCTTTATTAATTTGAGGTTTATTTGAAAGTATGAAAATTTTAATATTTGTTAAAGATCTTAAACTCACTGAGTATATGGAAAAAGAAAACTCTCTGGAAGCTGGGGACGTGACTACTCAACTGGACGTTGTTGACGGAGATGGTTCCCGAATGGAGGAGGATCGTATCACTAAAAAAGTTTGATTTAAAGAAGGAATACACGAAGAAGCCATGGATGTGGTGGTCGAAAACGGATCAAATCCAAAAATTTCATGGAAAGATAAACTCCTAGGGACCAAATCAGTTTCTCTAGAAGACGAAGGATCGTTTTCCCCTTCAGACGAAAGTGTTGAAGATCTTGAATTCTTGGAGGGAGACATACGTATTTCTGTTGTCAATGGCACTCCAGCAATAGATTTCTCGGAAAGGATTCAACAAATCCTGTTCAAAGAAATGGAATCAACAGTAGTGATCAAATTGCTCGGAAGAAATATCGGGTATGAGGCTCTTTCTAACCGAATCAATAGCTTATGGAATCCATCCAAACCTTTTCATCTCATGGATATTGAAAATGGATACTATTTAGCTAAATTCCATTCCGTACATGATTACACCAAAGTTCTATCTCAGGGGCCATGGTTGGTTTACGGTCAATACCTGACAGTTCAACCTTGGACCAAAGAATTTGATTCCTCTCAACCTTTCCCAAGCGTAGTGTTGGCTTGGATCCGACTACCAGGTCTCCCGGGATTTTTATACAAGAAGGAAATTCTACAGAAAATAGGTCGGCTCATTGGGAAAGTCGTACGGTTAGATATCAATACCGACAATAGAACCAGAGGCCGCTTTGCTAGGATGGCAGTTTACATCAACCTGAACAAGCCTTTGACGGCTCAAGTTCTTGTTAATGGCATGAAACAAAGAGTAGAATATGAAGCGTTGCCGGCAATCTGTTACAATTGTGGAAAATATGGCCACACCAAGGAGCTGTGCCCTTTGTTGCGAACGGAGGCCGCACCGGGAAAAATACAAACGGAAAACATATCGGCGTCGGCAGAAAAAGGAGGAGAGGGTGACACGTATGGGCCTTGGATGGTGGTCAACAGTAAATCAAGGAAGAATGCTCAAAAAAATAATATTTCTATAAGATTCAACAATGGGAATGGGGTGCAGGAAAATATGCCTCGGGACAGATCTCGAACCAACAAAGGAATACAGCTGGAAGGAGATAAAACGATCAAGGAATTGCCGGCCACTCAAAACGTTTCCCGTTTCAATGCACTAGCAGAGCATGCGCAAAGCACAAATGAATCCCCTTGGAATAAAAAGCTGTCAGACAACTTAGACCATAATAAGTTGCAAGCCACTAACAAGGAGGGCCCACCTTGCATAAAGACAAATTATATTCCCACTAAAAGCATATTTCCATGTGCAGAAAAAAGCCACTCATTGAATAATGAGGTCATGGGCCAGGCATTGCAAGATGAAGACAAAGCTTTAGGAGAAGGGGACCCACCTCAACACACAAGTGACCCAATGTCAATTAAATTGAAAGAAACCCCCATCGGGCCAGTTTCTCCTTGCGCCAATAATGACCGTTTGACAAATGAAGCAGGGAGTTCTTCTTTACAAAATTTAATTAATTTTTTTAATAATAGGCCGGTTATAGGATCTACAATATTGCATGAAAATGAGGCCTTACCATCACATATATCCACTTTCGATGTTTAGGAAACAAATGGAGCTGATAGCCATTCCATGCCCTCCAAAACTGGCTCAACATCGACTGCATTGGTTGAAGTCCAAATGACGGATTCTCTTGGCAGTTTTAATAATAATAGGCACACGGCCGTCACATTCAAAGAGCAAGGGCCTAATGTTAGTGTGATCAAGAATCGACTTTCTGGAAAATTAATGGGGGGTAAGGAAAGTGGTTTTCGGGTCACTAGAAAAATAAATAAAAATACACATGAGAAATGAATTATTATTAAAAATAAGAAATCCTCTAAAAGTCCTTTGAATGAATCTATGACCAGGCTGGCCAAGTCTATATCCATGTCTACAAATGTGGACTCAGACGAAGTTATCCTGAACACTGGTAAAAGTGCTTAAGTCTGTTTTTTATTACTTGCCTGGATCGATTGGATTTTCAATTATTATAGGTTGACAATGTTCTACTTTCTTTATTATTTTTACCAATTCATCATGAATTTTAATCTCTCTATCTTTTCTTGGAACTGTCAAGGGTGTGCCAGTAATAAATTCCTCCGAGCTTTTCGTGAGTATAATCTCGAGTACAAACCAGATATTGTATGCCTACTGGAACCGAGAGTTAGTGGCCATAAAGCCACCTCTATTATCGATAAATTGGGTTTTGATCGTTCTCACTGTATTGAATCTGTAGGTTTTTCAGGAGGCATATGGGTTTTTTATTTTTGTTGTCTATGGTATCCCTGACAGAATTAAAAGGCAAGCCCTCTGGGATGATCTAATGGACATCTTACCTCAAGATCCCCTACCATGGATGATTTTGGGTGACTTTAATGCCATTCTATCCCCCGAGGACAAAAAAAATGATCGGTCGACAGGTAAGAGATGCAACTTATTTGGTAACTTTGTTGATACTTGCAATTTGCAGGACCTTGGTTATATAAGACCATCCTACACCTGGCAAAGAGGAAACACATCCGAGAGGTTGGATAGAGCATTGGCTAATGATGTTTGGATTTCTGCTTTTCCACATTCCCTGGTTTATCACCTCCCCCGCATTAAATCAGATCATAGACCCATTTTCCTTAAAACTAGGCCCACCCTTAACGCCTCAAGAGGGAAACCCTTTCGCTTTCTTGCAGGATGGACAGAGCACGCAAATTTTAAGGATTTGGTCTCTAACAAATGGAGATATTCAGGCAACATGGCCATCACGCTATCTGAATTTACCTCACATGTCAAGGATTGGAACAGACACACTTATGGATTCATTGGCACTCGTAAAAAACAACTCTTGAGATCTCTTTGGAATATCCAGAAAGCTCTAGATCAGACGACTTCTAGAAGACTAGCCAATCTGGAGTTGGAGGTTCGAGATGAGCTGGAAAATGTGCTTAACCACGAGGAGCTCCTATGGAGACAGAAATCTAGATGCGACTGGCTCCAGTTTGGGGACAGAAACACCAAGTTTTTTCATAGCCGAACGATGCAAAGGAGGAAATTCAACCGCATTTTGTCCTTACGTCTCAGCAATGGGGAGTGGTGTTCAGAGCAGGACATTCTCAGAGATGAAGCCGTTAAGTATTTTGAGAATTTATACGGGGAAATCACAAGACCCACTACTAATGCCCCTTATAATATCTTTACCCGAATCAAGAAGCAAGATATCAACTTTCTCAATAAGGGGGTGTCTAATGAGGAGATCAAGAAAGCCCTTTTTGATTTGGCGCCACTGAAGGCTCCAGGAAGTGATGGATTTCATGCACACTTCTTCCAAAGTCAATGGGATATAGTTGGAGGAGCAGTTTGTGAGTGGGTACAAGGAGTTTTTGATGGCAACAATATTGAGAAGGATCTTAATAACACTCTCATTTTCCTTATACCGAAGAAAGAATGCCCGGATGATTTCAGTCAATTTCGACCAATCAGCCTTTGTTCAGTTTTGTACAAGGTGGTGATGAAGGTGATCGCCAATAGAATCAAAGTGATGTTCCCAAAATACATATCTCCACAGCAAGCAGGATTTATAGCAGGGAGGAACATATCAGATAACATCATTATTGCGCAAGAAATCATCCACACTATGCGCAGCAGGAGAGGTGACAAGAAGTGGATGGCCATCAAGTTAGATTTGGAGAAAGCTTATGACAAGATTAGTTGGAAGTTCATAGAGGTCTCAATGGACGCCGCTGGGATCCCCGAAAGAATCAAAAAGGTTATTATGAATGCTATCTCCTCATCCACTATGCAAATCCTTTGGAATGGTGTCCCATCTCGACCCTTTAAACCTGCAAGGGGGATTAGACAGGGATGCCCGCTATCACCGTATCTCTTCGTTCTGTGTATGGAATGGTTAGCTCACCTCATCAATTCAGAGATGAACACTGGCAAGTGGCAGCCTATTAGACTTTCTAGATCGGGACCGGCCCTATCACATCTCTTTTTTGCAGATGACCTGGTTATTTTTTGCAAAGCAGAAATAGATCAAGCCCTCTTGCTAAAGGAGCTCCTAGGACGGTTTTGTGACCTTTCAGGACAAAAAATAAGTGCTAGAAAGAGTAATACGTTTTTCTCAAAGGGTGTGGATAGCAACCTAAGCGACCAGATTAGCCAACTTTTTGGTTTTCAGAAAGTGCTTAACCTAGGAAGATATTTAGGGGTACCTCTTCTACATGATCGCGTCACTAAGAGTACTTTGAATTGTGATCGAAAAAGTGAGAAACAAGCTCCAAAATTGGGATGCGAGGAAACTTTCCCTTGCAGGGCGCATTACTCTGGCTCAATCTGTCCTCCTAACTATTCCTAGTTACTTTATGCAGTCCTTAGCAATTCCGAAAGGGGTGTGTGATGAGGTAGAGAAGATAGCCAGACAGTTTATTTGGGGAGGATCAGCTGGCAACACAAAAATCGCCTTGGTTGGATGGGAATCCATTTGTCAGCCCAGAACTTGTGGAGGGCTCGGCCTCAGGCATCTCCAAGACCATAATAATTCTTTTCTTATGAAAATTGGGTTTAATCTGGCCACACGGAAGGATGCACTATGGGTTCAAGTTCTCCGCTCGAAGTATGGATGGAAAAACCAGCTTCCTGAGTCTATTACTAGGAGTCAAAGCTTGCATCTTTGGAAATCATTATCTAAGGTGTGGCCCCTCATTCGTGAAAATCTCATGTGGGCTGTTGGGGATGGCTCTACCATCTGCAGCTGGAAAGACAATTGGATACCTGATATTGGACCATTGATATCCTATGTTTCCGCTCAAACCAGGCTCAACTTGGACAGCACTTTGAAGGATTGGGTTCTCCCAGATGGTTCTTGGAATATAGACATGCTTCGTCTTTGGCTACCTGAGGACAAATTGAAACGTATTGTAAGCATTCCTCCACCCCACCCGGATGGTGGCGAAGATAGAATCATTTGGGCTCGTTCTGAGTCCGGTTCGTTCTCTATCCGAAGTGCTTATTGGACGTTAAAGAAGAATTCTTGGAGACCTAAAGACGATATCTGGAAAGTCATTTGGAAATATCAAGGACCCCAAAGAGTCAGGATTTTTCTATGGCTTGTGGCGAATCAGAGACTCTTAACCAACTCAGAGAGAAGCAGAAGAGGGATTGCCCACAGCAGTGCTTGCCCTAGATGCGACCATAATCTTGAAGACACCTTGCATGTTCTACGTGATTGTCGGATGGCCAAGGAAACTTGGATGCTCATAGTCCCTCCAGAGAAACAACACAGGTTTTTTTCTGACCCTCTACAAACTTGGTTCACAATTAATCTTAGCTGTCATTTTAAAATGCAGGACAAAGGTATTATTTGGTCGTGCCTATTTGGGATCATAGCTTGGCGAATTTGGAAAAATAGGAATCTCTTCATCTTCCAAAATATAGATGGAACGCCTCTCGAACTCATTAAAGCTTCACTCAGCTGGGCACAAAACTTTGAGGCCATTATCACAAAACCCAAGGTTGTCGAGATTTCTTTGGAGACTCATCAAAACTGCTCTGACAATTGGGTTCTCCTCTCTTTTGATGGAGCAGTGGCTAGAATATCCGGAAACGCTGCAGCGGGAGAAGTGTTACGTGATTGGGATGGTAATTGGATCTTAGGATACACTCATTACCTGGGCAGCTGCTCACCAATGGAAGCAGAACTCTGGGGGCTGCATGATGGAGTATTCATTCTACTGAATAAAGGATACAAGAAGGTCAAGCTCCAAACTGATAACCTTGAAGTAATCAGGGCCTTGACTAGAAAAGATATGGTTTACTCGGAAAATACACTTCTTAGAAGGATCAAAAGACTATTGCATTCAGCAGACCAATGGGAAATTAAGTATGTTCCCAGGGAAGGTAATTCAACCGCAGATCAACTTGCGAAGATAGGACTCTCTTGGCAGATTGCTCTCCGAATTTTTGAAGTGCCACCAGATATCGTGGCCACAGCTCTCCTTCAGGACAAAGCATACAATGTATCTTAGAAGTTTTTAAGTTATTTTTAATCTTTCACCCAAAAAAAAAAATTTAATATTTGTTAAGTTGATATAATTATTCACACTTATGCTATGTTAAGAATCAATTATTTTTATTTTTTTAAAAGAATTATAGAATATCATTATAATTTTTATTATTAAATATTATTTTTAAAAGTTTTAAAATTTTTTTATTTTAATAAATTAATAATTATTGATGTGATATGCACGTAGATATCATGTGCTCATATTAACAAAATTAATCAATATTAACTTTTTTTTATTTTGAAATGATTTGGCAAAAAAAGTAAATTTAAAAATTAAAATAAACAAAAAATAAATATAGTTAAAATAATTTTTCTTGAATAACAAATAAATAGTAAAAAATGACATGTGTCATTTAATGTCATTTACTTCTGTATCTACTCAGTTCTTATATTTATTTATTTATCATTTTGGATACTTATACTTATAATTTTTATTATATATATTTTATCTATTAATTAAGATAATTTTTAAAAAATATTTGAAATGGTTGATAATTAATATGTTTTAAAAATAAAAATCATATAAATATAAATGTTTGATTTTATAGCATAATATTATAATCATCGTTAAAAATAACATAAATTCTAAATTAATATTGTCACATCAAACAAGAAAAGAAGAATTTATAATTCATTCAACAAAACTGTCAAGTCATTGACTCATTGTTGCATAAGTTGAATTTTTCTGTAAAAAAACTAATAGTCATAGTTTATTATTTTGAGTATTAATTTATGTTTCGAATGATATTTTCACGTTCATTTTATAGTTAATGTTTAAAGTTTGGGGTTGTCTTTTTCGGTAATGTCATCTTTAAAATTGAATATACGTATCCTTAAAAAAATAGGTTATTATTTTTCGGTAAGTTCATAAAGTAGGTTATTTTTTTTCTCATATTTAAAAAAATAGGTCAAATTTGAAGAGAGGAACAAAAAACACAAAGCGTTTTTGGTTGACATGTCAAAAAACGTTTTTTTACAAAACGCGTTTTCTGTTATCACATCAGCTCCTTAGTCAAATGATTAATTATTAGTGGTTTAAAAAAAAACTATTTTATATAGGTCTGTTGAGTAGCACAAATTAGGGTTTCTTTTGTCTATTTTATAATACGAACCTCAATTTTTAGGGTTTTATTAAGGTTTTGCTATCAATTGAAGGGGTTTTTGATCTCTAGGATTGAAGGTACGATATGGCTAACATTAATACGGTGGCTGAAGATTTAGCCAATTTCAATATTATGGATGAAGAGGAAGATCCCATGGTGGTAATAGGTGATGATATTACCATAGAGCAATTATACGAATTATGTTTGGTAGGGAGAGTTCTTACGGATAGCGTTGTGAATTTTCCATCTTTAAAAAATACTCTAGCTGATTTATGGCATCCGCTAAGAGGGGTACTATCACAGAGATAGAGGATAAGCAGATCTTGTTTAGATTCTATAGCGAGATCGATTTGGAACGAGCTATGGATGGTATGCCATGGTTTTTTAACTGATACCTTATTGTTTTCCACAGATTAACAAGGGGTGAGGAACTAAATACAATTCCTCTTTGGGATACGGTCTTTTGGGTATAGATTTACAATCTACCAATTGGTTTCACAACGAATGGAATGGCACGACAGCTTGGGGATTTCATTGGAAAATTTTTGGAGTATGACGCATCGTTGGTTACAAGAGGTATTGAAACTCGACTCTCGCTAAAATGGAAGAAACGATTCAAAATTGGACAAAATAGATTCATATACGCATTATTTCAATATGAAAGATTGTCACTATTTTGCTTTTTTTGTGGTCGGCTTGGACATGGTGAGAGCCTCTGTCAGGTTAGACTAACATTAGGGAATCAGCAAGTGGAGTTTGGGTGGGATTTTTCGCTGAGGCCTGCACCAAGAAGGGGAGGTCAGTTGGTGAGTAAATGGCTATGAAAGGAACCAAAAACTGATAGGTGGATCAGTATGGAAATTGATGGGGAAAGAAGGGAAAGAAAATTTGGTGCGAATGTAACAAATAATAGTGATTATAGTGGAGGAATAGGTTCGATGGGACGCTTTACACGGCAGACACGAAAAATCATGGAAATAATGGCTTATGAAAAATTGGGGTAATTGGAGGAAAGGGGGTTGGAGTAGAGGTGGAAGATTTACCTATGGAATTTGTTGATGGAAAAAAGAGGCAAAGGTTTAATCCAGAAGTGAGTAGTTTAGGTAATAATAGAGTACTATTGGAGTTGGGTTTGGAAAACGAAATATCGGCGACCACTAACAAGTTGGCCGACCGGACACAATGAAAATTCTCAGTTGGAATGTTCGTGGTTTAGGGCAACCACGAACAGTTAGACGTCTCAAAATCAAGTTGAGACATATTCGACCCCAAATTTTGTTTCTTATGGAAACAAAGGTTACAAGCAAACGGATGGAGACAATAAAAAGGCAATGTGGATTTATGAACGAAATTGATGTTGATGCGGAAGGAACGAGAGGGGGTTTATCAGTAGGATGGAGGGAGGGATTGAACTTAACTTTAAAAAGCTTTTCGAGATCTCATATTGATGTGGCAGAGAAAGAACAAAATGAGATGGAAACATGGAGATTCACGGGGTTTTATGGAGCACCAATGGATCATGATAGAAGGGAGTCATGGGAATTATTAAGATTCTTGAAGCGTGGGAATAATAAGCCATGGCTGACATCAGAGATTTTAATGAAATACTATTTTCTTTTGAAAAACAAGCGGGAAGAATTAGAGAGGAAAGACAGATGGCTACGTTTAGGGAAGCATTAAAAGATTGTGAGATGAATAATTTGGGGTTTTTTGGACAGTGGTACACTTGGGAGAGGGGTTGGTTGGTTGGTAATAATATTAGGGAGAGGTTGGATAGAGGAGTAGCAAATCCAGAGTGGTGGGATCTTTTTCCAAGTTATAGAGTGATCCATTTACAACATAGTTTCTAGGAACATTGCCCGGTAGTTCTGGATACAAATGGAGATAGGGGGTTGCGAGTTGGGGAGTAACAGTGGCAATTTTGCTTCAACGCTATCTGGATACTGAATTCAGGTTTTGAGGAGCGAATAAAATATGATTGGAATTCAAATAATCAGGATGTTTTGGTGAAATTGAAGGAATTGGGAATGAGGTTGAACTATTGGGCAAAAAAGGAGGAAAAAAACTAAAGGAACGTCAAACAATAAAGTTAAATGCTAGATTGTTTGAATTGGGAGCTAGCAAGATCAGTGATGCGACTTTGGAGGAGATTACAAAGATCAAATTAGGGCTGAACTTCGAAGTTGATAAGGATGAGATTTTCTGGAAACAGAGGGGGAGAATTAATTGGCTTCGTATGGGAGACAAAAATACGACATTCTTTCATATGAGTGCTTCATAGCGCAAGAAGAAAAAATATGGTTAAGGGGCTGGAAAATGAATTTGGGAATTTGATTACTAATCTTGATGAAATATCTAAAATGGCTACAAATTATTTTAAAGACTTGTTTTCATCTAAAGAAGTTAGTAACTGCGATAGATTGCTTGCGTCATTCTCACCATGCATCACGGAGAAACTCAATAGAGATTTAATGGCAAAATTTAAAGTAGAAGAGGTTGTGGTGGCGATAAAATCTATAGCCCCTCTCAAGGCATCAGGGAAGGACGGTTTTCTTGTAATATTTTATCAAAAAGACTGGCATATTGTAGGGGATGAAGTTACTAGGTATTGTTTGGATATACTAAACAACCAGAGAAATGTGGAGGAGATAAACAAAACGAGTATTGTTCTTGTTCCTAAGGTGAATTCGCCGAAGTTAATGAGCCAGTTTCAACCTATTAGTCTTTGCAACGTGATCTATAAAATTATTTCAAAAGTGTTAGTTAACCAGTTTCGACAGGTACTTAATTACTGTATTGAAGATACCCAATGGGTGTTTGTACCAGGAAGGCAAATCACAGACAATATTTTTGTGGCATATGAAATTTTGTATTCATTTAAGAAAAGAAGAGGGACATCGAAGAAAGGCTTTGCTTTAAAGCTTGATATGAGTAAAGCGTATGACAAGATTGAATGGAGTTTTTTAGAAAAAATGATGCGCAGGATGGGCTTTTGTAAGGATTGAATCTTACTTATAATGAGGTGTATCACTAGTGTAGTGTATACAATAGTGATTAATGGAAGACATGGAGAAGAATTTCGGCCTCAAAGAGGGCTACGACAAGAAGAACCACTAAGCCAGTATTTGTTCCTTATTTGTGTTGAAGGATTCTCATGATTAATTGCATTAGCCAGAAGGGAGGGAAGGCTTTCTGGGACAAGGGTGGGAAGAGGTAATGTCTCAGTTTCACATCTATTTTTTTTACGGATAATATGTGCTATTTGGAGAGGCATCAATTGAAGGAGCAAATAATATAAAGAGTGTGATTAAAGAGTATGAAAAGGTATCGGGTCAATTGGTTAATTTTGACAAGTCTCTAATCTATTTCAGCGGTAATGTTGATTTAGAAACATATGAACATGTGGGAGGAATTTTGGGAGTAAGGATATCTAATAATCCTGAAAGGTATCTGGGACTTCCAACTGTAGTAAAACGTCGGAAAAAGCATGCTTTCGTGGATATCAAATAGCGTTTTGTTAAACTGTTAAATAATTGGAGTATGCGCTTCTTATCGGCTGAGGGCAAAGAGGTATTCTTAAAATCCATTTTACAAGTGATACCGATCTACGCAATGCAATGTTTTAAGTTACCGATTTCGCTTTGTCAAGAACTCGAGAACATAATGTGTAAATTTTGGTGGTGTAATTCCAAAACAAATAAAGGCATACATTGGTGCAAGTGGAGTGATATGTGTATCCCCAAAGCGAAGGGAAGGTTAGGTTTTAAAGATCTATCAAAATTTAATTTTGCCTTATTAGCGAAGCAGGGGTGGAAAATTATTACGCAGCCTAATTGTTTGTTTGCATGCGTCATAAAAGCAAAATATTTTCCAAAAGGGAAGTTCATGAGTGCTGGTTTAGGTTCTTACCATTCGTATACTTGGCGAAGTATATGGGGAGCCAGACAACCTGGTTTAGTTTCTTACCCTTCATGATGCAATAAACATATAGAATGATGTTTGGTTGTCGGGGCATGGAAGTGGTAGGATACAATGTTAGAACATGGATATTAGATATACTAAAGTATCTGATTTAATCAACAGGGAAACTACTACCTGAAAGCAAGATACTATCCGATCGTTATTCGGAGAGGAGCAGCTGAAAAGTATTCTCTTAATCCCATTGGCGTGCAGTAGACCATAGGATGTGTTAATATGGAGAGGTGACACTATAGAGGTATACACAGTTAAAAGTGGCTACAAATGGCTTACTACAGTGGGGGGACCTAGATTACATAATGAAATTCCATCTACTTTCTTTACAAAGTTATGGGATCTTAAGGTGCCAAGTAAAATCCGAATACTTATGTGGAGGATTGCTAATGAACTCATACCCACTTTGCATAATCTAAAAATCCGTAAACTGGCTGTAAATACACTTTGCCCGGTGTGTCAAGTAGATAAGGAAACGATGAGCCACCTTTTTAGGGACTACACTTTCACGCAGCAGGTATTGCGGGGGATGGGAGCGACAAATTCGACATGCAATAGAGAGCCCAGTTGGAAAAAATGGTTAGCAATAGAGTTCGACAGTTAGAGTATAGAAGCATGCAAAATCAAAACTATCGTCTACTGGGCTATTTGGTACAATCGCAATAAGATTTATCATGAAGGAGTAAGAGAACAAGTAAATGAAGTAGTAGGGTTTATCAATGCTTATTATGCAGAAATAGCATTTATGGGGGGAATTTTGAAGAATGCGCATGAAGTTAACAATTCTATTTGGAAACCATCGGATAATGATATTATAAAAATTAATTTTGACGCTTCATTTAATCAACACATGAGAAGATCTATCTCAGGAATTATAGTGCAAAATAAGGAAGGTTTGGTGATGGCAACATGTACCTTTCCATGGGAGAATATCTCAGATCCAGTTATGGCCGAGACAAGGGCGTGTCTGCAGGCTATTACTATGGCAGAGGAAATGGGTTTCCAGGATATTTGTGTTGAAGGATATGCGTTAACCATAATGCGCAAACTAAACTTTACAAAAGAAGATAAATCGAGCATTAGCAGTCTGATTAAAGAAATCAAGGGGAGAACCCCCAATTTTAGAAGACTGAGCTTTAAATACATACCAAGGGAAGCCAACAAAGCGACTCACGGGATGACGATGGAAGGACGTAGATATGAAAATCCCCAATACTGGATAGAGGAGGTTCCGCACGTGGTGGAAGGACTGGTGAATCACGATAGGAGAAGCAACGATAATGGTGGTTAGATGGAAATATAGAGTCCGGACTTTGCGACATTTGGTCTATCCGAAGAACTTGTGATCTTGACAGAGACTGAGATTTGAAAGGCTTGATTTTGGGTGATAATCGGTCTCTTAAGTGGTTGATACATGATAGATTTAGTTTCAAATGCCAGAGAAGAAGGGTTTCTAGGTCAGAGTTTTCTTTTAGGTTTTAGTCGATTCGTTTTACCTTCTCATGTTTATTGCTCAGTTTATTTTGCTTTAATTTTTTTTTGAGATTTTCAAAGCACCATTTTGGTGCCCAGTAGATAATAACAGCTGTAGTTTTCTTTTATTAAGGCCTATAACCGAATTTATTACTTCTTCCATTAATAATAGTATCAGTTGGTATTCAAAAAAAAAAAATATAGTGGTTTTATCCTTAAGTCTCAAATTTAATTTCTCTTCTACCATTTATATATTTTTTATTTTATGTTGTTTTCATTTTTTTTAATTTTTTAATTATTATTTTTAATTAATAAATATATTGTCTTCAAGTGTTTAATAAAAACTCTTTTATTTATATAAATAAAAAAATAAATATGTAACTATATAATAAAAATATATCTTTTATATATATCATTATGTTAAAAGTATTTTTAATTAATAATTATTTTATTTATATAAATAAAATAATAAATATCTAATTATATAATGAAATTTTATATTTTTTATATTTACCATTATGTTAAATATATTTTATTTTTAACTAATTTGTTTGATATTTTTTCCTTTATATCTAATATTTATATATTCAATATTTATTTTCTTCACCTATATTATGGTTATGATAATTTATAATATTATAAAATCAAAATTAATTTTATTATATATAAATAAAAGAATTATTAATTAAAATATTTTTAACATAATGATATATATAAAATGTGTTTTTTATTATATAATTACATATTTATTGTTTTATTTATATAAATAAAGAGTTATTAATTAAAAAGATGAATTAAAAAAACTTGAAAACAAATATTTATTAATTAAAAATAAAAAAAAACTAAAACAACGTGAAATAAAAAATACAGATGTAAGTAAGAAAGAAATTGAACCCGAGAGTCAAGGATAAAACCACTAACATTTAATCATCTAAGTAAATGAGCTAATAGATTAAAAAAAAAAACACGTTATAAACATTGTTTTCTGTTTCTTTGTAAAATCGATCTATCTCTCTAAATTTGAAAAAAAGAATCCAATCTACCATACTAAAACAGGGTTTCATGACTCAATAGAACACTAATTGTTAGTTATACTTGTATGAGAGAACAAAATAAAGTAAATTATTTTAAAATTGTAGAAAATATATTTTTAATGAATTTGTTTATTTAAAATAAAATTAAAAAACATCTTAAATAAAATTGGTGGTTGTATTTATTATAAATAGATTAATAGGCAAAACGACCTTAGAATAAGAACAATGGATCTTAATTAACACAAACCTTGTAACTATCCTCTATCATCTCTAAGACGTCCAATATGAATATTTCTTTACCTAATATCATAATAGATAATAAATGTTGCATGACTACCTTTTTTTTAGTACAAATGTAATTAAATTCTTTAATAAAAAATAAAAAAATAATCAATTGAGCTCTTAAAAAAATTGTACCCTATTAAGTCATTAATGACTAAAACAACAATCCAGGCCCTTCCGTTTATAGAAATCGTTAGTTGACCGATTTAACCGTTAAAAATGTCGACATGTTTGATAGCAACCACCAAGAGAGAACACGTGGCATGACACATGGAATGATGCTGACATGACATGCAATATCAACAATTTTAAAAAATAATTATAACTTTTTAAAAATATATATTTTT
Organism: Gossypium australe; assembly: GCA_005393395.2. Classification (NCBI taxonomy): domain Eukaryota; kingdom Viridiplantae; phylum Streptophyta; class Magnoliopsida; order Malvales; family Malvaceae; genus Gossypium; species Gossypium australe. Next base: position 30,880,338 of record CM016623.1, on the reverse strand, counting down.
AATTTATAAAATATTTTTAGAAAATAATTAATAAAAATTACATTTGGAATGAATCTGGACATATAGTTATACAAGTTCATTTGAACCTAAACAACCATTTGCTGATATTTGTTCTAGATGAGTTCAAAACTATAAAAAATTTAGAAATTATAAAAAAATATTGAAAACTGTAAAAAAAAATCAAATTTTAATATTTTTAATTTCTATTAACAATTTTGATATATATTTGATTTCTAGAGATGGAATTTAGGGATGAACCGCAATTAACCACGATTCTTACTTTTTAGGGTAAACTACATCATTAGTTACTAAATTATGGATAAGTTTTTGTTTTGGTCAATTAACTAAAAAAGTAACAATCTGAACTATTCAAAAGTTTTCATTTAAGTCATTGGGAACGAACTAAGATCATGAATTGGAATGTTGAAGACTTAGTTGACAATAGTTTTGGTTTAGCTTGTTTGTTATTATTATATTGTATTCACCTAGCTTAATTGTTGTTTAATAGTGATTGTGATAGATCTTCATTATTTTAGCATGTCTCAAAAACTCTTTATAATCGAGAGATATGTATAGATTATATGTTGATTTTGAGAGCACTTAATTTGTTCAAGTAAGGAACAATATTTATGTGAATGCATTTGATTGTAAAACTTGTGTTGTGGTTTTACAAGCTAAGTTCTTAAGGGGAGAATTTAGTGGTGAGAGTACTTGTCTTCAAAAGTATAAAAGTAAGGAAATTATCACTGAATGTGATAGATTTAAGTTCACTATTTATAAATGTTTATAAATAATGAATACTTCTCACTAAGTTCCGCAAATATAAAAAATTGAATTGTGTAAAAAAACCTTTATTGTCTCCTAATTATTTTGTGTTTTCAAAGTGCTTGGAGAAGTACTAATTTGCACAACCACTTTTGCTTATACTTATTACTTAACAATTGGTTTTAGGTCAACAATGCTTTTACTCATTTCTTGGTAAAATTTATAGGGTTTTCTAGTCTCTTGTTTCTTGGATAGTAGTTCCTCCAAGTTGCACTTTTGAACTTTTGTACCAATATTTCTTGTTTAAAATGAGTAATAGATGTACTACTACTATTATTATTATTATATTATTATTATTATTATTATTATTATTATTATATTCTTGCGTAAATCACATCAAGGTTTGGATACATCAATGATTTAGATTTAAAAGTTACATAATACCCCTAAACCATTAAAGAAAACCCTCAATTTGTTTACAAACCACCGACCGTATTTTAGAAAATATTTTAATTTCAAGTCATGGACTGAAATGGTCATTCTTTGAATGTGACTCCACCTTTGCTTCATTAATGTCCGCCCCACCAACTCTCTTGTCCTTTTCTTCTGCCCATTCTTATTTCTTCTGACAGTAGCGTGTCCTACACTTATATATTGTTTAGACTTGGAAATTTTGGATATACATATGAGTGAAATTGTACAATTAATCACGTCTTTTTATTTTTGGTCATTAAATTATACCCTCTATTATGACGTTGGTTTAGAGTCTGTTTCCATTCATAGCACCATCTTGTTGGTTTCATTTCAAACCCCTTTTGCTGGATAGGTATGGGAGCAATTGAGATTAGACAAATACTACTCAAAATATTAATAAATACGCAAGTATTTTATATCAAACCTTAACTACTTAACAAATACTATTAAATTTTTAATCATAACCAATAGGTATAAAAAATTACAAAATATCATTAAATTATTTAAAAATTTTCATTTAAGTCACTAAACTATTCAAAAGTTTTTATTTAAACCACTAGGCTGTTAAGGTTCTTTTTTTAAACAAAGTCCGACTAGCGAGCTCTAAGCGACGATTCGACGATCAATATGATGGATCAATTCCCATTGACGAGTAAAAGAGCATACATTGGATCCAATTTGATTTGACGATCAATGTCAAAGATAGGAGAATGAAGTTATTTGGATTCTGGTTCGCAGATTCGTAACCTTCAAAGCTATTTCATGAAAAAGAATTGAACTGTAGAAGAGAAATGTAAGGAGAGCTTCCGATTGGTGCAAATAGTGTAAACATATAAGGCCATATAATAGAGATTTTAACAACTTAATGATTTAAATGAAAACTTTCGAATAATTCAATGACCATTTTGTAACCTTTTGAAGTTGAGTGACCAAAATGTAAACTAAATATTTAGTGACCTTGGATGTAGTTTACTCTTTGATATACTATACTAATACCATATATAAAACAATAATAATAGTGTGATCGGTTATTGTAAATGTGAAATTAATATTAAGGGTTCGAACCTTAGAGATGGCATTGTTAGGAGGGACAACCACAAACCCTTAATATGGACGGTGAAATGGACATGAACAATACAAAAAAAAAATAATATTTTTTTAAAAATCTAGTTATAATTTTTTAAAAAAAAGATGTTCATTCTTTTTTTAAATCGTAAAATGAGTTATTAAAGTTAACTAGTGTCCAATGACCCCCAATGTATTTGAATAAGAGATAGTGTCCAATGACCCCCAATGTATTTGAATAAGAGATTTGAATATTTTTCAAATTGTACACATAACTTTAAAGGCTTAAAGTATGATTTGATCCTTAAATGATATAATATATATTTTTATTTTTGGCATCTAAATTTTTTTGCCCCAAATTGGGTAACATTTAAGGTGGGATCCGATGAGATTCATTTTAGATCGATGATTGTGGTTGCAAGACAGAAATGAGAATATTATTATAATCGTTAGATTAGAACACATCATTAAATGAAAAAAAGTGTGTTGGGGACTTGAAACTAGTTAATCTGGTCAATAAAGAAAGAGAATATATATCTTATTTTTCAAACTTTTGTTCCCTTAAAAAAATTCCCAGTTATTAGCAAAAGGTCTAGCATCAAGTTTGTTAAAATTTCCACAAAATGCTAGGAAGGATGTTTAGCAGGGCATTTTCGTTCTTAAAATTAATGGTTTGAAACGTTATAATATTCGAAACGAAAAAAGAGAATGTGAAATAAATGGAAAAAGTAATTAGATATGAGAAGTCATTTTCGATGTAATGAAAAACTAGAAGGATGAATGTTGCATATTATGCGAAAGGCGTTGGATCTTACGAGGGTAAGTAAAGGGTCTTGGATGGCTAGTCAACAATGGTGTCCAATGATGAAATGAAGGCGAATCAGTGTGGTTGCCAACGATGAAGAAAAAGATGAAGCGACAGTTACAACAGATGAAAGAAAGAAGTGAGAAATGCTCAAAATATTGTTTATTAAACGCACCATTTCATTTAAGTTCTAGCCAAATAGGATGTTGTAGTAGTTTATTAAAAAGAGATCGGTCAAGTTGGTTATTTTAGTTTAGGCAAACAATGGGAGTTAGGTTATTAATAAATTTTTGGTTTAAAAGGAAGTTTTTAATTAAATGGTTTTGGAATTGATAAGGTTGAATATGACCTTATTAATTGTTATGGGTAATGGAATTTGAAACTTAGTTCCATTAAATGGGAATGAATCATGAAAACTCTAACCTCTCCAAAAGGTAGAATATAAGGAATAAAAAAGAAAGGCATGTTTAACATGAGTTTCATTCCAACAAGATATGAGTGCAAACTAAAATTTTCTATTACATTGTTGCATTTCATACTTAGTTTAAAACAAAGGATAGTAGATAAATAGACAAATATTTCGTCCAAGAGAGAAGAGTTGTCAAGGACTCAAGGTATAGAAAGTGTCAATCGTTGTTATGCATTCAAGTCAAGAAAAGGTTGGTTTTTTGTGGTTATTTAATTGGTCACCAAGTATTGTAATCAAGTAGTTTATTGGAAAAAGGACAAAGAAATGCAAAGGGTTAGAATCGATGAAAAGCAACCATCAAGACTGCTTTCTTTGCCGGACGATATCCTATCCAATACTGGTTCCCGAGGCGTTCAACAAGGTGCGGATGCAATCGAAAGTCTACTACTGAGGTGGGTTTGTGAATCATTGTAGAGATTAAATGGATTTGATCATTTGTAGAAGTTTCGTAGTTGAAATGCAAGTATGGTTAAGAATTAAGTGTTTGGGGCATCATATATAAAGAGTCAAGTTGTAATTAATAAATAAATTTTTTATTTTTGAAGTGAAATAGTGAAGATTATGTTTTTTATTATATAGTTGGTTGATTTATACAAGCTTCTTAAAATAACAGTAAAGTGTAATTACCCTTTCAATTATTGTGTTAGGGATAGATGAGTGCTTTTTTTTTATTGGTTTGGCTTTGAAGTCAACAATATTTTTGTTTTGTTTACTTGTGATGTATGTCAGTAGTTAACTATTTGGTTTCTATTTATGTTTTCATTTGAAATAGTTGTAAGTAGATGAGGCAAACCGTGAACTAGGATAAAGAGTTGAGGATAGTAAACTTGAACAACATATTTCATAATGTATGGGAAATTGAAAGGAGACCTTGGGTACGAGAATGCATTATGTGATTTGCTAATGCTGACAACATTCAAGTCCTAGTTATGTTGAGAACTTCACTCTTCTTAAATCATGGCAAAGTGGTTGAGGGTGAAGGTATTTTGAGGCGCGTAGCGACGACCAATGAAACTATTCATTGACTGTCTATACACTGACAGTATGTTTAATGGTGCTGGGTGAGTGTGACTTGCCTTACCTAGCAACGGTGAAAGGTGTAGCAAATATGTTACTTTTTTGAAAAAAGATTTAGATAGGAGGATAATGATTAGTTGTGGGAATTTTTTGTGGGAAATATTGAATGTTGAAGATGCGAACACGATTGCATATTTATAGTTATGGTTATGCAATAGGGAGGAATTCTTTAATGTCCACTGTTCACGGTACGCATATGAAGTGGATGGGGAGGCTGAATTTGGTGTCAAATGTCTCTATTAATGCATTGAAGTAGAGTTGCTAAAGCTTGTCGTTACGAAGGAATAAAGATAAGATTAAGGTTTGTTTGTAATGAAGTTCTATTTTTTGTTTTATTTACATTATGAACTTTAAATGTTGGAAGTATGACAATTATAAGAATGTTAGAATGATTTGATATACTATTAATGAATTTGAATATTTAGTTTATGTAATTTCTTATACTATGCATTCATACAATAATACATAAGTATTAAGTTTTATAATATTGTTTAAGAGTAAACATTTTTTTGTATAACTATAAATTTTGTAAGGAAAATGGATGTGAAAAAATAAAATAAGGAGAAGAAAAATTTAATCTTGTTATAAAATAGAGAAAGATGGAGAGAATAAAGAACAAAGAAAATATGGAAGCAACAAAGAATGAACTTTATTGATCAAAAGGGATCATTACAATGCTTCATCAGAGTCTCTATTTATAGGCATAAGAAGTATAAAAGAAGGAGAGATCTAATTCTAATAACTATTAGAATTTAAAGTACATTAAAACTTTATCTTGATCATGATGGACATCCACTTAATAAGATATTCATAACACTCCTCCTTGGATGTCCATTGATAGTTACTGTGCCTCGTTAAAACCTTATTAGGAAAAACCCTGTGGGATAAAAAACCTAATGAAGGAAAAAGAGTACACAATCTTCTATTACAAGTTGTCTCGTTAAAAACTTTTACTAGGAAAACCTAATGGGATAAAACCTTGATTAAAGGAAAAGAGTACAACTTGTTTTTAGACTCCCCCTGATGGCAACATTACATTACATCTTTGAGTCGACGCATTCCAATCTTGTGTAGTAGTCTTTCAAATGTTGAAGTTGGCAATGCCTTAGTAAAAAGATCTGCTAAATTATCACTAGAATGAATTTGTTGAACATTTATATCATCTCTTTTCTCAAGATCATGGGTGAATAATAATTTTGGTGAAATATGTTTCGTTCTATCACCTTTGATGTAACCACCCTTCAATTGAGCTATAGATGTTGCATTATCTTCATATAAGATAGTTGACATATTTTCCTGTAAAGGAAAATTACATATCTTCTGGACATGTTGGGTCAATAACCTTAACCAAACACACTCTCGACTTGCCTCATGCATTGTAATTATTTCTGCATGATTTGAACAAGCGACAAGTAATGTTTGCTTTGTTGATGCCATGATATGGCAGTACCCTCACATGTAAATAAATATCCTGTTTAAGATCAACCTTTATGTGGATCTAATAAGTATCCAACATCAGCATAGCCAACTAATAGGGATTTTGAATCATTTGAATAAAATAACCCTATATCAATGGTCCCTCTGAAATATCTAAATACATGTTTAATTCCATTCCAATGTCTACATGTTGGAGAAGAACTAAATCTTGCTAGTAAGTTTACAACAAAAGCTTTATCAGGTCTTGTGTTGTTTGCAAGATACATCAATGCCCCTATGGCACTTAGATATGACACTTTAGGACCAAGAAACTTTTTATCATTCTCGCAAGGACAAAATTTATCTTTATTCACATCTAACGATCGTACAACCATTGGAGTACTTAATGGGTGTGCTTTATCCGTGTAAAATTTCTTTAATATCTTTTCCATATAAGTTGATTAATGAACATGAATTTCATCTTTTAAATGCTCTATTTGTAATCCAAGATAAAACTTTGTTTTTCCAAGATCTTTCATCTCAAATTCTTTATTTAAACAATTTATTGTATTTTGAAGCTCTTCAGGAGTTCCAATAATATTTAGACCATTAACATAAACAACAGTTATCACAAAATCTGATCCAAACCTTTTTATAACGGCACATAGACAAATTGGATCATTTTGGAAACCTTCTTTTAACAAGTATTCATTAAGAAGATTGTACCACATACGTCAGATTGTTTTATTCCATATAAACTTTTCTTGGATCTGATTAAGCAATTTTCTCAAGAAACTCTATATCTTTTCGGGATTTTAAATCCTTCAAGGATTTTCATATAAATTTTACTATCAAGTTTACTATATAAATAGGATGTAACAACATCCATTAGATGCATGTCAAGTTTTTCACGTACTGCCAGACTAATAAGATATCTAAACGTGATTGCATCCACTACAGGAGAATATGTCTATTCATAATCAATGCCGAGCCTTTTTTGAAAATCTTTGTGCTACAAGTTGAGCTTTATATCTTACGACTTCATCAATTTCATTTTGTTTTCACACAAATACCCATTTATATCCTACCAGCTTTTACACCTTTAGGTGTTTGGAGTACAGGTCCAAAAACTTCACATTTAGAAAGTGAATTTAATTCTGATTGAATTACATCTTTCCATTTTGGCCAATCTTTTCTATTTTTACATTCCTTAGTAGATTTAAGCTCAAGATCCTCATTTCCTTTTATTATTTCAATAGCCAACATTATAAGCAAAATTGTTGTCGACAACTACATTTTTTTTCGATTCCATCTTTTTCTCGTATTGACATAACTTATCGAGATCTCTTTATTTTCATCATTTCCATTTTCACTTTTAGGTACCTAAATTTCTTCTTGAGTTTTATAATTAGTTATGTCATGGGTCTCTTCAAGAACCCCCGCCTCCACTATATGACCATCTTGAATGTTTGCTCCTTTCCTTTTACGAGGATTTTTATCTTTGGAACCGACCGGTCTTCCATGCTTCAGGCATGGATTACTTTCTTTTGCACTAACAGTTTGCCCTATTAGGACATCAATTCGTATTGGAACAGTTTCAGCTGGTATATGAGATTTAATGAATCTGGAAGTTGATTTGTAAAATGAATCATCTGTTGAACTTCTGGTTCACATTGCTTTGTACGAGGATCTTAGACATTGATAATTTATTTCAAGTACTTTATTAATCCAACTTTTTATCCTCTCCTCCTAATGTTGGGAAAACTAACAACTCATGTCATAATTAAATCTCAAATTAATTGCTCAAAAATATTATAAGGAGACTCATATAAATATACATTCCCAATCTCTTATTTTGGCCTGTGCGTCGTGGTGGAGCAGTTGGAACATATACCGCACATCCAAAAATTGTAAGATGGGGAATATTTGGCTCTTGACCAAAAATCAATTGTAATTGGGAGTATTTATAATTTATTGGCTTGATGCGTACAACATGTAAATCAATACAAGCATGAATCTCATGATGAAATTGAATGTTTTGTTCTCATAAGTATTGATTTAGCTATTAGTTGAAGGCATTTGATAAATAATTCAGCTAAATCATTTTGTGTGTGAACATGAGTTACAAGATGTTCAACTTTTATCCCAATTGACATGCAATAATCATTGAAAACTTGGGATGTAAACTTACCAACATCAGCAAGATGAATTGTTTTAATTGCATAATCTGAAATTAATCATTTAAACAAGAAATCTAGCAAACGATAAGTTGCGAGTTGATAACGCATGGGATTATTTTGTAGATGTGATAAACCATAAAAGTAACACATTTTAATCCCACGCTTAGTGTGTTTTGGATGATTATTTATAGAATTTGGTGAACTCGATGCTCCTAATCCTTTGAATTTGTATTTATATACTTAGGCGAGCATAGGGGAGCGAAAAGAACGGGAAACGGGCCAAAACCGGACAAACGGGCCATCTTAAGGATCCACACGGCTAAAGCCCACACAACACGACTGAACACATGCCCGTATGAACCACACGGGCTGGACACACACCCTGTGACAGCCCGTGTCGATTGAGAGCAATGAAAATTCCCACACGGCCTAGGCATCCTCACACAGGTTGATCACACGCCCGTGTCCCTTTCGTACCCTACTTTGTTTTCACACGGAAAAAGCCAATTTTTAGGGTTTCTGAGCCTTCTAAAGTCTATAAATACACATCGGATGAAGATTTAAGGGAGCACGCAGAGTAGATCGAAGAAATTACTCGAAGGAAGCCATCGGAATCATCCAGAAGGCAGATTCACTCCAAGATTGAAGATCTCCATCAAGTTCCTTAGAAGTTTTTGGGTTCTTTATGTCTTGTTGTTTTCTTAATTCTATGATGTTTTCCTTTTATGTTATGAGCTAAACTCCCTAAATACCTAGGGAGGATGAAACCTAGATGAAACTTATTATTTAATAAATCTGAATTACGTGATAAATACTTGATCTTGTTCTTAATTATGTGTTCTTAATCCTTGTTTTGATGTTTTCAGGAATATTAATTCAAGTTTAATGTGCTTATTTAGTGGAGCAAAAGTCCCTGTTTAAGAGAAGATCCAACATAATTAAGCGGAGTTGATTGCAATCCTAGAAATAGGACGACATAAATCTACCGGATTAGAGTCAAATCTAATAAGGGAATCCATAGATTGATTTAATGCGACGATAGGGGTTTTAATTAAAAAGAGATTTCAGTTAATCAACCTAGAGTCAGTTGTTCTTAGTCTTGAAAGATATATTAACATAATTTAGAGATTTATACGAATCAAGTCAAGTGAATAAATCATTTAATTTAGAGTCAGAATAATAAGTTAAGTCTAGGTGGATTCTTCCTTGGGTATTGTCTTTATTCATTCGATTATTCTCTTGGGTATTGTCTTTATTCATTCGATTATTCTCTTCACTCTCTGTTGCGTTCATAGTTATTTAGTTAGTCAATTAGTTAGTTAATTTTAGATTAAAGATAAATCTCCTTAATTATTAGGCTAGATAATAAAAAGATAGTTATTACTAGTAATTTTAGTCCTTCAGGATACGATATTCCGGACTCACCACAACTATACTACTGTTCGATAGGTGCGCTTGCCTTTGTCGAAATATTAGTTAGTTTCGAGCCCATAAAGATGCATCTACCAAAATCATATAATATCAAAACCATCCAAATGGTGGATGAATGGGCCCATATTTATTTCAGAAATGCAAGACATTAAATCTCAACTTTAGCTAGTGAGTTTCCAAGAATCAATTTTCTTTGAGAACAAGCAACAAATGAGAAATTTTTTAAATTAATCTTCTGGTTCTTTAATGAATGTTCATATGAATTCTCAATTAATTTTCGCATCATATATGATCTAGGATAGTCTAACTTGTCACACCAAGTAGTAACCGCATTTGTATTAGTAAACTTCTAGTTTACTTTAACATGTGTTTCAGTTATACTAAATTGTAACAAATTGATAGTGTTATTATCATTCCTTTTAATTTGTATCCACATATAAGTACTATTGTGACATTTACTACTGGAAATGTCTAAATAAATGTGAAGTCTATAATGTCACCAAGTCAATAAATATAATTTCCAAATAATTATAAGCAATATTCACTTCAAGGAATATGCCAAAATCTTCAAATGCCCAAAAATCTATTAATAGCAAAATTTGAGAGTGGATCTTATTTTCCAAGTGTATAACAGGTACATAACCTGTAACACCCCTCACCTGCATTCAATGCCAGAATAGGGTTACACGGCGTTACTGGACTTACAACACACAGAATCATACAATTCGAATCATAAATCATCAACCAAATGTAATTCTAATCAAATACAGTCACATTGTTCCTATTACGAGCCTACGAGGCCCTAAACATGCATTGAGGGTGGTTCAGGACTAAACCGATAACTTTAGAAACTTTTCGGACATTTTAAAATTTTTTCAAAAATAGGGAACATACGCCCGTGTGGCTCGGTCGTGCAATAGACACGCTCGTGTCTCAAGCCGCATGGACATTCGAAATAGGAGTACATGGCCGTGTCCCAGCCCGTATCCGACCCCGTGTAACTCTCTGACTTGGGTCATAGGCCAATGTAACGCCCTGAATTTTAGGGCTAGAAGTTTTGGGTTTTGTGGTTAGGGTCAGTGAGTTAGCGTATTTAAGTGTCAGAATAGGCCTATTGGTCTAGTGGTTGAGTCTGTGTTTGTGTATCTCTGGGACGCGTGTTCGAGTCCTTGTGTGGACGTTTTGGAAGATACTTTCGTTTTTATTATTTTGTTTTGTTTTAAGTGAATATTTTTAATTATTAATTGTTATTTTTGTTTTGTTTTTATTTTTTTTATTTTCCTTTTCTTTTTCACGTTTTATTTTTTCCTCCCTTCTTTTTGGCTTTTATTTTCTTTCATTTGCTTCTTTCTTTTTGAATCGGTGGTGTGGTGGTTTCAGCAGAGCTTTGTTTTTCTTTGTCATCGAGTCGGCATCAGGACATTTCGATCATCAAAACAGGTGTGGGATTCAAATCTTGTCTACTTTTAATGTTGTGAATTATTGTTTCGGAAATTCTTGTTTGTGTTCTTAACTGTCGATTTTGGGGTGTTAGTTGCTGAAAAAGGTTTGGGATACGACATATTCCGATACCCTTCTGTCATTGCGAAGGTTGGGGATGTTGCGATGGCTGAAATAACGTTTTCTGGCTTGCTTCGATGTGGTTTTGTGGCCATTAGGGTTTCCACACGGGCGTATGCTAGCTCACACGGCTGTTTGCTTTTGGGAATTAGGGTTTTGGGGTTAATTTTGGTGTTACACGGCCTGACCACACGGTCGTGTCGTCGACTTGAGGATTTTATCGTTTCTCACACGGTCGTGTCCCTCAGGCACACGAGTGTGTGATTTTGGGGATTAGGGTTTGAGTGATTTAGTGTCACACGGCCTAGCCACACAGTCGTGTGGCTAATTTGGGGATTTAGGGATTCCACACGAGTGTGTGTTTTGGGACACACAGCCGTGTCTGGTGGGTACACGGGCGTGCGAAACCCTCACACGGCCATGTCCCTAGTCCACACGGGCGTGTGCCTCTCTTCACACGGGCGTGTGCTTTTGTCACACGGTCGTGCGCCCTTTTTTATATGGGATTTTGACCTTCCACACGGCTTAGGCATTTTCACACGGCCAGAGCACACGGGTGTGTGGTCCTAAGGCACTTAGATTGGTTCCAAGTGCGTTTTTGATCCAAAAATGTATTTGTGTGTGCTCCGACCCTTAGCTAAGTTTAGTGAGGGTGTTCAAGACTCGATATCTATGATGATTGTGTGTGACGTATGATTTTGAATTTGGCCTGTAGAGTGTGCTACATAACTGTTCTGACTAACTGTCTGTTAATGTGTCTCTGTTCTGTGAGCTTGAATGCATTCATGCATTTGCATTAAGTATTGTGGGTTGGGTTGCGAAGAGAAGAAAGACTGTATCTGTTTTGATCTGGCAGTTTAACTGTAAATTCACCGGTATAGCGATTTACCGCATTGCACTGTACCGCATGTACGTTAGCTATGCTACGTATATATATATATATATATCTGATCTGGTAGTTCAAACTGCAATTTGACTTACTGCGGATTTCCGCACTGCACTGCACAACACATACGTCAACCTTACTGTGTATATTTATCTGATCTGGTAGTTCAACTGCATTCTGATAAGTCATTGTGGCCAGACAACCCGGGATGACTCTATATGGTGTGTAGGGTTAGATGGGCCTACTTGGTCCTAATTGGTGTGTTTGGTTGGATGAGCTTTAACAACTCTTTTGGGTGTAATCGGGGGATGGAGAGGTGTGTTGGCTGGATGGGTGGGTTTTTATTTGACTACATTTCATCTGCATCTGACTGTGTGTGTGTTCTAACTGAGAGACTAGTTGTCTGTAATCTGTTTGTCTGTTTAGCATTTGTACTGAGACTTTTGTGTGAATTTGGTGTGTTATGGTTGTTAAGTTCTGTTAGGACGTTAGTTCCAAGTGTGCTTTCTGACTCCGTGGGTAACTGGAAATCTGTTGTGCTACTGTTTTGAATTATGTATCTCTGTTTTAGACTTGTATCGGATCACACTGAGCTTAAGTAGCTCACTCCCTCTTAGTTTTCCTTTTCAGGTACCTTTTTGAATTCTGACGCTGGACTCGGTGTGCAAAGGTCTCAGACAGTCTCGTTGGAAATAAATGATTATCGGCTTATATTTTCAATATATATTTGGTTAAATTATTTTTGAATTGTAAGATTTTTAAAGGCTTGGTATAATATTCATTTTGATTCTTATTCGTTTATCTAATTTTGGTTATATGTTTTACTTAATTGTAACTTTACATACTAGGCTTTAAACGGTCAAATATTCCGGTTTAATTTGAGAACTTGTTTTGTGAAAGTTTAACTACTGTTACTTCGGTAATCAATATGACATCCGAAACTCGGTCTAAACTTCTAGGCCAAGTTTCGGGTGTTACAGCCAACACACACGTCCGTGTGCCCTAAAAAAGGCCATACACGCCCATATGCCAAGCCGTGTGCTAGGACGTGTTAAATCTGTAGGATATACTGACTTATGCCACACGACCATGTCATGCGCCCGTGTGTGAGGCCTTGTGGAGCATACTAACTTGATTTCAAATTCAACACCAGGGGACACACGGACGTGTAACATAACCGTGTGTCACACACGGCTGAGACACGCCCATGTCTCTGCCCATGTGGACAAAAATAGGCTATTTACCAAGCTAATTTGCCACCCAAATTTGTGCACACCTACATCAAAACAATTGGCACACATTCATAGCATATATGGACATCCAAATCAACCACAACCAAAATTAAATGTACCATTTCAATATCAACAACTAACATACTTATAATACCATATTTTGCCTACTCAAATCATGCCAATTCACATTTCCAAAGCATTCATATGTACCATTTCAACTAAGCATTTCTTAGCCTAAAACCACAAGCATAACCATTCTCAATTCATCAACCATTAGCTACCTTGAAAGTTGCATTCAACAAGCCATTCCCAAGCAAACATGAACCACATCACTATGAGGCATTAATACATATATATATATATATATATACATTATATAATTGCCAAAATAAGCCAACTTACATGGTAACACAAAACCAAACACTTAATATTTGCAAGCCAACACAAATGGCCAAAATCATGCTACATATACCAAAATGACTCAAAGTCCCTGTACATGCCATATACTTAAAATACCAAAATTCATAGGTACCAAGTGATAGGTAGATAGTGCGAAGCGATCTCCAACGATCCTTGAATCTGAGCTAACTTGATAACACTATAAAACACGGGAAAATAAACAAAGCAAGTTGTAAAGCTTAGTAAGCTCGTATAAAATAAACTTAATTCAATCTCAAGATTATAATTCAACAATTTTAATATACCAACATTTAACATATATTAACTAACAAACCTTTCATATACACAATTATGATATTAATCACATTCTTCACAAGTTTCTTCGAACCAAAGCTTATACATGTAACGTACATACCTGTACAATCTTATATCATTCACATACTCAAACACATCTTTCGTTTACCCGTTGAACCATTCGGAATAGAAGTCGGATACTTAAGAGTCTTGCACAATAAGTATATATACCATGGCCCGAAGCCAAATCAAGGTAGCTTATATCCGAAGTATTGATATCATGGCCCGAAGCCAAATCAACCTATATTCATGGCCCAAAGCCAGATCGGTATAACTCACACCCGAAGTGCTAATATCATGGCCCGAAGCCAACTCAATGTATCCCTTAATGACATGTCACTAGTATCCTTAACTATTCCTAAGGTTCAACTGGGATTTCGAATGTCGAATTGTCGTCGAATCACTATCGAAATATTTATAGTCTCGTATTCATAATTTATGCAATAACAAAGCATATGAAATGCATTTGTATTAAAACTTATAATATACGAACTTACCTTGGTTTCAAAAACTATGAAATTAGTCAATTAATCGAGTACTTTGTCTTTTCCCCGATCTAATTCCAAATTCTGCTTTTCTTGATCTATATATTATCAAATTCAGCTCATTTAATTATCCCTCTATTCAATTTAGTCCAAAACACACTTTAAATCACATTTACACTTTTACCCCTAATATTTTAATATTTTTACAATTTAGTCCTTATTTCACAAAAACACAAATTCATGCAATTTAATCACAACCCATGCTATTCGAATTATTATTATACCCCTAGCAGCCTATATTTTTCATTTATTTCACATTTTAACCACTAAATTTACACATTTCACAATTTAGCCCCTAATTTGCATTTTTACTAAAAATCACTTAACAAAACTTGTATATCTATTAACGAGCATTCAAAATATATCATTAAACATCAAAATACTCATGTATTTATCAATGGAAACATTCAAAATCTTTAAAAATTTTGCAAAATAGTCCCTCGGCTAGCTAGACTAAGTTGCAAAGATCTCAAAAACATATAAATTATTAAAAACGGATTAAAAATACATACCAATGCAAAGAAAATAGCTTGGCCGAACCCTAGCTATGGCTTCTCTTGGTATTTTCAGCTAAGAATCAACAAATGAAGAAGATGGACACCTTTTGTTTAAGTTATTTCAATTTTAATTACTAAATTACTTAATTAACCTTACTATATAACATTAAAATTTCACCTAACCATGTCCATGATTGTCCACTCAAATAAACAATGGTCTAATTACCATTTAAGGATATCATATTTAAAAGCCAAAGCTATTTGACATTCTTAACTAATAGAACACTAATTTTGCACTTTACGCGATTTAGTCCTTTTTACCAATTTGACTAACCAAACAATAAAATTTCTAAACGAAACTTTCAACAATCATTCAATCATACTGTAAACATTAAAATAATAATAAAATAAATATTTTGACTTCGGATTTGTGGTCCCAAAACCACTGTTCCGATTTGACTAAAAACGGGCTATTACACAACCAATGACTTTTGATACATAAGTTTTCTCTCTTGCAGGTTCTCATCAGTAATATTTTACCACATAATTTTAATTGAGAACTTATTCTAAATATTGTAGAGTTATACTCACAATTTTTTTAAAAAAAAATTGCAACTTTAGGTGCATCTAACCATAATAAGCTTTAGATAGAATTATCATATTCTATCGCTCATAAGTAAATATTTCACAGTCAAATATTTTGCTTTCAACCCTTTAATAGGGATGATGACAAAAGAATATCATAAAGATTATAAATTAATAACTCAATCCCTTTTTTTTATTCATATGAAATATAATATTTTCCTCATTCACAATCTCAATATGAGATCCATTACAAATAACTTTTAAAAGTAATGCATTAACCATCACAAATTTTGTGTTTTTTTAGATAATGATATATTAGGTCTTCTGAAGCTTTTAACTAATTTTGTACTATCAAATGTTGGAATAATATTTGTTTGTTTCAGTACCAAATAAGATAAATATTTTCTATCTATAATGATAGAATTCATTACTACATTCTCATATCCTTCCTCAAAGAATATTAACAAAAACAAAATATTTGGGCATATGCCACATATGTGGCCAATAATCTTTCATATCACATTGCCAATAATCTTTCATATCACATTGATAACATAAGTTATCTTTACCATTTGAAGAGTTATCTTGAGAACTCTTATTATTCTCTCATTTATTACTATATTCCCACTTTTAGTGGTTCATGAGTATATCTTTTATTTTCTTTATGTTTACATTTACTTCGGGGAATGCAATAGATTTACTAGGACGAACATATAAACGTCCCAATAGATTCTTTATTTCATAATCACAATCGCAAACATGCGTGGATTTTAAATTAGAATATATTTATTCATGTTGTCATAATTAGTCTCCAATTATAATAAATATGATATAATAAATAAAATATAGTAAAATATACCTAAAGATTTTTAACATCATCGTCATCACCTTGATTCTTGATTTCATATAGATTATCAAATCTTTCACCATTTGTAAAAACTTTGCATCTTGCTGTCAAAGATTTTGAAAATCATGAAGGATAAATTTGATCGTCGATGTAACACCCTAAAAATCCAAGTATTATATTGCATGATTTGGTGTTTAGGTTATGAAGAAATTTTTTTTATTATTTATTTTAGTGCTTATTATAGCCCTGAAGAAGAATTAGAATTTATTGGGAATGGAATAATTTTTTTAAATTTTGAGAATTTATGGAAATGGATTAAGTGGCATTGACACATAAGTTAATTTAAGTGTCAAAGTGAAGCATAAGATGAGTTAATGGCAAAGTGGTGTTGGCGCATGAGATAGTGCATGAGGGAGAAGGTTCGAATCCCTTGTTTAGCAACTAGGTGAATTTTTATTTTTAATTTTTCTGCACATGTATAGCAAGTGTCGGCCAAGAGCATATATGGTAAGTGTTGACCATGTTATTTTTGGTTAGTATATCAAAGGAATAAGGAAATTGTTAACTTAAGGAAGGGAATCAATAAATTAAGGAAAGATATGAAGATATGAGGCAAGTATCAAGGAAATTTTTATGGAAACAATATCATGGCCATTTGACCATGCATAGGGACGGCAATATGGACTAAAGGGGGAGCCGAATTTTTGGTGCTAGTTGGCTAGGATTTGAAGTCTTTTGTTTTGGTCATTCCTAGTAACCTTGTGCAAAATTTTGCAAATTCTTCTTCTCAACTTTTCCCTTTGGCCGAATTGTGCATTTGGTAAAGCTCTAATTTTTGTGACCATTTGGTCATTTTTGTTTATTTCTTTAGCATTTGTTTTGTGCCTTTTCTTTGAGTGCCGAAAACACCTATACCAAAAAGGCCTTTCTTTTCTTTTCTTCTCCCCATTGCCGAATATACATCTCTCTTTCAAGCTCATCTCTTTCTTTCTTTCTCTTCTATTCTCTTTGAAATCAAAAAGCAACACCATCACCATCTTTTCTCTTATTTTATTTCTTTTCAATCGAAATTTCCTCCATCTACACTCTCATGGCCGAATGCTAATGTGCCTATAGCCGATTTTATTTTCTCTTTTCTTTGATTCTTAATAGTCGAAATCTTCATCAATCACAAACACCATTCTCAATCCTTTCTTTTCGACCATGGAAAATAGGTAAGGGATTCTTTTTCGTTTTCGATTAGTTAATAGTGATATGGCCGAATATTGATGGTATCATGAAGGACCATTTGGATCGAAATAAACGTTCGTTCTATTAACGTTTTATTCGTTATAATATAGTGCAATAACGGAAGATCGGAACTCAAGTGTTCGAGAGAATCGTAGAAACGTTGGAATCGACTTATTGTGGCAAGGAAAATCACATCCTTAAAACCTTTAGTATTATTTCGATATTATTTTTTAGATTGGATTAATGTTCCTTTGTCATTGAAGATATTCAAAATAGGGAAGAAAAGGGCGGTGTTTAGTCTTCGAAAGAGGGGAGGTTCCGTTATTCCCCCTAAGTACAAACAAAGGGCTATTTCAGGAATCCGGGATTTTCCACCGGGTTGCGGACGTTCAACCGAGGAAAATCAACTGTTCGAAGTCGTTCGTACTCCCGAACCATTATTCGTACGTGGGTTCGATTCGGTTAACGAACCATTGATCGGAGAGAAACCGCGAGTAGAAGTATTACGAAAATCCGAGGGTAAAGTTTTAGATCATTATGATTAGATTGGATTTATTAGATTATAGTGTTCTAATTATCATGATACGTATAGGTATTGAAGAGCGGGAAAGTTTAGTTCTCTCCATAACCAGGTGTGTAACTTCACACTCATTTTTCAGGTTAGATATCAACTGTAAGTACTGTGATAAATCATGAAAATGGTAAAAACGGAAATTTGGTAG
This sequence comes from Gossypium australe, assembly GCA_005393395.2. Lineage (NCBI taxonomy): Eukaryota > Viridiplantae > Streptophyta > Magnoliopsida > Malvales > Malvaceae > Gossypium > Gossypium australe. The sequence continues at coordinate 30,861,799 of CM016623.1, read as the reverse complement.
TAATTAAAATTTTCGTGAATATATATATATATATATATACATACATATATAAACGGTTAAAACTGAGAAGTATGTGAAAAATACTCTAGTTCGTTAAATTGGGCCAAAATACTCTAGTTCGTTAAATTGGGCCAAAATACTCTAGTTCGTTAAAATTGGGCCAAAATACTCTAGTTCGACAAATGGGCCAAAGCCCACTAAACTGCTAAATGGGCAAATTGCTAAACTATTTTTTTTTTTGGGCCAAATGAAATGATTAATGATAAACCCACCGATGTTATGAATTGAGAAATTGTTTTGTTATACACGCATGATTGCATGGGGTGGGGTATATGAAGAGAAGAATGGCCAGTTGCCAAAAATCTAGTTCGGTGGCCCTGCCACAAATTTGGCTCAATGCCTCTAGTTCGGTGGCCCTGCCACAAATTTGGCTAAATGCCTCTAGTTCGGTGGCCCTGCCACAAATTTGGCTAAATGCCTCTAGTCCGGTGACAATGTCACAATCTAGTTCGGTAGTGCACTACAATATTATTAAAGGCTTAAAGCTTATGATCGGTGTGTTTGGCGGGGTGGGTTGACTTGATCCCCACAGGTGTGTTGGTTGGTACGGGGGTGTTAGCGGATGGATATTAGGTTTGGTTTGGGAAATTCATTTTACATGCATTTTTAAATTATTTTATTTCATTTTATGATATATTGTTGAATTCTGTAATTGGGCTCAAGCCCAGCATAATATCTTGACGATCTGGCCTAATAATGGTGGTAAGTGAGTTGCACACTGAGTTCTTTGTAACTCACCCAATTTATCAACCTTTTCAGGTAATGGAAATTGATGTGGACTTGGGCCGGAGATGACTTGGTGGAGGCCATACTACGAACTTGGGTTTTATAAACTATGAACTTTATTTAAGTTATTATTTTAATTACTATTATGGGTTTGATGTAATAAGGCCTCTTATTATGTTTTTATGGATTTTATTGTGTGGATGGATTTAATTTTATTTCAAATACTTAATATGGTTTTATCTTAAATATATTAAGTTTTCTTTAAAATATTGGTTTTACAACAATATTTGGACACTTTAATTATTTTAAATTCTTTCAAAGTCTCTTTGAAACTATCTTAAGATTTTGACTTTTATATTTCAATGATAAGTTTTCAAATAAGTATTTTCTTAAGTTACAAATTTCAAATCCTCGAATTAAATTTTATTAAACTCTATTTTCAAAATGTTTTGTAGCAAATTTTACTTTAATCATTCGAGAATAAATGAATGTATGTTTGGTGTGACAAACCAAATCTCGTCTAAACGCATAGACCGGGTTTGGGGTGTTACATTTAATGGTATCAGAGCCTAGTTCCAAAACTCGGCTGTGGTTTGGGTTCAACAACAATATTTGTTTGAAAAACGATTCAAAAATTTTTAGATTTTTGATTTAAAGGTAGTGTGGCACCATGAGCATCCCGCGCCAAGTCAAGTAAGTATCTGTATACTGATTGTTTATTATCATTGTGATATGATTGTAAGAAACACTCTAGAACTTTTAGTTTTAGGTGTTGAAAACCGTAGAGATTGAGACAATAGGATATGGTTGCGAAAACAACTCTATCTCTTTCATATCATAAAACATCGTTAATAAACAACTGAAATATTATTCTGATTCATAAAACTCTTAATCAGATTAAATCGAATTAGTCGCTATGAGCACTAGAGGACGTGGTCGTGGACGCTGTAGACGTGGCCGTGGTAGAGGAAGAGGTGTTAGGGGCGCAACTGAAGCACCGGGTCATATGCCGGAGATGGATGCACCTGCGTCACTCGAGAGTGAGACGGGATCACATGACCATATGGATGAAGATAATGCAGTAACACGAGCTATGCTGCGAGTCCTTGAAAGGGTCGCTGGATCCAGAACTGGGCCAACAGCTCGTGGGTCGATATCGGAGCGACTAAAATCAAGTGGAGCTGAGGTTTTCAGAGGTGTCTCTGGTGTAGCTCCCAATGTCGCTGAATATTGGCTTGAGGCAGTGGAGCGAATTGTGGACGATCTTGAGTGCACTGTGGAACAAAAACTAAGAGGAGCGGTATCTTTGTTAAGGGACGAAGCATACCAATGGTGGCTTACTGTCCGAGAAGGCACTGATGCTGCATTAGTCAATTGGGAATTCTTCAAAGCTTCCTTTCAAGGGAAATATGTGGGAACAAGCTATGTGGATGCCCGAAGGAAGGAATTCTTGAACCTGGTGCAAGGAAATAAGACGGTGGCAGCATATGAGGCTGAGTTCTTACGTTTGAGTCGCTATGCTCGAACGATAGTGGCAACGGATCATGAGCGTTGTGTACGCTTTGAGGATGGTTTAAAAGATGAGTTGCGGGTTCTGATAGCCCCACAACAAGTTAGAACTTTTGCCACGCTGGTGGAGAAGGCCAAGATAGCCGAAGAGGCTAAGAATTCAGAACGACAGAATCGGGAGCAAGTTTGAAGCAAGTGAGATATGAAGTATTCGGGTTCTTCAAAAAGGTTTCCGAAGAGGTCTTGGAATGAGGAACCAGCTCAAGGAAGAACACCTGTAGCTGTTAATCAGAGTCGAGACTGTGCGGAATGTGGAAAAAGGCATTCGGGAGAATGTTGGAGGAAAACGGGTGCGATCATACCAGCACTAATGCACCAGCTGCATTTATGGATATGATGAACCGGGTCTTTCAACCATTTTTAGACCGGTTTGTGGTGGTATTCATAGATGACATTCTGGTTTATTCAAGGAATGAAGAAGAGCATGACTCGCATTTGCGAATTGTATTGCAATTGCTTCGAGATAATCAATTGTATGCCAAATTCAGTAAATGTGAATTTTGGTTAAGAGAAGTGACTTTCTTGGGTCATGTGATATCAGCCGAAGGAATAAGGGTGGATCCTCGGAAGATTGAAGCTGTTTTGGATTGGAAACCACCAAAGTCAGTAGCTGAGATTCGGAGTTTCTTGGGTTTGGCTGGTTACTATAGACGCTTTGTTGAGGGGTTTTCGTTGATTGCTGACCCCTAACTAAGCTTTTGCGAAAGGGAGTACCGTTTATATGGGCTGATAAACAGCAAGAAAGTTTCGAGAAATTGAAGAAGATTTTGACGGAAGCGCCGGTATTGATTCAACCTGAAGCTGGAAAAGAATTTACAGTTTATTGTGATGCGTCACAAACGGGATTAGGTTGCGTATTGATGCAAAGTGGGAAAGTGGTAGCTTATGCTTCTCGTCAGTTGAGACCGCACGAAGTAAACTACCCTACTCATGACTTGGAGTTAGCAGCAGTGGTGTTTGCCTTAAAGATTTGGAGGCATTACCTATATGGTGAAAAGTCTATCATGTATACGGATCACAAGAGTCTTAAGTATCTTCTTACTCAGAAGGAATTAAACTTGAGACAACGAAGATGGGTGGAGCTGTTAAAGGACTATGATTTCTCAATTGAGTATCATCCTGGAAAGGCTAATGTGGTGGCGGACGCATTAAGTCGTAAGGTGGTATCTGATTTGAGAGCTATGTTTGCCCATTTGAGTTTGTATGAGGATGGTAGTTTGGTAGCGGAACTTCAGGTGAAGCCTCAGTGGTTGGAGCAAATCAAGGAAAAACAGAGAATAGATGAGAAGTTGGGACCTTTACTTCAGCAAGTTAAAAATGGTGAAATAGAGGATTTTGGAATAAACACGGAAGGTGTGTTGTGCTTTCGTGGAAGAGTCTGTATGCCTAAGGACTCAGATCTGAGGCAAATGATTTTGAGGGAGGTGCATAGTAGCCCTTATGCTATGCACCCCGGAGGAAATAAGATGTATCGGGATCTTCGTGAACAGTATTAGTGGCCTGGGTTGAAGCGTGAGATTTCAGAGTTTGTGGGAAAATGTTTAACTTGTCAGCAAGTGAAGGCGGAGCATCAATTGCCGTCAGGTCTTTTGCAACTGGTTAAGATTCCTCTTTGGAAATGGGAGCGGATAACAATGGATTTTGTTAGTGGGTTACCCTTAACACCTGCTAAGAAAAATTCTGTTTGGGTAATTGTTGATCGTTTGACGAAGACTGCTCATTTTCTACTAGTTCGTACGGATTACTCGTTGCAGAAGTTGGCGAAGCTGTATATATCTAAAATCGTGAGGTTGCATGGGGTACCCGTATCGATTATATCGGATAGGGATCCTAGGTTTACATCTCGATTTTGGAAAGCTTTGCATGAAGCTCTGGGAACAAAGCTTAATTTCAGTACGGCTTTTCATCCTCAGTCAGATGGTCAGTCGGAGAGAGTGATTCAAATTCTGGAAGACATGTTAAGAGGATGTGTAATCGACTTCAAAGGTAGTTGGGAGGATTTTCTACCGTTTGCAGAATTTGCTTACAACAACAGCTACCAGTCTAGCATTCAGATGGCACCCTACGAGGCATTGTATGGTCGTAGGTGCCGTTCTCCTATTTGTTGGACTGAGTTGGGCGAACGACAGATGTTAGGACCTGAGATGATTTCTGAAACGGAAGAAAAAGTGAAAGCTATTCGAGCATGGTTAAAGGAAGCTTCGGATAGACAGAAGTCGTATGCGGATCTGAAGCGTAAGGATATCGAGTATGCCGTGGGGGATCAAGTTTTCTTGAAGGTCTCACCTTGGAAGAAGATTTTCAGGTTTGGGAAGAAGGGCAAATTGAGTCCTAGATACATTGGACCATACCGTGTGGTGAAGCGAGTTGGTCCAGTGGCCTATCAGATCGAACTACCTCCAGAATTGAGCCAAATTCATAATGTTTTCCATGTGTCCATGTTGAGGCGCTATAGATCGGATCCTTCGCACATAGTACCGGTAGAAGAAGTGGAGTTGAAGTCAGACTTGTCTTTTGAGGAGGAACCAGTGGAAATCCTAGACCGAGATGTTAAGGTGCTAAGAAAGAAAACCGTGCCGTTGGTCAAAGTGTTATGGCATAACCATGGAGCGAAATAAGCTACGTGGGAGCCTGAGGATGCAATTCGGCAACAATACCCTCACCTTTTTCAACCAGGTAAATTTCGAGGACGAAATTTTTTTTAGGAGGGTAGAGTTGTAACACCCTAAAAATCCAAGTATTATATTGCATGATTTGGTGTTTAGGTTATGAAGAAATTTTTATTATTATTTATTTTAGTGCTTATTATAGCCCTGAAGAAGAATTAGAATTTATTGGGAATGGAATAAGTTTTTTAAATTTTGAGAATTTATGAAAATGGATTAAGTGGCATTGACACATAAGTTAATTTAAGTGTCAAAGTGAAGCATAAGATGAGTTAATGGCAAAGTGGTGTTGGCGCATGAGATAGTGCATGAGGGAGAAGGTTCGAATCCCTTGTTTAGCAACTAGGTGAATTTTTATTTTTAATTTTTCTGCACATGTATAGCAAGTGTCAGCCAAGAGCATATATGGTAAGTGTTGACCATGTTATTTTTGGTTAGTATATCAAATGAATAAGGAAATTGTTAACTTAAGGAAGGGAATCAATAAATTAAGGAAAGATATGAAGATATGAGGCAAGTATCAAGGAAATTTTTATGGAAACAATATCATGGCCATTTGACCATGCATAGGGACGGCAATATGGACTAAAGGGGGAGCTGAATTTTTGGTGTTAGTTGGCTAGGATTTGAAGTCTTTTGTTTTGGTCATTCCTAGTAACCTTGTGCAAAATTTTGCAAATTCTTCTTCTCAACTTTTCCCTTTGGCCGAATTGTGCATTTGGTAAAGCTCTAATTTTTGTGACCATTTGGTCATTTTTGTTTATTTCTTTAGCATTTGTTTTGTGCCTTTTCTTTGAGTGCCGAAAACACCTATACCAAAAAGGCCTTTCTTTCCTTTTCTTCTCCCCATTGCCGAATATACATCTCTCTTTCAAGCTCATCTCTTTCTTTCTTTCTCTTCTATTCTCTTTGAAATCAAAAAGCAACATCATCACCATCTTTTCTCTTATTTTATTTCTTTTCAATCGAAATTTCCTCCATCTACACTCTCATGGCCGAATGCTAATGTGCCTATAGCCGATTTTATTTTCTCTTTTCTTTGATTCTTAATAGCCGAAATCTTCATCAATCACAAACACCATTCTCAATCCTTTCTTTTCGACCGTGGAAAATAGGTAAGGGATTCTTTTTCATTTTCGATTAGTTAATAGTGATATGGCCGAATATTGATGGTATCATGAAGGACCATTTGGATCGAAATAAACGTTCGTTCTATTAACGTTTTATTCGTTATAATATAGTGCAATAACGGAAGATCGGAACTCAAGTGTTCGAGAGAATCGTAGAAACGTTGGAATCGACTTATTGTGGCAAGGAAAATCACATCCTTAAAACCTTTAGTATTATTTCGATATTATTTTTTAGATTGGATTAATGTTCCTTTGTCATTGAAGATATTCAAAATAGGGAAGAAAAGGGTGGTGTTTAGTCTTCGAAAGAGGGGAGGTTCCGTTATTCCCCCTAAGTATAAACAAAGGGCTATTTCGGGAATCCGGGATTTTCCACCGGGTTGCGGACGTTCAACCGAGGAAAATCAACTGTTCGAAGTCGTTCGTACTCCCGAACCATTATTCGTACGTGGGTTCGATTCGGTTAACGAACCATTGATCGGAGAGAAACCGCGAGTAGAAGTATTATGAAAATCCGAGGGTAAAGTTTTAGATCATTATGATTAGATTGGATTTATTAGATTATAGTGTTCTAATTATCATGATACGTATAGGTGTTGAAGAGCGGGAAAGTTTAGTTCTCTCCATAACCAGGTGTGTAACTTCACACTCATTTTTCGGGTTAGATATCAACTGTAAGTACTGTGATAAATCATGAAAATGGTAAAAACGGAAATTTGATAGTAATTAAAATTTTCGTGAATATATATATATATATATACATACATATATAAACGGTTAAAACCGAGAAGTATGTGAAAAATACTCTAGTTCGTTAAATTGGGCCAAAATACTCTAGTTCGTTAAATTGGGCCAAAATACTCTAGTTCGTTAAAATTGGGCCAAAATACTCTAGTTCGACAAATGGGCCAAAGCCCACTAAACTGCTAAATGGGCAAATTGCTAAACTATTTTTTTTTGGGCCAAATGAAATGATTAATGATAAACCCACCGATGTTATGAATTGAAAAATTGTTTTGTTATACACGCATGATTGCATGGGGTGGGGTATATGAAGAGAAGAATGGCCAGTTGCCAAAAATCTAGTTCGGTGGCCCTGCCACAAATTTGGCTCAATGCCTCTAGTTCGGTGGCCCTGCCACAAATTTGGCTCAATGCCTCTAGTTCGGTGGCCCTGCCACAAATTTGGCTAAATGCCTCTAGTTCGGTGACAATGTCACAATCTAGTTCGGTAGTGCACTACAATATTATTAAAGGCTTAAAGCTTATGATCGGTGTGTTTGGCGGGGTGGGTTGACTTGATCCCCACAGGTGTGCTGGTTGGTACGGGGGTGTTAGCGGATGGATATTAGGTTTGGTTTGGGAAATTCATTTTACATGCATTTTTAAATTATTTTATTTCATTTTATGATATATTGTTGAATTCTGTAATTGGGCTCAAGCCCAGCATAATATCTTGACGATCTGGCCCAATAATGGTGGTAAGTGAGTTGCACACTGAGTTCTTTGTAACTCACCCAATTTATCAACCTTTTCAGGTAATGGAAATTGATGTGGACTTGGGCCGGAGATGACTTGGTGGAGGCCATACTACGAACTTGGGTTTTATAAACTATGAACTTTATTTAAGTTATTATTTTAATTACTATTATGGGTTTGATGTAATAAGGCCTCTTATTATGTTTTTATGGATTTTATTGTGTGGATGGATTTAATTTTATTTCAAATACTTAATATGGTTTTATCTTAAATATATTAAGTTTTCTTTAAAATATTGGTTTTACAACAATTTTTGGACACTTTAATTATTTTAAATTCTTTCAAAGTCTCTTTGAAACTATCTTAAGATTTTGACTTTTATATTTCAATGATAAGTTTTCAAATAAGTATTTTCTTAAGTCACAAATTTCAAATCCTCGAATTAAATTTTATTAAACTCTATTTTCAAAAAGTTTTGTAGCAAATTTTACTTTAATCATTCGAGAATAAACGAATGTATGTTTGGTGTGACAAACCAAATCTCGTCTAAACGCATAGACCGGGTTTGGGGTGTTACAGTCGATAAAAAGAACTATCACTTTGAGCAAGCTTGTGCTGATAACGTGTTATAAAATAAAGAAAGATGGAGAGAATAAAGAACAAAGAAAATATGAAAGCAACAGAGAATGAACTTTATTTATCAAAAGCGATCATTACAATGATTCGTCAAAGTCTCTATTTATAGGCATAAGAAGTATAAAAGAAGTAGAGATCTAATTCGAATAACTATTAGAGTTTAAAGTACATTAAAACTTTATCTTAATAATGATGGGCATCCACTTAATAAAATATTCATAACAAATCTAAAATTTGATGCCTATATAGTGGAAATTGTTCATTTAAAAAAAAACTTTAACAACATTAGTCGTAGATTTAGAAATAACTCCTAAATAATTTTAGTAATAGTAGAAAACTAAAATTTTAGAGATAAATTGTAAATAATTTTAAGAAAAGGCAAAAATTGAGCTTTTAGAGTATACTATTGATTGTTTTTAAGCAGACAATGTCGTATTTATGTTTGATTAAAGAAAAAAGTTTAAGAATTATATCTTTTAATTTATTTTGTACATATTTAATGTGTAATTGTATAAGGATAAATGTAAAAGTATTATTATTTAATGTATAATTGGAAATTTTCTATTTAATACGTAGTTTGCACACCAAAAGTGTTTGATTAAAATATTTGTTATTGTTGAATGATAAAAAAATTGAGTTGGTCTATTAAGGCATTGTTTAGTATTGCTTAAAAAAATACTTTTGAAAGAAAAGCGGTGCTAAACAAGCTTATTTTGGCTAAATTTTTTGGTTTTTGAAAAACACTTTTGAATAGGAGAAGCTAAATTTTTAGCTTCACCTCTACCAAAAGCACTTTTGGTGTTTAATTACTTTTTCACCCTCCAACAATATAGTATTTTCCCCCTTTTTTTTTGTTCTTGATGCTTAACTACAAGTGTGTTAAAATTATTAATTAAAATAAAAAAGTATTTTTTAAAATAATACAAATGTATTAATATCTAATTACAAATATTTAATGGTATATTTAATTATTTAAAATATAGTTTATATATTCTAATTAAATTTTATAAATAATTAATATTTGTTGCTTAAAAATATTTAAAATTGATATTTCATGTATTAAAATATTAACAACAAATTATAATAAATTATTTTTTATATTCTTACTAAATATAATAATATTAACTAATTTGAATATTATTTAAATACATATTTGTTACTTGATAATACCATGTCTAAAATGGACATTTTATTTTTCAAAAGCACTTTTTGACAGCAATACTAAATACTCACATCTTAAACCAAACTTTTCAAAAGTACTTCTTAAAATCACTTTTCTAAAGCACTTTTTAGAAGCACTTCTCAAAAGCAATGTTAAACTAGCCCTAAGTCTAACCTAAGATATTTATTTGCTATATTTGAAAAACAAATTAAATCTTCCCATTATGGATAATGCATTGTTGTAGGGAAAATAATATGGATTAGATAAGAATCGAACCTTAGACAAACAATTATGTTTGCTACATACATTATTGACCTCGTCTTGATTGCACACACCGAGGTAGAGAATCACCACAAAATTATTATTAAAAATAAACTAGACTATCTACAAGTGTGACGGTCAATTGTAATATTTGTGTTACAACGGAACACATAGTATTCTGGCGATCAAACCTAACAAAGCTTGGGTGATAAAGTGACTAACAATGAAAATGCAAGCAATTATGAAGTTTAGCTAGATGCTCACCAAATATTATAGCTACAACAACTATCGGAACTTATACACATGCATACATAGTTTCAAATAAAAGCAACGACTACCATTATCAACCTTTAGGGATGAAGTCATGACTAATTAAACATTCAAATAAATATTAGAAATAGAATTACTCGAGAAATAAGGACCATTTTGAAAATTTTTGAAATCCAGGGTGAGTATCAATAATAGCCAAGCAGGTAGCGATATTTATGAATTAAGTATCGATACTAAAGTAAATATCGATACCGTTTTAGCTCTCTGCCAATTTTAATTCAAAATGTTTTATCGATACCTTTGTAGTGGTATCGGTATTTTTCTCATGAGTATCGATACTCGTGTATGGGTATCGATACCAAATTTAGTTACTTTCAATTTTTGAAAACTTTCCATTCGCAAGGTATCAATATTTTGGTCTCGAGTATCGATACTTTTTCACAACTTGTTAAAAATTCACAAGTTCAAACGCTCTTCTTGCTCAAAAATTTGTTTGAGAAAGTAAAATTATTTTGTAAAGATCATGAGATAGATGTCCCCAATTTAAGTGCTCCGTACAAAGCTGGTCAAGGTTGGTATTGCATCCAGAGAGATAACCTCATAATTGAGCATCACTATCGGTTTGATATATTCATTGCTAGTATTGATTCATTGCTAACAGAAATGAATTCTCGCTCTAATGATGAGTTAGTGGAGTTACTTGTTTTTAGCTCCGCTTTGGATCCACGCGATAATTACAAAGCTTTTCGAGTGGAAGATATCTGCAAGCTTATGAATGATTTTTATTTGGATGATTTTACGGAGCAAGATGTAACATCCTGGAAAGGGCCTATGCATTTTCGGTTTAATTGTACGAAGTGACATGTTTTATGTACTAGGAATAAATTTCGAACATTTCTGGAAACCCGGAAATGAATGGAAATGATTTGGAAATGAACATTTTTGGAAACCTGAAAATGTATAGAAATGTTGAGTTTAAAAATGGAAAGTGAACATTTTTGGAAACTAGGAAATGTAAGGAAATGTCAAGTTTACAGAGCCGATCGAAAATTTTAGGAAACTTAGAAATGACCTAGAAATGTCGAATTTTAAAGTTTAAAATAGGAAATTAGGGCAAGGAGGCCTTAAAAGAAAAAGTTGGTAATATTTGACACACAAACAGGCTTGGAAAAGTGGCCTGAAGGTGTCACTTAGGGCCTATGGAAATGGCGCCATGTGCAAGAGGAATGGGCCTGGGTTCGAGTCACTTGGGAAGCAAAAAAATAAGGTTTTATTTTGGCTTCCAGAAGGCTGAGGTGGACGGCACATGCTTCTAGAAAAGGAGGTGTTTTATTTTCATAAATATGTGATTAATAAGGTGATAATAGATAATTTTTATTGGATTATTTTTTGAAGAGATAATAGATGGATAAATATGGATTTATCCCTTTTATTTTGATAGATAAGGAAGAGATAAAAGAGGATTATTATTAGTATTATTTTTATTAAGATATAAGAGATAATAAAGGATATTTCTTTAATTATTTTAAATTAAAGAGATAAAGCTATCAAATAAAGAAGAGTGGTGGCCAAGTAAGGGACTCTAGCCTAGTAAATTTGGCTATAAAAGGAAAAGAGAGGCCATTCATTCATTCACTTTTCCTTTGCCGAATTTCTTAAGCAAATTCTCTTCTCTCTGCCGAATTCTCTCTGTCATTGTTCTTCTTTCTCTTTTCAATTCTTCACAAAGCCGAAAGCAGAATCCCCCTAGTCTTGCCGAATTTTCCTAAGTTTTATATCTTCCTCTTCTTTCTTTGAAAAACCAAAAATCCTCTACTGTTCATCAAGAAGTCGAAATTTTAATCCACATCAAGGCCATAGCCGAATATTGTTAAAGGCTCAAGCAAGGATTGTCGATTCCTAAAGTAAGGAGATCTTTCGGGATTTACTAAGTGTCGACTACAAGGAAGGAGAAGTTCTTTTCCCGAAGGTACACCATAAGCCGCGTGTTCCCTAGTTATTCGGTGAATTTCGGGATTTAAGAATCTAAGGTAAGTCATATTTAACATACGGCTAAGGGTTATTTGTTGTGAATAAATGTTAGAAATTGATCTAACATGAAGTTATAGGGATTTCGACAGAGGGATACAAGGATTTCGGGATTTGAGAATTTCAAGGTAAGTTTTAAGAATACTAATCCTACTAGGATTTGGATTTATGGCCGAATGGCTTTTTATTAAAGTAGTAAGTGATTAATCAAATGTAGGAATTTGAGATCTAAGGCAGTAGATCAGATTTCAGGATTTCAAGGAATTCGTTAAGCAAATCAGGTGTGTACCCTACCCTAAGTTTTGATAGGTTCATGGCTATGTTTAAATTAAATGTATTATTAAGAATGTGTGTACTCACATTAATTTTCGATATATCATATGGAAATTATTTTTAATATATGAATATGCATAAGAATGTGAATGTGGCTAAGTACCACAAATGTGGTAAGAGTACCCAGGTACGTTTCTTACTTTCGATAGGACTACGAATATGTTATATTTTAACATGTGAATAATAAGAAATTAAGTATGTTATGCATGATATAAATTTATGGGGCATACGGGATATATGTGAAAGGGGAAGAGGGTGTTGATTTCGGTCTCACCAACGGAATATGGTGACTACGGTCACAAAATTTGAATATGGTAACTCCGGTTACATTATCTGAATTTGGTAACTTCGGTTACATTATTTGAATATGGTGTCTAATGACACAAATTATATGGGCGATGAGCACGTCGACTGCAGCGACTGCCTTCGATGGTGTGTAGCGGAGGGAGGGTTGACTTAGTAGTTCCTACGGTGTGACTGGCAGGTACGGGTGGTGTGTAGCGGATGGACAATTAGGTTTGGGTTTGGGAATGCATCATTAATTGTATTCTATGATTTGAATGTGTATCATTTGTATGCCTGATTCTATTATGACTTAGTGTTGTGTACACATTGAGTCTGTTGACTCACCCCGTTGGGGAATATTTTTCAGGTGATGAGCAGTAATGGACCGGGTCGGCAGGAGCTTAAAGGTGGCCATGCATAGCAAGAAATTTATGATTTGGACCTTCAATTTATTTTAAGTATTTTAAGTTTTACTTTGGGATCATTGATATAATAAGGCCATTATGGTTTACTTTATTTTTCTTTTATTTATTATGTTTATGGATTTTTATCAATTAAAGTTTAAGTAAATTCCTTTTAAAATTAACTCTAAATGTTTTATCACCTTAAATAAATGGGTTTTAACATAAGATAAATTTGTTTTCAACTCAAGCCCAACCCAAACAATATTTTTTTTTTTAAGTCACACAAGTTTTTCCTAAGTAACAAAAGAATTTTGAACCGGTTTACTTGAGGAACATACCAAATCTGGTCAAAGCTCGTGGGCCGGGTTTGGGGTGTTTCACAAGAAAAGATACACATGAAGATTCAATTAGAGCATTTTCAACTTAATGCTCATCAAAGCATGGAATTGCAAAAAGCTTCTACAGTTGCTGAGTTGTGTCAAGTGCTAGATGAGACAAATAAGTAAAGTATTTATCCTCTTCTTGATAGAATTATTCGTCTTATGCTAACTTTTCCATGTCTACGGCAACAGCCGAACGAGTATTTTCAGCCATGAAAATTGTAAAGACAATGGTTCGCAACAAAATGGAGGATGATTTTATTTCAACTTACTTGATGGCATACATCGAAAAAGAGATAGCTCAAAAAATTTCAACAGATTCTATCATTGATGAGTTTGATCTTAGGAAAAAGAGTATATTTAGGATGTCTAGTATTGATAAGTAGGACTAAGGCCAAGTTTTTTAAATTTAATTTTTGGAAATATAATGATATTTATGAAATTTTTAGTATAGTATTAGTTATTCTTTTTTGCATATTTGAAAGAAATATTTAATTTTATATAGTGTGATTTTTTCTTTTAATTTTTTACAATTAAATCATTCATACTTTAAAAAAAACATTAAATTGATTTGTTTGATAAGAAAAAAAGTATCTGAGAAAAAATGACACTTTTTTACGTTAAAAAAAATGCCATTCGATTTAGATGTTTCGCCCCCTTTTGAGTAAAATCCTAGATCCGTCCATGTATATATATATGGATATTATTTTGTACACTACCAATATAGTTTTTAAACTCCATACGTAGGGTCAGCGGATTAACAAGTGTCCTATAGTAAAATATTTAAAAATAAATATTAAATAAAAGACACATGCCAATTTTTTATAGATACTTGTGGAATAAAAAAAAGTACACTCCTAGTATACTAAATATATATGAATTCACCCTAAATTCTCAAAAATTCAAAAAAAAAGTTTTAAAATAAAAAAAAATAAGTAAACAATTTAGAAAATTACCACTTTGGCTACATTTTAAATTGAATCTTTTTTATTATTTAAAAAAATTAAGAATATTTGTAGAATTATATATATATATATATATATTCAAAACTTTTTAGAATTTATATATTTAAATTTATATGTTATTTTAATAGTCTAAATTTAACTAATTTTTCAATAAAAATTAATTTTTTATATATTTTTCCGGAGTTTTTCAAAATTTATTTAAAATTTTTGTAATTTATCTAGAGTTTATATATACACAATTTGAATTTTGGCTTAATACGTCTTTAGACTCTTCTATTATAGATAAATTATAACTTTGGTACCCTTGCTATTTTTTTTTTTTATCAGTTTGGCTTCCATACTATCATTTTGTTTACCCCATTACTCAACTATATTTTCCGTTGAAAAAGTTAAATCACCCAACGATATGTTGTCATGTGTCAACTAAAGTAAAAACTCTTTTTTTTTTAAGTCATTGAAAATCGAAAAAACCATAAAAAATTTGAAACCCCAATCTTAAAACTTAGAAAATTTTTAAAAAAAACCATAACCTATTTTTTTGAAAATTATAAAAAATTATATTTAAAATTATATGTGAAAATTTAAATAATAATATTTAAAAATTTTCATTTTAAAAAAATCATTTTTTTTGGAATTCTATTTTTTTAAGGAAATCTTAAAATTTTATGAAAATTTAAATAAACTGTATGTTTTCTTTATAAAAAAATTTAGGGGTTTTTTTTGCATTTTTAATGAATTTGTTTTATATTTTTAAGGAATATTGAGTTTTTTTAGTAAAAAGTACCATAAAATTCTTTAAAATTTAGCTCATTTGGATAGATATAGTTAAATATACCCCCTAGGAACATATAAAAAGTTTTCTCCTCATACGGCTAGAGAAAAAAATAATTACTTAAAATCATGTCTATATATGAAATTATAAAATATGGAAATAGAATGTGGAAAAAAAAATCCATAAATTAACCAATCAATTAGACATTTAAACCTGTCTTTTTTTTCAAAAAAAAAAAAAGCATTCATGCTCTCAAAATGCTCAAAAAATATCCTTAGGCATTCTTTTATTCGTCTCTAACTCTTTTTCAAAAATTTTATGGTACTTTTATACTAAAAAACCCATGCTTGTTGTAGCCAAGAGTGCTTTGCTTAGAGTCCTAAAGAAAGCAGTAACTGTTGCGACTTGGGATGGAGGAAAGTGGTGGCGGCGATCGAGAGGAGAAGGATGAGATCTCCATCCTGGCAGAAGAACTCATTCAATTATCAGCTAAATGTTCGATGGTGGTACCGAGTGTGAAACCAACTCTGATCTGTACAATATGGACAGAAAAGCCCTACAATCCGAAAAGTTTTAGGGCACAGATGAAAAGCATATGGAAGACAATGAAGAAATTTGAGATTCAGATGGCAGGGCAAAATCTATTTTTGATTGTGTTTGATTTAGAAGAAGATCTGGAGACAATTATGGAGGAGAGGCCACGACTCTTTCTTAAAAACCTTATATTATTTGATAGGTTGATTGAATCGATGGAAAGGAATTAGATTCGGCTTAATTCTTCACCGTTTGGATTAAGATAGGTTCGTGTTTACTAGAATTTGAAAAAAAAAAGATCTTTTGCATGCCATTGGAGTTACTTTTGAAGGGGTAATCAAATCTGAAATTATTAGTGATTCATGTCGTCTTAGGATAAATCTAGATGTGCAGAAGCCCCTTCGACGAGGTATTTTTGTCTCAATAGATAATAAAAATAAATCGTGGATTTCTTTTAAGTATGAGAAGTTACCGATGTTTTGTTTTGGATGTGGAAGAATGGGGCATGGTCTCAAAGACTGTCTTGGGCTAAATCTTGCAGAAAAGAATAAAATTAGAGATGATCTATAACAGCCCAAATTTCGGTGAAATCGGAACAGTGGTTTCGGGACCACAAATCCGAGCCGAAAATAATATTTATTTTTATTTTATTATATGGTCCGTATTATGATAGATATGGCATGTGAAAATTTTGGTACTCAAATTTTATCGATTGAGCGCTTAATTACGAGAAGGACTAAATCGCGTAAAATGCGAAAGTTGAATTCTAGTAGCTATAAGGATTAAATAGCTATAGAATTCAAAACTTAAGATCCTTATATGGTAATTAGACCATTAAGAAAAGTATGAAGATTTTTCTTGGTAACTCATCCATGGAAATATAGAAAAATGGTAAGGACTAAATTGGAAAGTGAAAATTTTAATTAATTAAAACGATGAAAAGAAAATAAAAATCATATTTTCTCATCTTCTTCCCAAAATAAACATGGAAACCCTAGGAGAGAGAGAAGAGACTTTCATGGCCAAATTGGGTAAGTTTTCTAATCATGTTTTTAGTAATTTTGATATTTTTGGAATCGGGATAGCTTAATCTCTCTATTTGGGGGATTAATTTGAAAAGTTATCAAAGTATGAAAATGGTTCATGGATGTATATGCTGGAAATTAGAAATTTATGATAGAAAATGAAAGATTATTGATAGATAAATAACTTTTACAAAGTGATTTTTGATGAAAACATGATTTAAGGACTAAAATAAAAAGTTGTAAAATTTGATGAAAAATTCTAAAATTTTATGAATACATGTGCTGTAAATTTTGTAATGGGGCTTTGGTTAGGCTTGGAATAGGGAGTAATTTGCACAAGTTTCATTTTCCGAGCCTAGGGATGAAAATGGAATTATGGAAAAGTTAAGGGCAAAATAGTAATTTTGCCTAGGATGAAAATTTAGTCCACATGAATGTAAAATATGATAAATTGATGTTAAATCTACTAGTATAGATACGGATAGACCAAATTTCGGAGTTAGAACGAGGAATGAGGAAAATGTCGGATTAGTAGATTTTACGTACACGAACCTTTGTCGAGGTAAGTTCATGTAACTAAGTTGTATATGTTTTTATGCTTGATTTAAATGTTGTGTTTGTGAATTTTATCAATGTCATAAATATGTGAAATGATCACCTACTCGATATAGCCCGATAAATAAAAATGCCCTATAAAATGGTAAATGAATAAAATGTTACTTGTATGCTTGACAATGCGGAATGTGTTTTACTCGAATTACATAAATGTTGCGGAGGTATGAAATACTCAAATGCCCGATAATGCTTGAAAAGTGTTTAAATCCCGGTTGAATAAATAGAAAATCGATGGATATGTGATTTCCTGAAACAAAAGAGGTCCTCCATTTGTTGCAGATAGGATTTAGCTCAGACGAGTAATCCTATTGACCTCATTTATGAAAGGATTTAGCCCAGACGGGCGATCCTGATATAAGTCATGTAACAGCCTGGTTTAGACCTTAGTCGCAATAGTGGTTTCGGGACCACAAATCTGAGGTCAGAAAAATATTTTAATATTATTTTTGGTGTTTACAGTGTGTGATTGAGCATGTGTGAAAGTACTATGTGAAAATTATATTGTTTATGTGCTTAATTTGCAAAAAGGACTTAATCGCATAAAATGCAAAAGCTGTGTGCTAATTGTTAAAGTGCCTAATTGGCATGGCTTAGTAAATGAAGGGTCTTTATGTTGAGGTTAAACAATTTGATAGTAAATGGATGATAATGGCATGGCTTTTGGTGTTATAATTAATATTCATTAAGGTTAAAATGGGTATTTAGCTATTAAACGTTATAATATAATAAAACAAATAAGAAATTCATATTATCATCTTTATTTTAGCCGAATATAGAGGAAGAAGAAAGCCATTGATGAACTTTTAGGTTTCGGCACTTGTGAGCTTATTTGGTAAGTGTTTTGAGCTCGGTTTTTGATTATTTCTACATTTTTGTGATCATTGCTTAGTGTTCTAGCTAGCCTATGCTTCAATTTTAGAATTTGATGATGATTTTGAGATATGCCATTGATGAATGTTTGAGCTTTGTGATAGTTGATGGTGAAATATGAAAGTTTGATGTTGGGTTAACATATTTTGTCTTTGAATTTTTGATGAAATTGGCTATTTTGGGCTAAATTGTGAAAATGAGAAATTGGAGGACTAAAATGTGAAATAAATCAAATACATGGGCTTGTATGAGCATAAAGAGAATTCGGCTAGGCATATGTGAAGTGAAATTATGTGAATTTGATGATTTTATGAAATAGGGACTAAAGTTTCGAAATGTGAAAATGTGAGGGCTATTTTGTAAAATACCCTAAATATGTGTGTTTGGATTAAATTGAATGATTTGGTGATTGAATAGTTAAATTTGAATATGTATAGATCAAGAAAAGAGGGATTTGGATCGAAATCGAGGCAAAGATAAAGTGCTCGATTAATCGACTCGTTTTGTTACTTCGACGTCCGAGGTAAGTTCGTGTATAATACGAATCGTTTAATTTATATTCATATGTTATGAAATGAATGAATTAGAAATGCTATATGTATGGAATTGAGAAATGTGGCACTAAGTGTGCGTAACTAGAATTGAGACAGAGGTGAATAGCACTGTGTGTGCTAAATATAGAAAGCCTCGGTTATTATGATTGGCACTGTATGTGCGATACCGAGTTGAATTCGGTTTAAAATAAAGGCACTAAGTGTGCGATGATATTTAAACTTTGGCTTTGAAATTGGCACTAAGTGTGCGATTGAATCAAAGGAAAAATGTAGATTGATCGAAATGTGGCATCAAGTATTGAGTAGCAAAGTTGGTTATTAACTAAGTGTTAGCAAAGGTATGTATGAAACTTATGTGGTTGATGAATTTGGAAATAGATGGTTATGTGAGTATTGAATAGAGATGAGATTGTGCATTCTTGTGAATTAATCTATGTGATGTTTTATTTTGTTTATTGATTTTGAACCATTGAGTTAAATGTATTATATAACGAACTTACTAAGCTTTAACGCTTACTGTGTGAAGTTTTCTCTGTTTTACAGTGTATTAAAAGCTAGCTCGGATCTGGGGATCATCAGCGACTCAATCACACTATGGGCTATCTATTTTGGTATTTTTGGAAAGATGTATATATTTGAATATGGCATATATAGGCTAGTTGATTTGGTATGTTTTGAAGTATATAAGCCTTGCCATGTGATTTGGTTTGGTAGTTTGATGGTTGATATATGTTTTGAACATGTGAAAAGAATGACTTATAAGTGTATGTGTAAACTCTATGTGAGTGATCATTATTGCATAAATTAGCAAGATGGAAATGGTATGTTTCATGATAGAATTGGTAAGAAATGAATATTGATTAGATTATAAGTTTTGGGATGTGAAATTAATATTTTAGATGGACTTATTTGAGTTGAATTTGAGCATGGAAGTAAATAGTATGGTTGATGATTATTTGGTGCATATATTGGTATGTTTTGGTTGCCATTTGAGGTATAAATGCATATGGTATGATGCTTGTAGGTAATCCTAAGTGTGGGTGGCAAGTTTGGCCTTACAAATGGCCTATAATTGCCCACACGGTTGAGCACACGGGCGTGTGACTCGACCGTGTCTTTCGAGTTTGCAAATTGAGGCAAGTCAGGCTCGCACACGGGCTAGACACATGGGCTTGTGACTGGCCGTGTGGTGCAAGTTAGTGTCGATAATAGGTGAGGCACACGGGCGTGTCTCAGGCTGTGTGGACAAGTTAGTATGTATGCCCTATTTTGCCACGGCTTGGACACATGGGCTTTTCCAAGGCCATGTGAGGCACACGGCCTACCCACACGGGCGTGTGACCTCTGTAGCTTTGAAAAATGTTTGATTTTCAAAAAAATTTGTACGTTTTCAGTTTAGTTTCGACCCCTTTCTAACGTGTGTTTAAGGTCTCGTAGACCTTATTAAGGGACTATATTCATGTATTTGATAAGTTTGGCTGATGATAGACTTGGTGTTGTAATATGATTGTAAATGTTCTAAATTGTTCGGTAATGATTCTAATCCCTAAACTAGCAACAGTTACGGGTTAAGAGTGTTACATTTTTTTGGTATCAGAGCTACGGTTTAGTCGATTCTAGGACTAACATAGCGCGTGTGAGTCTAGCTATACATGCCATATATATAATTGCGATAGTGTGATGAATCCTGACAGTTAACAATGTGATTTTATATAGTAAATGGATCCCGATCGAGCAGTTGGTGATGATGTTGAAAGCAATGCACCTGCCCCCTCTTAAGTGACAGCATCGACTGAATCTAGGTCGATTGCTAGTAGCCACGAGGGAGAGGCTAAGCAAGCCTTCTTCCAAATGATGAGTGAGTGGTTTTCGAAGTTCTTTCGAACGAATCCGGCTGCTCAACAACCTCCACCCCCACAAGTGCCTGTAGTGCCGCAAGTTTCAGATCTGATCCGATTGAGTAAGCCTCTTGTGGATAAAATCCAAAAGTATGGGGCCGAAGAGTCAGAGCCATAGTTGATGATGATGCTGAGCGAGCTGAGTTTTGGCTCGAGAATACAAATCGAGTGTTTGATGAGATGTCTTTGACTCCTGATGAATGCATAAAATGTGTTGTTTCATTGTTGAGAGATACCGCATATAATTGATGGAAAACGTTGATACCCGTGGTTCCAAGAGAGAGAATCACTTGGGATTTCTTTCAAGTTCAATTCCAAAAGAAATATATCAGTCAACGATTCATATATCAGAAACGTAAAGAATTTCTTGAGCTGAAATAGAGACGTATGTCCGTTATTGAGTATGAACGGGAGTTTGTGAGATTGAGTCAATACGCATGGGAATGTATTTTGACCGAAGCTACTATGTGTAAACTTTTCATTGAAGGGCTGAATGAAGACATTAAATTTTTAGTTGGAATACTTGATTTGAATGAGTTTATAGTGTTAGTTGAAAGAGCCTACAAAGCCGAAGAGCTTAGTAAAGAAAAGAAGAAAGCGGATTCCTAGGCTAGAGATGAAAGAAAAAGATCAATGAGTAAGTCGTATCAACCTTTTTCAAAGAGATTTAGAGATGTAACTAATCGCCCAAATGTTTCGTTTGGATATTCGGATAGAGATCGTGTGAAACAAAGTGTTGGTCTAAGAACTCAAATTCCGATTGAAGCGAGTGTTGGAAGTGTCAAAAGCAACAAGCCTGAGTGTAGACAGTGTGGGAGACGACATGTTGGAGAATGTTGGGGCAAGTACAATAATAGAGTTTGCTATAAATGTGGATCAAGAGATCACTTTATTTGGGACTGTCCCGAGTTAGTCGAAAAAGACAATGTTTAGAGTGCAAGGCCGAGTAATATGATGGCTAGAGGTAGACCACCCAGAAACACCGAGAATGTAAGTGGTAGTCAGAGAGGGATGATGGATACAGCTGTGAGATCCGAGGCGAGAGCACCTACCCGAGCTTATGTTATTCGTGCTCGAGAAGAAGCGTCATCTCCAGACGTCATTACAGGTAATTTTATTTGATACTAATGTGATTGCATTGATAGATCCAGGATCTAATCATTCCTATGGTGTGTGAATTTAGTATCTAGTAAGACTCTGCCTGTTGAGTCTACTGAATTTGTAATTAGAGTATTGAACCCCTTAGGCAAGTGTGTTTGATAAAGTGTGCAAGAGTTGTCCGTTGATGTATCGGGATAATTGTTTCTCGGCTAATATGATGCTGCTACCCTTTGATGAATATGATATAATTTTGGGTATGTATTGGCTAACCTTGCATCATGCTATTGTGAATTGTAAAATGAAGAGTATTGATTTGAAAAGTCAGAATGGTGAGATAGTTTGAATTGAATCCAATGATTTGAATGGGTTATTAGCTGTTGTATCTTCGATGAAAGCTTTGAATTATGTGAAAAAGGGTTGCGAAGCCTATCTTGCGTATGTGATAGATACAAAAGTGACCGAAAAGAAAGTTGAATCTGTGCCTGTGGTTTGCGAGTTCCTAGATTTATTTCCTGAAGAACTACCGAGATTACCTTCGATGCGAGAAGTCAAATTTGGTATTGATTTAGTGCCGGGGACGACTCCTATTTCAATAGCTCCGTATAGAATGGCACCGACAGAATTGAAAGAGTTGAAATCTCAGTTGCAAGAGTTGACAGATAGATGATTTGCACGATCGAGTTTCTCACCCTAGGGTGCTCCTGTGTTGTTTGTGAAAAAGAAAGATGGTACTATGAGAATGTGTATTTACTACCGACAGTTGAATAAAGTGATAATAAAGAATAAATATCCTCTACCACAAATCGATGATTTTTTTGATTAGCTGAAAGGGCATGTATAGGCTAGTTGATTTGGTATGTTTTGAAGTATATAAGCCTTGCCATGTGATTTGGTTTGGTAGTTTGATGGTTGATATATGTTTTGAACATGGGAAAAGAATGACTTATAAGTGTATGTGTAAACTCTATGTGAGTGATCATTATTGCATAAATTAGCAAGTTGGATATGTTTCATGATAGAATTGGTAAGAAATGAATTTTGATTAGATTATAAGTTTTGGGATGTGAAATTGATATTTTAGATGGACTTATTTGAGTTGAATTTGAGCATGGAAGTAAATGGTGTGGTTGATGATTATTTGGTGCATATATTGGTATGTTTTGGTTGCCATTTGAGGTATAAATGCATATGGTATGATGCTTGTAGGTAATCCTAAGTGTGGATGGCAAGTTTGGCCTTGCAAATGGCCTATAATTGCCCACACGGTTGAGCACACGGGCGTGTGACTCGACTGTGTCTTTCGAGTTTGCAAATTGTGACAAGTCAGGCTCACACACGGGCCAGACACACGGGCGTGTGACTGGCCGTGTGGTGCAAGTTAGTGTCGACCACAAGTGAGGCACACGGGTGTGTCTCAGGCCGTGTGGACAAGTTAGTCTGTATGCCCTGTTTTGCCACAACTTGGACACATGGGCTTTTCCAGGGCCATGTGAGGCACACGGCCTTCCCACATGGGCGTGTGACCTCTGTAGCTTTGAAAAATGTTTGATTTTCAGAAAATTTTGTATGTGTTCGGTTTAGTTCCGACCCCTTTCTAACGTGTGTTTAAGGTCTCGTAGACCTCATTAAGGGACTATATTCATGTATTTGATAAGTTTGGCTGATGATAGACTTGGTGTTGTAATATGATTGTAAATGTTCTGAATTGTTCGGTAATGCTTCTAATCCCTAAACCAGCAATGGTTACAGGTTAGGGGTGTTACAAGTCCTCTCGAGCATATATTATGGATTGTATTTAGCCTGTAAGGGTAATCCTGATCAAGCTCTTTAGAGCATATGTTATAAAAAGGATTTAGCCTGGACTGATAATCTTGTAGTATATATATATGTGGCTCGAGAGTGTACTCTCTGAAATAGTACCTTATGGGTACCATTGAATATGAATTGAAGGATCCTGATTCATACGCCTCTAGTGTACTACTTATGTATCCATCGATAATTTAAATACATTCAACGGGCAAGGTTTTGATAGGGGCAAATATAAATCTAAGACAAATTGACATGGAATGGTGTATATGATATGGAAATATGACATGGAAGAATATTACATGAAATGCAAAAAAATGATGATACATGACAAGTGATATATGAAATATGAGATGATGATATTTGTACATGGAAACTATTTGATAAGAATGTTCATTCTTGATTATAGTCTTGTACACCTAGAGTGTACTAATCGTGATTTTGATATTCCGAGTAATATGTGTAAAGTTCTGATGCGAAATGATTGAAACTCAAAATGAACTATTATGAAATTATACTCAAAATAATGAGATGAATTATGTATGTTGAATGAATATATGATGTGGAAAGCATATGTGCTTAGAAACTTGATTATTGTTGAGCCCATACATGTCTTGATATTACTATGGAATATATGACTAACAAGGACAATGAGGATGTGTGTAGGGCTTGAGATCAAAGTGGTTGATTATACTTTACTTAGTTACCTCAAATAGGATTAATGGTAAGTTAAGTACCATGTTATACGAACTTACTAAGAATTTTATGCTTACTCCATTTATTTTTCCCTGTTTTAGAGTAAATCGGAAGCTCATTGGATTGGAAGCTCAGCGGAGATCACTCACACTATCCATCAGCCCATGTCG
This sequence comes from Gossypium australe, assembly GCA_005393395.2. Taxonomy (NCBI): domain Eukaryota; kingdom Viridiplantae; phylum Streptophyta; class Magnoliopsida; order Malvales; family Malvaceae; genus Gossypium; species Gossypium australe. The sequence goes on along the minus strand of CM016623.1, from coordinate 30,837,404 downwards.
GTATAGTATGGTAATTCAATTGCGGTTGTAATGGCATGTATAGGATATGTTGGCCATATTGGCATGTAAACATAAACGATGCTTGTAATCTAGCCATTGGAATGACTAGTAATGATTGTCTTGATATACTTGTAATGTCATATTTTGTTAGCCACATATATGTTAAGTAGTTGATCAAATTATGTCTAACATGAAGACATAACCAAGGTAAGTTTGTAAACATGTATGCATGAAGTGATATGCCATGATGGTGAATGGAATATGCTTGATTAGAATGCTTGAAATGGTTAGTAATTGGATGTGATGATATATCATGTTAAATGATAGAATTAACTTGAATAAAATGCTTGGATTTGTAGGATTATGAGTGCAAGATATGGTGTAGGATTATGGCAAATATTGGGGTGAGAAATGAAGCTAGGAATGACTTTATTTTGTCCACACGGGCATGTGTCTAGACTGTGTGTGACACATGGCCTGGTAACACGGGCATGTGGTAGGTCTTGTGTCCCCTGCATCTTAAATTCGAGAAAAATAGAATGCTCAGAATTGAACACACAGGCAGGGACACAGGCATGTGTCTCAACCGTGTGGGAGACACGGCTTAGAACATGAGCGTATGTCTTGGCCGTATGAAACTTACACCTAATTAGAATTAAATTAATTATCCACACGGGCGTGTGGCATGGCCATGTGGCGCAAGTCAGAGAGTACCCTAAATCAGACAGGCTTGTAGCGCGGGCGTGTCCCAGGGTCACACGGGCGTATCCCCTTGGACTGCACGGGTGTGTGAGCCCTGCACCTTGGAAAGTTTTAAAATTTTGCGAAAAAATTTCCTGAGTTCCCAATTTAGTCTTGACTTGATTCTAATGCTCATATTGGGCCTCAAGGGTCCATTTAAGGGACATTATGAATGACCTCGATAAATGAATAGTAACTTGCTTGAATTAATCGATAAATGTTCTGAATGTTCCGGTAACGCTTCGAAACCCCCTTCCGGCGACGGATACGGGTTTGAAGTGTTACATGATCCACCATACTCTTTGGTATTAAAAGAAAAATCAAATTTAATTGGGAAGGAAAGTATGAAATTTAAGGATTTCTCAAAAAAGATGGTGCCTCAATACTCTTATACAAGAGGTACAGATTCATTGCCAACTTGTATTAAAACACTCGAAGATGGGAATAATATGATTTGGAGGCCTCAAGAAAAACTACAACTGACAGGATTGAAGTAGGTGATGAAGAAGCAGGAGGAAGAATCTACAATAAAGAAAGTTGAAAAGGTGAATGAAAGTAATAGCAAGCTAATAAATAATTCAAATTTAGCCTAGAAGACAAGCTGGAAAAGAATAGCTCCAATAGCCATGTTGAATCAAAGTAAGGAAGATAGCATTATGAGTAAGAGGAAATCCTCAGAAGAAGAAAACGAAATCTGTTGTACAGGAGTTGTATACGAAGATGGAGCAAAAAGATTGAAACATGAAGAAAAAGAGGATCAAGGTGAAGCTCTATCAGGTATGGTGATTGAAAATATAGAGCAGAGTGATGTTCCAAACTTTATAAGACCGGCGGCTGCCAAGAGGCAAGTCGACTGGACGCAATGAAAAACATAAGTTGGAATGTCCATGGATTAGGGAGTCCACGGGCCGTAAAAAGGTTGCGGTATTTTTTAAAGCAACATAATCCCCATATGGTCTTCTTAATTGAGACAAAAATTGATAAAAAAAAAGTATGGAAAATGTCAGAAGGAGCTGTGGTATCCTGAACAGGATCGATGTTGAAGTAGAGAGTTCTTGTGGTGGATTATGTTTGGCATAGAAAGGGGATATCACGGTTAATTTGAGAAGTTTCTCAAAAAGTTACACTGATGTAATGATAAAAGAGGAAAGTGTCAAAGAAGAATGGAGATTCGCAGGGTTCTATGGTTCACCTTATGCTAATAATAAGAATGTTTCTTGGAATCTGTTAAGGAAATTGGGTCAAGATCAAAATCATTTATGGTTAGTAAGTGGTGACTTTAATGAAATCATGTATTCTTTTGAAAAAAGTGGAGGCATACCAAGAGAAGAGAGAAGAATTGAGGCCTTCCGTGAGACTCTAGAGGAATAACAATTAGAGGATTTAGGATATTCGAGGGTTTGGTTTACATGGGAAATGGGGAATTTTTCAGAAACAAATATCAAGGAAATGCTTGATAGGGGAGTTGCGAATGAAAAATGGAGACATCTTTTTCCAACAGGTAACTTTCAACATTTAACCCATTCGATGTCAAATTATTGTCCACTTCTTCTAAATACAAAAAGTGGAAACATTTATATGGGAAACCAAAGGTTTAATTTTGAGGCGTGGTGGACCATGGAGGAGTCTCTCGAGCAAGAAATTAAAGCATCATAGGAATCATTAACAGGCACGATAATTGAGAAACTTGATAGATTACAATCAAATTTAAAGAGATGGGTAGGCATAATTAAAAAAGGGCGAGAGGGGCTTAAGAGGAAGCTTACTAAGGAACTTGAGATACTGATGGAGAAAGAAAGGGATGATGACACGATGGCAAAGATTATTGATACCAAAGTTTATCTTAATATGGAAATTGATAAAGATGAAATGTACTAGGAACAAAGGGCAAGGGCAAATTGGCTTAAATTAGGGGATAAGAACTCAACCTTTTTTCACAAGTATGCCTCAATTCGTAGACGAATAAACACAACATCTAGGCTGGAATTAGATAAAGGAGGAGAGGTTACTGATGCAATTGAGATCAATGAGGTTGCTACCTTATTTTTTCAGAAGCTATTTGCGTCAAATGGAGATCTTATCTTTTAACGGGCATAGAAAACAATATTTTGCATGATATAAATACTATTTTACTGTCAACTTATACGGCAGAAGAAGTACATTAGGATTTGAAAGGAATGGGGCCTACTAAAGCACCAGGACCTAACGGTTATCCAGCATTATTTTTTCAGATATTTTGGCACATCGTAGGTAAAAACGTCACAACTTTCTGTTTAGGAATTTTGAATAATGATCAGAATTTTGGCTCTCTTAATCTAACAGATATTGTGCTGATCCCAAAAATCCCAAATCCCACAAATCTTGTCAACTACAGACCTATTAGTTTGTGTATGGTTATTTACAAAATTGTGGCGAAGACATTAGCCAATCGACTTCAAGAAGTTATTGGGAGATGTATTGATACAGCCCAAAACGGTTTTTCCCTAGAAGATTAATTTCTGATAACGTGCTTTTATCTTATAAAATTCTGCACACTTTTCGAAAAAAGCGTACAGGAAAAAAAAAGGATATATGGCAGTGAAGCTTGACATGAGTAAAGCCTATGATAGAGTCGAATGGGGTTTTTTAAAGGAAGTAATGCTACGGATGGATTTTGCAAAGGAATGGGTGGCACTAATTATGAAATGCATTACCACAGCTTCTTATGCAGTAAATATTAATGGAGGAAGGGGAAGAATTTTTCAATCTACTAGAGGGTTGCGACAAGGAGATCCTCTTAGTCATTTTGTTTTTCTTTTATGCAGCGAGGGACTTTCATCGTTGATGAGATTGGCAATGAAAAAGGGTTTGTTAAAAGGTGCAAAGGCTAGTAGGTGAGGTCCAGAGATATCACATTTACTTTTTGCAGACAACTGTATATTGTTCGGTGAAGCAACAAATAGGGGAGAGATGTTATTGAAAGGAATTCTGAAGGAATAAGAAAAATGCTCAGGCCAATGTGTGAACTTTAATAAATCTACGATCTTTTATAGTTTGAACACATTAGAAGAAAAAAAAAAGATGAAATCTCGGCACTGTTAGGGGTAAGAATGTCAATAAATCTAGAAAAGTACTTAGGACTTCCTAATGTGGTTGGCAGACGAAAGAAAGAATCTTTTCAAAATCTTAAAGAGGGTTTATTTCAGAATTGAAGGTTGGAGCACCAGAATATTATCACAAGGGGGTAAGGAGGTCTTCATTAAATAGTGCTTCAGGCAATAACAACTTATGCTATGTCCTGTTTTCTTCTACCAAAATCTTTAGGTGGGGAATTAGAAAACATTTTTGCTAAATTTTGGTAGCAAAAAGGATACGGAAAAAAATGAATACATTGGTGTCAGTGGAAGCATATGTGTCGACCTAAAGAAGAGGGAGTGATGGGTTTTAGGAGTATGACTCAATTTAATATCTCATTATTAGCAAAGCAAGGATGGAGGATTTTAAATAGTCCAAACTCTTTAGTTGCGCAAGTACTTAAAGCAAAATATATTCTGAATGAGAATTTTTTAAATTCGCGTTTGGGGAATAATAATTCGTATACATGGAAAAGCATATGGGCGACAAAAGGCACTTTGGCGAAGGGATTTTGCTGGAAGGTGGATAGGGGCATGAATATTTCAATTATTAACGATGCTTGGATTCCAGATGCAAGAAATTTCAAATTATCGTAATTTGTTAATAATTTGAGTGATTTTAAAGTTGCTGAGCTAATTGATACTAATCACAGAAAATGGAAAAGGGAGTTGATTGTTAATACCTTTTCGGAGGAAGTAGCTGAAAAGATTCTTTGTATTCCTTTGGCGAAAGAACCTCATGGCAATTTCCTGGCCTGGAGTGGTGAACCTTCGGGAGAATACTAGGTTCGTAGCGCCTATAAACTATTACAAAGTTTTGAAGAAGATCCTATAGCTTATGCTTTACAAACCGACTATAGAAATTTTTACAAAAAACTCTGGCTACTAAATCTACCTTGAAAAATTAATATTACTGTCTGGAAAATATCATGGAATTTTTTGCCTACACGGGTAAACATGCAACACAGGAAGCTAACAAATATTGCAATTTGTTCCCGGTGTGAAAAAGGAGCATAAACTATGGATCACCTCTTTCGCGAATGTCCTGTTTCAGTGTCAGTATGGACAGAATTATCAATCCTGAATTTCTTACAGGAATCTAATCTTGAGTTTTTACAGTGGCTCACCTAGGTTTTTGCTCAGAACACTCCCTCCCAATGTAGATTATTTTGCTGCGCGTTATGGGCAGTCTGGGGAGAAAAGAATGCTAGAATACATGAGAAGGTAAGTAGAACTGGGAAAGAAATAGCAAGCTTTGTCAATAGTTATATTACAGAGCTAAATGTGGTTGAAAAAATAACCCTCAAAACTTCACAGAAAGTCAAAAAATGGAAGCACCCACCTGGACAATCAGTAAAGATCAATTTTGATGCAGCGTACGATGGAAGACTCTGTCAATCGGCTTTGGGGATTGTGGCCAGAAACAGTGAAGGTAATGTTCTCTTATCGAGCTAAGAGTTTCATCAACAAGTGGCCTCAGCCTTCGCTGCTGAGGCGCTCGCTTGTCGCAAAGCAGCCCAAGTCGGAATAGACATACAATGGCCAAAGCTCATTATAGAAGGCGATTCATTATCAATAATCAAAAAGTGCACGGCAAAAAGACAAGATAAATCACCGGTAGGAGCATATATACACGATATTCAACAGATAACATCTAGATCTAGAAAGTTAATGTTTGAATATATTCCAAGAACAGCAAACAGTTTAGCACATACATTAGCAACTGAATCGTTGTAGAAGAAGGAGGAGATATACCTGTTAAGAAGCGTCCCTGAATATGCTAAAAACCAGGAAGAAAATGATAGAGTGCGAGAACCAGATTGAAAATGGACGGAGAAAAAGAGGAAGAAAGGAAAGTTTGAAATGGGTAGATCAATGGTTTAGGTGATAAAAGCTTTCCTTGGAAATCTAGAAACGTATTTAAGAAGAAATGGCAGATTTATAGACAAGACGTGCATTAGAGTTTTTCTGATTGGGCATAGTAGTGGTGATAATTATGAGTTTCTAGACTATTCTTAATTTAGTTTCTTTTTTGAATATTTCTTTTATTCGGGCCAAATTTAAATTCTGGGCCTTCTCTTCCGTTTTTGTTTACTATTTGTTTTGTACTTTGTGTTTTACTCTTGATTTATATTTTTAATAAAGCCCAATTTGATTATTAGTTTCAGAAAAAAAAACTCATGATTGTTTAAAATATAAAAAAATTTCATTAAAATGAAAAAAAAGCCCAAAATTTTAAAAAAAATCATAAGATTTTAAGATTTTCTAAAAAAAAAAAACCTAGAATTAAAATTTTATGAAATATTTTAAATTATTTCTTTTTGTTAAGTTTCACATAATTATAATTTAATTTTTTTATAATTTATAAAATAGATTATGGTTTTTTAAAAATTCTAAAAATTTTCTAAGTTATAATATTTTTGGTTTTTTTTCCATATTTGTATAATTTGGGGGGATTTTTAATATTTAAGATTTTTTTTTCTTTCATTTGGCATTGTCACTGGCAAATTTAACGGGAAATATGTAAATGGGTAACGGGATATACATAATGAAAGTATAGGAGCCAAACTGATAACTAAAATAGTGTAAAGGGCGAATCTGATAAAAAATAATACCGGTGCCAAGAGGTATTAAGCCTTGGATTTTTTACACTTTTCTTTGTTAGTTTCTAAAGTATAAATTAATTTTCACTTTTTTCATATATATCTTTTTCAACTTTTATTTTTTGAAATTTTCTAATACTTTAATTAAAAAACCTATTCTTTTTACAATTTTTTGAATTTATATTTATATATTTTACAATTTTCTAAAAATTTATTCTAAAAAATAATACAAGATATACAAAACTTTAGAGTAAATACTCTTGATTTGATCCGTAAGTAAAAAATAATACAAGATATATAAAATGAGAAGAGGATGCCTCTATTTATAATTAATATCCCTACATTCGACTCAAATTCAAAACCTATTTACAAGATAGTTTTAAAGAATTTAAACTCTCTATTATCTTACCCTTAAAATTTAGATCACTAAGCTTTAACTAGATAAACTTTTCACAATTTTTCAAGAATAAAGTCAATTTTGACAGGTTAAGTAAACCCTATTTATTCAAATGATTGCCTTGAGATGCTATGCACACTTTACAAAACCCAAAAGAAAAGAAAGCTCTCTTAATATCTATTTTCTCATTTTACAAAACTCAAACTCCAACTTTCGAGAAACTTCAAATGGAAACTTTCTAGAAACTTCAAACTAAACATACATAAAAAAAAATTAGGGTGAATGATTACTGAATTTTTAGAATATCTCTATTTTAGTCATCCAAGCGTTAAATATCTAATGACGATTGGTTGTACACATCACGTCATTTTTACTCTCATTTGGTCACCCAACTTCAAGGCCCATTTCATTTTGGTCAATAAAAAAAATTATATTTTAAGTATTGGTTGAGGTAAAAAAAGTAAGGATTAAAGTGAAAAAGAGGTAGAAATAAAAATAATGCATTGAAATTTTTTTCATATTATACTTGTTTACCCCATTGTCGATAGTTCTAAATTTCTTTGTTATTTTAATATTGAAATTTTAAATTTCAAAACATCAAAATCAATTAAATAAGTTAGAAAACAAATTATTCTTTTATAATGTCCCGTTTGTTAGTTACTATAATATTGAAATTAATTTAGTCTCCTCGTAAAATTTAAAATTTTGTTTTATGTTTTCAAATTAAAAACAAATCAAATAACTCATCTTTAATAATTGCAAACTAAACCCAAATTATTTTGATTCTTACATGCTAAACTAAAAACAAACAAAAAACCCTTGCAATTAATTTGAGTTGATTTTATTATGAATAATTCGAAAACATAAAACATATCAACGGATAAACAAATTTCAACAATTTATTTAATTAAATGTGATGTTCTGAAATTTAAAATTTCAATAGAATAAACAAGCACAATTTGTTCATGATGCAAACATAATTTGACTACTTAATTTACAAATTTTTGAAAGCACTCTAAAAAAAGCCCAAAATACATATATGCTTTCTCAACTTGGTTCTACTTTCGATTTTACCAAATTTGATATATTTCAGTGTTTTATAATATATTAAAATAAAAGCACTTAAATATTTGAATTAAATAACAAACTAATCCACCTCTTTCTTTTTTCTTTTTCTTTTTTATTCTTAATACTTTAAAAGAACTGATTTAAGAACTTCACGCATTTAAGGAATTGAAAGTAAATTAGGATGAAATAGTAAAAAAGATAAAATGACTTAAAAGCTAACACCAACCACAGATTAAAATTCTCAAAAATACAAGCAAAAGATGCTCAACAAATCCCTTAAAACATCTTCAACAAAACAAACCCATCATTTCATCAAACAGTTTGAAAGCGAAGGGTGACTCAGTTTCTTCAATCAGGTAGAATTTGCTCACCATCCGCATCTGCTTCAGTCTCGACCTTGGGTTTCGATGGACCTTGGCCAGCTCCAGGAGCCTGCTTCTTCTTAATCCCACTTACAATGTCATCAATTCGTAGAAGCATGCATGCTGCTTCTATCGCTGTCTTAAATGTTTGCGCCTTCACATTGTATGCGTCCCAAATCTGACACATGTTTTTAACATTCATTCACAAATGATTTATTACAATCTACAGAGTAGCCTATGTAAAGTCAACTGAAAGGAACATTGTGATGCATCAAATATCCGAATTTAATAGATGCTTCCATCACCTTTCACCAACATGTTCAAGGGTCATAATTTGATGCATTGGAGGGTATCCAGCCTCCCTTTATTTATGAGCCCTAGCTTATGTTACTCGAATTCGAGTGTAAATGCCAGATACAGGTATGTATCGTATCGGACATGTGTATGTTTAATTCTTGCTTTCCATGTATTTGGAGGATCCTTGGAGGGTTATATTCTTGTAGCCATGTCCGAGTGCATTGGACATGGTTACTACAAGAAAAAAAATGATGAGTCCAGCAGCATAGGTCATAGCAGTTGAAATATAATACTTTTCACTTCCTAAAAACCAGGATGCATCACCATGCATTTGCTTTCTCAAACTTGGCAATAGAATCACTCTTTTATTTTCCATCTTTCTCTCTGTATATTACCATGCAAGTATACTAACCCATAAATATCTCACATAATACACCTTTTTTTTTTCAAAACTTGCTTAACAATTCATTTTTAATAAAAGAAAAATGGTAATTTTTCTATTCAATATGGTTGTAGATATCTTGCATAGCTCTAATGTGGACAATGTTGTCCAACAGTCCACCTTATTAACATCTTGAATGGTGTGACATAATGGTCACACATAATCAAGGTTTAGGGTGAAAATTGCAGCAAAGAAAAGTTAAGGTGGAAAGTGAAATTAAGGTGAAAATTTGAGGACCAACACCATACTCGAAGAAAAGTTCAAATTTCATCATACCTTTCTTTCCTTCATGTCAGCAATGGCACCAGTATTTCCATCTATGCCAATCCATGCATTTTCACCATTTGCATGCTACAATCACAATTTCAGTAAATGGAAATCATAAAGTAAAGGGTATAGTCAAAAGTGTATAACAGCACTCCAGAAGCATCCATACCTTTCCTTGCAGTGCAGTCATGGTCCGAATCACATTGACTCCACAATTTTGTGCCAAAGTACGTGGTATGGCTTCAAAAGCAAGAGCAGCAGCTTCATACGGCCACTGTTACACAACCAATGAATATAATAAGCACGCTAGAGACAAAAAGATCAGGAAATTACCAAAACTAAATCTCTAAAGGCATTGGCGTTTCCAAGTATATATTCGAATGTCAAGAAAGGTTAGCATTCAGAATCCTATAACTAAATTGATCAATGTTATGCATGAAAGTATCAAGCACCTTTTCTATGCCTTCAACAGATGAACTCTTCTGCTTCAAGGTGGCAGAAACGGTTAATTCTGTAGCACCACCTCCGGGAACAAGTTTCGGATTCTTAATTATGTTTCTAGCAACAGACATGGCATCCTGTAATTGAAACAAGCTTCAGAACTCTATTTGATAATAGATGAAAGCAGCACATTGGATCACTTACCTGCAAATTTCTTTCAACCTCGTTCAGGAGATCCTTGCTAGCACCCCTTAAGAGAACCGTACAAGCTTTTGGATCTTTGCAATCAACAATGAATGCAAAGAACTCATCCCCGATTTTTTTAACCTCAAATAGCCCAGCTCCAGTACCAACATCGGATTCCTGCAATTCATCAGGACGATTCACAATAACAGCTCCAGATGCCTTTGCAATTCTGTTGTTGTCAGTCTTTCTCACCCTCCTAATTGCACTGACACCAGCCTTGCTAAGATAATGGCATGCCAAGTCACTAAGTCCTTTTTCTGTAACCACCAAGTCTGGTTTGAATTTCAGAATCTGCAAGCAAAGGCTCTCAATGTATTCTTCTTCCATTTTCAAAAGAACTTCCCAATCTTCTTCCTTAACCAACTCGGCATTTGTTTGGTTCTCCCCTTTCTTATACTCAAGGGGACAGTCGAGAAGAATAATACGTGGGTTGACGATCTTTCGTTTCATTTTGCCAGGCGCAACTACATCTTTATTGATCATCACTCCCTTGAGGACCTTAGAATCTTCCAACTGACCACCTGGTACTTTCTCTACTTTAATGTACTTCTTAATATCAACTTCTCGCAGCCCTTGCCCAAGGTCAACTCCAACTATTTGAGTTGCATCAATTGCCAAATCCTGGATGTTCAAATAAATGTAGCTATAGAAATTAACCATAAAAATATGACATAAAAGAACTTCACTTCTAACTCTTCAGTTAAAATAGAATAAAATCATCATGAAAGGAATGAAAGTGCTTTGCATCAGAATCTAAATGACTACTAAAGAGGTAATTCCTGAGCTACAGTGCAATAAACTGAAGCAAAGATAATGAACCGTATTGAATTGTGGAGCATTATTTTATAAGCTCGTACAACCTCTCTTGTATCAGTAGAATATCTTTTTCACAAATGTGGCACTCCAGTAGATTACAGTTCCACTCACTAGATGCATCGTATCAAAATTGAGTGCAATCTAATAACAGGCATACAAATTAAAAAAGTATGGCAAATGAAAGAAATGAAGGCAAAAAAAACAGAGACATCCTAAGTAAAGGTTTAAAGCTATTTTCTGTTGGAGAAGCAATGGAAGTGTCAAATTTTCCATACTAATGGTGAGGCACACCAAGAATAACTTAATTAAATGCCTAAAGAACCACTTTTTGATGGTCCAATCTAAAAATAGGCACATAGGACATATTTTCAGCTAGGCAAAAAAAAGGTATGATTATTATTGTTAATTGTATCTAAAAATAGATTAATTAAAACAGGTTTATCAATGTTACATGGACTCAAATTCTAGGACAACATTCCCATGTCAACACAACATGAAATTGGGTGTGTAAAACATGTCTGATATTGGCAAATGTTGTACAATCATGGTCTTTCATGAGAGCCAAACCAAACACCAAAATGAAGAAAATGAACAGAGAAACCAATGGGAAATTGCCGGGTCATGTGAAAAAAAAATCAATCCACAAACTGAACCAAAAATAGTCTACATCTCCTACTTCTGGACACTCTACAGCCAAATCTACGAGTCTGAATATTTTTGTAAAAGATAGCCATACACAGAGACAACCGTATCAGATGCTCAAATACCCAGAGCATGTAACTACAGTTGCTTTATTTACAGTTTTAAATGTTCCCTGATTCCTTCTGTTACAGAAGTACATATATAAATGTTTTTCCCCTAATGTTGATTGACATAATATTAATTATTTGGAACTAAAGAAGAGGAATCAGTTCTATTCATATTTGAATATGAGCAAACTGCTAAATAATCAAACAATAGAATGGTCAGGTGATTAGTCTAACATAGGTCAGTTGCAACAAGCAAAACGATTAATTGCCATGCCAATTCAAAGGCAAATGCATATAAATCTATAATCAAAACGCGCATAGAAACAATCTTCAGAAAAAAGAAGACACTCACGGCAATCAGATCACCAAACTGGCTAGTGAACTTTGTCCCTATACAGCTCTTCACAAGTCCCAACATTGTGGCACCTATCATTCAAACATAAAAGCTATAATGTGACAACCCAAAGATATTAAAGATGCACATACAGGGGGATAAAAGATTAAAAAATTGTTATCAAAAAGTTCCCAATTAGCAACATACGGTCTTTGACATCAATAGACATTGCAATCTTGTCAAGCACGGCAATAGCATCCTCCAAAGCCTTGTTGTATGCTGCAAATGAAAGGATTCTTCATTCAAGGCTAAGTTATGGTTCAAAAGCAGAGGTTAAGAATCTAGCAGAGCTTCTATGTTACATTACCTCGACAAATAACCGTAGGATGATAATTTTTCTCAATAAAGGCTTCTGCAACATGAAGCATCTCACCAGCTGCACCAAAAAGTACACCAAATATAAGTACTAAAGGCAATTGGATCCTAACATGTTGATTAAATCATGGATAAACACATGAACCAATAGCAATTAAAATTCCATTGAGCTTCTGAAAATTTTATCAGTTCTACAAAAAAAAAAACATCTTATAGATAAAAGAATAAAACTGGATAATTAACTACTACGTTAAAAAATATCAAACATAGCACATAAACAGCATTCTGCTGTATAAAGATATACCAAGAACAATGACAGATGTTGTTCCATCTCCAACTTCTTCATCTTGGGTACGGCTCAATTCAATCATTGACTGCCAAGACCAACCACAAAAAGATAAGAAAGAATGAAAATAACACAAATATAGGCGAAAAGGGCATTCACATGCTAAAGCAAATAGATAAGCATGGTGGAATAACATGCCTTTGCTGCTGGATGTGCAAGATCTAACTCGCGTAGGATAGCATTTCCATCATTAGTAACAACAATACCTGGTAGAAACCAAAACCATATAAAAAACTTCATTGCTTGTTGAACAAGAGTGCATTTAAAGGGTAATAAAATGTTTTTGGGAAATCCAAAAACAGCTACACGGAAAATGGCTAAAAAGCATTACCTCCAGAAGCATCAAGGAGCATTTTCAACATGGATCGAGGACCCAATGTTGTTCGAATAATGTCAGCAACAGCCTGTAAAGGTTTTTGGGTAAGTGAACATTGGACAGACAACAAATGAAAATCAAATTCAAGATCCAAAGCACGTAGATGCCTGATTTCTTAGATAGATGAAGCCCATAGTCAGAACTCAGGAACAGAAACTGGGTTTACATTGTTTTTAAAATTTGAGCAGCTTATTCGGCAATTTCATTTCAGATTAATATAAAAAATAAGTAGAAACATAATAATTTAAAAAAAAATGAAAGAAATGAAAGACCTTGGAGGCTTGGATGTTAGCATGGTGAACCTTCGTCCCAGACTCCCGTTTCAACGAATCCTCTGCGTATTTAAATGATGTTTTTAGAATCTAAAAGCTCCATTTGAGATTGAAATGCATTAAAAGAAAAGGAAAGGAAAGAAACTTACTTAGAACGAGAACCGGGGCGTGCATGATTTACGATTTCGTTAGTATTAGAGCTTAAAACTGTTGAAAACAAACAAATCTGCAAAGGGTTTCTAAGTTTCTAGTTTCTTCTCAGTGAAAAACCCTACTACAACAATGAACCCTCTCTTCCCCCACTTTTTTCTCTTTGTTTATTATAAGGGGAAATTGGGAAGGGGAGATTTGAAAAATGAGCTCCCATTATGGGCTTCCTTTGTGTTCTCGGCCGAGAGGCCCAATTCCTTTTCTGTTTGCTTTTGTGTTTTCGCTCTTGTAAATTGGGTTGCTTAAGAATTATAATGATAATTAAAAATTGGAATAATATGTAAAAAAAAAGCATTTGGTATTTTGGTTTAAAATTATATTAAAAAAAGCATTTGGTATTTTGGTTAAAATTATATTTCCTAATAGGATTACAAATGGGATATTACATTATTATGTTTGGTTTATTTAACTAGAATTTGAAAGGTTTAAATATTTGGTTGATCGAATATATAATTATTTAGAAGTATACTTTACTAATTTGTTTTGATTATAGAATTTGTTTTTTTAGTCTCATTCACATAAAATTATGATAAATTATTATAATTTTATATAAATAAGTAAATATAGAACGTTCAAATAAATTTCTAAATCATAATTATAATAATTCATGAAAATTTATTGCATCACTAACTATAATTAATATTGTTAGAGTTGTGTGACCTGAATCTCGTTTGATCTGACCTGAAAAGTTTAAAGTGCAACTCACTTGTTAAAAAAATTAATAAAATAGAAAGTTCGACCCTCGATCCTTTGCCCCCACAAATCCCCATAAACCACTAAACTCAACTAGGGGTACAACTAAAGGTGTTGGGCTGAGCCCCCGTGATATAGACCGTGCCGCACAAGTTGAATTCGTATAGGACTATACTTATTCTATTAGACACTAATTATAGCAGTGTTGTTTAACCCTTAAAATATGTATAGTCGAAAACCTCTTGTATTATTATTTTTCAACATTAGTGAGTTTCTCCTCTACCCATGATTTTTCCCGAAAAGGATTTTTTATGCAAAATCTATGTGTTCTTATTTTTCTTTCTTATTGCTTTGCGATTGTTATTACTGTCATTATCAACGTATAGTATAAAAAATATATTAATAAATAAATTATTAGAGTAAATATAATAATTATAATTTTAAAGTATGATATCTACTATTTCTGTAATATCCCGAAATAGGGGTTACGAGTTTGGAAAATAACTTGAGTGCATTAGGCCTCAAGAGTGGTTTTGATGTGTTTTTGGAGTCCCTAAAACTCCCGGATTAAAATGGGAGCATTTTGGAAATTTTGAAAATTAGGGGTTAAAAATGGAAATTTGGCTGAGGAGGCCTTAATAATAAATTTTGTAAAGCTATGGACATGAAAGCCCAGGCAGCAAAGTGGATTCCGCGTGTCACTTAAGGGTCAGCGCCAAAACAGGTCACTGGTTCGAGTCTCGTGTGCGGCAAAAGCATTTTTATTTTGAAAAATAGCACTGCTTTGAAGGAGGGCTTAAAACAAATTATTGGCGCGTTATTAGCACAAATTAAACACTGGCCAAATGGTTAAGGACTTGGCTTGAGAGCTGAGTCTAAGGGGACTCATGTTCGAGTCCTGGAAATCGCGCATAAGGCGCTTTATTTTTATTTCAGCGCTAAAGTGAAGGGAGCCAAGGCAAAGATAGCTTAAAAGAAAATGCGATGCAATTAGTTGCATGAAATTCACCGTGGCCGAGTGGTTAAGACGTTGCAGCATGGAGGCCGCCACGAGGACTCGTGTTCGAGTCCCATTAAGGGCACGGATGTTTTTATTTTTTTTCGGTTCCTAGCGCTAAAATGGAGAAGCCAGCGAAGTAAGGCTTAAAAGAATTTTTGTGCGTATACTGTCACGAAATACACAAAGGAATGAATGGCAGGAAGCATGAGGGCTCTTCTCCAGGTCTCGGGACCTGGGGACAGCGCTAGAGGTTTCCTTTTTGGCCTTTTTCAGGCGTGAAAAAAATAACAGCTGCATGGGCATTAAATGCTTGGAGAAAGCACGCATGCAGCCTAAGAGTTGCTGCTATTTGCTTTAGTTTATTTTGGCATCATGGGATATTATTCTTTTTTATTTAGTATTATTTCTTATATATAAGGTGATGGAATATGAAATAATCAATTTTTAAAGGGTATGGGTCTTGGCTTTGGGGGAAGGAAGCATGTGTGGCTTGGGAAATTCAAACATATGGCCGGCCTTGGTTTTGGGAGCATGAGAATTTAACATTTTATTGTTTTATTATCTTATTAAAGGATGGCTAAGGTAATGGGTTTTATTTTACTATTATATTATGTATAGGAAAGGATGTAGCATGGGATTTATTTTAAACAATGTTTCCTCTCTTTTCTAAGAGAATGGGCGGCTTTGAGAGTGTCAAAGCATGGCCGGTTTTGGTTGCAAAAACTTGGCCAAAATATTGATTTTTCTTTTGGCTACCTTTGCATTTTGTGTTTGGCCGGAAATAGTCTTCCTAGGGGCTTTCTTTTCGGTCTTGGAAGCTAGAAAATAGAGACCTAAGACTTGAGTTTGATTTTTTGGTAGGAGCTAGGAAGCTCTCGACTAGCTTATGTGTTTGCATGGGTTCCTTTCACTGATGCTAGCCAAACACGATAGGCACTATTGCCGAATCCTTATTGAAGAAGGTGCCTTCGACTACTTCCTTTTAATCTCTCTAAACAAAAGTTGGTAAGCACCCCTATTAAGTAGTTGGTTTCTTCTCCTTTTCCTTTTGCATGCCGAAATCAAGGCTAGATTTCGATTCTAAAAATAGCCGAACATGCTAAAGACTATATTGATATGTTTCTATTGTGCTAGTGTTAAGGAGCTTTTAAAAGAGCTTACGGGTTTCGGCTATTCAAGGGATTTAGTATCTACAAGAGCAAGCAAACAATGTGAGACTTGGAAAAAAGCTAGTTGAAGGAAGGAATCTTTAAGGGAGCCCTCGGATTTTTGTACATCAAGGCAAATAGTATTTCAGGATCGAAATAAGTTAGGTAAATGACTTATGATATTCGGCCTAAGGCCATGATATTGATACAAAGGGTGACCGATTTCGGTTATGTGTTCTAGGGGCAAATCGAGAGAAGTAACGGAAGCTTTTGGGACTTTAGTTGATATTAGATTGATAAATCAGAATCTCGCTAAAGTCAAGTGCGTAGTTATCGCACTGTACTCTTGTTTGTTATTCATGATATGTGTTGTTTTATGTAAACGAATATGTTATGCATGTTAGCCAAAATAAAGGCTAAGAGTAAGGACACCAAGGTAAGTGATCGATAAATCAAGTTAATGGTTAGGATATTAACTTTTTGGTGAAATAATAAAAACAAAGGGTAATTTAATCAAATATTTAAGATTAAGCTTGTAATCTAAGATAATTTAACAAATGAGATTACATCCTATATTACGACATCTTGATACCATTTGGGAATGTAAAATTACAAGGTAGCTGGAATATTAAGAATCTAAATAGCATAATCTTATTCTAGATTGTAATATTACGGGTCATAATATAAGATTCGGCCGACCAATGCACTCTTAAATATTATAAAGAGGTGGTTATTATACATATATAACAACATTTGATATTGAGATTATATTTGAATTTTTTAACTTCCAATTAAAAAACTATAATATATCAATAATATTATTATTTAGTGATATTTAAATCATATTTTAATAAAATTTAAGAATATAATTACATTTATTAAATGTTATTAAAAACATATCTTATGGTTTTTATGTAAAATTTAAACATTTTTATTAAAATAATATCTTAAGTAAAATTTATAATTTTTATTTCATTTTGGAATAGAACTAAGTTTATTAAACTTTGAGACAAGAGGTTGTTATAGAGAACTAATTTACTAAAAGGTGTATTTCATAGTTTATGGTTGTTGTTCTAGAAGAAAAGCAGTTATAGAGGGTAAAAATAAAATATAAAATCTGATCCTACAAAAAAAATTAATTGTTACAATGAAATGTTATAATTAAGAGTATCTATAATAAAAGGACGGGTTGCTATCAAGAAAACCTCCTTATGGGCCGAGTTAGAAGTCTCCCATTTGGTAGATTTGACTTTATTTAATATATATATATATATATATATATATATATATATGTAACGCCTCGAATCTTGGGGGCTAGAAGTTTTGGGCTTTGTGGTTAGGGTCGATGAGTTGGCAGTGCTATTGAGTTTAGCGGAGCGTTTAAGTATTAAAATAGGCCTACAGGTTTGGTGGTTGAGTGAGTGTTAGTGAACCCTTGGATTTTGGGTTCGAGTTGTTGTGTACGTATTTTGGGAGCCTTTTTATTGTGTTTTATTTTATTTAGTTTTAAGTAAATATTTTAAATTATTTATTGTTATTTTTATTTTTCTTTTCTTTTTCTCTTTTGTACATTTCTTCTTTCTTTTTTTTTCTTTCTATTTTTTGGTTTTCTTCTTCTTTCTTTTCTTTTTGGGGGAAAAATGGTGGTTTTCAAAGGACTTTAATCTCCTAGTCGCCAGGTCGGCAACTGAACATTTACGTTCGCAAAACAGGTGTGGGATACGAAACTTTTCCATTTTACTTTGTGATTATTCGTTTCGGTAACTCTTGAGTGTGCTTTAATTCTGTCGATTTTGGGCGTTAGAGGTTGAATAATACGTGGTATATGGCATATTTTACTATACTCTTGTTATTGTAAAGGTTAGGGACTGGTTTGGGTGGCTAGAATGGCGATTTTGGCTTGTTCCGAGGTGGTTTCGTGGCTACTGGGGTTTCCACACGGTCATGTCCCTTTGGGAATTAGGATTTTCGGGCCAATTTTGGTGCCACTTGTGTGGCCGACTTTGGGATTTTATCATTTCTTACACGGTCGTGCCCCTCGGGCATATGGGCGTGTGAGTTTGGGGATTAGGGTTTGAGTGATTTGATGCCACACGGCCGTGTGGCTAATTTGAAGATTTAGGGATTCCACAGAGGTGTGTATTTTGGGACACATGGGCGTGTATTTTGGGATACACGGCCGTGTCAGACCCTCACACGGCCATGTCAGCTCTGTACTTGAATTTAGTGCAAATGGACAGAGAGTTACACGGCCTGTTCCCACGGCCATGTCCCTGGTCCACATAGGCTATTGACCTCCCACACAGCTTAGGCATTTTCCCACACGGCCAGAGCACACGGGCGTGTGGTTCTAAGACACTTATATTGGTTTGGTGCACCTTTCTGATCTGGGTTTTGGCCTGAGTGTATCTGTGTGACTGTCATGTGAAGTGTTTGAATCTGAATCTGTTCTGTTGGGTGTGTGCGCACAGCTGTTCTGTCTGACTGTCTGATATTGTGTCTCTGTTCTGTGAGACTGTAAGCATACTTACATCTATATAAAATATTTTGGGATAGGATTCTGATCTGATTTGATATGTTCTGTGAGACTGTAAGCATACTTACCAGTATAGCGATTTACCGCATCGCACTGTACCGTATGTACGTTAGCTATGTTACGTACCCTTATTTGATTTGGCAGTTTAACTGCAATTCACCGGTATAGCGGTTTATCGCATTGCACTGTACCACATGTACATTAGCTATGTTACGTATATATATGTCTGATCTGGCAGTTCAAACTGCAATTTGTCTGTACTGCGGATTTCTGCACTGTATTGTACAGCACATACATCAGCCTTGCTGCGTGTATTTATCTGATCTGGCAGTTCAACTGCATTCTGATAAGTCATTGTTGCCAGGCAACCTGGGATGACTCTATATGGTCTGTAGGATTGGATGGGCCTACTTGGTCCTAGTTGGTGTGTTTAGTTGGATGAGCTTTAACAGCTCTCTTGGGGTGTGATCGGGGGACGGAGAGGTGTGTTGGCTAGATGAGAGGGTTTTTATTAGACTGCATACATTGCATCTATCTGTGAGTTCTGACTGAAAGACTTGTTGTCTGTGATCTGTTTGTCTGATTGGCATTTGTGCTGAGACTTCTATGTGAACCTAATGTGCTCTGATTGTTAAGCTCTGTTTGGGCACCAGTTCCGGTGTGACTTCTGATTCCATGTGTGTTTGAAATTCTGTTGCGCTTCTGATGTGAATACCTTATTTTTGTCACTTGTTTTGAATTCTATATCTCTGATTTAGACTTGTTTCAAACTCACACTGAGCTCGTGAAGCTCACCCCCTCTTAGTGTTTCTTTTTTAGGTACTCTTTTGAATTCTAACGCTGGGCTCTGTATGTGGAGGTCTCAGACAGTCTCGTTGAAAATTTAGTAAACGTTATATGTTTAGTTTCTGTTTTATCATTCAGAGTTTTGAAATGTAAGGTTTTATAATACTGTGGTACAGATTTCGAGATAAGTTTTAAATTGTTTTAATTCCGCTTATTACACATTAAACTTAACGTATTTTAACTGTTCATATTTTAAATGATTAAATGTTTTGATTCGTCGTTATAAATTACTTTGTAAAAATTTACCTACGATCACTTCGGTGATCAATGTGACATCCGAGATTCGGTCTAAACTTCTAGGCCGAGTTTGGGGTGTTACAATATAAGGTTTTTTTTTCCCTTTATCTTCTAATTTCATCGATTTTTTTAAAAAGTTGGTCATAATTATAATATACTTTATTATATTAGATGTATTTTATATTAAAATTTAAAATATGTCATCTGAAACTACACATTGGCTAAAGAAGTTTGGAAACAAGTAATCTCGAGAACTCAACAATTTAACTTTTTTTTTCTAACACTCTGCACGAATGGTTGTCTCTTAATCTACAGGTCAAGTCAAATTCTCACGGTAAGGAAACTAGCTAGGCATGCCTCTTCGAACTATTGGCTTGGCACCTATGGAAGAATCATAACCTCTTCATTTTTCAAGGAAAATCGTGGAGCCTGGAGGAGATAATTAAAACCTCGGTGTCTTGGTCCAAGCATTTCTCCTTGGCAAGCAAACAGGCTACGGATGTTGAAATCGAATTGACCTGTGGAGAACCATTGGCAGGAGAGTGGACTTACCTCAACATAGTTGGTGTCGTTCGAGTGCACTCAGGGGGTTGCAGCTGTAGGAGGAGTGCTGTGTGACAAAAATGGAGAGTGGATCCTAGGTTACAACAAATACCTAGGTAACTACTCGATCCTTGATGCAGAATTTTGGGGTATTCTTGACGCCCCAAAACTCATCCAGCGAAAAGGCGATGCCAAGGTTGTAATTCAATCTGACAGCTTGGAGGCAGTTAAAGCTATTCACAGAAGTGTTTCGAAGACCTCACACTTTGCTCTAATCAGAAGGATACACTGCATCCTATCCCAACAAAGTAGTTGGCTCCTACGCTACATTCCTAGGGAGCAAAATCAAAGTGCTGATTTTATAGCCAAATTGGCTTTTGGAGAAAATGAATATCTACAACTAATTAAAACCCCCTAGAAGCACTCTCAGCACTCATCAAAGTTGATAAAAGAGAAGAATCTTTGTATTCCATTTTTCAATCTTGTAACTTAGTTTTGTAAGTTTCATTTTTCACCAAAAAAAATGTAATATTAAAAAAATATTAATTTTAAACAAGGAAAACCAATTTATATATCACATGTATCACAAACTAATTAAAACCGGATTAAATATCAAAGTTTTTCTTTTAACAATTTCATTATAAGTTCTGATCATGTTTGTTCTTTTTGACACAATGTTTAGAACTACCCATAGCCACTCCCCAACCCATAAATAGAAGGATAATACGTTTCAGTGCACTGGAATCCACGTCCTACTGCATTGGCAATAATACTCATACCAATCGAGTTAAGACTCAATTGACTTAAACATCAAAGTTTTAAATGATACGGCTAGAGATTTACCTATACTCATAACATTTAAGTTAATATATAGTAGGTGAAAGGTTTAATTCTAAAGTGTCAACGAGATTTTCAGTTGAGGTTTTAGAAATGTTGAGATTTGATATTTTAATCTCATCATGTGTGGATTATGTTTAAAATTAATTTAATTTAGGTTTGGTTATATTTTGATTTTCGTTTATAATGTTGATTTTAACTTTATTTATTTAGATGTACCATTATAATTGTTATTGTACTTGTAACATTTAAAAAAAACTTTAAGATCCATAAATTTAAAACCAAAACTGTCACACCCTAAAATATAAGGGGTTAATTGAAATAATTAATCAAAAAATGAATTAGGTTTGGTGGTTAAGTAATTAATGCATTTTTAAGAGGTTTTAGGTTCAAGCCACTCCCCTTTCATTTTCAGCAAACTAAGATAGAAACCACATTAAAATAAATATTGTTAAGAGTAAAACTTAATAAAAAATAGGCCTTAGGCCTAATGGTTAACACACTAGTTTTTCCCCTTACATACTTGAGTTTGAGTTGCCCAAATCCCTCTCCATTTTCTTTTATTTTCTACAGCAAGAGTAAATTACCATACAGCCCCTAGGGTACGCAAACCCTAGGTATTTAGTGCAATTTTTCCTAACTAGACATGGATTTTGTTTTCTCTTCAAACACCAACTAGAATTTTACTTTTCTCTCCCTATTTCTTCTCATCTTTCTTTTCTTTACTCTTCTTTACATCATCTTTTTTCATCTTTTACTATTGAACCTTTTCTTCCTTGTATTGGATCAAACCTCGTTCTTGATTTCTTAGCGGCATCGTCAAATAACATCCCTAATCTTTGCCAAATATTAGGTAAGTACATCTTAATTCCGGTGTTTAATCTCGAATTTCTGTAGAATTTTTATCCACGCTAATCTTGCGATTGATTAAATGATCTTTTATAGATCTTGCCGAAATTTCGTTAATCTCATTAAATCTTGATACCCAATTATAATTCATGCGAATTTGTTGCTGAAGGACTTGATTTAGGTGAATCAGATCATATTTGATCGCAATAAACGTCGATCAGACTCCCGGTGAAAGGTGTGTCTTCTTTACCGAGTGAATCGGGGCAAACCGTGCCTAGGATTAAGGCAACATGGTCTGCCACACGGGCGTGTGGACCACACGGCCATGTACCCTGAAACCCTAGGCTAGGTTGTGAACCACATGGTTGTGTCTCCCCTGTAGGTTAATTTTTCCATTTGCCACACGACCACAGTCTGTTACACTACCGTGTAACCCTTCCACACGACTTCAACCGTCTCACACGACCTAACCACATAGCCGTGTGACCCATGTACTACAGACTTACCCATAATTTAATGATTTGTTCAGTTTAGTCCCTAAATAGTCCCCGAACTATTTTTAAAGTTTTATTGCTTTCAAATGAACCCTGATAATATGAGAATTGGAATGCATGATATGAATGACAAAATTATTATTGAATAGGCATGATATGTGAATAAAATATGCCTGTTGTCTTTGTATTATTGGTTGTATGTTCAGTATGTCGTATGATACTATTAAACTGAACACATGATAAACATGTCTTTTGCTACTTTATTGATTTGTTTCAAGCATATGAATTGCTACCGTATTAATTTGTTATAAGCATGTCATATTGCATTGCATGGGGTGGGATGATATGTATGGAGGAAGATTAGTAGTTTATTTGCAAAATTTGTTGTGCAAACCACGACCATCAACAGTTTATTTGCAAATTTGTTGTGCACCCACAACAATTGACAATGATTTTCCTTTAACTGCAAATATATTGTGCATCCACAACCTATTGACAGCTTTCACCTGCAAACATGTGCATCCACAACCAGTGACAGATTTTATTTGCGATATTTTGTTGTGTATCCAAAGCCCAATGGCATTTCTCATCTGCAAATTCTGCAGTGTGTCCACAACCATTGGCAGTTTATTTGCAAAACATTGGTGGTTAAACCACAACTCAACGTATAAGGTTGTTGGAGTTCAGGGGAACTCCCATTGTGATGTGTAGCGGAGTTGGGTAGGATCTATATTTACTGATATTGCATTGCCATTAACAAAGACGTGCATACAAAAACTGTGAATTTTGAGATTTTATGTTGAAGGCTGAATCGTAAAACTGATACTCTGAATTGAAAATTGATTATGTTTGTTCTGTGCGTTGTTATTTAGTATGTTTTATCTACTATTTGCACTAAATTTCTTGCGAATGAACTTACACTGAGCTTCATAGCTGAGTCCCCTTTTATTTCCATCTCTACAGATAACCCACCAGGTTAGGACGCGGACACGACATCTAGAGGGTCTCAGCTCGAATTTGTTTTTAATAAAGTATTTTAAGGTTATTATTTGATATTTCTATTATACAGAGACTGTATTATTTTATTTTGAATTGTGGCATGACACTTAGGATTTGGGTTTATTTAGCATGCATGATTTTTAATTTGAATTTAGGAAATTGAACATGGAATTAGATTTTGTTATGCATAAAATATTTCTGATTTAACTTACTTAAAACTAAGTTGAATATCACTTTTCCGCTGCTAGGTTATTAAACTTTGAGTACTAAATAAATTAGAAATTAACTAAGTTTTCAAAGATAATCACCATTACAAGGTAATTGTTAAATTTTAATCGATTTTTGTTAACTCATGGGTTTTTTTGAAACTAGACTAAATTTTCTTCTAAGATAAATAAATATTTTAAAATGACTGTTTTATAAACTCCGATAATTTAATGGGCCATTTCGGTGACTAATGTAATCTTTCGAATTTGAGCCTAACGTCCAGGTCGGGTTGAAAAAGTTACAAAAACTATTCGTAATAATATTTTCATTACGATGATTTTAAGTAAAATATAAATTTCTAAAATTCATTAAAATTAAGTGTTATTTAATAAATTAAAAAATTTAAGTACGGGGAAAACAAATGTTGAATTCAATAAGTGTTAATGGTATTTAATAAGTGTTGAATAAAAATATATTGTATTAAAAAAAATATAAATTTATGGTTTGAAAACTATAAAATAATATTGAGTAGTAAATAAAATCATAAAAAAAATACAATTTTAAAAGTGTCCAAATTAATAATAAATTTTATTTATTTATTTATTTAAGACAATGTTTTTTTATTTAAACGATAATATAATGTTACAATAAAAATAAATTAATGATTGACTAAATGTATTAAGTGATAAAGAAATGCGTGAGAAATGTATCTACTTGTAAGACTAAAAAGAAAGAGTTTGGTTTAAAAAAATTAACTTTTAAAGATAAAGATAAAGTTGAAATAATTTCTAAATCAGCTAGGATCATATGCATCACGTTTTGAATGGTTCACGCTCAAATATACTTAGATTGAAGCTACTACGTCCTTTTAGTGGTCTTAGTCCCTTAGTGGGAGATTCCAATTCAATTAACGACTTCGTCACAACACACATGCTACTAATACCTTATTTATCCCACAATACACGGAGATTAACTGCGTTCTCCATTGCGTTTCAAACGAGCTTTTTCACTGAAAAGTGCTTTTTCTTGAAAAGCATTAGAGAACAGACACCAGCGGAGGAAGCTTTTTAACTTTTTTGAAGTCCTTTTTCACAAACGCAAAAGCAGAAATTTTGAGCTTTTCAGCCTAGAAGTGCTTTTGGGGCTAAGATTTTACTTGATTAACCTCACTATTTCTTCTTCCACAAGACGTTGGGAAGACTTTTTTTTTTCCATTTTCTCTTTTGTCTGAACTTAGCTTTTTCCTCTGATTCTTTGTTTCTCTCATCTACAAGTGAGTTTATCTTTTTTTCTTCTCTTCTTCTCCTCTTTAATTGTTCACTGATCTTGGTAGTTAGGGCTAAGAAACTGGCCAAACCCATTTTAAAAGTCACATAAGATCTGATTTTACCTGCGATAAACACATGAATCATAAGTGTGGCTATCCTTGTGCTAGAGTTTTTAATAAATCTGATTTAGATACTGTGTTTTTAATAAAATGGATTATTACGGATACCCATCTCATGTTTCTATGTCTTCAATTTCTTTGTTAGGGAATTTCATTGAAAAGGTTAAAGAATTTTACAATTCCGCCCTTTATGCCATTATTGGGAACATTTTCTCTGCTTAACCTTCTTCTTTGCGTTGGGTTGGTTTTTCTTCCTTCTTTCCGTTTCATTGTTCCTTCAAAAGCTTTTGGATTTGGTTCATAACCTATTCATATTGGTGTTGCAATAAATTGAATTTGCCCTGTTGTTATAGCTTGAATGAATACGATAGTTCCTCTCTTTTTTATCATTATTTCTTTTAAATTTTGCTTTTCCATTCATAATTTTATGGCAAGTTATATAATTTCGTCGTTTTTATTATATAGAGAATAAATCCAATTATGCTGTTTGATTTCATAGAATTTAACATGTGGAACACTTTAATGCCTGAGGGTAACCATTTTTTCGCTCTAAGTATGGTGAGGATGGAGATTGATGACATTTGTATGTGCAGTGGGAACATTGTTAGAGGCCATGACGGGGGCATTGATAGGACAAGAGACGGAGAGTGGGTTTGTTCGAGAGGCTGCGGTTGGGGCAATATCTGGAGCAGTTTTCTCGATGGAAGTCTTCGAATCTTCTCTCCTTCTTTGGCAATCCGATGAATCTGGGATCGGATGTTTGCTCTACTTGGTGAGTAGTTTTGTTCAGTATCATGGTTTTAACATTTACAGCTTTAGTTGCTAGTTCTTATGATAAATGAAAACCATTCTATTATGCAGATTGACGTGATTGTAAGCCTTCTAAGTGGGAGACTTGTTCGTGAACGAATCGGTCCGGTATGCTGAGTGTAGTCCAGAGTCAGGTGATATATATTATATATTCACTGCAAGATGATACTAGTTTTTCTGAGCTTCCATCAAAGGGGCAATATGCTTAAGATTTCGGTTTTCATTCACTAGATGGGCGCTGCTGAGCCTGCAACAACATTCGCGGAGGTCCACAACATCTTTGACACCGGTAGTGCTAAAGGATTGGCCAGACATTGGTTAAAAAAATCCTGAAGATGATAATCACAAACGGTAACAATGTGAATGCTTCCGAGGAGAAAGTTTCATGCTCAGTTTGCCTTCAGGTCTAGTTTCCTCTTAACCCTATTCTCAGAACTAGATGCCATTGATAAAGAGCTTATTTGACTATCTTTTATGTTTCATATTATGCAGGACTTTCAGCTTGGAGAAACAGTGAGGAACTTGCCACAGTGCCATCACATGTTCCACTAGCCGTGCATAGATAAGTGGCTGCTTAGTCATGGTTCTTGTCCATTGTGTAGAAGGGATATGTAATGTTATTATTGTAAACTAAACTAAACAATACGAGTAGAGAAGAGTTGTTTATATTTGATTTATAACATTGTTTACTTGCCGGGGCTTGTGTGTATTTTGATTTAGTTCATTAAATTCAAATGTTTGCGTACTCCTGTCTCTTTGTGTAGTGTCTACATACAGGGATCATATGAACATTTTGCTCAATCAACCCCTTTTTATAAGGTTTTGATGTAGTTATATAGTAATTGGCGGCTATTATATACATATATATACCTTGCTGTGCCCTGTCCTGTTCTTCCTGTAAATGATTGGTGCAAACAGAGGGGTAGTGCATGAATACAATATGGTGAGGGTGTACATATATATAGATGATATACAAATAATATTATACACTTCAGTTCTCAAAGTCAAAAGGTTTCATTCTAGATTGAGATTTGAGATCTCCAGGTTTGTAGTTGTAGTAATTTTGGATACGTAAAAGCTCTTATAGATCCAAGGCAAGTCTAAGGCTTTGATTCAGAATTCATATCCAAATGTATTTGTTAGTATGATTTGTGATCGCTGCTTCTCCTCTGATACGGCGATAGCTGAAGTACGGACTTGTTATACATGATGACCTTCACAACTAGGGTAGTTACCTCCACCAAGGGCACTATTCTGTCAAAGCTTAGGGAATACATGAGCCGCTACCTTTGATGGGCAAGTTTATTCCAACGAGACAGTCATCACTTGTCACTTGCACACCTTACAACCTGAGTAGTGTTACATCGCCTACCTAGCTAGAACCCTTGAAGGGACCAGTTAGCCAATGAAAGACTGCCACGTGCCCCATTTTAACCCCCTCTCATCCTTGAGAGAGACGCACACTACTCTTTAATCAATCATTCACATTCATCATTACGTAGTGTGATTGAACGAACTTTTGGTGTTTTGAAAAAAAATGGACCATTTTAAGGGATATGCCAAGTTACAGTTTTGATAAGCAAACAATGATCGTTGTTGCTACAATGACGATACACAATTTTATCCAAAAACATGTCGGTCGAAATGATGCAGATTTTATGGAATATGAAGATAATAACTGGGCATTTGAGAATACTATTGATTCAGAAAATGCGCATGGTCGAGAAAGTGATGATGATGACGACGACGATGATGATGGTGATGATGACGGTGAACCAAGCAATTTAAGTGGTTTTGAAATGGAATTAACAAGAGATGCTACAGCTTCTAGTTTAATGAATTCACTTTAAATTGTAAATGCTATTGTAAAATTTGTAGTATTTATATTTGTTATATAAATATTATCCCTTTTTGAAACTTTAATCCAAATATATGTAATATTTTAATTTGTTAGGTTTATATTTTCTATGTTATGTTAATATCTAATATGAGTTTTAAAAATGTATTAAAAGCATTAACAATAAAAAAAATAATTTTTAAAATAATACAATTTTGTCAATATCTAATTACAAATATTTAATTATTATATTTAAATATTTAAATATATTTTATATATTCTAATTAAATTTAATAAATAATTAATATTAATTGCTTAGAAATATTTAAAATTAATATTATATATTAAAATATTAACAATAAGTTATAATAAATTATTTTTTATATTTTTACTAAAATATCATAATATTAACTAATTTGAACATTATTTAAATACATATTTATTACTTTATAATATCATGTCTAAAATGGACATTTTACTTCTCAAAAGTACTTTTTGACAGCAATGCCAAACACTTAGATTTTTCAAAAGCACTTCTCAAAAGCACTTCTCAAAGCACTGCCAAACTGACCATTTGTCGCCTATTTATAGAAACTCTATTTCACGGGACTTTCTATAGATTTTGATAGAGATTTAAGATTCTTCTTTTATGTTCATTTTAACTAATTGTATTCAGTATCTTTTTTATTCATCTTATTTAATAATATTTAATACCACACTAGTTGGTATAAGATGAATAAAAATTTATTTAAGTTTTTTCAAATTTTAAAAAAAATTAAATTAGTAAATGTAAAATTGTACTTTAGTCTCCTAAAAATAATAAAATTTTGATTTAATCCTTTAAAAATTATAAAGATATAGGCTATTAAAATGGTAAATGATAATACTCTAGAATGACATATTTTTATATATTAATTACATATTTATTTTGAGTATGATCTTACTAATTTGAGCTATTTATGGTTTTTATCTTGTAGGGACTAAATTGAAGGCAAAAGGAAATTTGGGGGCAAAAAGCGTGAATTTAAAGATAAAATGGGCCAACATGCGAAGTAGGAGAGATGTGGTGCCAGAAATGCAAAGTATGGAAGACTTGGAGGGCGAAAGTGCAAAGAAGAGATTTTATAAAAACAAGACTCTATTTAATTTTTAATTATATTAGGATAATTATTAAAGACTATTATTTAGATTTAATTTTAACATTTATCTTTATTTATCTTTAATTATCTTTATTTATTTGTATTTATTTTTTAGAATTTAAGTAGGAGTAGACTAGATTTCCTAGTACTATAAATAGGGGATGGAGTGACACAAATTTCAATTATCTTTTCTGTAAACACTCCCTCTCCCAAAAAGCTTAGCCTTATTTCCCTTCATATTATTCAATAAAAATTCCATTTTCATTACATTTATTTCTTTTTCCCCAAAAAGCATGAGCCACTAAATTTATCTAGCCAAAGGTTGTCGAAATTCCCCAAAAAGGGTTCATAAGGCTTAGAATCCGCGCTTAGCCTTCTCAACAAGTATTCATCGCTTCTCCGCACTACGGGACTGACGCTTCCGTCCATATTCCTTCAGAAGTGATCTTTTCATCTTGTGCAAAGGCGGTCGCTTTGTATGTTTTGGGAAGGTTGCACAGTCGGTTCGTTAGCTTATTGTGTTAGTGGTTGTCGAGCCCAAAAGAGAAAATGGCGTGGCATTCGCCATTGAGAAGTGATGATCTAGTGTAAGATGGTCCCACAAAAACGACGGTTGGCTAGAGTCAGGTTCTTCTAAATCGTAAGTTTAAAATCTAAGCGGAGCTGGTGGTCGTAGGCGTCCTTTTCCACTATAACTGGCTTATTCTGTTCGAGAAGGATCACCTAAAAGCCGATGATAGAACCCAAGGCGGATCAAGACAACCGGAGGCTGGAATCTCTCCATAAAAAACTCTCTCTTTTCTCAGCTCTGTGTTTCATTACAATTTTAATTTTAATTTTCGCAATTTCAATTCAATCAAATTTTTATTCTGTTTTTTTATTTTTTCCAGGTACGCATTCTTGGGTACGACTCTGTTTGGGATTTCGAGGAACAATCACTTATGCAAATCCAGTCCCTGAGGATTTGACCTACTTCCCTTATATTATTCTTTTTCATTATTTTATAGGGATAGGATATTTTTGGTGATCTCAACGATCGCATCAATTTTTGGCGCCATTGCCGGGGACTGGTAACGTACTAATCTTGTTTCTTTGTTTCTTATGACCAGATCTACTCTAAGTATTATTGCATTTGATTCAGAAATAGAGAAGACTGCGAGAGCTATTACAGAAAAAGCAGTCAGGAGTGGTTGGGACTTAGAGTAACCCACCACCAGAAATCGAAGTTGACGACGAAGTTGAGTCTAGGGTTAACAAAAACCCTACTCAAACACTTGAAAGCGAAAAAGTAGAAGTCGATTCACCAGAAGAAGTGCTTAACGCTAGGGTTACCAAAAACTCGAATCTAGCACATCAACCAATGGCTCAAACGATTCGGCAACTGGCCGAAGATCCGGTAGAACAACCACCATTGTGCATCGCGTATCCTACTATAGATACTGATTTTGAACTGAAGTCAGGTTTAATCTAGATACTGCCAATGTAACAATCCGATTTAGACCCTAATCAGAATGGTGGTTTCGGGACCATGAATTTGAGTCAGAAAAATGTTTAAATATTAATTTCCGTGTTAATTATATGTGAATTAGCATGTGTGAAAGTTTTGTATAAAAATTTGATTGTTTGTGAGCTTAATTTAATAAAAAGGGCTTAATCGTGTAAATTAAAAATTTGATAGTTGAATGTGCAAGGGCTAGATTGATGTTGTCTTTTAAAAAGGAAGTATTAAAGTTGAAATTTGTCCATTTTAAGCTATAGTGGGCGGCAAAGGACATTAATGCCCATTAGTTAAACTGTTATAATAATTTTAAGTAATGGTTATATTAGTAAACTAATAATAATGTATTATAATATACATTATATCATAAAAAAAATAAAACATGTTCATCTTTTAAAGTTGGTAGCCGAAACTTAAGAAAAAGAAAAAGTTCTTGAGCTTTGATATATTCGGTCATCTCTAAGCTAAATCAAGGTATGTGTTCAACTCGGTTTTTGATAATTTTTACGTTTTTGAGATCGTTACTTATAAATCTTCAAGACCCATGTTTTAATTTATGATTTTGATGAATATTTTGAGTTGAGCCATTGATGATAGCTTGTTGTTTAGGTTGTTTAATGGTGAAATATGATATATATGTATTAGATTAACAAGTTTTGTCTTTGAATTTTTGATGAAATTGAGTATATTGGACTAAATTGCAAAAATAAAATTTTTAGGGACTAAAATGTGAAATAAATAAAATGTATATACTTGTATGAGGACTAGGAACATTCGGCCTTCAAGGTGTATAGTCAAATTTTGTGTATTTTGTGTTTTGTGCAAATAAGACTAAATTGTAAAAAGTGTGAAATGTTGGGGGCAAAATGTTAAATTGCGCATTTATGTGTTTTTGGATTAAATTGAATGAAAATATGTTTGAATGAGCTTAATTTGAATATGTTTAGATCAAGAACCAAAGAAATCAGATTTGGATCGAGGAAAAGCGAAAATAGTTGAATAGCCGATTTTTGTCGTCCGTCGATATCCGAGGTAAGTCTTTAAGAGATAAAACTTAGTAAGTTATGCATGTAACTTAGAAATTGCTGTTTTGGAAATTGTGGAATCAATAATGAATAGCCGAATGTGAATAAACCTATAATTTAATATGTTTAAGTTTGTTCGATTAAGATATGGTATTTGAATGTTCGCACAAAGATTATGAAGGGTACAAAAAGGGTTCGATATAAGAAATTTGTGGGTGAGACAGCTTAAAAGTATCGTTATTCAGGCTATGAGCCTAGCAAGCCTTGGGCTGGTGAACTTAATCGGGCTTTGTGCCTAGTAGGCTTATTACCGGTGATTGAATATCAGACCTCGGATCTAGCAGGCCTAGTGCCAGTGTGTGATTCAGGCTTATGCCTAGCAGGTTTTATACCGGTGATCTATCTTCAAACTTATATTTTTGAGGCCCCGTAATTATGTGGTTATTGAGCAAGTAAGTTGACAAAATGCTTTTGTATATTCGGCCTTTTAGTTATGTGGATAAAATGATAATGTATTGATATTATATACTTGAATACATGTGATGTTATGTTAAATCTGAATCTTTGGGATACATGTGATGTTTAATGAATTTATATATATTAGGTTATATATATGATAGATATGTATTTGGTATTTGCATGTTCGGTTATATATGTATATATTGATATATGGTATTTACATATTTGATTGTATATGGGAACATATTGAACTATGTGTATTCGGCAATATGAGTAGGTAATTAAGAGATGACATTTTGGATTTTAAACCTTTTGCTAAATAGGTAAGTTTGTAAATTTAAGTGAGATAGTGATATTTTGGGATTGATAAGTGAATAATGTTATGCCATATAAGAATATTAGCATTCGGCCATGATAGTCTATTTGAGTTATATTATCATGTTAATAATACTAATTGAATAGTTAAAATGTTTGAATGTTCATTTAAATTGTTTTATATGCTTAAGGCTTACTAAGCTATGTTAGCTTACTCTGTGTTATATGTTTATGTGGTTTTTAGATTTTGGACTTCAGCTACAGGCTCGGGGATCGTTATTGAAGTCATCAACATTATCGTCAATCGTTGGTACTTCTAAAAAGTTTAATTCCGAACTTATGGCATGTATAGGTTAATATGCATTTTTGTTCAACTTTGAATATGTAATTTTGAGCCATGCGAAAATGGCTTATTTCTTTTGGTTAATCCTAGTTTCTGTGCTTTTGATATTATGCATATATTTGATGCTTGAGTTATTTTAATCTGATCATGGTTTATTAAGTGATCTTAGTTGAGAATGTTTTGTTAATGATCTGTCTGAATTTAATTATGGATTATGTTTGTATTGAAAGTAATATGTATTTCATATGTATGTGATATATACCTATTCGGGTTATGCTTGTTATTAAGAATCCGAAATGTGGTTGAATTAATAGGTAAATTACTAAGTATATAATAGATGAAATGGTGGTTAAATTCAGTTTTGAGGTAAGGAAAAATATGTGTATATTTTGGTTATGATTTAGACTTGTGTGAGAAGCATGTTTTGAGCTATAAATTAATTTATGAATTGGAGTTGGAAAATACGAAATGATATGTATAATTTTATCATTATGAATTGGTGAGATTCCAATAAGAAATGGTTTATTTAGACTTATGATAGAACAGTTTCAATTGATGTTATAAGTACACTATCTATGCTTATACTTTGGATATATATAATTTGTATGGATTTGAGGTAAATTTGTTTAGGTAATAATGTGATTATTTTTGAATGAAGTGTATATAATTTATGAACAATAGATTATGTTTATTATTTTAAACAACAATTTATTTTGATTATACAAACATGATAAGTATGTATTAGAAATTGATGAAAGTGGTGCACTGTAATGAATGTCTTCCATGAGCTGTGCTATGTACCGTAATGCCTCGTAACCCTAATTCAACGACGGATACGGGTTAGGGGTGTTACATTTGATTGGTATCAGAGCTACGATTTAGTCGATTCTAGGACTACCGTAGCGCGTGTGAGTCTAGCTATACATGCCATAATTTATAATGCGATAGTGTGATGACTTCTGACATTTGAAATGTGTTTTTATATAGTAAATGGACCCCAATAGAGCCGTAGCTGATAATGTCGAGAGCGTAGCGCCTAATCCCGCTCATGGGACAGCGCCGGTTGAATCTCGACCTATCTCGAGTAGCCATGAGGGGGAGGCTAAGCAAGCCTTCTATCAAATGATGAACGACTAGTTTACTCAATATATCCGGACTAATCCGGCTGTACAACAACCTCCACCCCCGAATAATCTATCTTCGACACCTATGGTACCCCCGATGATTGATCCGATGAGATTTAACAGGCCTCTTGTAGATAAAATCAGAAAACATGGGGCCAAAGAGTTTAAAGCTAATGATGATGATGATGATGAACGAGCTGAGCTGTGGCTTGATAATACTATCCGTGTGTTCGACGAGCTATCATGTACTCCGGATGAATGCTTAAAATGTGCTATATCCTTACTACGAGACACCGCATATCACTGGTGGAATACACTAGTATCGGTGGTTCCGAAGGAGAAAGTGACCTGGGAATTTTTCCAGACTGAGTTCCATAAGAAATATATCAGCCAGAGATTCATCGATAAAAAACGCAAGGAATTTCTGGAATTGAAGCAGGGTCGTATGACTGTAACTGAGTATGAACAGAAATTTGTGAGACTAAACCAATATGCTCGTGAATATGTTTCAACCGAAGCTATCATGTGTAAAATATTTGAAGATGGTTTGAATGAAGACATTAAATTGTTGGTCGGCATACTTGAGATTAAAGAGTTCGCGGTACTTGTTGAGCGAGCTTGTAAAGCCGAAGAGCTTGGAAAAGAGAAAAGAAAAGCTGATTTTGAAGCCAGAGACTTCCGTAAAAGATCATTGAGTAAGACTTTTCACTCAGTATCAAAGAAGTTCAGAGATGATTCTAGTCGACATAAAGCTACTTCAGACTTTTCTAGACGAGACCGAGACTGACCTCCTGTGGGTTCACGAGCTACATCGATTGCCAGTGTTGGTAATGTTCAGCAGAACAGGGTTGAGTGCAAGCACTATGGTAAATGGCATTCTAGAAGTTGTAGATTATATGATCGGTCATGTTTTAAATGTGGATCGATGGATCATTTTATCCGGGAGTTCCCGATGTTAGCTGAGCAAAACACTGTTCAGAATGCGAGACCGAACATCATGTTAGCGCGAGGCAGACCACCCAGGCATTCGGGTAATGTAGGTGGAAGTCAAAGAGGAACAAAGGATACAACGGTTCGATCTGAGGCTCGTGCACCTGCTAGAGCATATGCTATATGCGCTCGTGAGGATGCTTCTTCCTCAGATGTTATTACCGGTACTTTCACTCTTTATGATACTAGTGTTATTGCGTTGATTGATCATTGTTTAATTCTTATGTGTGTGAAACATTAGTATCCAGTAAGACTCTACCTGTTGAGTCTACTGAGTTTGTGATAAGAGTATCAAACCCCTTGGGCTGGTGTGTGTTGGTTGACAAAGTGTGTAAAAATTGCCTGTTGATGATTCGAGATTCATGTTTTCCAGCCGATTTGATGTTGTTGCCTTTTGACGAATTTGATATAATTTTGGGTATGGACTGGTTGACTTTGCACGATGCTGTTGTTAATTGCAAAAGAAAGACCATTAATTTGAGATGTCAGAACAATGAAATTATTCGGATTGAATGCAATGATCTGAATGAGTTACCAGCAGTAATATCTTCGATGTTAGTTCGGTAGTATGTAAGAAAAGGTTATGAAACTTACTTTGCTTATGTGCTTGATAGTAAAGTGACTGAAAAAAAGATTGAATCTGTACCAGTTGTGTGCGAGTATCTGGATGTATTTCCTGAAGAATTACCGGGTTTGCCACCTATTCGAGAAGTAGAGTTTGGTATTGAGTTAGTTCCGGGAACAAATCCAATTTCGATAGCTCCGTATCGGATGGCACCTACTGAATTAAAAGAGTTGAAAGCACAGTTGCAAGACTTAACAGATAGGGGTTTTGCATGACCGAGTTTCTCTCCCTGGGGTACACCAGTTCTATTTGTGAAAAAGAAAAATGGAACTATGCGAATGTGTATTGATTACCGACAGCTAAATAAGGTGACTATAAAGAATAAATACCCATTATCACGGATTGACGACTTGTTTGATCAGCTGAGAGGGGCTTCAGTGTTTTCAAAGATAGATTTGAGATCGGGTTATTATCAGTTGTGAGTCAGAGATTCTGATGTGCCAAAGACTGCTTTTTGGATGAGGTACGGACACTACAAGTTTTTGGTTATGTCTTTCAGACTTACTAATACACCTACTATTTTTATGGATCTGATGAATCAGATTTTCAGACAGTATTTGGAACGGTTTGTGGTAGTGATTATAGATGATATTTTGATCTACTCCAGAAATAAAACCGAGCATGCCGAGCATCTAAGACTTGTACTACGAACTTTGCGAGATAAACAGTTGTATGCAAAGTTTAGTAAGTGTGAGTTCTGGTTACGTGAAGTCAGTTTTCTAGGCCATGTTGTTTCAGCATCAGGTATTCGAGTTGATCCGAATAAAATATCGGCTATACTTGACTGGAAACCATCGAAAAATGTTTCTGAAGTTCGAAGCTTTCTGGGGCTTGCTGGTTACTACAGACAGTTTGTGAAAGGTTTTTCCATGATTGCTACACCGATGACAAAGCTGTTACAGAAAGATGTTAAGTTCGAGTGGTCAGAAAAGTGTCAGAAAAGTTTTGATCAGTTGAAAGCTCATTTGATCGAAGCTCCAGTGTTAGTCCAGCCTGAATCGGGTAAAGAATTTGTTATTTATAGTGATGCATCTTTGAATGGTCTGGGTTGTGTTTTGATGTAGGAAGGCAAAGTCATAGCTTATGCCTCGAGACAGTTGAAACCACACGAAAGAAATTATCCGACACATGATTTGGTGCTAGCAGCCATTGTGTTTGCGTTAAAGTGTCGTCATTATTTGTTTGGTGAGAAATGTCATGTTTATTCATATCACAAAAGCCTGAAGTATTTGATGACTCAGAAAAATTTGAATTTGAGACAATACCGATGGTTAGAGCTGTTGAAAGATTATGAGCTAGTGATTGACTATCATCCGGGAAAAGCAAATGTTGTTGCGGATATTTTAAGTCGAAAGTCATTATTTGCTTTACGTGCAATGAATGCGCGTATGGTTATGTCTGATGATGGTTCGACAGTAACCGAATTAAAAGCAAGACCGTTGTTTGTCCAATAAATTGGTGATGCCCAAAAAGTTGATAAAGATTTGTTGGCAAAACGAGCTCACTGTGGAAGTGGTGTTGAATCAGAGTTTCGAATTGATGAGAATGACTGCTTGAAATTCAAAGATCAAATATGTGTTCCAAGGAATTCAAAGTTCATTTAGATGATATTAAATGAAGCTCATAGCAGCCGATTATTTGTTCATCCGGGTAGCACGAAAATGTATAACGATCTGAAACAGTACTATTGGTGGCCTGGTATGAAACGAGACATATCTGAATTTGTTTCAAAATGCTTAGTTTGTCAATAAGTAAAAGCTGAGCATCAGGTACCTTCTGGGTTACTTCAGCCGATCATGATACCTGAATGGAAATGGGACAGAATCACTATGGATTTTGTATCCGGTTTACCTATAACACCGAGCAAGAAAGATGCAATCTGGGTTATAGTGGATAGATTGACCAAATCAACTCACTTTGTTCCAGTTCGTACGGATTATTCGCTCGATAAGCTTGCTGAATTGTATGTATCACAAATTGTGAGATTACATGGTGTGCCTATTTCTATTGTTTTAGATGGAGACCCAAGATTTACATCACGGTTTTGGAAGAAGTTACAATATGCTCTAGGTACGAAACTGCATTTTAGCACGGCTTTTCATCCGCAAACAGATGGTCAGTTTGAACGGATCATTTAGATACTTGAGGATATGTTGAGATGTTGCATCCTTGAGTTCGAAGGTACGTGGGAACAATACTTACCTCTGATTGAATTTGCCTATAATAATAGCTTTCAATCTAGTATTAAGATGGCACCTTACGAGGCTTTATACGATCGTAAATGCCGTACACCATTGTATTGGACCGAGCTCAGTGAAAATAAGATACACATGGTTGACTTAATTAAAGAAACTGAACAGAAAGTGGCAGTAATCCGCGATAGTTTGAAAGCTACATCAGATCGTCAAAAGTCATACGCAGATTTGAAACGTAAAGACATTGAGTTTCAGATCAGAGATCAAGTATTTTTGAAAGTTTCACCGTGGAAGAAAGTACTCAGATTCGGTCCTAAAGGCAAGTTGAGTCCGAGATTTATTGGACCGTATGAGATCACAGAACGTATCGGGTCGGTTGCTTATAGATTGCAATTACCACCTGAGCTAGAAAAGATCCATAATGTCTTCCATGTTTCGATGCTTCGTAGGTATCGATCTAATCCATCACATGTGATTTGCCCGACAGAGGTTGAGATACAGCCTGATTTGACATATGAAGAGGAACCGATTTGTATTCTGGCTCGTGAGATAAAATAATTGAGAAATAAGAAAATTTTGTTAGTTAAAGTATTGTGGCAAAAGCACAGAGTTGAAGAGGCAACTTGGGAGTCAGAGGATACGATGAAAGAACGTTATCCAAACTTATTCACTGGTAAGATTTTCGGGGACGAAAATCCCTAAGGGGGAGAGTTGTAACAGTCCGATTTAGACCCCAATCAGAATGGTGGTTTCGGGACCATGAATCCGAGTCAGAAAAATGTTTAAATATTAATTTCCGTGTTAATTATATGTGAATTAGCATGTGTGAAAGTTTTGTATAAAAATTTGATTGTTTGTGAGCTTAATTTAATAAAAAGGGCTTAATCGTGTAAATTAAAAATTTGATAGTTGAATGTGCAAGGGCTAGATTGATGTTGTCTTTTAAAAAGGAAGTATTAAAGTTCAAATTTGTCCATTTTAAGCTATAGTGGGCGGCAAAGGACATTAATGCCCATTAGTTAAACTGTTATAATAATTTTAAGTAATGGTTATATTAGTAAACTAATAATAATGTATTATAATATACATTATATCATAAAAAAATAAAACATGTTCATCTTTTAAAGTTGGTAGCCGAAACTTAAGAAAAAGAAAAAGTTCTTGAGCTTTGATATATTCGGTCATCTCTAAGCTAAATCAAGGTATGTGTTCAACTCGGTTTTTGATAATTTTTACGTTTTTGAGATCGTTGCTTAGAAATCTTCAAGACCCATGTTTTAATTTATGATTTTGATGAATATTTTGAGTTGAGCCATTGATGATAGCTTGTTGTTTATGTTGTTTAATGGTGAAATATGATATATATGTATTAGATTAATAAGTTTTGTCTTTGAATTTTTGATGAAATTGAGTATGTTGGACTAAATTGCAAAAATAAAATTTTTAGGGACTAAAATGTGAAATAAATGAAATGTATAGACTTGTATGAGGACTAGGAACATTCGACCCTTAAGGTGTATCTTCAAATTTTGTGTATTTTGTGTTTTGTGCAAATAGGACTAAATTGTAAAAAGTGTGAAATGTTAGGGGAAAAATGTTAAATTGCCCATTTATGTGTTTTTGGATTAAATTGAATGAAAATATGTTTGAATGAGCTTAATTTGAATATGTTTAGATCAAGAACCAAAGCAATCAGATTTGGATCGAGGAAAAGCGAAAATAGTTGAATAGCCGATTTTTGTCGTCCGTCAATATCCGAGGTAAGTCTTTAAGTGATAAAACTTAGTAAGTTATGCATGTAACTTAGAAATTGCTGTTTTGGAAATTGTGGAATCAATAATGAATAGCCGAATGTGAATAAACCTATAATTTAATATGTTTAAGTTTGTTCGATTAAGATATGGTATTTGAATGTTCGTACAAAGATTATGAAGTGTACAAAAAGGGTTCGATATAAGAAATTTGTGGGTGAGATAGCTTAAAAGTATCGTTATTCAGGCTATGAGCCTAGCAAGCCTTGGGCTGGTAAACTTAATCGGGCTTTGTGCCTAGTAGGCTTATTACCGGTGATTGAATATCAGACCTCGGGTCTAGCAGGCCTAGTGCCAGTGTGTGATTCAGGCTTATGCCTAGCAGGTTTTATATCGATGATCTATCTTCAAACTTATATTTTTAAGGCCCCGTAATTATGAGGTTATTGGGCAAGTAAGTTGACAAAATGCTTTTGTATATTCAGCCTCTTAGGTATGTGGATAATGATAATGTATTGATATTATATACTTGAATACATGTGATGTTATGTTAAATCTGAATCTTTGGGATACATGTGATGTTTAATGAATTTATCTATATTTGGTTATATATATGATAGATATGTATTTGGTATTTGCATGTTCGGTTATATATGTATATATTGATATATGGTATTTACATATTTGATTGTATATGGGAACATATTGAACTATGTGTATTCGGCAATATGAGTAGGTAATTAAGAGATGACATTTTGGATTTTAAACCTTTTGCTAAATAGGTAAGTTTGTAAATTTAAGTGAGATAGTGATATTTTGGGATTGATAAGTGAATAATGTTATGCCATATAAGAATATTAGCATTCGGCCATGATAGTCTATTTGTGTTATATTATCATGTTAATAATACTAATTGAATAGTTAAAATGTTTGAATGTTCATTTAAATTGTTTTATATGCTTAAGGCTTACTAAGCTATGTTAGCTTATTCTGTGTTATATGTTTATGTGGTTTTTAGATTTTGGACTTCAGCTATAGGCTTGGGGATCGTTATTGAAATCATCAACACTATCGTCAATCGTTGGTACTTCTAAAGAGTTTAATTCCGAACTTATGGCATGTATAGGTTAATATGCATTTTTGTTCAACTTTGAATATGTAATTTTGAGCCATGCGAAAATGGCTTATTTCTTTTGGTTAATCCTAGTTTCTGTGCTTTTGATATAATGTATATATTTGATGCTTGAGTTATTTTAATCTGATCATGGTTTATTAAGTGATCTTAGTTGAGAAGTTTTGTTAATGATCTGTCTGAATTTAATTATGGATTATGTTTGTATTGAAAGTAATATGTATTTCATACGTATGTGATATATACCTATTCGGGTTATGCTTGTTATTAAGAATCCGAAATGTGGTTGAATTAATAGGTAAATTACTAAGTATATAATAGATGAAATGGTGGTTAAATTCGGTTTTGAGGTAAGGAAAAATATGTGTATATTTTGGTTATGATTTAGACTTGTGTGAGAAGCATGTTTTGAGCTATAAATTAATTTATGAATTGGAGTTGGAAAATACGAAATGATATGTATAATTTTATCATTATGAATTGATGAGATTCCAATAAGAAATGGTTTATTTAGACTTATGATAGAACAATTTCAATTGATGTTATAAGTACACTATCTATGCTTATACTTTGGATATATATAATTTGTATGGATTTGAGGTAAATTTGTTTAGGTAATAATGTGATTATTTTTGAATGAAGTGTATGTAATTTATGAACAATAGAGTATGTTTATTACTTTAAACAATAGTTTATTTTGATTATACAAACATGATAAGTACGTATTAGAAATTGATGAAAGTGGTGCACTGTAATGAATGTCTGCCATGAGCTGTGCTATGTATCGTAATGCCTCGTAACCCTAATTCGATGACAGATACGGGTTAGGGGTGTTACAGCTAACTTTTCGTAGGTTGCAAAACGAAAATCCCCACAAACATCTGAAAGAGTTTCATATGGTTTGTCTTAGCATGAAACCTCAGGGGGTAACTGAGGATCAAATCAATTTGCGTGCTTTTCCTTTTTCCTTAGCAGATTCTACTAGGGAATGACTGTTTTATCTTCCCCCTAGATCTATTACAACTTGGGTTGATCTTTCTCGTTTGTTTCTTAACAGGTTTTTTTCCAGCATCGTGTGCAATTGAGTTAAGAAGGGAGATAGTGGGGATAAGGAAAAAAGAATCAGAGTCTCTTTACGACTATTGGGAGCGATTTAAGAAGTTGTGTGCAAGTTGACCACAACATGGTATAACAGAACAGTCTCTGCTCAAATACTTTTATGAAGGCTTAAAGCCCATAGAGATGAATATGGTAGATGCTGCCAGTGGAGGAGCGTTGGTCAACATGACTCCCCAACAAGCAAGGGACTTGATATCCACGATGGCTGCGAATACTCAGCAATTTCGAGCCAATTCTGAACCCCCTAGAAGGGTTCACCAGCTAAGTAATTCAACCTTAGAAGATAAAGTTGATAGACTTATTAATATTGTGAACTCTCTTGTTGTAGAAAAAGCAAAACCAGCCCGATTATGCGGAATATATGCTACACCTGAACATACAACTGATGCATGTCCTAGTTTGTATGATGATACTATGGCTCATTTGGATGTTGTAGGAAATTTTCCTGGGCCACCACAAAGGCGATATGACCCCTACGCTAATACCTACAACCCAGGATGGAGGGACCATCCTAACTTGAATTTTGGGGCCAACCTACGATATAGCCAGCCATTCAAAATTAGTTTCCACAACAGCCACAAGATTCAAGTAATTCTCTAGAAACCATGGTCAATAAATTAGCAACTAATGTGCTTGATTTCCAACAGAAAACTCTTAATTTCTAAAAAGAAACGAATGATTTTTAACAGAAAACTGAGGCGTCTATAAGAGAATTGACCACATCAATTGAGAAAATGAATTCTCAAGGGAAGCTGTCGTCACAAACAGAACTGAACCCGAGACAAAATGCAAATGCAGTAACGCTGCGAAGTGGAAGAGAGCTGGAACCAATTCTTGGTAGAAATCTTGGCCAAGATTCTACTCAGTAAAAGCCCAAAAATGATGAATAGGTCCGAACGAAACCTCTATTGCCTAAAATTCAACCTCTATTTCTAGGACGATTGAATCAATGTCGAAAAGGTAAAGAAGACAATGAGATCCTCGAAACATTCAGAAATGTCGAGATCAACATACCACTGTTGGATGCCATCAGACAAATTCCGCATTATGTCAAATTCCTCAAAGAACTCTGCACCAACAAGCAAAAATTAACTGGCAATGAAAGGGTAAGCATTGGTGAGAATGTATCCGCAGTATTACAGTGAAAGATGCCAGCAAAATGCAAAGATAGGGGCATGTTCGCTATACCATACAAAATAGGCCACCTATGTGTGATTTAGGGGCCGCTATAAATGTAATGCCTTTTTCTATTTATGAATCACTTAACGCGGGTTATTTAACGAAAACAAGTGTTATCATTCAGTTGGCAAACAGGTCTATTGTGCATCCCAAAGGAGTCCTCGAGGGCGTATTGGTAAAAGTTAACTAACTTATTTTCCCTGTAGATTTTTATGTGATAAAAATGGAGGAGGATAGCACTCCTGGATCTTCAGACCTCTTGTTGGGCCGACCATTCCTCAGTACCACTAGCACTAAGATCGATGTTCGAAGCGGAACTCTCACGATGGAATTTGATGGGGAGATTGTGAAGTTTAATGTTTATGATGCTATTAGTCATCCAAGTGAAATCTTGAACGTAAACCGTGTCGACATAATTGACTCATTAGTGGAGGAGACTTTTGAGTCAATTTATGAAGATAAATCTGAATTTATATTTGATGATTATGAATCTGTTAATGAATTATTGTCTCCATCAAACACTAAACTTTTACCTTCTGTTGTGCAGGCTCCAGATTTGGAATTGAAACCGCTTCTTGAACATCTTAAGTATACGTTTTTGGGGAAAGGTAGTACCCTACCGATCATAGTTTCGAATAAACTCTCTAAGCTTGAAAAAGAAAGTTTGATCCAAGTACTAAAAAATCATAAGGAGGCGATTGGTTGGACCATTACCAACCTAAAAGGGATAAGCCCTTTGACATGCACACACAAGATCTACTTGGAGGAAAACATGAAACCTAAGTGAGAGGCACAAAGACGGTTGAACCCGAATATGATGGAGGTGGTAAAAATGGAAATAATCAAGCTGCTGGATGCTGACATAATCTACCCTATTTCTGACAGCAGATGGGTAAGTCCGGTGCAAGTCATGCCCAAGAAAACGGGTGTGACAGTAAAGAAAAATGCTGAGGGTGAGTTTGTAATATCCTGAATTAGGGGTTATTTGTGATTGTATTGTTTTGCATGAGTTCGGATTGTCGTGTTGTTAAGTGAGATGTTCTAGGGCTTAGGAATAAGCCAAGGGTAGGCTCGAGCTGTAGGAAAATTTTTATTTTTAAGCTTTAGTTAAAGGGAGTTGAAGGAGCTAGGGGTTAAGAGTAATTCGTGGGAATTTTAGCACATGATGAGTTAGTGGCAAGGTGGTTATGGCGCATGGATGGTTGCTTGAGGGGAGTGGTTCGAATAGCATGGAGTGCATTTTGAAGACTTTATTTTTATGCACCTTTACATTAAGTGTCGGTCAAGCTATACATATGGTAAGTTGGACTTTAAATTTTATGGCAAGTTGAATAATAGATTAGGAAAGCTTGTATTTTGGGATAAGAATCTTATGGATTAAGGAAGGATAGGGGGACAAAAGGCTTGAATTTTGGAGAGTTGTTTTGGAAACTCTTCTATGGCCATTAGTCCATGTATGTGGATGGCATATTGGTCTAGGGGGGTTGACCGA
Source organism: Gossypium australe (assembly GCA_005393395.2). Lineage (NCBI taxonomy): Eukaryota > Viridiplantae > Streptophyta > Magnoliopsida > Malvales > Malvaceae > Gossypium > Gossypium australe. The sequence continues at coordinate 30,793,140 of CM016623.1, read as the reverse complement.
ATTTGTTGAAGGTTTGGTAGGTTGATAGTTTGTTAGTAAAAACTTCCTTAGCATTTGAGCATCATTTTTCTTTTCTCTCCACAAACACTCTCCCTAGCCGAATGTGTTCTTGGCTTTAAGGTAAAATTTTGTTTTGGTATTGGTATTATTCATTGTTTTGTGTCTAGCCGAAAAACTCTTTTGGAGCCTTGCCAATTTCCCTAGTACACCATATTGAGGAAAAACCGAAACCACCATAGTGCTTGGCCGAACCACTCTTGTTCTCATCTTTCTTTTTCATTTTTTTCATACTTGTTCAAAACCCACATTTCTTTTTACTTTCTCTTGGCCGAATCTTCCTCCTCCCCAATTCTCTTTTCTTTCTTCCACTTTTACTCAAAGTTGAAAGCATCCCTCTCCCATTCTATTTTTTTTTCTTCTCTCTATTCTCTTATTTCTTCTATTGCCGAATCCTTTTTCTCCTATTTTCACTTTTCTTTTCCTTTCTCTTTCTCCACTCTAGCCGAATCCTAATTGTTGTCTCTAAACAACCATAGCCGAAACTTCCTATTCTCTTTTTGTTTTGTCTTGACCGAATATCAACAAGGGTAGATTCTCTTTGGGTTCTTCTCTAATCTGTTTTGAAGATAGGTAAGTGTCTTGGCTGAATTTCCTTATTCCTTTTCTTTTCTCTCTATCGTTTTTCATGAGGGAAAAGGTCGAATATTTGGGCATTTGTTAGCAAGGTTCTAACTATTCATAGGAACCGATTTTCTTCTAGACTCTTCGGGACTTTTTAAGCAATCGATCTAAGCCTTATTTCTTTAGCAATCGAAGTTGGTAAGTCAAGTGGTAAGGATTCATGTTGGTTCATTATTCTTTAAGTTGTTGTAAAGCCGAAGGCTTTTGAGACTAAGGTTGTTGTTGGCCGAATGTAGGGCAAGGAGATCTAGTGCGGTAGATCGGGTCTTCAGGATTTAGAACTTGCGTTAGTGACAGGTGTGTAACTTACACACTTTATAATTTGGTAATATATTAATAACTTGATCATGTTTTAAAGCCGAAAACTGTGAAAATCTCGATATGATACCGTAAGGGTATGAGCAAGGAATCGGGTAAGTCCGTTTCGATATGACTTTTGCAATATGATGCATGATGATACGATTTATGATATATTTGCTATGTGATTCCTAACAAAGCATAATGGCATGATTTGTATAAATGTTGCATTGTGATGGGTGATATGAGAGGAGGGGGAAGGATTTGATATCCGTGTCTTTGGGACACCAGTGGTTTGGCACCACCAGTGGTTTGGTACCACAGATTATTTTGTGACTTTGGGTCACCAGAGGTTTGGCACCTCATAGCGACTCGTCCCAGTGGCTTAGTACCATAGTGGGTTGGCCCCACAGTTGACATATCGAGATTATCGTCAGTGATTTGGTATCACACGTGGGTTGGCCCCACACTTGGATTATTGTTATTTCGTGACTTTGGGTCACCAGAGGTTTGGCACCTCATAGCGACTCGTCCTAGTGGCTTAATACCACAGTGGGTTGGCCCCACATTTGATATTATGGGATCGTCGCCAGTGATTTGGTATCACACGTGGGTTGGCCCCACAAATGGATTATTCGTGACTTTGGGTCACCAGTGGTTTGGCACCACATTATTGGATATCGTGACTTTGGGTCACCAGTGGTTTGGCACCACCAGTGGTTTGGTACCACACGGGGTAGAAAAGGAGTTATGGATGGCTAGGTTTGGGTGCATTATATATATATATTGCTTGATTATAAATTGTGTAAGTATGTTGCATCAACCGGGGGAAGGATTTATGCACTGAGTCTTGGTGACTCACCTTCTCCCTTATCTTTTCAGGTGATTCGTAGATCACGGATAAGGAGCCGGGTGGACTCGAGGTGGCCCATGCATTAAATAAATTCGATTTCACAAGGACTTTGGTTTGGGTACTTTATTTTATTTAAATTCGGTTTTCATATTTATTTGGATTTGTAATAAGGCCTTTTGTAATATCCCGGGTTAGGGGGTTATTTTGTTGTTGCATGATATTGCATGTGTTGGTGTGCTATGTTGCTATTTCTATGTTTTAGGGGCTTAGTTGTAGGCTAGGAGTATGCCTGAGTAAATGGGAAAAATTTAGTTTGAGCCTTAGGTGTAGGGAGCTGATGGAGCTGAGGGATATGTATTTTATTTGGTGGTTGTGAGCATAAAAGGTGAGCTGGCAAAGTGGCAAGGCATGTGCCACTTGGAGCTGAGTGTGGCGTCATCTGCAAGGGGGGAGATGTCCTGAGTTCGAGCTGCGAAATTCCCCATTTTGGCTTCAAATTTTTGGACGGCATGGAGGAAGAGGTAGAAGGCAATTCGAATTCTTCCTTGGACTTAGTCTTCACATTCAAATGTTGGGTGGAGAGTAATTGTAGGAGGAAGACTTGGTCATGCTTGTTTGAATGAGTGGTTGGGAGCTATTGGGGGGATTTGGCCGAATGTTGGGGAGTTGTGGAGTGGGTGGACGGTTTGGTGGTATGGTGTTGAGGGAATGCCGAAATTTATTTGGCATTTTTGTGCATATTTCGGCCAAGAGCGATTTGGGTAAGCTAAATTCTTCTTTTTGTCAAAGCTAGCCGAAATTTCCAAGTTGATTCCTTCATTTTTCTTCTTGAAACCGAAAGACCAATCAACCCAAAGCTTGCCGATTTTGCCTTGTTTTCCTTATGTTTTCATGGTTAGCCGAATGCTCCCTTACACATCTTATTTCTTTTTCATTTGATTAAGCCGAAACTAGTACTCTCTCCTCCCATACTCTTTTCTTTGTTTGAAAACCTTGATAGCCGAAACTTTCTTCCAAAAACACATTCTTCATCTCTTTTTCTTTCAAAAACCGAAGGTACCTTCTCCTGTTCATTTTTGTTTCTCCTTAAAACCATTTTGCCGAAACTTTATTCACATTTCACTTTATTCTTTCTTGTTTTTCACTCAAGCCGAATCCTCTTTTCTTTTGTTTAAGTTCTAGCCGAATCTTCCCTCTTCTAGTAGTTTCTTGTAGCCGAATTTTGAGTGGGGGAGTAATCTCGCTTGTCTTCTTTCAAACGTTTGAGCAAGGTAAGTGGATGGCCGAATGGCCATTTCTCCCTCTTTTGTCCTTTATCGATTATGGTTTGGTTAAGGGGCCGAATATAGCAACTATGGAAGGGTGTTAATCGTGTTCGTTATAGGGTATTCTGGATTTCGGAAGCTAGCAAGAGGAGCCTTCATTTCTGTTGATTGTTTGGTAAGGGTGGTAAGTGATTGGTATTATTATTATTAGTTCAATCTGTGGTTTCGATTAGTCAGGAGTGACAAAGGTTTAATCGTTCTCTTTTGAAGGTGTAGCCGATTGTTGGAAGGAGAATCACTGCTTGATTCGAGATTTGGTAGGAAACCAAATCAGGTACAAAGGTAAGGGTTTGATATTAATCCTTTGGTTTATTGGTCCTTGGCCGAATGGTCTTAGTACCTAACCCCTGGTGTTGGCCGAATGGTATGAGTCCTAATACTTGGGTTGGTCGATTGTTTTAGGTGTAAGATAATCAAGGGGGGCTTAGATCAGTTCGAGGGGTTTAAGGCTTTTGTTTATCAGGTGTGTAACTAACACACTTTGTATCTAGTAATATGTGTTAATAATCTGTTTGATTAATAAGTCAAGACAGTTTGAAGGATTGATATGATACCCTATTGGGTGTGATCTCGGACTCGGGTAAGTCAGTGTTATTGTGAGCTTACTGATGATCTATATGATACCATAATTATGGATGTATGTGATATGAAATATGATGTTAAACATATTGGCATGAGTGCATGACTTACATGATACGCATTAGTATGACATGTATGGGTGATATGAGAGGAGGGGGATGATGATATCCATGTCTTTGGGACACTGTGTCTTTGGGACACCAGAGGTTTGGCACCTCCAGTGGTTTGGTACCACAGATGATATATTTTGTGACTTTGGGTCACCAGAGGTTTGGCACCTCAGCGTCTCGTCCCAGTGGCTTAGTACCACGGTGGGTTGGCCCCACGGTTGATTATACGGGATTGACGCCAGTGATTGGGTATCACACGATGGGTTGGCCCCATCATCGGATTGTGACTGCGGTCACCAGTGATTTGGTATCACATGTGTCTTTGGGACACCAGAGGTTGGACACCTCATTGCGACTCGTCCCTGTGGTTAACACCACCGTGGGTTGGCCCCACTTATGAGATACGGGATTGTCGCTAGTGATTGGGTATCACACGATGGGTTGGCCCCATCATTGGATTATTCGTGACTTTGGGTCACCAGTGGTTTGGCACCACACTTATGGATATCGTGACTTTGGGTCACCAGTGGTTTGGCACCACCAGTGGTTTGGTACCACACGGGGTAGAAAAGGTGATACGGATGGTTAGGATCGGGGTGCATTGACCATGTTGTTATGACTTGATGTGTGTTAGCATGTTGTTTTATCGGGAGGGAGATTTATACACTGAGTCTTGCGACTCACTCTCTCCTTTGACATTTCAGGTGACACTTAGACGCGGACTTGGAGCCGGGATGGACTCGGGGTGCTCATGCCATGCTTAATAAGGATTTGCTCAGACTTAATAAATTTGGTACTTTAGCTTATTATTAATATTATTTGGTTTATTTTGGGTTGTAAAAGGCCTTTAAGTTATATTTTGCTATGTTATGTTTAAAGTAGATTTGCAATATGTCTTAACAAACGATTTGAGTTTAAATATACTAAAAACTTAGGAAGACAATGATTTCAAAATTATAGCGCAATGTGTTTTTAAACTATACCATCGGGTATCACACTATGATTTGATATTAAAGAAACTCAAATGATTTTCAAATCAAGACTCGATTTTCTACTAAGTCAAAAGGTTTTAAGTAACAAAGAGATGCAACTTGAATTTCCAAATGTAATAAACTTGTTTAACTTCTTAAAATGTTTTCAAAATGACCTATGAGGTTTTCAACAATCAAGCCAAGATTACTACAACTCCAAATCTTTCAAAGAGTTTTCATCAAACTTTTAAGCGAAAAATTTAACTTCTCAAAAACGTTTCTCCTCGTAACATACCAGATTCGGTCGTGGTGTTTGACCGGGTTTAGGGTGTTACACCTTTTAAATTATGTTTTGAATTATTCATATGCTTTGGATTAGACTTCAAACATGGTTAAGTAAATTACTTGATTAATTTAATAATATGAGCGCAAGGTTTTCTAAACTACAAAACGCAAAGGTTTTCAAAACTTTACCATCGGGTAATTCAAATCACTTAATAATAAATGACAACTTAATCGTTTTCGACAACTCATAAAATTAATCATTTGGGTTTCTTTTAAAATTGCATAAAGGTTTTCTAATCTATGGATCGGCAACTAAGTTTTTAAAATTTATTTCCGGGACTTCAAAGTAAACTATCAGTTTTTAACTAATCATGCACCTGTTTTCTACAAACATAGAGCAACAAAGAGTTTTTCCCACAAAATTTAATCGGTAACTCGTTTTTCTTCAAAACGTTTTTCCCTGTGACATGCCAGATTCGGTCGTGGCGTGTTGACCGGGTTTGGGGTGTTACAGACTTGGTACCAGTCCGAGTGCAAAACTGGTGGCGTATCTATATTGATTAAAGGAAGTTGAATTCTTATACTAGAAAAGATCATTTTCCTCTTCCTTTTATAGATCAAATGCTTGAGCGTTTAGCTGGTAAAACTCATTTTTTTTTGTCTTGATGGATACTTAGGTTTCTTCCAAATCCCAGTTGCACTAGAGGACCATGAAAAGACCACTTTTACATACCCATTCGACACGCTTGCATACAAAAAGATGCCATTTGGACTTTGCAACGCACCAGCCACCTTCCAGAGATGCATAATGAGTATATTTTCTGAATATGTAGAAAAATTATCAAAGTTTTTATGGATGATTTTACTGTGTATGGGAATTGTTTTGATGAACGCCTTAAAAACTGGAAACACGAAAATATACACACTTTTTCATGCCATTTTTAACTCAAATTCATGCAGTTTCGGTAAAGTTATTGTCGAAAAATATATAATTATTATAAAATAATTATTTTGTACTTAAATTATTAACATAATGTATTTTAACTAATTTATAATAAATTTTGATTAATTTTGATCATTTTCGACAGATTCGCACAATGGGCGAAAATTGGCTAGGTAGACACTGCTAGAAGCGCAAAACCGAGAAGCGATTTTTGAAGCACCGAGATGAATGAATTTTTCAGCTAAAGACGGTCCAAATTATGTGTATTAAATCATAATATATTTAATTTTAATTTTAATCCAATTTAATTTGGGTTAAATAAATTATTATTAATTATATTATGAAAAGTGGCCCAGTTGAGTTGAACCGAGAAAACCGAACCAACCAAGCTATGGGCAGCCCAAAACCATCTAGCATGCTGACCCAATCAGCTTGCTTGGCTAATTAATTGGCTTGCAAAAAGGCCCTTGAAGACTTCATCAAATTGCAAACAAACCCCTCCTCTTTTAGTGCCTTTCTAGATTTGCCCCAACCTTAATATAACAAGTTCGAAAGCTTCAAACTTGCCACATGTGTGGCCATCCATGGGAGGGCTCTTTGGCTACTGATTTTGGCTATTTTTAACAGCCCTCTCACCCTATAAAAACCCCATTGGCTGCTCATTTCAACACACCACAACATTCTTATCTCTTCTCTCCTCTCTCAACTTTCTCTCTTTATTTCCTATCCATTTTCCTTTGTCCTCATTTCGATTTCACCTCTTGAAAAGGAGTCATTCATCCATCATTTGGAGCAGCACTCAAGTGTTCATAGAAGCCTCGTTTCAACAAGAACAAGTGAAGAAGGAAGAGTGGAGCAAACCAGTCAAGCCACGGAGAAACACCAGATTTGCTTATTGTTCCCTATCCTTTTTAATTCTATTGTTGTTATGATGAACATATCTTTGAATATTTGTGATGTTGATATGTTTAATTTAATTGACATGGATTAAATTTAATTCATGTTAGGTTGATTTCATTTTGTCTATTTAATTTATTAAAATTGTGTTTGTGTTGTTATAAGCCTTGGTAAGATGTTTGATTAAGTAAAACCATGACTAAGTTATTCTTGCATTACAATTGTAAGGTAACTAATGAATTAATTATTTAAACAGATTGAAATTGTAATTAATTGACATGATACTTAATCTTTGCATGTTTAATCATCTAAGGTAGCGACGGTTAAATTAGCAACGATATCAAGAGATACAATTGCCTTACATAACTTGCAAGATTATTGTGATTAAACTGTTTCAAGGTAGGAATACATTGTTACCTCACTTAATCTTTTATGTGCTTATGAGATTGAATTAATTGTTTGAATTGACATAGAGATATGTATAAGAGATTATTTTGATTTCATAAGTATGTATGTGCATTAATATATTTGTCTACTAAAATTTGTTTAATCGGTTGAATTGACATAGAGATATAGTCAAGAGATGAATGGATTTTGGTAGGTAAGTATGTTCATAAGTTAGCAAATTACTGAGTTGCCGTTAATTTATTCGTAGCAACATAAACATGAGTTTTATAATCTAAGTTAAGAAATGTAATTAACCTAGCACAATTATGTCATCTTGATTAAAATCATCTTTTGAAATCGTGCATTAGAACTTTTATTTTATTTATTTTACGTTGTTAAAATCCTAGTTTTTAATCACCTTTCAAATCAAAATATTTTCCTCACCAAAGTGTTTTTAATTGCATTCATAAATAATTCTTTTCATAGTCCCTGTGGGTACGATAACTCGACATTTACTTGTCACTTTATTACTTGTTACGATTGTGTACACTTGCACATTTCCGTCGTTCCAAGTTTTTGGCGCTGTTGCCTGGAACTGTTTTAAAAAATCATTATTTGTGAATTTGTTAATTTTGCATATTGTTTTTTTTTTCAATTTTAACTTAATTAATTTTTTTGTGATTATTTCAGGTGTTTATGAATATCGACCGAATTATTGGTTTACTCCTTGTAGACTCTGAGATTGAACGAACTTCTCGACAGCGAAGAAGACAACCAAGTCAGAGAAGGACCGAAGAGATGAACTTTGAAAATCCGAATCAAGGAAACGGAGCAGACCCTGCTCAAAATCCTATCCTTATTGTTGATGATAGGGATAGAGCTCTAAGACAGTATGCTGTGCCAGTGTTTCATGATCTTAATACGGGTATTAGGAGACTCGAAATTGAGGCACAACAGTTCGAGCTGAAGCCAGTCATGTTCCAGATGTTTCAGACAGTGGGCCAATTTAGTGGAATGCCTATCGAAGATCTTCACCTAAACTTAAGATTGTTTATGGAGGTGAATGATTCTTTCAAGTTAGCTGGAGTACCCGAAGATGCATTGCGATTGAAGCTGTTCCCATATTCACTAAGGGATAGAGCTCGAGCCTGGTTGAACTCATTGCCACCAAATTCAATTACCACGGGCAAGAGTTAGCAGAAAGATTCCTCATGAAATATTTCCCGCCTAGCAAGAATGCTAAGTTGTGGAATGAGATCACTGCTTTCCAAGAAATTGATGATGAGTCCTTGTATGAGGCATGAGAAAGGTACAAAGAAATATTACGGAAGTGCCCTCATCACGGAATCCCACATTGCATCCAACTTTAGACTTTTTATAATGGTCTCAATGAACACACGAGGATGGTAGTGGACGCCTCTGCTAATGGTGCTCTCCTTTCTAAGTCTTATAATGAGGCTTATAAAATCATTGAGAGGATTGCCAGCAACAATTATCAATGGCCGACCAATCGAGCATTGTCAGGAAGATGAGTCGTTGGAATACATGAAGTAGACGCTCTTACTTCACTTGCATATCAGATATCCTCAATATCCTCAATGCTTGAAACTTTTACCACTAATGGGTTTAATAATTTTGCAGCTCAGCAACCAAATCAATTTGAAAATGTAGCCTATGTCTGTTGTGGGGAAGGACATTTGTTTGAAGAATGTCCATCGAACCCAGAATCCGAGTATTACATGGGTAACCAAAACCAAAATCGAGGAAGGCAATGACTGTAATCCAATTTCTATAACCCATCATGGCGAAACCACCCGAATTTTTTCTTGGCGTAACCAAGGGGTGGGAACGAGTAACACTTATGCCTAACCTAGACCAACCCAGCCACTTAATTTTTCCCAACAAGCTTAGAAACCAGCCCAAGCTGAACCGTCCAATATCTTAGAGAATTTATTGAAGGCATACATGAAACAACCCAAACCTGGCCCACAAGTCTCGACCAGATCTGGTATGCTCCTCGAGTAAAACTGTTCAAATCGGATTTGCATCTTTTGAAAATCTTTGAGTGTTTTTGGGAGAAAACTCGAATTGGGTTGGGCTTAAGTTGGAAACCAGTTTATTTTTAAACATAAGTTTTTATAAAAATTCCATTGTTAAGTTTCCAAAACTTTAAATTGAAAGGTATACCGAATTTGTTTTAGGTTTCATCTTTAAATTAAAAATTCATTTTCCTTTAAGTGTCAAAACATTTAGGGTTCATTCTTAAATAAAATTCACTTAGTCTTTAACTTGATAAAATTTTCGTATCGTAAGATAACAATTAACGTGCATGCATAAAATAGTTCGTACTATGGCCTTATTACATCAAATAAACAAACCCAAAATAAATTTAATGTACTTAAAATAAAATAAAATATTCAGATAATAAAATTCCTTGCTGAGCATGGCCACCACTAAGCTCCTGCCGGCCCGGTCCATTACTGATCGTCACCTGAAAAATGTTCCCACAACGGGGCGAGTCAAGCAGACTCAATGTGTACGCCCAACACTAAGTCCTAATGATTCAGGCATATCAAATCATACACATACATATCATAATATAAATCAATTAATGATGCAATTCCGAACCCAAGCCTAGATGCCATCCGCTACACATCACCCGTACCAACCTGCACACCGTGGGGACTACTAAGTCAACCCTCCATCCGCTACACACCATCGAAGGCAGTCGCTGCAGTCGACGTGCTCATCGCCCTTATAATTTTATGGCATAGCCACCAGATAATAATTTTTTGTGTCATGTGACACCACATTCAGATAACGTGACCGAAGTCACCGTATTCAGATATCGTGACATAAGTCACCACATTCACTTCCCCTTTCATAATCACCCATATGCCCATGTCATACAAATCATGCATTATCATGCCATGTTCTCTATTCACATTCTTATAGGTTCACATATGTGCCATAACAAATCATGTTATAATCCTAGTAGGAGTAGGAAAACGTACCTGAGTACTTTGTACCATTGTATGGTACCTTAGCCATATTTTTCACGTTCTTAATACCACACATATATTAAACATTGCCATAAATCTTATTAAGAGATAGTGTGGGGTACACACCTGATATACTTAGCAAGTTCACTCCAAATCCCGAAAAGCCCGATCTAAAGCCTTAGATCTCAAGTTCCTACATTCGGCCAACATGCAATATTTTAGCTAAAGGCCATTCGGCCAATTAATCAAATCCCGAAACTTACCTTGTTGTCGATTTGCCTCCTAACCAAATCCCAAAACTTGCAAACCCTCCTCCTTGTAATCGGCTTACACTAGATCAATTGATTTGATTAGTTTTCGGCTTTTGAACAATTAAGGAGTTGTCGAAACCTACAGGATACATGTTAGATCCACTTCTAACATTTAAATACTGATAAATGGCCCTTGGCCGAACACTTATACCCTTACCTTGATGGATCAAATCCCGAAGATCTCCTCCTTTATAGTCGACTATGGCAAAAATCCCGAAAGAATCCTTCCAAATTTCGACAAACAAGAATCTTGATGGGATTAGTTCTAGATTTCGGCAAATCTAAAAGAAAAGAATAGAAATCAAACTTGATCTTACCCCCTACTGAAGAAATCGACAGCTCCTATATCTGACAACACAAAGATTCGGCCTTGAGACTTGGAGAATAGTCGGCTATGGTCACTTGTGTATTCGGCTTCAACAAGATTGAAAAGGGAGGGATATGAGCTTAGAGAGAATCGGCTAAGATGAGTTTTGAGAAAGGGGTATTCGGCTTTTGGTCACTTGAAGAGAAAAGAAGAAGCAGAGAAAGCAAATAGAACTTCTAAGGATTAGCGGCACAAGTGAATAAAGATGAGAAGAGAGGAATTTCGGCACATAAACTCCCTTAGCAAACCGATTGCCTTACAATTCCCCCTCTTAAATTCGGCTAGCATTGAAACATTAGCTACACCTTGCTTTTCTCCTATTTTTCCTCTCCTTTATCCATTCATAAATAGTTAAAATAATCTTTTACTTATCTACCACCTTAGCCGAACTTTTAAAAGGAAATTAGCCTCATCTTATGCTCATCCTTAGTGCCTGGTTGCCATCCAACTCTCTTGCTACCTGACGCAAAATAAAACACCTTTATTTGCTTCCTTTGCAACTCGAACCTTGGCCCACTTGCACCTGTTGTGGCGTCACTTACCTGGCTTTAAGTGGCGCCTTGTAGCCACTTTACCAAGCTCATTTCCATATCAAAACTCCCCTATTTATTTTCTTAAGGCCCTATCAGCTTAACTCCCTCTTTTAAAATTAAAATCTAATAATTTCTAAGCTATTTTCCTATTTTCTAAGGTTCACAAAATTCATAAAACACACTTATAATACACATTCACAACATACGAAGGCATGCTTTCACATTCAATTTAGCAATAATGCATAAGCCATATTTCGGGATATTACAGTTCTACCCCCCTTAAAATAATTTCGTCCTCGAAATTACCTGGCTGAAATAAGTGAGGGTATTACTGTCGCATCGCTTCTTCCGGCTCCCACGAAGCTTCTTCCGATCCATGATCATAACACTTTAACTAGAGGAACTGACTTCCTTTGCAACACTTTCACATCTCGTTCCAAGATCTGAATCGGCTCTTCCTCGTAGGACAAATCTGGCCTTAGCTCCACCTCTTCAACCAATACCACATGAGATGGATCCGATCGATAACGACGTAGCATGGAAACATGGAACACGTCGTGCATATGCTTCAACTCCGGTGGCAACTCCAACTGATATGCCACTGGTCCAACTCGCTTCAAAACCTTATAAGGTCCTATAAACCTTGGACTTAACTTTCCTTTGCGACCAAATCTCATCACATTCTTCCAAGGCGACACTTTAAGAAACACTTGATTTCCCACATCAAATTCTATTTCCTTTTGCTTGAGATCCGCGTACGACTTCTGTCTATCAGATGCTTCCTTTAACCGAGCTCGAATTATCTCAACCTTTTCCTCCGATTCTGCCACTAACTCTGGACCCAAAACTCGACGTTCCCCTAATTCCGTCCAACACGTAGGAGTACGATACTTCCGTCCATACAACGCTTCATATGGTGCCATTCGAATACTGGCTTGATAGCTGTTGTTGTACGCAAATTCTGCTAGAGGCAAATATTCTTCCCAACTTCCTCTGAAGTTTATCACACATCCCCTCAGCATGTCCTCTAACACTTGGATCACTCGTTCAGATTGCCCGTCTGACTGTGGATGAAAAGCCGTAGTGAAATCCAACTTGGTGCCTAAAGCTTGATGTAATGCCTTCCAAAATCGAGAAGTAAACCTTGGGTCCCTGTCCGAGATGATTGATACCGGCACCCCATGCAACCTTACAATCTCTGCCACATATAACTTTGCCAACTTCTGCAAAGAATAGTCAACCCGCACTGGAATGAAATGCGCTGACTTTGTCAACCGATCCACTATCACCCATACCGAGTCCTTCTTAGTAGGCGTAAGGGGAAACCCACTAACGAAGTCCATGGTAATTCTCTCCCACTTCCACTGCGGAATCATTATCGGCTGAAGCAACCCTGACGGAACTTGGTGTTCAGTCTTAACTTGCTGACACGTCAAGCATCTGCCAACAAATTCTGTAACTTCTCGCTTAAGTCCAGGCCACCAAAACTGCTCACTTAGGTCTCTGTACAGCTTACTACCTCCAGGATGCATAGCATAAGGGCTACTATGCGATTCCTGAAGAATTCTCTGTCATAACTCCTGATCCTTAGGCATACAGACCTTACCCTTAAAGCAAAATACCCCCTCGTCATTAATACCATAACCTTCCAACTCTTCATCCTGTACTTGTTGTAGCTTAGCACTTAGATCCTCATCAGCCAACTGTCCCTCTTTCACTTCATTCAACCACGTCGACTTAACTTGCAGCTCTGCCAGTAGACTTCCATCATCATACAAACTCAGATGTGCAAACATCGCCCTCAGATCCGATACAACCTTCTGACTTAGGGCATCCGCCACTACATTCGCCTTGCCCGGATGATACTCTATTGAACAGTCGTAGTCCTTCAGTAATTCAACCCACCTTCGCTGTCTTAGGTTCAACTCCTTCTGAGTCAATAGGTACTTAAGACTCTTGTGGTCTGTGTAGATTACTGACTTTTCTCCATAGAGATAGTGCCTTCACACCTTAAGAGCAAAGACCACTGTCGCCAATTCCAAATCATGAGTCGGGTAGTTAACTTCGTGTGGCCTTAATTGTCGAGACGCATAAGCGACTACTTTCCCGTCTTGCATCAGTACGCATCCCAATCCTGTATGAGAAGCGTCACAGTACACCACAAAATCCTTCCCTGCCTCCGGCTGAATCAAAACTGGAGCTTCAGTCAAGACCCTCTTGAGCTTCTCAAAGCTCTCTTGTTGCTTTTCTGTCCATACAAAAGGCACTTCCTTCCTCAACAACTTCGTCAAAGGTGCGGCTATTGATGAGAACCCTTCTACAAACCTTCTGTAGTAGCCTGCCAATCCCAAGAAGCTACGAACCTCAGCCACCGACTTAGGTGGTTTCCAATCCAACACTGCCTCAATCTTCCTAGGATCCACCCTTATTCCTTCTGCAGACACCACATGTCCTAAGAACGCAACTTCCTTAAGCCAAAATTCACACTTGCTAAATTTGGCATAGAGCTTTTTCTCTCTCAACACTTGCAACACAATCCCGAGATGCTCATCATGCTCCTCTTCAAACTTGGAGTACACAAGGATGTCGTCGATGAACACAACGACGAACCTATCCAAATAGGGTTGAAAAACTCGGTTCATCATATCCATGAACGCAGCTGGGGCGTTCGTCAAACCAAACGGCATTACCACGAACTCAAAATGCCCATACCTTGTCCGAAAAGCTGTCTTATGGATATCCACTTCCTTCACCTTAAGCTAATGATATCCAGACCTTAAGTCGATCTTTGAGAATACTGCCGCTCCCTTGAGCTGATCGAACAAGTCGTCAATCCTTGGCAAGGGATACTTGTTCTTGATAGTCAGCTTGTTCAATTGACGATAATCTATGCACATCCGCATAGTTCCGTCCTTCTTCTTCACAAACAAGACCGGTGCTCCCCATAGAGACACACTGGGTCGGATCAACCCACGATCGAGCAGTTCTTGGATTTGAGCCTTAAGCTAAACCAACTCCTTGGGCGCCATTCTGTACGGAGCGATTGACACAGGAGCTGTTCTAGGCAGCAGATCAATTCCAAACTCCACTTCCCTATCTGGGGGTATTCCAGGCAATTCCTCTGGAAAGACATCCACAAATTCCCTTACTGTTCGAACTCCACTAACACCTCCTTCCTTCGTATCCAACGTACTAACAAAAGCCAAGAATGCCTTGCATCCTTTCCGAACCATCTTATCAGCCTTTAGAGCAGAAACTACGTTAGACAAGTAGTTTCTTCTTTCTCCTATCATAACCACTTCCTCATCCTCTGGAGTCCTCAACTCCATTCACTTAGCCGTACAATCCAATACGGCCCGATGTTCCACTAGCCAGTCCATGCCGAGAATGATATCGAATTCTCCAAAAGGTAACTCCATCAAGTTGGCAGAAAATACCACTCCCTGAAGTTCTAGAGGTACACTCCGAAAGATCTTGTTCACCACTACAGTTTGACCTAGTGGGCTTACTACAGTCATCTCCCTATCGCATAGTTCAGAGGCTATGCCTAGAGTTTCCACTACTCTACATGCAACATACGAATGGGTCGAGCCCACATCAATCAAAGCAAAATAAGGCTTGCCAAAAACAAGGAATGTATCGGTTATAACGTCCGGCGCGTCTCCATCTTCCCTACGGCGAACTGTATATACCAAGCCCGGCTGTCTTGCCTCTGTATTACCAGCACCTCTGCCAGGTGTTCCACGTCCTCTTCCAGCACCATTACCTCGACCATTCGGACCACGGCCCCGCTGAGGCTGCTGTCCACCTCTACCAGGCTGATTAACATTCTGAGCTACTGGTCGATTTCCCTCTGGTCTCATAGGACAATCCTTAATCATATGGTCCTTTGATCCACACTTAAAGCATCCTCCCGTCTTCTTCCAACACTCTCCTAAGTGCTTTTTACCACATTGATCACAAGTACGATATTGCCCTCCAGTACCAGCTTGCTGACCTCGCGGCCCATCAACTCTAGGCCTCTTCTGAACATTCCCAGCTGACCCTGACGGCCCAAATCCTCTTTTCTGCTTATTCCGATCAGGGTGCTGCCTTACAGAGTCCTTAATCCCTTCTGCTACCTTAGCTTTCTCTACCAATGCAAAAAACTCCCGCTCCTGATGTGGGGCTATCAACAACCTTAGGTCATCTCTTAATCCGTCCTCAAACCGAACACACCGCTCATGCTCTGTAGCCACTACCCCTTGAGCATACCGGCTCAACCTCAGAAATTCAGCTTCGTATTCCGCCACGGACTTGTTCCCTTGAACCAGCCCCAGAAATGCCTTCCTCTGCGCATCAGTGTAACGCGTGCCGACATACTTCTTCTGATACGCTGCCTTAACATAATCCCAAGTAAGATCCTCAGCTGTGGCACCATCCCGAACTGTTAACCACCATTGATATGCTTCATCGCGTAGCAGCGCCACCATTCCTTTCAGTTTCTCCTCAGGGGTCAGATCCAGCTCATCCATAATTCGTTCTGTCACCTCCAACCAATATTCAGCCGTACTGGGTGCCACACCAGATACTCCACGAAACACTTCAGCCCTATTGGCTCGAAGCCGCTCGGGTACAGATTTTCGAGCTCCCATATTTCCACCTGCTCCAGCCACCATCTCAAGAACTCGCAGTACAGCCTGCGATACAGCATCATCCCCCGTCTGATCTTGCTGCTGAACACCAACAGCTGGTGGTGGTGGCGGTGGTACCTCATTCTCAGACCCTTGACCCGATCTAACGGGTTCCGACACGGTCATTCTGCCTCTACCGCGTCCTCGCACATTACGACCACGTCCCCTAGAGCTCATTTCTACGATCGCGCTTTAATCTGATTAAGAAAGTTTTATGAATTAGCCTTTATTCCACTGATTATCCGCGAAGAAATTTTATGTAAAAAGTTTAGTAGCAGTTCTTTCGATCAATCAAAGTTTCAAGTTTTCTATCCTAATTCAAAGAAAACACATCCATTCCGTAATATCTCCCATACTCATTCACTCTTCGTACATTTTTGTCTATTCCTACCCTAGGGGTATTTTCGTCATTTGTTCTACAAGGGTATTTTTGGTAATAATCCGGGGTCAATTTGGAAAATTCTCAAAGGTATTTCAAAATTTACGAAACTTAAGGTTCTTTTTTGCGAATTTGTTTTCCAAACCGGTGTTGTTGCAGAAATTTTAGAAATCGGGGGTCATTTTGGTAATTTTGTAAAGTAGGGGTAATTTGGTAAATTTTTTTTTAAAACCGGGTATTCTAAATTTTCGTATAATAGGGTTTTTGGATACTTTTGCAAAGTAAGAAAATTTTATTGAAATCATAGGTAACATGGAAATTTTAGAAACCAAGGGCATTTTAGTAATTTTACCACTAGGGGTATTTTAGTAATTTTGTAAATCAAGAATATTTCAGAAAAATTTTATAGAATCGTGTTTTCAAATAAAAAGGGTAATTTAAGAGTTTTAAAACTAGAGTTTTTATGGAAATACGGCTAGTCCCTTTCGGGTTTTAGTTATTGGGTTTAGCCTATGAATAAGTCCTCTTGGTTAGGGTGAACCGAAGCTACGCACCAGGTAGGATTCGAGTGGAGAGGAGGTGAGTCACTAGGACTGCTTAAATACCAAGCTCCCACCGAATACCAATCCTAGACATGCGCACAATGGTTGCCACACCCTAACTCGGCGACTTAGTCACAGGTTTGTTTAATTAGGCATTTAAAATCTTATGTAACTGTTGGGGTAAACTAGTCCTAGGGTTCAAATACTTATCATGCTAATCTATTCCATTTCTACCCTTCTACATATCATAGTTCACACAAGAGATAGGGGTACTTACCTGGTGGACTTCGGGTCGGAGACTTAGGTGCCATGCCAGAAAAACTTGCATATTTCACAAAATTCTTTTGGGCTTAGCTTTTGAAAATGTTTTGGGCCTTAAACCCAAGGCCGAGAGTTTAAAAACTGGGCTCTGATACCAAACTGAAACACCCCAAACCCGGCCCACGAGTCTCGACCAGATCTAGTATGCTCCTCGAGTAAAACTGTTCAAATTGGATTTGCATCTTTTGAAAATCTTTGAGTGTTTTTGGGAGAAAACTCGAATTGGGTTGGGCTTAAGTTGGAAACCAGTTTATTTTTAAACGTAAGTTTTTATAAAAATTCCATTGTTAAGTTTCCAAAACTTTAAATTGAAAGGTATACCGAATTTGTTTTAGGTTTCATCTTTAAATTAAAAATTCATTTTCCTTTAAGTGTCAAAACATTTAGGGTTCATTCTTAAATAAAATTCACTTAGTCTTTAACTTGATAAAATTTTCGTATCGTAAGATAATAATTAACGTGCATGCATAAAATAGTTCGTACTATGGCCTTATTACATCAAATAAACAAACCCAAAATAAATTTAATGTACTTAAAATAAAATAAAATATTCAGATAATAAAATTCCTTGCTGAGCATGGCCACCACTAAGCTCTTGCCGGCCCGGTCCATTACTGATCGTCACCTGAAAAATGTTCCCACAACGGGGTGAGTCAAACAGACTCAATGTGTACGTCCAACACTAAGTCCTAATGATTCAGGCATATCAAATCATACACATACATATCATAATATAAATCAATTAATGATGCAATCCCGAACCCAAGCCTCTACACATCACCCCTACCAACCTGCACACCGTGGGGACTACTAAGTCAACCCTCCATCCGCTACACACCATCGAAGGCAGTCGCTCCAGCCGACGTGCTTATCGCCCTTATAATTTTGTGGCATAGCCACCAGATAATAATTTTTTGTGTCATGTGACACCACATTCAGATAACGTGATCGAAGTTACCGCATCCAGATATCATGACATAAGTTACTACATTCACTTCCCCTTTCATAATCACCCATATGCCCATGTCATACAAATCATGCATTATCATGCCATGTTCTCTATTCACATTCTTATAGGTTCACATATGTGCCATAACAAATCATGTTATAATCTTAGTAGGAGTAGGAAAACGTACCTGAGTACTTTGTACCATTGCATGGTACCTTAGCCATATTTTTCACATTCTTAATACCACACATATATTAAACATTGCCATAAATCTTATTAAGAGATAGTGTGGGGTACACACCTGATATACTTAGCAAGTTCACTCCAAATCCCGAAAAGCCCGATCTAAAGCCTTAGATCTCAAGTTCCTACATTCGGCCAACATGCAATATTTTAGCTAAAGGCCATTCGGCCAATTAATCAAATCCCGAAACTTACCTTGTTGCCGATTTGCCTCCTAACCAAATCCCAAAACTTGCAAACCCTCCTCCTTGTAATCGGCTTACACTAGATCAATTGATTTGATTAGTTTTCGGCTTTTGAACAATTAAGGAATAGATCTAGGTTCCAAAATAGGACTATGGCCGATTGTACATAAGTGCTTACCTTGCGATTTGAAATCCCGAAAGTAATCTCTTGGCTATGAAGTTGTCGAAACCTACATGGTACATGTTAGATCCACTTCTAACATTTAAATACTGATAAATGGCCCTTGGCTGAACACTTATACCCTTACCTTGATGGATCAAATCCCGAAGATCTCCTCCTTTACAGTCGACTATGGCAAAAATCCCGAAAGAATCCTTCCAAATTTCGACAAATAAGAATCTTGATGGGATTAGTTCTAGATTTCGGCAAATCTAAAAGAAAAGAATAGAAATCAAACTTGATCTTACCCCCTACTGAAGAAATCGACAGCTCCTATATCTGACAACACAAAGATTTGGCCTTGAGACTTGGAGAATAGTCGGCTATGGTCACTTGTGTATTCGGCTTCAACAAGATTGAAAAGGGAGGGATATGAGCTTAGAGAGAATCGGCTAAGATGAGTTTTGAGAAAGGGGTATTCGGCTTTTGGTCACTTGAAGAGAAAAGAAGAAGCAGAGAAAGCAAATAGAACTCCTAAGGATTTTCGGCACAAGTGAATAAAGATGAGAAGAGAGGAATTTTGGCACATAAACTCCCTTAGCAAACCGATTGCCTTACTACTCCCCCTCCTAAATTCGGCTAGCATTGAAACATTAGCTACACCTTGCTTTTCTCCTATTTTTCCTCTCCTTTATCCATTCATAAATAGTAAAAATAATCCTTTACTTATCTACCACCTTAGCCGAACTTTTAAAAGGAAATTAGCCTCATCTTATGCTCATCCTTAGTGCCTGGTTGCCGTCCAACTCTCTTGCTACCTGACGCAAAATAAAACACCCTTATTTGCTTCCTTTGCAACTCGAACCTTGGCCCACTTACACCTGTTGTGGCGTCACTTACCTGGCTTTAAGTGGCGCTTTGTAGCCACTTTACCAAGCTCATTTCCATATCAAAACTCCCCTATTTATTTTCTTAAGGCCCTATCAGCTTAACTCCCTCTTTTAAAATTAAAATCTAATAATTTCTAAGCTATTTTCCTATTTTCTAAGGTTCACAAAATTCATAAAACACACTTATAATACACATTCACAACATACGAAGGCATGCTTTCACATTCAATTTAGCAATAATGCATAAGCCATATTTCGGGATATTACAATACATGGAAAAGAATGATGCCACTCTAAGGAATTTGGAGAATTAAGTGGGCCAGCTTGTAATTGAACTCAGAAACCGACCATAAGGTGCCTTACCTAGTGATACGAAGAATTCGATGAATCTAGGGAATGAGCATTGTAAAGCATTGACATTGAGGAGCGGAAAGACATTAGAGCCCAACACCATTAAAGTTCAAGACTCAGAGGAAGTTCAACCAAGTGTTGAAATTCCAGTTTCACAGGAACCAGAACCTGTAAAATTCGATAAGGTAACTTCAGAACCAGCTAATTTTGATAAACTAACAACTTCGTTAGATGCAGAATTGCCACAGAAGAAGACGAGTCAACCAGTTTCAGTAAAGAAGCCTCCACCACCCTACCCTCAAAGACTTTAGAAACAGAAACAGGAAATTCAATTCAATAAGTTCCTAGACGTACTCAAGCAACTTCATATCAACATTCCGTTGGTTGAAGCACTTGAACAAATGCCGAACTACACCAAATTTAGGAATGATATCCTGTAAAAAAACGAAGGCTTGGAGAATTTGAGACGGTAGCCCTGACAAAGGAATACAGTGCATATTTTCAAGACAAACTACCCCCAAAATTGAAGGATCCTGGATGTTTCACCATACCTTACAACATTGGAGCAACATATATTGGTAAAGCACTATGTGACTTGGGTGCGAGTATCAACTTGATGCCCATGTCAATATTTAGGAAGTTGGGGATAGGTGAAGTTAGACCTACTACAGTTACATTTCAACTAGCAGATCGATCCTTAGCACATCCAGAAGGATGTACGTGTAGACAAATTTATTTTTCCTGCTGACTTTGTTGTTCTAGACTTTGAAGCAAACAAAAAAGTGCCAATAATCCTATGAAGGCCTTTCTTAGCAACTGGAAGGACCCTTATTGATGTACAGAAGGGCGAGCTTACTACGCGTGTTCATGATGATCAGGTAACATTTAATGTTTTTAAGTCTATGCGATTTCTTGACACAATTGATGATTGTTCTGTAGTTTCTAATTTAGAGGAGTTAATCATGGAAAAGGAACTCAATTATGTTGAGGACCCATTGGAAAAAATTTTGACATCAGACCCTCCAAATGATGAAGAGGAGGATGAATACTTAGCTCTGCTAGAAGCTAATCAAAGGGGATTTAATCTGCAATCCCATTTTGAATCTTTGGAGTTAGAGGATATGGATTATGCCCAACCAAAAGCGTTAATTGAAGAGCCACCTAAATTAGATCTGAAAGTACTTCCCTCACATTTAAAATACATTTATTTAGGTATCGCTTCTACTCTGCCTGTGATTGTTTCAGCAGAATTAACTATTGAGTAAGAAGAGAAACTCATCTTGGTATTGAAACAATTCAAGAAGGCTACCGGATAGATCATAGCTGATATTCGCGACATTAGTCCATCTGTATGCATGCACAAGATCATCTTGGAAGATGGGGGGAAAGGTACGATTGATGGACAACGAAGACTGAACCCCATTATGAAGTACATAGTCATGAAAGAAATCATCAAGTGGTTAGATGCAGATATAATTTACCCCATCTCAGATAGTTCGTGGGTAAGTCCGGTCCAGTGCATGCCAAAGAAAAGAGGTATTACGGTCATTAAAAACGAGAATAACAAGTTGATACTGACTAGAACGGTTACGGGATGGGAAATTTGTATCGATTACCGAAAGCTGAACAAGGCGACTAGAAAAGATCACTTTCCCTTGCCGTTCTTGGACTAGATGCTGGATAGACTCGCGGGGCGAGGCTATTACTATTTCCTCGATAAATAATCGGGGTAAAATCAGATTCCAGTAGCACTAAAAGATCAACACAAGACAACATTCACCTACCCGTATGGTACATTCGTATTTAGACGCTTGCCATTTGGTTTATGTAATGCACCTGTTACATTTCAAAGATGTATGATGTCTATTTTTATTGACATGGTTGAAAAATACTTGGAAGTCTTTATGGATGATTTTTCAGTATATGAAGATACATATGATGATTGCCTAGCCAATCTAGCCAATGTACTAAGGCGATGCGAAGAAACAAACCTCCTGCTCAACTGGGAAAGTGCCATTTCATGGTACGAGAAGTTATTGTTCTAGGGCATCGAATAACGAGACATGTAATCGAGGTAGATAAAGCAAAGGCAGACGTTATTGGGAAACTCCCACCTCTAACATCTGTAAAGGGTGTTAGGAGCTTTTTGGGCCATGCCGATTTCTATCGAAGATTTATCAAGGACTTCTCCAAAATTGTTAAACCCTTATGCAAGTTATTGGAGAAGGATGCGACATTCAAATTTGATGAAAAGTGCTTAAGAGCTTTCAAAGATTTGAAGATTCAACTAGTTTCGGCACCTATAATCGTCACACTAGACTGGAATTTGCCATTTGAATTGATGTGTGACACAAGTGACTACGCGATAGGAGCTGTCATGGGCCAGCGAAGGAACAAAGTTTTTCATCCCATCTACTATGCAAGTCAGACTCTGACAGGAGCTCAACTAAATTATACGGTAATAGAGAATGTAACATCCTGAGTTAATGGGTCAATGCGTTTAGTATAGGAATATGTCTAATATGTTAACTTAGGTGAAAGGGGTCTAAATTTGGGCTTAGAATTAGGCAAAGGCCCAGATTAAATTATTTTAAGGTGGCATCATTAACAATTAAAAAGGAACAAGTTTTGGGTCGCAAGGAGCCCATGTTTTTAGGCCAATTTCGGCACTTTAAATGAAGATAAGGTGACGCCACACACACAAGGAATTAGGGGCCCAAATATTAAGTTTAATGAGGCCCAAATCTTTTAATTTAAGTGAGTCAAATTTCGGCACTAGTGTTAGTAGAGGTGGACGGCTACAAGGCTCAAAAATAGGAGAAATTATGTGGATTTTATAAGTGATAATATCATAGATAAAAAGGAGAAAAGTTAGGAGCTTATCTTCAAGGGAAGTGTTGGCCGAAAATCCACCACCTAGAGGAGTGTAAAATTCGGCTACTGCATGGCACAGAGGGTGCCGAATTTCTCCTCTCTTTTAGCTTGAATTTTAAGGGCGTTTTCGGTTTTTAGCAGTAGGTGCCGAAATATCTATAAATAGGGGGGCTAGCTCCTTGATTCTGACACTGAAAACCCTAAATTTCTCTCCCGTTGTGCCGAAAATCCCTAGCCTCTCCCTTTCCAATTTCTTTTCTCCAATTTCTTCAAAAGCCGAAACTCTTCTCCACTTTTTCCCCTTATGCCGATTTCTCTAAAAAGCCGAAGCATCCTTAGTCTTTTCTTCTATTCATCCTATTTGAGAATTAGTTCTATACTTCCGGCATTTAAATCTTCCATTGGCATTGTCGAATCCTCTCTCTGGTGCTAGCCGAATCTCCTATGCTAAGGTAAGTGTCGATTTTTGATTAGTTCTCATGATCTATTCCCAGTTTTTGAAAGGCAAAAGTCGAAAGCTAATAGTTTAATGGTTTTATGATGGGCGACAATTCGGGTTTTAAAGGAAGCTTGGTCAACTAGATCTAGAAGCCGAAAATAGCTAGTCTCCAATTTCGGGATTTTAAGGTAAGAAGATTTTCCCTAGATTTTTACTAGATTCACTCATTATATGCAAGATCTAAACTTTAAGATGAGGATTAACGATTAAATATTGTGATAGTAGCTCTGATAAGGATTTATGATGGAATTAAATATGGATCAGGCAAAGGAAAGAATCCCTAAGTTTAAGAAACGAGCAGTATCTGCGGTTCGAGATTGGCCACTTGGTTGTGGGCCGGCTTCTGAACAACATCTTAGGCAGATAGCAGTTGTGTCGACTAAGGATAGCGTTGACATAGAAAGCATCGTTTTATCGGTAATCAGGTGTGTAGATCTCTAACACACTACTAATAAACCTGTATGTGTATCTATTTATGTATGTTATGGGCTAAAAAGCCAGAATAAGGCTGTATAGACAGTCGAATGGAACCCTAAAAGGGTTAGGCAAGGATGCCAGGTACGTAAACATAGAACTCCCTATGTGTATCGTAAAATACATATGTCTGCATGATGTTTCTTTATGTGTGTATGCATGGGATGGGATATTGATATGATGAAGGGGAAGTGTATGATAGGTCACGCAGTGATCGGTGGTAGAAATCCCACAAATATAAATGCTAGGTCACACTGTGATCGGTGGCTATGCCACGTTTAATGATTCCTGAATAACAGGAATAGGCAGTTCGACTGTCGTTATGGTGTGTAGCGGATGGAGGGTTGATTGTAAAAATCCCCACGGTGTGATGGTTGGTACGGGTTGGTGTGTAGAGGATGGAACCCTAGGATGGGATGGGTTATTAATCATTTATTATTTTGATGTATGATTATTATTGATGCCTTATGGGCCAGGGCCCATAATGTGTTTGTGGGCTCAGGTCGTTGTGTGCTTTGAGATTTATACACTGAGTCTTGGTGACTCACGCTTTCCTTTTCTCTACTCTCCAGATGAGCAGTAGATCGTGGACATGGGAGCCGAGACGGACTCGAGGGGCCATCAAGTTCTATTTCTACAAATTATATTTTCTTTAAGACTTTTTTAAGTTTGTTTTAATGTTAATTGAGGAACAGTTATGTAATAAGGCCTCTAGTTTTTATTCAACTTAGGAGTTTTCTATGTTATGCAACTTATGAATATACCACAAGGTTTATTTACATTTATTAATAAAAATACAAAGAGGTTTCTTTTCAAAAAGTCTCTCCTCTATACAAATTTAATTAATTTAACTTGTGTTTTCAAAATGCGATAAAGTGTTATGTGTTTGATAACATGTCGGATCTGGTCGAAACGCATGGGCCGGGTTTGGGGTGTTACAGAGAAAGAGTTACTTGCTATTGTGTTTGCTTTTGACAAGTTTCGATCCTATCCTGTAGGTACCAAGGTAACTGTCTATACGGGCCA
The DNA here is from genome assembly GCA_005393395.2 of Gossypium australe. NCBI lineage: Eukaryota > Viridiplantae > Streptophyta > Magnoliopsida > Malvales > Malvaceae > Gossypium > Gossypium australe. Next base: position 30,768,033 of record CM016623.1, on the reverse strand, counting down.
TTCGGTAATTAAATATTTACTTGCTAAGAAAGACGCTAAGCTGAGACTGATCCGATGGGTACTTCTACTTCAAGAGTTCGATCTAGAAATTCAAGATCGAAAGGGAGTAGAAAATCAAGTAGCAGGCCACTTGTCTAGATTGGAGTCGCAAGAAGGGAATTCTCCACTTATACCCATTTAGGAGACATTTCCAGATGAACATATACTGAAGGTAAATCATGTCCATAATACCCCTTGGTTTGCTGATATTGCTAACTATTTAGCTTGTGGTTTAATGCCGATTGATAAGACGTATCATCAAAGGAAAAAGTTTCTTTACGATGTGAAGTACTATTTCTGGGAAGAACCATACTTGTTTAAAAAGTGTACAGATTAAATGATTAGGAGATGCGAGGTAGAAGATGAATTACATAAGATTCTATATCATTGTCACTCAACTCCGAGTGGGAGACACTTCGGAGGTACACGTACTGTGGCCAAAGTATTGCAAGCCGGATTCTTTTGGCCAACACTATTTAAAGATGCATATGCTTACGTAAAGAGTTGTGATCAATGTCAAAGGGTTGGAAATGTCACCAACAGAAATGAGATGCCTCGAACAAACATCATTAAGGTAGAATTATTTGATGTTTAGGGTATTGACTTTCTCGGTCCTTTCCCTCCGTCTTTCGGTCACAAGTATATGTTGGTAGTAGTAGACTATGTGTCTAAGTGGGTTGAGGCCGAGGCATATCTGACGAATGACGCTAAAGTTGTGATGAAGTTTTTGTAGAAGCTTGTATTCACAAGGTTTGGAACCCCAAGAGCCATCATCAGTGATGAAGGGTCCCATTTTGTGAACAAGTGGTTGAAATGGTTACTCGACAAACACGGACTGAAGCACAAGGTTGCCATAGCTTACCATCCGCAAACGGATGGGCAAGCTGAACTGGAAAATAAAGAAATCAAAGGCATACTTGAGAAGGTAGTTTGCCCGAACCGATGAGATTGGTCCAAAAGACTAGATGATGCTTTATGGGCTTACAGGACAACATACAAGACACCTTTAGGGATGTCACCCTATATGTTGGTCTTTGGGAAAGCCTGTCATCTGCCCTTGGAGTTAGAGCATAAAGCTTACTGGGCTCTCCAACAACTCAACTTGAATATTAAGCTTGCTAAAGAGAGACAAATGATCCAGCTCAACGAGTTAGAAGAATTCTGAATGTTTACGAGAATGCCAAATTACTCAAAGAAAGACTCAAAAAATGGCATGGCAAGCACATCCGAGTTCGAGAATTTGAAGCCAGTCAGCAGGTCTTGTTATTTAATTCCAGATTAAAGTTCTTTCCGAGGAAGTTAAAATCATGTTGGTCCGGTCTATTTACGATTCACTGAGTTTATCCATACGGAGTTGTCGAACTTCAAGGTATGGGAGGTAATTTCCAAGTCAATGCTCAGTGCTTGAAACATTACTGGGGGGATAAAATTGAATGGGATCCAATCTCGTTCATTTTATTGGATATTTAATTTTCCTTGTTTTTCTTTTTAAATAAAAGATTTAGAGTATATTTTCGGGATTAGTATGTTTAAATAAATTCTGTCAAGGAGATTGGAATTTAAGCGGGACTATTTGTGACCCCTCCAATCTTTCCTGGGAATTGATTTTAACATAATCTTCCGAGAAATTATTTCCTAAATGACAAAATAAATTTTTAATTTTCCAAATAAAAGGGTCAATTTTTGATCCAAGTGTTAAATTGCAACTCAATTTCAAATTTTCTTTAAGTCTAGGTACTTAATTGAATTATTTGTAAAAATTTGGTTGCTCTTTTTGTAAATATTAATGATTAGATGTTTCTTTTTGTAAATATTTTCAAAAAGCATCTAGAATAAATTTTTTTAATTTAATAAAAAAAAGATGATAATCATTAATATAAAATTATATCCATTATAATATATATTAATTATTATCAAGTTAGGATTAGTTTAAATTTAATCATGTTTTATTCAATAAGTTTTTATCTTAATAAATTAATAGCAAATAATAATTTAATATGCATTATATTAATTATTAATTGTTGTTAACTTTGAGTAGAATTAAAACTTAGAATTTTTAATTATTAAATTTTTCTTGGAATTCTACTTAAACTCCTACTCCCTTCACTATAAATTTCACCCACATTTTCATTTTTTTCACTCATCCCTCAATTAAACCTACCATCTAAAACCCACCACATCACCTAGTGCCGCAGCTCCCTAGCAGCAACACTGCCGACAACCCCAATCGGCCATCACGCACCTAGCAGCCCACGCACACAGGCGCGCCAGTAGCCGCTCATTGTCACTGCACCTGTCGACCGTCCAGCACCAGTAGCTCACCAGGCCTGCTCCCACGCTGCTGCCTGCTTTCACGCCCATTCGCACGGCACATCAGCCCTATTACTCGCGCCACCAACACCCCAACCATAGCCGAAAACCCTCCAACTTACCCTTAATTGACCTCTTTTGTTTTGTAATTATTAATTTTTATAAAAAGGGTGGTAAGACAAATTTTTCTCCTAAAATTTAATTTAAATTAATTATTCAATTTATTGAATTATTAATATTTTATACTAAATGAATTTTTGAGAAAAAGAATTGTTTCCATCTTATGTTCAGGTTGATCATGCCTCGCAAGAGAACTCGTGCCTTTGCCCAAATTGACAAATCAAAAAACAAATTCCACTGTGAAGAAGCCAAAGCAAGATACGAAAGTATCTTCAAGAATCAACAGATGTAACACCCCATTACCCGTATCTTACGCTGGAACCGGGCATGAGGCATTATCGGACTCAACTCACTTGGTCATACATCCTTGGGCTATCAAACTCATTTCAAATTATAACTTCTCCATTTATATGTCTATCATCCTTATAATGGACCTACGAGGCCCTAAACGTGCTCCCAAAAGATTTCGGGGATAATTTGGAAACTTTTATGCACTTAAGGAAATTTTACCTAAACAGGGGCCACACGCCCATGGGAAATGGGACACGCCCATGTGGGCAGAGCGTGTGGTCAGGCACGCCCATGTCCTTATTCCGTGTGCAAAAACCTGGACATTCTGTTTGTGACACACGGCCTAGTCACAAGCCCGTGTGGCTAGCCCGTGGTCGACACTAATTTATCCACACGGCCTGGGTACGCCTGTGTGCTTCAACCGTGTGACGATTCAAATTCCAAATTTAAGGCGCAGACTTCACACGGCCTGGGTACACGCCCATGGGCTGACCGTGTGTCACACACGGCCTAGACACATGCCAGTGTGCCTATCCATGTGGACAAGAACAAGGCTATTTGCCAAGCTCTTTGCACCCCTCTAGCTTACACCACATGAATCCATTCAACATACTAATAAACAACTCATAATTTCAATATGAACTTCCATGGATAACTTTATATTTTCATAAATGATAGGGTGAGCCATCAACCATGGCAAAATACAAAATAGTTATCTTAACAAGGGACCAATACACTTCTGGCCAAATCCACAAAATAATCTAACTATTCTATCCCCTATACATGCCATACACAAAATGTAACACCCCAAACCCGGCCTAGACGTTACGACCGGACCTGGCATGTCACATGAAAGGAATGTCTAAAAACTGTGCGTTCGTTAAAAAGTTCGTATTCTTTATATTTGTTGTGAAAATTCGAGTTTAAGTAATTTTGAATAAGAAACGGTTTATTAACATTTTAGGAAAATCCCGAATTAAACATTCCACAATAATAAGCAGTAACCAAATTAAAAGCTAAAATCAAATCAAATACCATAGGCCTTATTACATAACAGAATCCCAATATAATAAGTTCAAAATAAGGTAATGTAGTTCACAGAAGAAATAGTAACGCATGGCCACCTCGAGTCCGCCTCGGCTCCAAGTCCTCAAACTAGGGATTACCTAAAACATTTAAAAAGAGGGGGTGAGTTTACGAAAACTCTGTGTGTACACCCTCATCAGTAAGAACATGCATCAAAACAATCCGGGCCGAAGCCCATTACAATAACGGTGGCAATTGGCCTTAGCCCAAAATAGCCTCGGTTGGGCCTTAACCCATATCATATGTCACATATCATATATAAATCTGGGCCTAAGCCCATCTCAGTAATATAATCCTTATATGTAATGCATTAACGCCCACACCAGCCGAACACACCGTCTCCTGTCCAACCGTGCACTCCTGTGCGGATTTAATCAACCCACCCATCCGAACACTCCTTATGTAACACCGGTTGCGGCATTACCTTAACGGTGTAGCATAGCTGCTCGGTGGCTAAAAAGCCTTCGGTGGATCCACAGTCGTCAAGCGACCATGCGATCCTATTTGCACTTCCCCTTTCAATATCATATCCCAAGCCCATGCAACATGTCATGACATAATAATTCGTGTATGGAGTATGACATGTATGCAAATCATATATCAGATAACGTATGAAACGAATTACCATCATAATCAGAATAATAATATACAACATAATCAAGCTAATCAACCTCTAAGGGTATAACAGTAATTTTACCTACTAGGGGTATTTTTGTAATTTACCCACCAAGGGTATTTCGGTAATCTCGCACCTGCAATGGCCTTTCCATAGGCCCAATGTCGCCACGAGCGACTCAACTACCATTCCCAGTCGTACCGGACTATTGGGCCTAAAACCCAATTTCGGCCCATTCGGGCCCACACGCTCATTTGGCCCACCTAACACAAATCTAGCCACGTATATGAGATTCACCTAGTCTAGTTCACTATATACTAAAATTTTATTCAATTGGGCCTGCCCATCGCAGCCTTAACCCACAAGAATACTACTGATGGCCTCAACTATCGCGTCGAAGCCCCACACGTGCGCTCGCACGCTCGTGTGGCTACTATTGCCGTGACCGGCACTTCGGCAATTTGCCGCTCTAGAACTAGAGTAGAGAAGTACACACCTGATAGGAATCTGGTGTTAAACCGCGCTGCGACCACTCCTGTGCCCAAACGCCCACCAAGGTATGTTAACTCTCCTCCTAGGATGCTCTTTATATAGCTAGCTCTTCACCTTCCTTCTTTGTATCTTTCCAATGTGGGATCCCTTTGTCAGTAGAGTTTTAAATTCAACTGAAACTCTTGCCGTCCAATCCGCAAAATAAATACTCCCTTGCTTCTCATGAGATTCGAACCCAGGCTCCCTTGCAACATAATCCACGCCGCTAACCACTTGGCCATAAGCTCCTCTTGTGTCTTAAACCATGCGCAACTGAATTTGAATCTATAGCCCAATTCTAAGGTCCGAGTAAAAAGAAAACCAAAATGTAAGAGCCAAGACTTGAACCTTGGGCCTCTTTCCTTCCTTGTGGCGTCACCCCCTTGTCTCTTATGTGGCGTCACTTTGTCACTACACCACACACTTCACTTGTGTCATTTTCCTCCACATTTTATTCTTAAGGCCTACCTGCCAACTTCCAGGGTTTTTTCCACCTAAAACCAAAATTTTCCCAAAGCCAAAGTTCGATCCTGGGACTTCATAAAAGCCCTTAAACCTTCCAAAATCAGTTATCTAATAAGTCTAACTTGCACTAAAGCCAATCTCTTGTTCTCCAAAAATTTAAACGCTACTACGCTCAAGGCCCATTAGGCCCAATCCTACTAGGCCCAATTTCGAGATGTTACACAAAATCACTAAGTCTAAATAAACCGAGGTGAGTAGATAGTGTTGGCGATCTTCTGGTTATCCTCGTATCCCGGCTCGACTCTTAAACTCTATAAAACAAGGGAAAAAGAGAAGGGGAGTAAGCTTTAAGCTTAGTAAGTTTACATGTAAACAATATAACATTATAGCATGTACTAATCATTTATATAGCATTACATAATAAGAAAGAAACAATCTAAATTCATAATCATGCTTACTCATTTCCTCCTTTTATATATTCCAACCATATCACAAGCTTAATGTATACATTCATTAGCATGTTCCCCTGCACTTAGCATCACAATGTCACATAAAACAACACATCACAACCTCTTAATCAATTACTTGTAGTCAAATTACTCGGTGGTTCCGCACTTAGCCCACTATCAGTCTTTATTAGGGTGGTATCGCACATAGCCCACCAAAAAGGTTAGTTACGGTGGTATCGTACATAGCCCACCAAATGATAATTAAACGATGGTATCGCACATAGCCCATCTTAATTAAGCAACAAGGTGGTATCGCGCTTAGCCCACCATCAAATGCCGTCTTGACATGTTCATATGACTATTTCATCATTCATACAATAATTATTCACTGACTACCACATTCGATCCATTTGAACCACACTGTTCTCAATCATGCCATACACCAATTAGCAACATAATGTGTATAAAGAAAATGCATTATTTACATATAAACTCACCTCGGTGCAAAACGTGGTAACTAACGGTTTAATCCGTCACCTTGCCTTTTCCACGGTCAAGGTTGATTCTGCGCTCTTCTTGATCTATAACAATGAAATTCATTCATTTAGATCATCCTATGATCACAATACATAAAAATCCACACTTGGGCAAAAATGACCATTTTACCCTTGTATTATGGAAAAATTACGATTTTGCCCCTAGGCTCGTAAATTATTTTTCAACACATTTTCTCAATAAATAAGCCTAGCTGAACATTTATTTCTCTTACAACTACTCACCATTTTCACCATTTCATGCATTTATGACACAAATTCATTATTTGCATTTAAGTCCTATTTAGGTGTTTTCATGCTAACACCTTTCACAAAAGTTGTTTCTCATCTCCCTAACATTCATTTTCTTCCATAAAAACTCAGCTAACAACATGAACACTCTCATGGAAGGTCCCTAGACTTTCAACCATATCACAAACTAGTCCTCTCATTAGCTAGCTTAAGCTTTGAGGACTTCAAAAGTACAAAAATTATCAAATAAAAACCATCTAAATCACTTACTAGCAAGGGAGATAGCTTGGATGAAAGTTTAAACCCCCAAAGCTCTATTTCTTCTTCAATTTTTTGGTGGAGAGAAGATAGGTGAGTAGTGAAAGATGATAACATCTTTTACTCCTCTTATTTTATTCATTCTTATCACCTAATTTCCACCAAATTTGACCAAAATTTAATGTCTTGTCTCCTTAGCCTCTATATGGCCGGCCACCACTAGATAAATGGCCTAATTGCATTTTAAAATCCTCCAAATTACATTCTATAGCTATTAGGTACCTCTACCTTATAAAATAGAACTTTCGCATCTTATGCGATTTAGTCCTTTTTCACAATTAAGCATGCTATTGCTAAAATTAAAGCACCAAAATTTCTACATAGCCATATTTTAATGATATAACACATAAAATAATATTGAATAATTTTCCTTATCCTCGGTTTAGTGGTCTTAAAACCACTGTTCCGACTAGCCCCAAAATCGGGCTGTTACAACAGATGCATCCAGAGAAAGGCTTCACATTGAAAGAAAGCAATTATATTGATTTCATGGCGCGCATTTGTCAAGTTGCTGAAACTCTCAATTGGGAGTTGTTTTGTGAGAAAAGACCCAGTATGGATGTGGAGTTACTTCGTGAATTTTATGCGAATTTAACCTTAAGCGAGTTTACGGAAGTTTCTTTTCGCAAAATCAAGGTGCCAATAACCTCAAATGCTATTAATGAATCATTTGAATTACCTGATTTTGAAAACAAAAAATATTCTTCCTTGATGAGCGATATTGAGCCTGAAAATTTGCAAGAAATTCTCAAGGAACTTACAGTTCCAGATTCCAAGTGGACTGTATCAAAACAAGGATTTCACACTTGTCGAAGAGAATATTTGACACCACTAGCGAAGATTGGGACCTCTATCGAATAGCTGGAGACTCTATTCTACAGCAACGAGTTGAAGAAAGTGAGGATCCCAAAGAAGAAGAAGAAGATCCCACAGAGATCGAACCAATGCAATCAGCTGAAATCCCTGATAAGGTAGAACTAATGGAACCAGAAGCCGAACCTAATGTCGCAACTTCAATGTTCAAAACTCAATCGCCTTGCCTAGATCTTCAAGATGAGTTATCCAAATTGATGGACTTAATGCAATATATGCAGTGGCAGCAACAAGCTTATTGGAGATATTCAAAAATAAGGGATGACTCCATGAGAAGCGCTTTTACAGAAATATACAATGACCCATTTATTTTTGTGCTTGAGTTTCTAGATTTCATATTTGAACCACGGAGTCCACTATCGCAGAGGGAACGAAGCTATTCATGCAAAAACAAAGATGATGGAGCAAAAGACGAGTTGAATTAAGAGGAATCTGCAAATAAATAAAAAGGGGGGGATCTTGACTTTATTTTATTTCCGTTCTTAGGTTATTTTAAGATTAGGTTTAATTAGAAATTTTTATTTTCACATAGTAAAACAAGAGGTGGAAATCATAAATAAAAATGAACAAGTTGCACAGTATAAAAGTGTGGCAATAGATATATACATGTTTACGATTAGATCTAGAGAGAGTTTGGTACTTAAGCAGTCAAATTGACTCACCTCTTCTCTTCTAGAATCCTACCTGGTGTATAGTATCTATTCACTTTTAACAATGATGACATTGTTCATCTTAAGGAGGGTGATGTGATCCGACCTGGGTTAATTCGAGTCGTTTCACGAAGTTGCCCGATCGTCGACGAGGAGAAGTTTGAGTGTTGAGAAAGGGGGTAATTTAGAGTAAGGTTTGCGGAAGCTTAACAAGTTGGTTTAAAGTGAACTGTAGGTTTAGAAAGATGTAGTAGGTTCGGTTTAAGAATAAAATAAAGGATAGATAGTTTTGGGATAAATGATGAATATGGAAAACGAACTTAAGTGGCAAGATCGATTCGATACTATAGCGAGTATCGCCCCGAGACTTATATGGCTTAAGGTGATTGATGGAAATTAGTTGATAATGGAGATGGAAAACGAACTTACCTCAAGAACAATTCAACACTATAAGAAAGTGTCACCCCGGTTCTTATGTGGTTAAGGTGGTCGGATGAAAGATAGAAGGATGAACGCCACACCAAGGCCGGTGATAAGTTTAAAACAAGTCGAGAAGACGCCACTAGCACGCTAGATAAGTCAATGAGACTTGTACGAAATTGGAGAGCAGATTAACTCACTCAAGAACACAATGTTCATAAATCAAATTGGCAAAAAGTCCTTTTACAAATTAAATGTCTAAGTATTTATAGCCTAAACATAAGGCTAGCTGAATGGTCAAAATACATAGCTTAAAGACTAAGTATTCAACCATTAATGAGCATGGAAAATTCTAGAATAAAACTATAAATCTTCTTGTCTATGTTCAGCTGGAGGGAACACCAATGGGCAGCTTCATGCTTAAGCAAATGAACTTGAAGGAAGATGAATGCATGAGAGATCAATTGGCTTTGTCTAGATTCGGCTGAGACCTTAATGGAAGCATTGATGATGGGGCTGGTTCATGAATGGTAGCATGTACCTTTGTAAATTCGTCCTCCCCTTTGTGCATGCACATTATTCATCCAATATGCTGAAATAAGGTGTCATTTCCCCCTGGACGTTCATGACTTCACCCATGCATGTATAGAAGCTGGTTGGTTAAATTAAGGTGTGAATGGGGAAATCAGCAAGTGTGAACAGCTTCAAAGCCTTAGGAAGATATTCGGCCAGCTTGGGGAACTTAATGGCAGCTACTCCTTGGCCAAATGGTTGCTTGGAGAAGCCCAACAATCAGCCACCATCCAATAAAGCAAGACATGCGTGAACTGTCTCATCCTTTGAACCAAGCCATGCATGAACCTTGGCTTTTAATGCACATTACATTCGGCTAAACCTGCAAGTGACTTGAATCAAATTAATTCAAGTAAAATTTAGCTGAGCATAATTAAAACAGAATTTAGACACATTAAATAAACACATAATTAAACTAGACAAATTTAATAAAGGCTTAAACAAGACATATTAAATTCGGATATGACTAAAGACATATTAAAAACATGTAATAAACTAAGAACATATTAATGAGCCGTAATAATTCTAACTAAATTAAATTAAACACTTAATTTATTCCAGAAATTAAAATTAATGAGCTAAACGAGCTAGAAACGAGCTCAATGAGTTGAATTGATCTCGTGTGAGCTGACTTGAGCTCAAGTGAGCTGAACCAAGCTGAAATCAGCTTGCACTAAGGTGCAAGGCTTCTATAAAATGTTGACCCAAGCGTTTCCATCTTCATTAAGCTGAGTTTCGATCTGATCGTGTGTCAGAGTCTTAAAAATTTATAAAAAGAATGATCAAGCCTAAAAACTAACTATGACAACGATTGAGGCAAGTGCACCTATCGAACAGTAGTACAGTTTAGTGGCAAGACCGGATTGTCGAACCCAAATGAACCAAAAGTACTAATACTAACTTTCTTTTTATTATTTAGCCTAGAAATTAAAGGATTTATTAATTAATCTAAAATCAACTAACTATTAAGCTAAAGATGCAAAGACAAAGAGAATAAATTGGGGAAAATACTTGTGGGAAAAACCAATTGATTAAGACAATACTCGAGGAAGAATCCACCTAGACTTCACTTGTTATTTAACTCTAAACCAGACGATTTATTCACTTGACTTGATCCATAAGATTCCCTAATTTATATTAATACCTCTTTCCATGCTACTAACGTCTAACCCTAGGTTGATTAATTGAAATTTCTTTCTAATTAAAACCCCTAGGATTGCATTAACTCGATCTATGGAATCCCATATTAGGTTTGACCCTAATCCAGTAGATTTTCGTCATCCTATTTCTAGGGTTGCAATCAACTCCGCTTAATTATGCTAGATCTACTCTTAAACAGGGACTTTTGCTCCACTGCCTAAGCACATCAATACTTGAATCAACATCTTGAAATATCAAAACAAGAATTAAGAACACATAATTAAGAACAAATCAAGTATTTATCATATAGTTCAGAAAACAATAACAAGATTCGTCTTAGGTTTCATCCCCCTCAGGTATTTGAGAGGTTTAGTTCATAATTATAAAAGAATACATCTCAGAAGAAAATATGAAACAAAACATAAGAAAAACCCTAAAACCCCCTGAAGGAATTGAAGAGAAAATCCTCCGTCTTGAGTATAAATCCGGCTTCTTGAGATGAATCAACTGGCTTTCTTCGAGTAAATTCCACAATTCTGGCCTCTTTTGCTCGGCTCTTCGGCCTAACTGGACTCCCAACTGGACCCCCTTGAAGGTTGGCCTCTAGGGTGTTTATATAGGCTTTTGGAATGACTTTCTTTGCCTCTAGTATCCTAATTCGAATGAAACTCTTCTTAGTCACGGCAGGGACACGCCCATGGCACACGCCCGTGTGAATCGTGGCCAGGCCGTGTTCGGGTCTGTTAATGAGGCACGGCCATGTGGTCTTGGGCCCAAGCCGTGTCGATTTTGTGCTTTGGCCTATTTACTCCGTTTTAGGCCCGTTTCTTGTTCTTTTCTGTAACACCCCAAACCCGGTCAATACACCATGACCGAATCTGGCATGCCACAGGGGAAAACGTTTTGAAGAGAATTGTGTTACCGATTAAATTATAGTGAAAAAAAACTCTTTGTTGTTCCATGTTTGTAGAAATCAGGAGTATAATAAGTTAAAAACTGATAATTCACTTTGAAATTCTATAAATAAAACTTTAAAACTTAGTTGTCAATCCATAGGTTAGAAAACATTTATGCCATTTTAAGAAAAACCCGAATTATTACTTTGAAAACCATTTCCATTTTAGTGTAGAAACTTCAATTTGGAAATCATTTAAGTTGTCGAAAACACTTAAGTTGTAATTTTACTATCAAACGATTTATATTACCCGATGGTAACGTTTTGAAAACCATTTCGTTTTGTAGTTTAGAAAACTTTGTGCTCAAATTAATATATATATCAACCATTAATTTATAAGCCATATTTAAAACAAGTCCAAAACATATAAATGATCCAAACATAATTAAAAAGGCCTTATTACAAATCCAAATAAAGATAAAAACTAAATTAAGCTAAAATAAAGTACCCAAATCGAAGTTCTTATAAAACCGAGTTTTTATTGCATGGCCTCCTCAAGTTCATCCGGCTCCTCATCCGCAATCTACGAATCACCTGAAAAGATAAGGGAGAAGGTGAGTCACCAAGACTCAGTGCATAAATCCTTCCCCCGGTTGATGCAACATTCTTACACAATTCATAATCAAGCAATATATATATATATAATGCACCCAACCTAGCCATCCATAACTCCTTTTCTACCCCCGTGTGGTACCAAACCACTGGTGGTGCCAAACCACTGGTGACCCAAAGTCACGAATAATCAAGTTGTGGGGCCAACCCACATTGTGATACCAAATCACTGGCGACGATCCCATAATATCAAATGTGGGGCCAACCCACTGTGGTGCTAAGCCACTGGGACAAGTCGCTATGAGGTGCCAAACCTCTGGTGTCCCAAAGACACGAAATAATCTTGTGGTACCAAACCACTGGAGGTGCCAAACCTCTGGTGTCCCAAAGACACGGATATCAAATCCTTCCCCCTCCTCTCATATCACCCATACCAATGCAACATTTAAACAAATCATGCCATTATACTTTATTAGGAATCACTTAGCAAATATATCATAAATCGTATCATCATGCATCATATTGCAAAAGTCATATCGAAACGAACTTACCCGATTCCTTGCTCATACCCTTACGGTATCATATTGAGAATCTCATAGTTTTCGGCTTTAACAACATGATTAGAATATTTATATATTTATATTACTGAATTATGAAGTGTGTAAGATACACACCTGTCACTAACGCAAGCACTAAATCCCGAAGACCCGATCTACAGCACTCGATCTCCTTGTCCTACTAGCTTACCCAAACGATTGTCAGAGAATTAAGGCTTGAGTCGATTACTTCCAAAATCCTGAGGAGTCTAGAAGAAAAATCGGTTCCTTCGAATAGTTAGAACCTTACAACAAATACCCAAAAATTCGGCCTTTGCCCTCAAGAAAAACGACATAGAAAAGAGAAAAGAAACAAAGAAAATACGGCCACGAATACTTACCCCCTTCCAAAACTGATTGAAGAAAACCAAATGAAGACCTACCCTTGTTGATATTCGGCCAAGACAAATCAAAAAGAGAATGGGAAGTTTCGGCAATATGGTTAAATGGTGAAGGGAATTTCAGCTATGGTTGATTTGTAACAACAAAAAGGATTCGGCTAGAGTGGAGGAAGAGAAAGAAAAAGGAAGAAAAAGAAAGAAATTTCAATGGGAGAGGGATGTTTATGGCTTTGAACAAAAGTGGAAGAAAGAAAAGAGGAATGGGGAGGAGGAAGTTTCGGCCAAGAGAAAGTAAAAGAAATGTGGGTTTTGAACAAGTATGAAAAGAATGGAAAAGAAGTTGTGAACAAAAGAGGTTCGGCCAATCACTAAAATGGTTTCGCTTTCAAAAGAGAAATGAGAGAAAGAGATTAGAATTTGGTTCAAACAAAATGAGAGCTAAAACAAAACAAAATTGCACCTAATGTCCAAGGTATATTCGGCTAAGGAGGAAAGCTTTGGAGAGGAAAAGAAAAATGCAAAAGATGCACAAATTGCTAAAATTGGCCAACTAATCCCCCCCAAACATCCTATCAACATTCGGCCACCCCCCTAGACACCCATGCCGTCCACATTCATGGACTAATGACCATAGAAGAGTTTCCAAAACAACTCTCCATCATTCAAGCCCCTTATCCCTCCATCCTTCCATAAATCTTAAGATTCTTATCCCAAAATACAAGCTTTCCTAATCTAATATTCAACTTGCCATAAAATTTTAAAGTCCAACTTACCAAGAATAGTTTGACCGACACTTAATGCTAAGGTGCATAAAAATTAAGTCTTCCAAATGCAATCCATGCAACTCGAACCACTTCCCTCAAGCAACCCTTCAAGCGCCATAACCACCTTGTCACTGACTCCTCATGTGCTAGAATTTAACACTTAAATTAACTTAAGTGTCAGGTTCACCTAATCCACTTCACTAAATTTTCAAAACTAAAATTATTCTAGCTTAGCTAAAAAAAATTTCAAGCCTTCACAAGACTATGCTAAACACACAAAATTCATATCCAAGCCAACACAAATAATAAGATAATATTCTAATTTTTAGGATGTTACATTTTCATCCTCCGGTGCTTTCCTAAGTATAAATCATGAAAACAAAGGATTAAGAGCACCAAATTCCATAATTCAAGGCTTAAATCATCCAAAAGTATGCTAAATGTGGGATTAAAATATGTTTATATTACAGTTTATCAAATACCCCCACACTTAAGCATTTGCTTGTCCTCAAGTAAAATTCTCAACTCACAATTAAAATGAACTTCCTTGATTCATAATATTCATCAATAATGTTTCATCATAATTCAAAGATAATTTATACATTGATAATTTAAGTAAAAGGGTCAGAAAGATTCAAACAATCAAGTCATAGTTTTTGTAACATAAAAACATAGGTGTTTCCCCTTACCTAAATAATCACCTTTAATTCAAAATCGACAAGAGTTGACATCCTCAATAAAGATTCACTCAAATCACTCAAAGTGTTTAAGTTTCAAAATTAAGCACTTAAAAGTCAAACATGAAAAGTTAATCCCATAGGCTTGTGTAACATCCTGAAAATGGGCCTATGCATTTTTGCTTAATTTTATGAAATAGCATGTTTATGGTGATATGGATGTGTTGTGTGCATTTTTAGAACCTTGGAAATGTAAGGAAATGTCCTGGAAATGTAAGGAAATGTCTTGTCTTGGAAATGTAGGGAAATGTCTTGGAAATGTAAGGAAATGCTTTAGAAATGTTAAGTTTAAAGGAGGCAAACGAACATTTTTGGAAACTTGGAAATGTAAGGAAATGTAAGGAAATGTAAGGAAATGTAAGGAAACGTTTTAGGAAAAGTTAAGTTCTGAGGTTAAGAGGGGGAAGTAAAGCAGGGTGGCCTTAAGAAAATTTATGGGTGAAATATGACACACAAACAGGCTTGGAAAAGTGGCTTGGAGGTGCCACTTAGGGCCTCTGGAGTTGACGCCACAAGCAGGTGCAATTGGGCCTGGGTTCGAGTCACTTGGGGAGCAAACAAAAGAATTCTATTTTGGTGCCAGGAACAAGAGAAGTGGACGGCATTAAGGCTCTATAGGGAGGTGTTTTATTGTTGTTAAAATTCGGCAAATAGATGGATAAATGATGAATTTTTATTGATATTTTTATTAAGAGATAAGAGATAATTATTGGATTAAGTTTTAGGTGATAATTAAAGTGATAAAGCTATCAAAATAGAAGAGTGATGGCCAAGTAAGGGAGTCTTGGCCTAGTAAATTCGGCTATAAAAGGAAAAGAGAGGCCATTCTGCACTATTTTCTTTTTCCTTGAAGACTCTGCCGAAATTCTCTAGCAAATTTCTCCACTCTTTTCTTTCTTTTCTCTGCCAAATTCTCTCTGCTCATCATCCTCTTTTTCTTTTTGATTCTCTTTGGCCGAATCCTTCTACACCCTATTCTCTTATTCTTGTTCTCTCAATCTCCTAAAAGCCGAATATTGCTGAGGATTCAAGCCAAGGTGTGTCGACTACAACATTAGGGGAGGAATTTCGGGATATCAAGTGTTGTCGATTCCAATATTAAAGGTAAGGATGTTATTGACATCATTTTGGTTCTTTTCTTTAAGCCGAAATTTAGATTCTCATGCCATCCATATCTTTGGCCGACACTTTGAAGGGCCTTTCGGGATGTACTACGTGTCGACTACAAGAAAGGTGAAAATTTTTTCCCGAAGGTGCACCATAGGCCGCGTGTTCCCTAGTTATTCGGTGAGTTTCGGGATTTAAAAGCAAGGTAAGTACATATATGTACATTCGGCCAAAGGTCTATTTCATAATTAAGATTCATTCAAAAACCGAAACTAATCTATTCAAGTAATCTAGTGATTGCCGATTTCAAGAAAGAAGGATACAAAGTTTCGGGACTTGATTCTTAAGTCAATCGGCAACAAGGTAAGTTTTAGTGTACTAATCCTACTAGGATTTGGATTTATGGCCGAATGGCTCTTTACTAAGTATTAAATGATTGATTAAATGTAGAGATCTAAGATCTAAGGCATTAGATCAAGCTTTTCGGGATTTGGATTGGAAACCTTAAGCGAATCAGGTGTGTACCTCACACTATTTCTTGATACATTTATGGCAATAATTAATATATGCATGTTTATAAGAATATGAATATGGCAGGTACGTTTCCTACTCCTACTAGGAATATGAAATTATGTTATATATGTAACATGTGAAAAGTGATAAGAATGTAAACTAAGGCATGATGTGCATGATATGTATGATATGGGGCATACGGGTTATATGAAAGGGGAAGTGAATGTGGTGACCTAAGACCACGATATCTGAATGTGGTGACCTAAGACCACGATATCTGAATGTGGTGACCTAAGACCACGATATTTGAATGTGGTGACCTAAGACCACGATATCTGAATGTGGTGACCTAAGACCACGAATTTTATAAGGGCGATGAGCACGTCGACTGCAGCGACTGCCTTAGATGGTGTGTAGCGGATGGAGGGTTGACTTAGTAGTCCCCACGGTGTGCAGGTTGGTACGGGTGATGTGTAGCGGATGTCATCTAGGCTTGGGTTCGGGTTTGCATCATTACTTTATATCTGTTATATGAATAAGTATGTGATATGACATTGTATGCCTGAATTGTTAAGTTATAGTGTAGGTTACACATTGAGTCTGTTTGACTCACCCCGTTGGGGAATATTTTCTTCCAGATGATGATCAGTAATGGACCGGGTCGGCAGGAGCACAAAGGTGGCCATGCACAGCAAGGAAAATTTTATTATTTGGACTTTTATTCTATTTAAGCACTTTAATTTATTTTTGGGAATTATTTGATGTAATAAGGCCATAGTTGAACTACTTTATTTTTCTTTTATTTATTTTGTTACGAATTTTTAATGGTTATAAGATTAAGTAAGTTTATTTAAAATAAACTCTAAATGTTTTATCACCTAACATAAAAGGATTTCGACATAAGATAAAACTTGTTCTCAACTTGAACCCAACCCAAAACAATCTTTCTTTCAAAAGACACAATTTTACAAAGTAACAAAAGAATTTTGAATTGGTTTACATCGAGGAACATACCAGATCTGGTCGAGGCTCGTGGGCCGGGTTTGGGGTGTTTCAGCTTGCCTGAAAATCAAATCTCCACCACTGTAAACTGAAATGATGCACGAATCAAAAGGTCTTTAAAAGGGTTGTAATGGGGATCGGGTTAAAGGTGTGGATAAAGGCTGAATTAGAGGGTTAGAATCGAGATTGAATTGACAATTTACCTAACTAGAGAAATGAATTACTTCTGAATAATTATATCAATGAAAACTTGTAATACTAATAAAACGAGCTTCTTCTTCAAGATGTAGAATTTAAACATGTAAGTTCTCTAATAAATATACTTCGATTTTTTTAAGAACAAATCAAGTGAAAGGATGAATTTAACTACTGAAATTTAGGCAACTGATCAAATCAAATCTCGATATAAGGGTGGTAAAGAGGAATGGTGATAACAAATACAGACCGGGTTTTTGGGTTAATATTAGAGGGTGAGTCAATAAAAAGGGTTTTTAAGATCAACGGGGTTCTCTAGGGGTTAATTTCGAGGGTAGGCTTTTAGTGGAGTGAGTGGGTTAAATCCTAAGTGCCTTTATCATCTCTGTATATCAAATCAATTAATGTGGTCTTGACATGTATAATCGAAGCAAGTTCTAGAATAACAAATCAATGTTGATACACTCATAACCAAAAAGTGAGCACAAAAGAATGTATGCTCTAAAAGGCTCAAAATCTCACAAAAATTATAGGTTTTTGATATCAACTTTGTAAATTTCAAACTTCAAGGTAATAATTAGATTCAAGTAGACAACCTAACAAAATTTTAATTTTTGAAAATAGACTCATCATGCTTGATTCTCTAGTCTCCTAAAGTTTAAATCATCACTGCACAATTATCAATGACTTAATCCAAAACATATCAATAAAAATCATGATTCAAAAGAAATTTCGTTCTAATTATAATATGAGAAAATTACTTAAGAACAAGGCATAATTCAGGGATTTTCAAATAATACTATAGTTAACCCCCCACACTTAAGATGTACATTGCCCTCAATGTATAAAGATATATATATATATCTAGAGATTAATAGCATGACATCATAAGAGAGAGGGAGAAGTGAAACTTCCTGAATTTTGGATGAAACCCTTGGAGGATGATCAATGATGAACATGATGACTAGGCATAGGTGAAGGTGGTGGAGAATACTTCGGTGGTGTGTCCGTTCCTTGAGTGGCACCTTAAACCTTTTTAGACTGCGAAGTCATCAGTAAAGTTTTTAGGGAGTTCTTATTTAATGGACGTTTGTTATAGTTACTCGAGAGTTAAACAACCAGAGATAAAAGAAATCAAATTATACTTAAAAGTTTAAAGAGTTTAATAATAAAAGAAAATAAACTAAAATAAAAATAAAAAATACGAATAAAAAGAATAAAAATAAAAATAAAGAAAAGAAAAAGCCTCAAAGGTCCTCATCATCGGAGTGATCTCGAGGTGGTGGTGGTGGCGATATATGAAGAAGCTGATAATGTCGACCACGGCCGCCTCGCACGGTCGTGTGGATTTATCTTAGCCCATGTTCTTTAGACAGTTTCGACCACGACCACGTTGCACGGTCGTGGCGTTTATTCGGAGCCCGTCTTGGGAAAAATTTTCATCCTATTTCTGCACGATCTCTGCCACGCCCATGTACCTATTCGTGGTGTCCACACGGCCACGACCACACCCGTGTGTAAGGCCGTGTGGTAGGGAAACCTACGCCTAAAAATTTTGGTTAGTTTTTAGTTAGATGCTAAAATTTGAAAATATGGACGTTAGTGGGGTTAATGCTCGGGTTGCCTCCCGAGAAGCGCTCATTTAAAGTCTTGAGCTAGAATTACCTGTTATTCGTATGGCCTTGGTGGTTCATGGAGTCAAAACTCCTTTTTCTTACTATCAATTCTATCAACATATGGTTTGGGTCGGGTAAGATTTACCTCAAAAATGCCGAAATTAGAATGTGTTACCTCGATCATTCCGTATGGAAAGACCTTACGTGTCGAAAAAGGAGTCGTACCGTTTGTATTAAGCTCTGAAGTGGCTATTCGAGGGTCGGTTGCATCTACAGTACACGAAATGTGAGCTCACGTGGTAGTTTATTTAGTAGAATTGCTAGGCACACTGCGTTTAGCTCCACTTGTGACGTATCGTCTAACTTCCGTTTGTTTGTCAAAAACTCTTTTAAAAATTTCCTTGAATCTGGCATCTGCGAAAGAGCTTTAAGAAACGGTAAGTTAATATGTAATTTCTTTAAAAGTTTAAGAAATTTATTGAATTGTTCATCTGTGTTGTCTTTTTTCTTCACATCAGGATAAGGTATACGAGGTTGGTACTCTTTAATTACCGGTTTTGGCTTGTCATGACTTACCTCGTTCTTACCTTCTTCTACCACATTTTCTTGGCTTAACTTAGGCTCATCTAACCCTACACTATCCTGAGCTGTTATGGCTTGAAGTTACTCCTTTGGGTTAGTCTCAGTGTTGCTTGGCAAGTTGCCTTGTGGTCGTTCAGAGATCAGCTTAGCGAATTGCCCTAATTGGTTCTCGATCCCTTGAATCGGTGCTTGTTGATTTTTAAGTGTTGTCTCAGTGTTTTGGAAACGTGTTTCTGACACCGCTATAAATTTTGTCAGCATCTCTTCAAGGTTCGGCTTCTTTTCCTGTGGGTAGGGCTGTTGTTGGAAGTTTGGAGGGGGTTGTTATCTCTGATTTCCTTGACCACCCCATGAAAAATTGGGGTGGTTCCTCCAACCTGGATTATAAGAATTACTATAAGGGTTATTTTGAGATTTGAAATTATTACCCATATAGTGAACTTGCTCATTTTCAGTGTTCGAGTTGTAAGATGGATAATCTGTGTTATTCATCCCTCATCCATTCGTATCGCACTGCATAACTGGATGTACCTACAAAGAACCACATAAACCACCAACCTTTTTATTTAACATCTCCACCTGATTTGATAGCATGGTTACTGCGTCGAGGTTGAAAACATTGGCTGCTTTTGTTGGCTTTGTCCTTGTAACTTGCCACTGAACAAACTATTGTATCATCTGAATAGTGTTAGGTTTCAGTTCAAAATTATTTGCAGCAATCGCAGGTCTAACAATACTTGACTCAGTTCCTGTTAAATTAGGTTTAGCATAATCATACATAGTTCGAGGAGCTTGATGTTCTGCCGCCTCTGGAGGTAGCAGATTATTCTCAGCCATCTCTTCGGTGGTATTAGTTTCGATTTCTTGCTCTTCTTCTATGTAATTTAACCTACGCCTTATTTCTCTACAATTTCTGCGAACAGTACCTTCAATATCACTGTCGTAAATCAGGGGTCCCGTCGGGTTCCTCCTAGTCATAAACTAGAGGTACCTATCAAGAAATAAAAGAAGGAAAATTAGAAAAAGTTAAAAGCAAAAATAAAAAATAAAAGTAAATTGCAAAAATAAAAATGGCTAAAGTAATAAAAATTGAGCGTTCTTAATATTTTAGTTTGCAACAGTTCGGTTTAGACCCTAATTGGAACGAGTAATTTCGGGACCACTTAACTGAGTTAAAATATTATATTTATTATTTTAATAATGTTTACAGTGTGGTAGTATTACTGTGTGAAAGTTTCGTAAAGAAATTTTACCGATTAAATAGTTAATTCGGTAAAAAGGATTAAATTGCATAAAACGAAAACTATGTGTGCCATTAGTAAAATGACTTATTTGATAATGGCTTTATAAATGGGAGTCCTTGCATGGTAATTATACCATTGCATATTTGAGTGGACGGTAGTGGACCTTGAATTACATAATTTATATGGTTATTAAACATGGGTATTTTGGTAAATTATGGAATAATGCTTAATAAAATAAAGCCATATGATATTTTTATTATGTTTTCATCATCTTCAACCGAATAACTAAACAAAGAAAGGGTTTTGGAAGCTTTAACATTGGGCCATGGCTTTCTAAGGGATTAAGGTACAATTTTTGATCCGTTTTTAATGATTTCTATGTTTTTGATCTCGTTGCAGCTCGGTTTAACTGACCCGTACCTCAATTTTTGAAATTGGTTGTGTTTTTGAAATATGCCATTGATGAGTGCATGTTTGTTTTAATATTTCTTGTTAAATTATTGATGGTTGTTTATAAATATACAAGTTTTATAAAGAGATTTTTGATGAAATTGAGTATTTGGGATTAAATTGAAAAAGATAGAATTTTTATGGTTAGAAATGTGAATAAAATGAAAATATGGACTGTTTAAATACTATAGAAAATTCGGCTAAATACATGTATATTGGGATTTTGTGTATTTTTGCATAATTATGCATTAAAGACTAAATTGTTAAAGTATGATAATATAAGGGCTATTTTGCAAAATGGCCAAAATACTTGTATATGTATTTAATTGATTATGTTAGTGAATAATTAAGTTAAATTGGTTAAATTAGATCAAGACAAACAAATTCAAGATTTTGATCGAGGAAAATCAGAAAGTAGACGAATAGTCGACGGATACACGAGGTAAGTTCGTATGGTTAATATTGATTTATTAGCTACTGAAATTGTTGTAATTGATGTTAATTGTTTACATAATGAATAAATTACTAAAATTTATCAGCTCTATGAATATGTTGCAGTTACTGAATTATATGATTAAATTGATACACAAAAAAAAATTATATGTTATAAGAAATGATGGATAATCGACCAAATTGTGAGTATGTAATGGTAGATATGTTAAATGGCTTTGTACTTGATTATATTAATATTACATGATGATGGAATGCCATAATATATATTCGGTCTTGTGTTTGGTAGTAATGAAGTACTTTGGGGTTGAGTAAATGTATATTGGAGTTAATTGAGCTTTAGTATATGATAAATTAAACGCCTTGTATGTGGTAAGTTACTAAGTAAATATTTGTTGTTGATTAAATTGAATACTATATATACATATATGTGCCAAATTGAAATGTATAAAAAAAGTTGAGGTTGCCGAATGCAAATAAAGTTGATAAATTTGAATTGATGAATATTGAGTAATTGAATTTCGGCACAGAGGGTGCAAGTATAAAAGGTTACAGATGTAAAAATTGCACTAAGTATGCGAGCCTGATTATTGAGCACTAAGTGTGCAAATTCGATATATAATGTTGAATAACTATTGGCACTAAGTGTGCGACTTTTCGAGTAATTGGGAATAGTTGAATGTATTTTTGCCTTGAATTTCTTGAGAAGTATTTATGATTTATAAATTTGAATTTGCGCAGGTGAGTATCAAACCTATAGGGTTAATATTATTGATCGTAAAGCTGTGTGATTGATAATGGTAAAGAAGGTTGCATGATAGATGTACAAATTGGATGAGTAAAATGATATGATTATATATATCTAAATACGATACCGTGTAGTAAGTTTATAAGTAATTAGATGTATCGAATTTTAATTAAATGCAAGTATTCATGTTGAAATGAAATATATGAAGTTATATGTGATATTGCCAAATGGGTGATACCTTGTTAATCATGTTTAAGAAAATTACTTCAATTGAATTTCGACATTTGGGAGTCCGTATGAATTATGATGAATACTTATGATTTTGGATATGTGAATTATGTGCTAGAATAAATTTCATATTAGTGATATATCGGGCTAAAAAGCCTAGCAGGCCTTGTGCCGGTGAGTTTTATCAGGCTAAAAGCCTAGCAGGCCTTGTGCCGGTGAGTTTTTTCAGGCTAAAAGCCTAGCAGGCCTTGAGCCGGTGAGTTTTATCAGGCTTATGCCTAGCAGGCTTATACCGGTGTATTACTTTAGGCTCGATGCTTACAAAGTTGTGTGCCAATGTGGTACGGAATGTGTAAGACGAGTTAGATGGTCAGGGGTGACCTAATTTATTTGCTATTCAAAATTAGGTAAGTAAGTAAAATGATTATTTGTTACAAATTATGAATTATTGATGTTACTGATGAGTTAATATTTATACGGGTATAATTCTTCTATCAGTTATATAAAGGTGTTACAGGTTATAGGTAATGAAATAAATCGATCCAATGCTATGTGAATTCTATGATATTGATATTGTATTGGTGATATGTGAAATAAATGGTTTAGTTACATATATGGCACTTAGTACGCAAGATACAGGGTTTTCGATGTTGGTCTCAAGGGTTCAACTGTAAAGATGATACTGCGAGAATAGAAATGATGATACAAATCAGTACAGGTATACATGGTACACTTGACAAGCAAGTGACATTGATAAATTTATATGACACGTGAGTAGATGTGATAAATTACACATGAATTACATGGCTGTTATGGAAATAAATATTGAATTAGATGAGGTTGGTTTAAAAGCAATCTTATTGCTTAAAATGACAAGCTAATTGTTAAATCTTTTATGTAGTGCTGTTAATTATACAAGCTTACTAAGCTTTTTAGCTTACTCTGTTTATTCTCTGTATCTTACAGTAATTCAAATGCTCGCTCAGGTTGGAAGTCATCGAAGATTTCATCACACTATCTAGGGGGTAACTAGTATTTCTAAACTCTTTGATGTGGGGTAATATGGCATGTATAGGCTAGTTAATAAGTTGAATTATATGGTCACTTGTGTATATGAATGAGATATGATCTGTTGTATTTTGATCAAACTATGTGATATGGCTTGAGTGAAAATGATTGATTTGATATAGAAGTATAATATGATGTATTCATCTTGTGATAGTTTTGTTAATTGGCATTTTGGTATAGATGATATATATACTTGAACATGTTATGCAAATGATGCTTGTAGGTACATGTCATAAGAGCTGTGAAAATGGCTTAAACCAATTTTCCTATATCTTTTATATGTTATTAAATTATTCCCGTTGTGTAATTAGTATTTTATATGCTCGTTTTAAGCATGCTATGAATATGAATGCTTGATATTATTGAATTGAGATGATGTTTGATAAAATTTAAAATTTTATTGTTCCAAACTGTGTTACAAGTCCGGTAATGCCCCTTACCTATTCCGGCGACAGTTACGGGATAGGGGTGTTACATAGTTCCCTGGTAACAGCGCCAAAAACTTGATCGTGTGTCAGAGTCTTAAAAATTTATAAAAAGAATGATCGAGCCTAAAAACTAACTATGACAATGATTGAGGCAAGTGCACCTATCAAACAGTAGTATAGTTTAGTGGCAAGATCGGATTGTCGAACCCAAATGAACCAAAAGTACTAATACTTTCTTTTTATTATTTAGCCTAGAAATTAAAGGATTTATTAATTAATCTAAAATTAACTAAATATTAAGCTAAAGATGCAAAGACAAAGAGAATAAATTGGGGAAAATACTTGTGGGAAAAACCAATTGATTAAGACAATACTCGAGGAAGAATCCACCTAGACTTCACTTGTTATTTAACTCTGAACCAGAGAATTTATTCACTTGACTTGATTCGTAAGATTCCCTAATTTATATTAATACCTCTTTCGAGGCTACTAACGTCTAACCCTAGGTTGATTAATTGAAATTTCTTTCTAATTAAAACCCCTAGAATTGCATTAACTCGATCTATGGACTCCCATATTAGGTTTGACCCTAATCCGACAAATTTTCATCATCCTAGTTCTAGGGTTGCGATCAACTCCGCTTAATTATGCTAGATCTACTCTTAAATAGAGACTTTTGCTCCACTGCTTAAGACATCAATACTTGAATTAATATCCTGAAATTTCAAAACAAGAATTAAGAACACATAATTAAGAACAAATCAAGTATTTATCATATAGTTCAGAAAACAATAACAAGATTCGTCTTAGGTTTCATCCCCCTCAGGTATTTGAGAGGTTTAGTTCATAATTATAAAAGAATACATCTCAGAAGAAAATATGAAACAAAACATAAGAAAAACCTTAAAACCCCCTGAAGGAATTGAAGAGAAAATCCTCCGTCTTGAGTATAACTCTGGCTTCTTGAGATGAATCAACTGGCTTTCTTCGAGTAAATTCCACAATTCTGGCCTCTTTGGCTCGGCTCTTCGGCCTAACTGGACTCCCAACTGGACCCCCTTAAAGGTTGGCCTCTAGGGTGTTTATATAGGCTTTTGGAATGACTTTCTTTGCCTCTAGTTTCTTGAGGCGAAATCCTAGGAAGCATGGAATGTTGAAAATGATTTAGACAACTTTTGTTTGGACCGTTTAAGCCTTTCAAGCCAACCTTGATGAAATTTTATCCTTTTAAACCCAACTTTGAGACTATATGGTCTAATTTTATTTGAACCCTTGCAATATTTAGCCATCACTTCTCTCTTAATTATCTTTAAATTTTCCCAAACACTAGACTCAGTACTATTCAGAATATTCTTTGAAAATAAGTTTGGGGGAGTTGAAAAGAAGTATCAAATGCTCAAAAATTTTGTAGTACATAAGCAAAATGCTCTTAAAAAAAGAGTATATGTACTTAAAAGAAAATAGATGTACAAAAGAGCAGGTGAAAGCAAAGTAAGTTGGCGTATTGAAGGTAATTATTCCGAAGGTCCGATTGAAGCTAAGTCTAAAGGTTTTTAGCCTAAATTTATCTTTTACCTACCCCTAGCCTAGCCATGTTACAACCTATTTAAAGACCTATTGATTCAAGTTTCTATGATACCTACATTAGTGGAGAGAAATTGCTACGTTCAACATATGAAGGCATAAGTTAAACTTAATGATTGCATCTTAATCTCGAATAAGGGAATAAAATTAAATTGGCAGGGATTTAAAATGTCTTTATTAGGA
Organism: Gossypium australe; assembly: GCA_005393395.2. Taxonomy (NCBI): domain Eukaryota; kingdom Viridiplantae; phylum Streptophyta; class Magnoliopsida; order Malvales; family Malvaceae; genus Gossypium; species Gossypium australe. The sequence continues at coordinate 30,742,024 of CM016623.1, read as the reverse complement.
AGCATTTAGTCTATTTTTTCTATCATAAGAATGATTGAGATTAATTTGAATGATATGTATACATAAGTAGCATAAATATCAAATGTCTTATTTTTGGGCATAAGTATACCAAATTCATAATTTTGGGAAGAATGTTGTTCTGAAGGAATTTTTCAAAGGTGTTTCCAAGAAATTCTTCTCAATTTGTGCATTACTCGGGACAAGCAATGAATTAAGTTTGGTGTGGAAACACGAAAACATACACACTTTTTCATGCCCTTTTTAACTCAAATTCATGCAATTTCAGTAAAATTATAGTCGAAAAATATAATTATTATAAAATAATTATTTTATACTTAAATTGTTAATATAATTAATTTTAATTAATTTTATAATAAATTTTGATTAATTTTGATCATTTTCGACAGATTCGCACAAGGGGAGAAAATTGGCTCGACAGACACTGCTAGAAGCGCAAAATCGAGAAACAATTTTTGAAGCATCGAGATGAATGAATTTTTCAGATAAAGACGGTCCAAATTATGTGTATTAATTCATAATATAATTAATTTTAATTTTAATCCAATTTAATTTGGGCTAAATAAATTATTATTAATTATATTATGAAAAGTGGCCCAGTTGAGCTAAACCGAGAAAATTGAACCAACCAAGCTATGGGCAGCCCAAAACCGTCAAGCATGCTAACCCAATCAGCTTGCTTGGTTGATTAATTATCTTGCAAAAAGGCCCTTGAAGACTTCGTCAAACTGCAAACAAACCCCTCCTCTTTTAGTGCTTTTCTAGATTTGCCCTAGCCTTAATATAGCAAGTTTGAAAGCTTCAAACTTGCCACATGTCTGGCCGGCCATGGGAGGGCTCTTTAGCTGCTGATTTTGGCTATTTTTAGAAGCCCTCTCACCTTATAAAAACCCTCTTGGCTGCTCATTTCAACACACCACAACATTCTCATCTCTTCTCTCCTATCTCAACTTTCTCTCTTTATTTCCCATCCATTTTCCTTTGTCCTCTTGCCGGTTTCACTTCTTGAAAAGGAGTCATTCATCCATCATTTGGAGTAGCACTCAAGTGTTCATAGGTGCCTCGGTTCAACAAGAACAAGTGAAGAAGGAAGAGTGGAGCAAACCAGTCAAGCCACAGAGAAACACCAGATTTGCTTCTTGTTCCCGATCCTTTTTAATTCTGTTGTTGTTATGATGAACGTGTCTTTGAATATTTGCGATGTTGATATGTTTAATTTAATTCGTGTTAGGTTGATTGCATTTCGCCTACTTAATTTATTAAAATTATGTTTGTGTTTTTATAGGCCTCGGTAAGATATTTGATTAAGTAAAACTATGACTAATTTATTCTTGCATTATAATTGTAAGGTAACTAATGAATTAATTATTTAAACGGATTGAAATTGTAATTAATTGACACGATACTTAATTTGTGCATGTTTAATCATCTAAGGTAGCTGAGGGTTAAATTAGCAACGGTATCAAGAGTGTAACGCCCTAAACCCAGCCTGGACGTTATGGCTGAATCTGGCGGCGTCACATGATAGTACTTTAGAAAACGTAGCTACGTTAAAACCAGTTTTAGGTATCTTAGGCTATCGTCTAAATGTGTCGTTTATTTATTTATTATCTAGTTTTAAAACCTAATACATTCATGGAAGCTTTTAAAAAAATAATTTGCGAATTCATATGTATTTTAATAAAACCTTTGTTTACTTTGAAAACTTGAGTTTTCCTATTTCTAACCTCAGTACCACTACATCATAAATTCCAAATTTAAAACAAAATATGTAAAGTCCTTATTGCATAAAAATTACCCAGATTTAATCAAATCATAATTAAAAGGTCCAGAACCGAGGTCACCCCCGAGTCTTCCGCCACACCGATCCGTCTACTGCTGGGGATTACCTGAACAGATTAAACATAGAAGGGGTGAGTTTTCACAAACTCAGTATGTAATCCCCACAGAAAACATACATACACAGAAATATCAGATGACAGACATCAATTCACAATTCGGGTCTGAGCCCATTACAGAAACGGTGTGGACCTTAGCCCACTCAGATACAGATTCAGACATGTTTCAGGGCCTTAGCCCATTTCAGACAGAATATGCAGAAAATAGTCCTACCCACCAGCCTCTACATACCAACTCCGTCCAACCCTACACACCATGTTGTACTGAAACACCTGATCAGAATATTTGCAGCTGAGCTGCCAGATAATAGGCTTAAAAGCCTTTCAGATACTTCCTCCGAATATCATCAATCCCACCACGACGCAATGTAACATACATAAATGTCATGCCAATGTGCAGATAATAGTTCATACATTCAGATCAGCATACATGCTTAGTACAGAATTCAAATAGTTAGATCATTAATTTAGGGGTCTAAGCATTGCTTACCAACCCTACGGTAGGTCCACAGTCGACTTGGGCGACCCGTGTAACCTTATAGAGTTTTCCAAAAAATGGGCTCACACGCCCATGTGGCTAGCCCGTATGGGCCCACACGGCCCAAATTGGCATTGGCCATGTAGATTACACGCCTCGCTCGGTCGCATGGCTGGGCTCGTCAATCACACGGCTTGGCCCAGATTCCCACACGCCCATGTGGCCCACACGGCCCAATTGGTCGAGCCCGTGTGTTGCATATGACCTCGCCCAGCCGTCACATGGCCGTGTTGCTCTCGCATGGCATGGCTAGTCAATAACACCGCCGTGTGGTGACTAACAGTCTTGCACACGATCTACCACACAGGCGACCACACGCCCGTGTGGCGTCAACAGTAAGGTTTTCGGCTTCTACTGAAACCTTGTTTTCTACATTTTCGGGTACACACGTGATTTGATTTCGCTACCTACGTAATCCCAAGATCACCAGTACCTATAATCAGAACATTCCAACTCTTAAAACCCAAAAACGAGTCTAAATTGATTAATCCCAACAACATAAAACCGACTTACTGCTACCAAACCGGTCACCACTTCGAGTCAAATCGACGTCACGTTGATTCCAGCCTCTCAAATATATCCTAAGCATAACAAAAACCCCTTTTAAAACCTTCAACAATTAAAGAAATAGCTAAGATAATCCAACCCACAACTTACCGTAAGCGTGTCCCGAATACGTATTACAGAAACGATTGAAAGAATAAAGAATCAGGATAGGAAGGAGAGCAGTAAAATTTCAGCACGGGTTTGAGTAAGAAAATTGAACAGAAAAAAGAAGGGAATGAATTTGAGAGGAAGAGGAAAAGTGAATAGATTTCTGATATTCCCCCTATCATCTCCCTAAATCTCTCCTAACTATCAGATTTTTAGTCCAACACAAACACCTACACAGCACTGGCAGCAAAAATACATCCCTTGCCTGCGCAAGGATTTGAACTCCCAACCTCCAACAACCTCAACACTCTACTTAGCCACTAGACCAGCAGGCCCATTCTGACATGTTCTTACAATTAAATACTTACAACCCTACTAACTAAAGTTTGGGCTTTAATCATAAAAATACCAAAATTCATACAAGTTAAGACTTGAACTTGAGACCTCCCAGACACACCCAAACACACCCAAATCACTCAAACACTAAAGTAGATAGGTATTTGTGTCTTGAAATTACAAAATCTAAAATTAATGAAAAACCAGGGCGTTACAAAGAGATACAATTGCCTTGCATAACTTGCAAGATTATTGTGATTAAACTGTTTCAAGGTAGGAATACATTGTTACCTCACTTAATCTTTTATGTGGTTATGAGATTAAATTAATTGTTTGAATTGACATAGAGATATGTACAAGAAATTATTTTGATTTCACAAGTATGTATGTGCATTAATATATTTGTCTACTAAAATTTGTTTAATGGTTGAATTGACATAGAGATATAGTCAAGAGATGAATGGATTTTGGTAGGTAAGTATGTTCATAAGTTAGCAAATTACTGAGTTGCCGTGAATTTATTCGTAGCAACATAAAAATGAGTTTTATAATTCTAAGTTAAGAAATGTAATTAACCTAGCACAATTATGTCATCTTTTGAAATCGTGCATTAGAACTTTTATTTTATTTTATTTATTTTACGTTGTTAAAATCCTAGTTTTTAATCACCCTTTCAAATTAAAATATTTTTCCTCACCGAAGTGTTTTTAATTGCATTCATAAATAATTCTTTTCACAGTCCCTGTGGGTACGATAACTCGAAATTTACTTGTCACTTTATTACTTGTTACGATTGTGTACACTTGCACATTTCTGTTGTTCCGAAAACCTCACGATAATTTTAAATAGGTGCATATAATTTAATATTGTCTTGAATTATGAAAAGTGTCATTTATGGTAGACAAATGTTTGATTCTAGGTCATATAGTTTCAGGTAGGGGAATTGAGGTCGATAAGGCCAAAACTGACATTATAAATTCTTTGCCATAAGAAATACGTTCTTACTTGGCCATGTAGGGTTTTATAGGCATTTTACAAAAGAACTTCTCAAAAATAGCTGAACCACTGTATGAATTATTGCATAAATATAAGAAATTTGAGTTCGACCCAAAATGTAAGGAGGCTTTTGATACACTTAAGCAGAAGTTGGTTTTCGCTCCTATAGTACAAGCACCAAATTGGAACTACCCCTTTGAAATTATGTGCGATGCAAGCAAACGCAATGTGGGGGCCGTGTTGGGGCAAAAGATAGACAAAGAGCCTCATGTCATTTGTTATGCCTCAAAAACCCTAGATGCTGCACAAAGCACCTAAACCACCACGAAAAAAGAACTCTTAGCTATTGTATTTGCTTTGGTAAATTTCAGTCTTATTTATTGGGATCTAAAGTGATTATTTTTTCTGACCATACAGCTCTTAGTATTTGATCGTAAAGAAGGAAGTGAAACCAAGGCTTATTAGATGGATTTTACTGCTCCAAGAATTTGACATCGAGATTCGAGATAAAAAGGGATGCAAAAACTTGGTAGCTGACCACTTGAGTAGGTTAAAAATACCTTATAATGACATTCCTATAAAAGATGAGTTCCCTGATGAAAGCCTATTTTCGACCGGGGCACATTTCCCATGGTATGTAGATATGGTAAATCTCTTAGCCACAGGTTCATTGCTCGCTGGGTTAGCACGTTTCGTGAAGGACAAGCTTAGGCAGGAAGCTCGATATTACATTTGGGATGACCCATACTTGTGGAAACACTGTTCAGATCAGATAATAAGACGATGTGTTCCAGAAACCAAGGATTTGGGATGACCTATACTTGTGGAAACACTGTTCAGATCAGATAATAAGACGATGTGTTCCAGAAACCAAGGTAACCTCTATCCTTACTTTTTGTCATACAGAAGCTTATGGAGGTCACTTTGGCCCTAAACAGATTGCTCATAAGGTATTGGAGTGTGGGCTATATTTGCCCATAATTTTTCAGGACGCATATAATTTCTGTAAGTTTTGCGATAAATGCTAACATACAGGTAACATCACTAAACGAAATCAAATGCCCCTATCCCTGATTCATGTATGTGCGATTTTTCTATGTATGGGGCATCGATTTCATGGGCCCATTTGTTTCCTCATTTAGAAACATTTATATAATTCTTGCAGTAGACTATGTTTCTAAACGGATAGAAGTAAAGCCTACTCGCAATGATAATGCTAAAACTGTTGTGGAGTTTCTAAAACGAACTATTTTTTCTAGGTTTGGCACACCTCGAGCTTTGATCAATAATCGTGGCACCCACTTTTGCATTAAAGTCATGGAGGCACTTATGAAAAAATACGGAGCTCACCTGTAATATCCTGAATTGTGGCTTATGCATTAATACTAAATTATATGAAATAGCATGCTTATGTGTGTTGTGAATGTGTATTATGAATTTTGTGAACCTTAGTGTGTAGCCAAATACCTTAGGAATTATTTTATTTTTAAGTGTTAAGAGGAAGCTAAGCTTGATAGGGCCTTAAGAAAATAAATAGGGGGAAATTAGACACAAAGATGGGCTTGTCTAAGTGGCTTGGAGGAGCCACTTAAAGCCCAGGTAAGTGACGCCATATGCAGTACAAGGAGGTCTTGAGTTCGAGCGGCACAAGCAACATTTTGGGACTTATATTTTTCGGCAAAAAGAGTAGCAAGGGACGGCACTTAGGCTATATTTTAGGAGCTTAAATCCTTTTATTTTAAGAGATAAAAGGTGATAATTAATTAAGGTAAGGATTAATGGAAAAGAAGATGTGATAATTAAAAGATAAAGTTATCAGAATAGGGAGAGTTGGCCGATTGAGGGGCTCCTTGGATGGTATTTTCGGCCAAGGAAGGAAGGTAAGGTCATTTACTTTCTTTTCTTTCCAATTAAGCCATTGCCGAATTCTCTAGTGAAGCTCTCTTCTCTTTTATTTTGTCAAAGCCGAATATTCCTTTCTCAAAATCCACCATTGCCGATTCCTCCTAGGTCCCATACTCTTCCATTGAAGCTGAATCATCATCATCAATCTTCCACTTCTTCTTTTCATAATCTTCCAAAAAGCCGAAAACAAGCTCTTTCTAGCCATAGCCGAATTTCTCTGTGGATTCAAGCTAGGGAGTAGTCGACTACAGCTTTAAGGGTAAGATCAATTGTTATTCGATCTTCAATCTTTTTCTTTTAGCCGAAATCTAGGAGCTAATCCCTTTTTTTCCTTTGGCCGATACTTTGAAGGAGTGTTTCGGGATTTGCCTATTGTCGACTACAAGGAAGGATCATTCGGGATTTCAGATCTAAGGTAAGCAAGTAAGATCTTAGGCCGAAGGCCATTTGTTTTGGTCCATTAAGTGTTAAAATCGACATTAACAAAGGTTATGCAGAGATTTCGGCATCTCCATTGATCAGGAAGCGATCTCGGGATTTAGATAATCAAGGTAAGGGAGCCTTGATATTCGGCCAAGGGCCATTTATTATGATTTAATGTTAGAACTAGATCTAAAATGTGCTCTGTAGGATTTCGACATCCTCATAAGCCAAGAGACTACTTTTCGGGATTTAAAATCGCAAGGTAAAGTATACATGTATATTCGGCCAAGGCCTATTTAGTGACTTAGATCTATTTCTTACCTATTCAAAAGCCGAAAACTAACCTGTAAAGTGATTTGGTGGCTAGCCGATTGCAAGGGTGAACATCACAAGTTTCGGGATTTGATTTTTAATCCAATCGACAAGGTAAGGTTATGGTTGCAATAATCCTTCGGGATTTGGTTATAGCCGAATAGGTTTTTGCTAATATGCCTAGTATTGGCCGAATATAGGAACTAAAGGACCTAAAGCTTAGATCGGGATTTTCGGGATTCCAGTGAAAGCGTTAAGTAAACCAGGTGTGTACCCCACACTATGCCTTAATAGATTTTATGGTTATGTTTAATAAATGTGTTAATATGAAAATGTAAGAATATGGCTAAGGTACCATGCAATGGTACAAAGTACTCAGGTACGTTTACCTACTCCTACTATGAGTATAGTATATGGCACATATGTGAATGTGATAAGAATGTGAAATAAGGCTTAAGGCATGATATTTGCATGATTTGTATGATATGGGGCATATGGGAAATTATGATAAGGGGAAGTGATCTGGTGGTTTATACCACAAATATCTGAATGTGGTGACTTCTGTCACGTAATCTGAATGTGGTGACTTATGTCACGAATAATTATCTGGTGGCTATGCCACAATATATATAAGGGCGATGAGCACGTCGTCTGTAACATCCCAAAATTGGGCCTAGTAGGATTGGGCCGATTGGGAATTGGGTTTTAGGAAAATTTTAGAATATCATTTTGTTACTTGTGTTAGCTCGGGTATAATTTTTATTGTGGGCTTAGTATAGTCTTGTGAAGGTTTGATTTTAATTAGGAAGTTAGAACAAATTTTAGTATGGTTTATTTAATGAAGCGGATTAGGTGAGCTTAGCACTTAAATTAATTTAAGTGTCAATAAGTGACACAAGATGAGTGCATGGCAAGTTGGTAATGGCGCATGGATATTAGCTTGAGGGGAGTGGTTCGAATCCCTTAGTTAGCATTTAGAGAACTTTTATTTTTGTACTTGTATGGCAAGTTTCGGCCAAGCATAGTTATGGTAAGGATTGACCATGTTATTTTTGGATAGTAGACTAAAGGAATAAGGAAAGTATGAGAATATTATTTGACTTTAAATGATTTTATTTGAAAAGTTGGCAAGAGAGAGAAAGAGATGATAAAATTTTAATGTGTGGATTATGAGGATATTATTAAGGATTCTAATTGAATTATTATTAGAAATATTTTATAGTATTTTGATAGAGGAAAATTAAGGACATGATTTATTCAAATTAAATTTGAATATATATCATAAGAATGGCTTAGAGTGAACTGGGGGAGTTGCCAAAATTGTAAACCCCTTGATGATAGGAGTGGACGGTCAACCATTGTTTATGATAAGCTTGGACTTTCAATATTTGGTAAGTTGAATGTTAGATTAGGAAAGTATGTATTTTGGGATAAGATAAGCTTGAACTTGGGGAAAGGAAATCCTAAGTTATGGTATTAAGAGGGGACAAAGGCATGGAAGGTGGAGAATGTTTTGGAAAGAAATCCTATGCCTTAATGCATGAATGTGGACGGCATGTAAGGCTAGGGGGAGTGGCCGAATTTTTGGTAGGTAGCTTGGGGGGGATATTGGCCAATCTTTTGTTTTGTGCATCATTTTGTGTTTGTTTTTCCTCTCCAAAAAGCTCTCATTGTTGGCCGAATGTTTTAGGTACTTTTGGTGCAAAATTCTTTTGATGACAACTTTATTTTTGTTTGAAACAAAATACCACTTTATTTCTCTCTCAATTGTCCCTTTTAGCCAAACTACATTTTGTATTTTGTGCATTTTCTTCTTTGGTTAAAATTGTGTTGACCGAATTCCATTTCTTCCATCTCTCTTTTTCTTATTTCTTTGGTCAATTCTTTTTCACTCTCTTTTCAACCTTTAATCAAAACCAAAAAAAAAAACCATTCTTTTATTTTCTAAACTTTGGCCGAATCTCTTACACCATCATCTTCCATTCATTTCTTTTATTTTCTTCTCAAAACCGAAGCCCCTAATTTCCCTTTCTTCTTAATAATTTCTTTATTAGCCGAATATACTCCTTTGGGTGTGCCAAAACTCTCTTCCATTTAGAAGTATCTTGGTCGAATTTTAAAGGTGGTAAGGATTTATTTTAAGGATTTATTCTTTCGATTATTCTAAAGCCGAAGGCTATTATATTAATGGTTGCCGATTGTAGGAAAGTGAAGCAAATTCGCGTACCGGTTGCCGTAGTTAGTACTCAAAGGCATTAGGGTCAAGATCTAGCATCGTAGATCGGCTTTTTGGGATCTAGGAATTACGATAGTAACAGGTGTGTAAGAACTCACTACACACTTTATTAATTTACATGGTTATTGTTGTTGTTATTCACCTATGTGGTAGTGATTTGCTTATGGCTAAGCATGGTTTCCGGGTAAGTCCCCTAACTTGTGATTTTTGATATATGATTTGCATGCCATCACATGATGAATAAATGCTACGGTATGATTTATGAAAACTGTTATAAAAGCATGTGATGGTGGGATTGATGAGAGGAGGGGGATGAATTATGGACTGTCGTCAGTGGTTTTGACCACAAGATGGGTTGGCCCCATCAGATTATTTGTGACCTATGGTCATCAGTGGTTTTGACCACAACAATTGATTATTTGCGACTAAGTCCCAGTGGTTTGGTACCACCAGTGGTTTTGACCACATTTGATAAATTGTGACTCATGGTCATCAGTGGTTTTGACCACAGATGGGTTGGCCCCATCATCTGATTTGTGACTCTAAGTCATCAGTGGTTTTGACCACCAGTGGTTTTGACCACACGGGGTAGAAAAGGAGTATGGATGGTTAGGTTGGGTTGCATGTGCATGTTTATTAATGACTTGTGTATGAGTTACTTTACCGGGTGGGGGATTACACACTGAGTCTTGGTGACTCACCCCCTTTCCCTTAACATTTTGCAGATGAGTAGATCGCGGAGATGGAGCCGGATGGACTCGAGGTGGCCATGCAGTGGAGATTTTAATAAATGAATTTTGGGTTTAATTATCTTTCTTCTGGAATTATGTTGTTTAATTGTAATAAGGCCTCCTAGTATTATTTTATTATTACTGCGTGTTTGAATGTTTGGTTTAAACTATTTGATGATGTTAAAATGGATGCACATGTTTTCTCAAATTAAACGCAAAATGTTTTAAAGTACCACCGGGTACCTCTGAAATTTTTAAACAACTTGACTCAACAAATATTTTTAAGTGAGGATTTTAACAAATAAAATTTCAATTGAAAGCAATTCGACTAATTTCAAAAAATCGGTTTTAAAATGGTTTTCAAAATGTTTTCTCTGTAGCAAACCAAATTCGGTCATATGGTTTGGGCCGGGTTTGGGGTGTTACAAAATTGGTATCAGAGCCAGGTTCAAAGCTCGGCTGTGGGGGCCCAAGGCCCAAAAATGTTTTGGTAGGCCTTTTTGAAATATTTTGGTTTTGAATAAGCATGGCACCGAGTCTCCGGCACCTATCTGCCCAGGTAAGTACTCCTAACTTCTGTATGATTTATTTTCTGTAGAAGGGTAGGAAGCATGGAACGTAGATAGTAATAAGTACTTTAAACCTTAGGACTAGTTTACTCCAAACAAAGACATAAGACTTTGATGGCCTAATTAAACAAACCTAGGACCAAGTCGCCGAGTTAGGGTGTGGTAACCTTGGTACGCATGTCTAGGATTGGATCCGGAAGAGCTTGGTACTTAAGCAGTCCTCGTGACTCACCTCCTCTTCGCGGGATTCCTACCTGGTGCGTAGCTTCTGTTCACTCTAACCAAGAAGACTCGGTCATAGGCTAAACATATTGAATAAAACCCGCAAGGGATTAACCTTTTTTTATGAAGCACTAAGTTTTAAAATCGTTACAATACTTCTTTCAATAGCAGCAAAAAAAATTTATTTTTGGAAAATTTTCAAAATATTTTACTTACCAAAATTTCCGAAATGCCCTTAGTGGCAAAATTATGAAAATACCCTTGGTTTCTAAAATTTCCATATTACCCCAATTTTGATCAAATTTTTATTTTACAAAAGTACTCAAAAATGTTGTATTTCAAAATAATACCTTGACTTTGGAAATTTACAAAATTACCCCTGATTGACAAAATTACCAAAATACCCCTAGTTTCCAAAATTTTGCCATATCTTTAAATTTGGCAATTTTCGAAAAGACCCTCCAGAGTTGGAGATTTTAAAATGTCTTGATTTGTTAAAATTTTAAAATTCTTCCGGTTTATTATAAAAATACCCCTGTAGGAAAATGACGAAAATACCCCTGGGATAGAAAGAGGACAGAAATGCCCGAAGAGTGAATAAGTAGGTATGAAAGGTATTAGGGAATGGATATTCCTCTCTGTGTGAACTAGGATAGCGAACTTAAAACTTTGTTTGATCGAAAGAATCCCTATTAAATTTTTCATAAAATTTCGTCGCGAATAATTAAGTGGAACAATTACTAATGCATAAAATTTCTTAATCAGATTAAAGCACGATAGTTAGAATGAGCTCTAGAGGACGTGGACGTCGTGGACGCGGAAGGGGAAGGATGACCGTGTCTGAACCCGTTAGGACGGGTCAAGGTTCTGAGAATGAAGTACCACAGCCACCACCACCACCAACTTTTGGAGCTGAGGAGCAGGATCAGACGGGAGGTGAGGCAGTATCGCAAGCTGTGTTGAGAGTCCTTGAGTTGGTGGCTGGGGCTAGTGGAAATTTGGGAGCTCGAAAATCTGTTCCCGAGCGAATTCGGTCTAACGGAGCTGAGGTGTTCCGGGGTGTGTCGGGAGTGGCACCTAGTGCAGCAGAATACTGGTTGGAATCAACAGAAAGGATCATGGACGATCTTGACCTAACTAATGAGGAGAAGTTGAAAGGAGCAGTGTCGCTTCTGAAGGATGAAGCATATCAATGGTGGCTCACCGTAAGGGATGGAACGGTGGCAGAAAATCTCACGTGGGAATTCTTCAGGGAAGCTTACCAAAAGAAGTATATTGGAACTAGCTATGTAGACGCACAGCGAAAGGCTTTCTTGAACCTGGTTCAGGGAAATAAGTCAGTGGCGGAATATGAGGCCGAGTTCCTCCGGTTGAGTAGGTATGCTCGTAGTATGGTGGGTACCGAGCATGAACGTTGTGTTAGATTCGAAGATGGGCCGAGAGATGAGTTGAGAATGATGATAGCTCCACAACAGGAACGAGAGTTTGCTATTCTAGTAGAGAAATCAAAGGTTGCGGAGGGAGTAAGACAGTCTGTTAAGCGGAACCAAGAACGAAATTGGAATAAGAGGAGCTCTGAACCTTCAAGGTTCTCGGGTAATGAACAGAAGAGGATGAGGTTTGATGGGTCGGATCAAGCTGCTAGCTCTGCTGCTGCTACTAATCCTCAATGGCCGCCACGGTGTGATAAGTGTGGCAAGTTTCACAAGGGGGAGTGTTGGAATGGTAATCGAGGGTGCTTTGAGTGTGGATCGTTCGATCACCGTGTAAGGGATTGTCCCCAGAAGTTAGCTAAGAATCAGCCAGAGGGTCAGAACCGTGCTCAGGTTAGAAATGAAAGACCATCACAGAGGGGTCGAGGTGCAGCTAGAGGTAATGATAATGGTAACGGGCATGGCCGAGGTGCTGAAGGTGCAGAGGCGCGGCAACCAAGGTTGGTTTATGCAGTTGGCCGTCGTGAGGAGGAAGATGTGCCAGATGTGGCAACGGGTAAGTTTCTTATGTTTGGAATACCTCTTTATTGTCTTGTTCGTTATAGAGCTAGTTCGTATTTGTGTTGATAGTGAAGTGGATGGAACCTTGAGTGTGAACTTTGGGACTGTACCTAGAAAGTATATTGGTTTTATTAAGATCAGAGTGCGCAGCAAGAGCGTAGTGTGGCGAGATAGAAGGTACGACTGTTAGCTAGTTGGAAAATTTCGAGGACGAAATTTCTTTAAGGAGGGTAGAATTGTAACATCCCAAAATTGGGTCTAGTAGGATTGGGCCGATTGGGAATTGGGTTTTAGGAAAATTTTAGAATATCATTTTGTTACTTGTGTTAGCTCGGGTATAATTTTTATTGTGGGCTTAGTATAGTCTTGTGAAGGTTTGATTTTAATTAGGAAGTTAGAACAAATTTTAGTATGGTTTATTTAATGAAGTGGATTAGGTGAGCTTAGCACTTAAGTTAATTTAAGTGTCAATAAGTGACACAAGATGAGTCCATGGCAAGTTGGTAATGGCGCATGGATATTAGCTTGAGGGGAGTGGTTTGAATCCCTTAGTTAGCATTTAGAGAACTTTTATTTTTGTACTTGTATGGCAAGTTTCGGCCAAGCATAGTTATGGTAAGGATTGACCATGTTATTTTTGGATAGTAGACTAAAGGAATAAGGAAAGTATGAGAATATTATTTGACTTTAAATGATTTTTATTTGAAAAGTTGGCAAGAGAGAGAAAGAGATGATAAAATTTTAATGTGTGGATTATGAGGATATTATTAAGGATTCTAATTGAATTATTATTAGAAATATTTTATAGTATTTTGATAGAGGAAAATTAAGGACATGATTTATTCAAATTAAATTTGAATGTATATCATAAGAATGGCTTAGAGTGAATTGGGGGAGTTGCCAAAATTGTAAACCCCTTGATGATAGGAGTGGACGGTCAACCATTGTTTATGATAAGCTTGGACTTTCAATATTTGGTAAGTTGAATGTTAGATTAGGAAAGTATGTATTTTGGGATAAGATAAGCTTGAACTTGGGGAAAGGAAATCCTAAGTTATGGTATTAAGAGGGGACAAAGGCATGGAAGGTGGAGAATGTTTTGGAAAGAAATCCTATGCCTTAATGCATGAATGTGGACGGCATGTAAGGCTAGGGGGAGTGGCCGAATTTTTGGTAGGTAGCTTGGGGGGGATATTGGCCAATCTTTTGTTTTGTGCATCATTTTGTGTTTGTTTTTCCTCTCCAAAAAGCTCTCATTGTTGGCCGAATGTTTTAGGTACTTTTGGTGCAAAATTCTTTTGATGACAACTTTATTTTTGTTTGAAACAAAATACCACTTTATTTCTCTCTCAATTGTCCCTTTTAGCCAAACTACATTTTGTATTTTGTGCATTTTCTTCTTTGGTTAAAATTGTGTTGACCGAATTCCATTTCTTCCATCTCTCTTTTTCTTATTTCTTTGGTCAATTCTTTTTCACTCTCTTTTCAACCTTTAATCAAAACCAAAAAAAAAAAACCATTCTTTTATTTTCTAAACTTTGGCCGAATCTCTTACACCATCATCTTCCATTCATTTCTTTTATTTTCTTCTCAAAACCGAAGCCCCTAATTTCCCTTTCTTCTTAATAATTTCTTTATTAGCCGAATATACTCCTTTGGGTGTGCCAAAACTCTCTTCCATTTAGAAGTATCTTGGCCGAATTTTAAAGGTGGTAAGGATTTATTTTAAGGATTTATTCTTTCGATTATTCTAAAGCCGAAGGCTATTATATTAATGGTTGCCGATTGTAGGAAAGTGAAGCAAATTCGCGTACCGGTTGCCGTAGTTAGTACTCAAAGGCATTAGGGTCAAGATCTAGCATCGTAGATCGGCTTTTTGGGATCTAGGAATTACGATAGTAACAGGTGTGTAAGAACTCACTACACACTTTATTAATTTACATGGTTATTGTTGTTGTTATTCACCTATGTGGTAGTGATTTGCTTATGGCTAAGCATGGTTTCCGGGTAAGTCCCCTAACTTGTGATTTTTGATATATGATTTGCATGCCATCACATGATGAATAAATGCTACGGTATGATTTATGAAAACTGTTATAAAAGCATGTGATGGTGGGATTGATGAGAGGAGGGGGATGAATTATGGACTGTCGTCAGTGGTTTTGACCACAAGATGGGTTGGCCCCATCAGATTATTTGTGACCTATGGTCATCAGTGGTTTTGACCACAACAATTGATTATTTGCGACTAAGTCCCAGTGGTTTGGTACCACCAGTGGTTTTGACCACATTTGATAAATTGTGACTCATGGTCATCAGTGGTTTTGACCACACGATGGGTTGGCCCCATCATCTGATTTGTGACTCTAAGTCATCAGTGGTTTTGACCACCAGTGGTTTTGACCACAAGGGGTAGAAAAGGAGTATGGATGGTTAGGTTGGGTTGCATGTGCATGTTTATTAATGACTTGTGTATGAGTTACTTTACCGGGTGGGGGATTACACACTGAGTCTTGGTGACTCACCCCCTTTCCCTTAACATTTTGCAGATGAGTAGATCGCGGAGATGGAGCCGGATGGACTCGAGGTGGCCATGCAGTGGAGATTTTAATAAATGAATTTTGGGTTTAATTATCTTTCTTCTGGAATTATGTTGTTTAATTGTAATAAGGCCTCCTAGTATTATTTTATTATTACTGCGTGTTTGAATGTTTGGTTTAAACTATTTGATGATGTTAAAATGGATGCACATGTTTTCTCAAATTAAACGCAAAATGTTTTAAAGTACCATCGGGTACCTCTGAAATTTTTAAACAACTTGACTCAACAAATATTTTTAAGTGAGGATTTTAACAAATAAAATTTCAATTGAAAGCAATTCGACTAATTTCAAAAAATCGGTTTTAAAATGGTTTTCAAAATGTTTTCTCTGTAGCAAACCAAATTCGGTCATATGGTTTGGGCCGGGTTTGGGGTGTTACATCGTCTGCAGCGACTGCCTTCGATGGTGTGTAGCGGATGGAGGGTCGACTTAGTAGTCCCCACGGTGTGATGGTTGGTACGGGTGATGTGTAGCGGATGGTATCTAGGATTGGGTTTGGGTTTGCATCATTAAAGTTAATTGTTATATGTACATGTATGATTTGATATGCCATAAACTGTTGGGACTTAGTGTTGGTTATACACATTGAGTCTGTTTGACTCACCCCGTTGGGGAAATCTTTTCAAGTGACACTCAGTAGATGGACCGGGTCGACAGGAGCTTAGTGGTGGCCATGCTCAACAAGAAATTTATTTTTATTTGGACTTTTTACTTTAAGTACTCTGAATTATTTTGGGTTTTGCTTTGATGTAATAAGGCCACTAGTACGAACTGTTTATGCATGCACTTAAATTATCTTATTATGACATGATTCTTATCAAATTAAGGTTAAACAATTTTTCTTAACAATAAATGAAAAATTGTTTTGACACCTAAATACAAATGATTTTCAATTTAATTAACAAACACTAAAGACTCGATTTTTACCGGTAACTTATGATTTTGAAATATAACAATAAAGTTTTAACAAAACAAAATCTTTGAAAATAACGATGTTTTCAACTTGAGCCCAAATCAAATTTTTCTCTAAAATCACTTAAAGTTTTCCCAAGAAATAAACAAGTTTGAATCGTTTTTACTCGAGGAACATACCAGATCTGGTCGAGACTCGTGGGCCGGGTTTGGGGTGTTTCAGTTTGGTATCAGAGCCCAGTTTTAAAACTCTTGGCCTTGGGTTTAAAGCCCACAACGTTTACAAATCGAGCCCAAATAAGTTTTATGAAAATCTTTTTATAATTAAGCAGGTTTTTCTGGCATGGCACCTAAGTCTCCGACCCGAAGTCCACCACGTAAGTACCCTTATCTATTGTGTGATTTCTAGTATGATTTGTAGAAGGGTAGAAATGGAACGTAGATTAGTATATTAAGTACTTGAACTATAAGACTAGTTTACCCCAACAATTACATAAAACTTTAATGCCTAATTAAATAAACCTGTGACTAAGTTGCCGAGTTAGGGTGTGGTAACCATTGTGCGCATGTCTAGGATTGGTTTCGATGGGAGCCTAGTATTTAAGCAGTCCTAGTGACTCACCTCCTCTCCACTCGAATCCTACCTGGTGCGTAGTGACGGTTCACCCTAACCAAGAGGACTTATTCACGGGCTAAACTCAATAACTAAAACCCGAAAGGGACTAGCCGTATTTTTATAAAAACCCTAGTTTTAAAATCCTCAAAATTACCCTTTGGTTTGTAAAAACTATTCTACAAAATTTTTCTGAAATATTCCCGATTTACAAAATTACCTAAATACCCCTGGTTGAAAAATTACAAAAATGCCCTGGGTTTCTAAAATTACCATACTACCCTCGATTTTAATGAAATTTTCTTACTTTGCAAAAGTATCCAAAAACCCTATTTTGCAAAAATTCAAGATACCCTGATTGGGACAATTTACCAAATTACCCCTGGTTTACCAAAATTACCAAAATGACCCCGATTTCCAAAATTTCTGCCATACCTTTGATTTGAGAAAATTTTCAAAAATATCTTCGAGTTTTGAAATTTCAAAGTGCCCTGATTTATTAAGATTTTCAAATTGACCCCAATTTATTACCAAAATACCCCTGTAAGACGAATGACGAAAATACCCCTGGGATAGGAACAGACAAAAATGTTCGAATGATGAATGTGTGTGTGATAGATACCATTGAATGTGTGTATTTCTCTGAATTAGGGTAGAAAACTTGAAATGAAAACTCTAAATGATCGAAAGAACTACGATTAAGCTCTTTTCATAAAATTGTTCGCGGATAAACAGTGGAACAAATACTAATACATAAAATTTCTTAAATCAGATTAAAGCACGATCGTAGACATGAGCTCTAGGGGACGTGGTCGTAATGTGCGAGGACGTGGTAGAGGCAGGATGATCGTATCGGAACCCGTTAGGTCGGGTCAAGGGTCTGAAAATGAGGTACCACCACCACCCCCACCACCAGCTGTTGAGCAGCAAGATCAGACGGGGGATGACGCTGTATCGCAGGGGGTGCTGCGAGTTCTGGAGATGGTGGCTGGAGCAGGTGGAAATATGGGAGCTCAGAAATCTGTACCCGAGCGACTCCGAGCCAATGGAGCTGAGGTGTTCCGTGGCGTATCTGATGTGGCACCCAGTACAGCTGAGTATTGGTTGGAGGCAACCGAACATATTATGGATGAGTTGGATCTGACGGCTGCCGAGAAAGTGAAAGGAATGGTGTCGCTTCTTCGCGATGAGTCATATCAATGGTGGCTCACAGTTCGGGATGGTGCTACGGCTGAGGAACTCACTTGGGAGTATGTTAAGGCGGCATACCAAGAAGTATGTTGGTACTCATTATATAGACGCAGAGGAAGGCATTTCTGGGGCTGGTTCAAGGGAACAAGTCCGTGGCGGAATACGAGGCTGAATTCCTAAGGTTGAGCCGGTATGCTCGAGGAATAGTGGCTACGGAGCATGAGCGGTGTGTCCAGTTTGAGGACGGACTAAGGGATGACCTGAGGTTGTTAATCGCTCCACATCAGGAGCGGGAGTTTTCTGCATTAGTAGAGAAAGCTAAGGTAGCCAAAGGAATTAAGGACTCTGTGAGGCAGAACACGGATCGGAATAAGCAGAGAAGAGGATTTGGACTGTCAGGGTCATCTGGGAATGTTCAAAAGAGGCCGAGAGTTGATGGGTCGCGAGGGCAGCAAGCTGTTACAGGAGCGCAGTATCGTACTTGTGATCAGTGTGGGAAGAAGCACTTAGGGGAGTGTTGGAAGAAGACCGGAGGATGCTTCAAGTGTGGGTCCAAGGACCACATGATTAAGGACTGTTCTATTAAGATAGACGGAGGTCGACCAGTAGCTCAGGGTTTTAATCAGGCTGGAAGAGGCAGACAGCAGCCTCAGCGAGGGCGTGGTCCGAATGGCCGAGGTAATGGTGCTGGAAGAGGACGTTGAACACCTGGCAGAGGTGCTGGTAATACAGAGGCAAGACAGCCGGGCGTGGTATATGCAGTTCGCCGGAGAGAGGATGGAGACGCGCCGGACGTCATAACCGGTACGTTCCTTATATTTGGCAAGCCTTACTTTGCTTTGATTGATGTGGGTTCGACCCATTCTTATGTTGCATGTAGAGTAGTTGAAACTCTAGACATAGCCTCTGAACTATCTAATAGGGAGATGACTGTAGTAAGCCCACTAGGTCAAACTGTAGTGGTGAATAAGATGTTTCGGAAAGTACCTTTAGAGATTCAAGGAGCAGTATTCCCGACTGACTTAATGGAACTACCCTTCGGAGAATTCGATCTCATACTTGGCATGGATTGGCTGGTGGAACATCGAGCCATATTGGATTGTGCCGCTAAGCAAATGGAGTTAAGGACGCCGGAGGGTGAGGCGGTAATCATGATAGGAGAAAGAAGAAACTACCTGTCCAACGTAGTTTCAGCACTAAAGGCGAATAAGATGGTTCGGAAAGGATGCAAGGCATTCTTGGCTTTCATTAGTGCGATGGATGCAAAGGAAGAGGGAGTTAGTGGAGTTAGAACCGTAAGGGAATTTGTGGATGTCTTTTCGGAGGAGTTACCTGGAATACCCCCGGATAGAGATGTGGAGTTTGGGATTGATTTGCTACCTGGTACAACTCCTATGTCAATCGCCCCGTACAGAATGGCACCAAAGGAGTTGGTTAAGCTCAAGGCTCAAATCCAAGAGTTGCTTGATCTTGGGTTTATTCGACCTAGTGTGTCTCCATGGGGAGCACCGGTCTTGTTTGTGAAGAAGAAGGACGGAACTATGCGTATGTGCATAGATTATCGTCAGTTGAATAAGCTGACTATCAAGAACAAATACCCTTTGTCGAGGATTGACGACTTGTTCGATCAGCTTAAGGGAGCAGTGGTTTTCTCAAAGATAGATCTAAGGTCTGGATATCATCAGCTTAAGGTGAAGGAAGTGGATATTCATAAGACAGCTTTCCGGACAAGGTATGGGCATTTTGAGTTCGTAGTAATGCCGTTTGTGTTGACGAACGCCCCAGCTGCGTTCATGGATATGATGAATCGAGTTTTTCAACCCTATTTGGATAGGTTCGTCGTTGTGTTCATCGACGACATTCTAGTGTACTCCAAGTCTGAGGAGGAACATGATGAGCATCTACGGGTTGTGTTGCAAGTGTTGAGGGAAAAGAAGCTCTATGCCAAATTCAGCAAGTGTGAATTTTGGCTCAAGGAAGTAGCATTGTTAGGACATGTAGTGTCTGCAGAAGGAATAAAGGTGGATCCTAGGAAGATTGAGGCGGTGTTAGATTGGAAATCACCTAGGTCTGTGGCTGAGGTTCGTAGTTTCTTGGGATTGGCAGGCTACTACAGAAGGTTTGTAGAAGGATTTTCATCGATAGCCGCACCTTTGACGAAGTTTTTGAGAAAGGAGGTACCTTTCGTATGGACGGATAAGCAACAGGAGAGCTTTGAAAAGCTTAAGAGGGTTTTGACTGAAGCTCCGGTCTTGATTCAGCCGGAGGCAGGAAAGGATTTCGTGGTGTATTGTGACGCTTCTCATACCGGATTAGGATGTGTTCTGATGCAAGACGGGAAAGTAGTCGCTTATGCGTCTCGGCAATTGAGGCCACACGAGGTTAACTACCCGACTCATAATTTGGAATTGGCGGCAGTGGTCTTTGCTCTTAAGGTGTGGAGGCACTATCTGTATGGAGAAAAGTCAGTGATCTACACAGACCACAAGAGTCTTAAGTATCTGTTGACTCAGAAGGAATTGAACCTGAGACAGCGAAGGTGGGTGGAATTACTGAAGGATTACGATTGTTCAATAGAGTATCATCCAGGCAAGGCGAATGTAGTGGCGGATGCTCTAAGTCGGAAGGTAGTGTCGGATCTAAGGGCGATGTTTGCACATCTGAGCTTGTATGATGATGGAAGTCTGCTGGCAGAGCTGCAAGTTAAGCCGACATGGTTGAATGAAGTGAAAGAGGGACAGTTGGTTGATGATGAGTTAAGTGCTAAGCTACAGCAAGTACAAAATGAGGAGTTGGAAGATTATGGTATTAATGACGAGGGAGTATTGTGCTTCAAGGGTAAGGTCTGTATGCCTAAGAATGAGGAGTTGAGGCAGAGGATTCTTCAGGAATAGCATAGTAGCCCTTATGCTATGCATCCTGGAGGAAGCAAGTTATATCGAGATCTAAGGGAACAGTTTTGGTGGCCTGGACTTAAGAAGGAAGTTACCGAATTCGTAGGGAAGTGCTTAACGTGTCAGCAAGTTAAGGCTAAACACCAAGTTCCGTCAGGATTGCTTCAACCAATAGAGATTCCACAGTGGAAGTGGGAAAGAATCACCATGGACTTCGTTAGTGGGTTTCCCCTTACGCCTACTAAGAAGGACTCGGTGTGGGTGATAGTGGATCGGTTGACAAAGTCCGCGCATTTCATTCCAGTGCGGGTTGACTATTCTTTGCAGAAGCTGGCAAAGTTATATGTGGCGAAAATTGTGAGGTTGCATGGAGTTCTGGTATCGATTATTTCGGATAGGGACCCAAGATTTACGTCTCGGTTCTGGAAAGCACTACATCAAGCTTTAGGCACCAGATTAGACTTCAATACGGCGTTTCATCCACAGTCGGACGGTCAGTTTGAGCGAGTAATTCAGATGTTGGAGGATAAGTTGAGAGGCTGTGTGATAGACTTCAGAGGAAGTTGGGAAGAATATTTACCGTTAGCGGAATTTGCATACAACAACAACTATCAAGCTAGTATTCGGATGGCACCATATGAAGCGCTGTATGGACGGAAGTGTCGCACTCCTACGTGTTGGACAGAATTAGGGGAGCGTCAAGTTTTGGGTCTAGAGTTAGTGGCGGAATCTGAAGAGAAGGTTAGTGTAATTCGGCCACGATTAAAGGAAGCATCTGACAGACAGAAGTCGTACGCAGATCTCAAACAGAAAGAAATAGAATTTGCTGTGGGAGGTCAAGTGTTTCTTAAAGCATCGCCTTGGAAGAAGGTGATGAGATTTGGTCGGAAAGGGAAGTTAAGTCCAAGGTTTATAGGACCTTATCGGGTATTGAAGCGAGTTGGACCAGTGGCATACTAGTTAGATTTGCCACCGGAGTTGAAGCAGATGCATGACGTATTCCATGTTTCCATGCTACATCGTTATCGATCGGATCCATCTCATGTGGTACCAGTTGAAGAGGTGGAGCTAAGGCCAGATTTGTCCTACGAGGAGGAGCCGATTCAGATTTTGGAACGAGATGTGAAAGTGTTACGGAGGAAGTCAGTTCCTCTAGTCAAAGTGTTATGGCGAAATCATGGATCGGAAGAAGCTTCGTGGGAGCCGGAAGAAGCAATGCGACAACAATACCCTCACTTATTTCAGCTAGGTAATTTCGAGGAAGAAATTATTTTAAGGGGGGTAGAACTGTAATATCCTGGATTGTGGCTTATGCATTAATACTAAATTATATGAAATAGCATGCTTATGTGTGTTGTGAATGTGTATTATGAATTTTGTGAACCTTAGTGTGTAGCCAAATGCCTTAGGAATTATTTTATTTTTAAGTGTTAAGAGGAAGCTAAGCTTGATAGGGCCTTAAGAAAATAAATAGGGGGAAATTAGACACAAAGATGGGCTTGTCTAAGTGGCTTGGAGGCGCCACTTAAAGCCCAGGTAAGTGACGCCATATGCAGTACAAGGAGGTCTTGAGTTCGAGCGGCACAAGCAACATTTTGGGACTTATACTTTTCGGCAAAAAGAGTAGCAAGGGACAGTACTTAGGCTATATTTTAGGAGCTTAAATCCTTTTATTTTAAGAGATAAAAGGTGATAATTAATTAAGGTAAGGATTAATGGAAAAGAAGATGTGATAATTAAAAGATAAAGTTATCAGAATAGGGAGAGTTGGCCGATTGAGGGGCTCCTTGGATGGTATTTTCGGCCAAGGAAGGAAGGTAAGGTCATTTACTTTCTTTTCTTTCCAATTAAGCCTTTGCCGGATTCTTTAGTGAAGCTCTCTTCTCTTTTATTTTGTCAAAGCCGAATATTCCTTTCTCAAAATCCACCATTGCCGATTCCTCCTAGGTCCCATACTCTTCCATTG
The DNA here is from genome assembly GCA_005393395.2 of Gossypium australe. Taxonomy (NCBI): domain Eukaryota; kingdom Viridiplantae; phylum Streptophyta; class Magnoliopsida; order Malvales; family Malvaceae; genus Gossypium; species Gossypium australe. The sequence continues at coordinate 30,719,014 of CM016623.1, read as the reverse complement.
AAGCCGAATCATCATCATCAATCTTCCACTTCTTCTTTTCATAATCTTTCAAAAAGCCGAAAACAAGCTCTTTCTAGCCATAGCCGAATTTCTCTGTGGATTCAAGCTAGGGTGTAGTCGACTACAGCTTTAAGGGTAAGATCAATTGTTATTCGATCTTCAATCTTTTTCTTTCAGCCGAAATCTAGGAGCTAATCCCTTTTTGTCCTTTGGCCGAAACTTTGAAGGAGTGTTTCGAGATTTGCCTATTGTCGACTACAAGGAAGGATCATTCGGGATTTCAGATCTAAGGTAAGCAAGTAAGATCTTAGGCCGAAGGCCATTTGTTTTGGTCCAATAAGTGTTAAAATCGACATTAACAAAGGTTATGCAGAGATTTCGGCATCTCCATTGATCAGGAAGCGATCTCGGGATTTAGATAATCAAGGTAAGGGAGCCTTGATATTCGGCCAAGGGCCATTTATTATGATTTAATGTTAGAACTAGATCTAACATGTGCTCTGTAGGATTTCGACATCCTCATAAGCCAAGAGACTACTTTTCGGGATTTAAAATCGCAAGGTAAAGTATACATGTATATTCGGCCAAGGCCTATTTAGGGACTTAGATCTATTTCTTACCTATTCAAAAGCCGAAAACTAACCTGTAAAGTGATTTGGTGGCTAGCCGATTGCAAGGGTGAACATCACAAGTTTTTGGATTTGTTTTTTAATCCAATCGGCAACAAGGTAAGGTTATGGTTGCAATAATCCTTCGGGATTTGGTTATATCCGAATAGGTTTTTGCTAATATGCCTAGTATTGGCCGAATATAGGAACTAAAGGACCTAAAGCTTAGATCGGGATTTTCGGGATTCCAGCAAAAGCGTTAAGTAAACCAGGTGTGTACCCCACACTATGCCTTAATAGATTTTATGGTTATGTTTAATAAATGTGTTAATATGAAAGTGTAAGAATATGGCTAAGGTACCATGCAATGGTACAAAGTACTCAGGTACGTTTACCTACTCCTACTATGAGTATAGTATATGGCACATATGTGAATGTGATAAGAATGTGAAATAAGCCTTAAGGCATGATATTTGCATGATTTGTATGATATGGGGCATATGGGAAATTCTGATAAGGGGAAGTGATCTGGTGGTTTATACCACAAATATATGAATGTGGTGACTTCTGTCATGTAATCTAAATGTGGTGACTTATGTCACGAATAATTATCTGGTGGCTATGCCACAATATATATAAGGGCGATGAGCACGTCGTCTACAGCGACTGCCTTCGATGGTGTGTAGCGGATGGAGGGTCGACTTAGTAGTCCCCACGGTGTGATGGTTGGTACGGGTGATGTGTAGCGGATGGTATCTAGGATTGGGTTTGGGTTTGCATCATTAAAGTTAATTGTTATATGTACATGTATGATTTGATATGCCATAAATTGTTGGGACTTAGTGTTGGTTATACACATTGAGTCTGTTTGACTCACCCCGTTGGGGAAATCTTTTCAGGTGACACTCAGTAGATGGACCGGGTCAGCAGGAGCTTAGTGGTGGCCATGCTCAGCAAGAAATTTATTTTTATTTGGACTTTTTACTTTAAGTACTCTGAATTATTTTGGGTTTTGCTTTGATGTAATAAGGCCACTAGTACGAACTGTTTATGCATGCACTTAAATTATCTTATTATGACACGATTCTTATCAAATTAAAGTTAAACAATTTTTCTTAACAATAAATGAAAAATTGTTTTGACACCTAAATACAAATGATTTTCAATTTAATTAGCAAACACTAAAGACTCGATTTTTACCGGTAACTTATGATTTTGAAATATAACAATAAAGTTTTAACAAAACAAAATCTTTGAAAATAACGATGTTTTCAACTTGAGCCCAAATCAAATTTTTCTCTAAAATCACTTAAAGTTTTCCCAAGAAATAAACAAGTTTGAATCGTTTTTACTCGAGGAACATACCAGATCTGGTCGAGACTCGTGGGCCGGGTTTGGGGTGTTTCATCACCACCGTATAGCTATAGCCTACCATGCCCAAACGAATGACCAAGCAGAAATCTTGAACAGGAAAATCAAGACTATTTTGGAGAAAATAGTTCGGCCTAACCAAAAGGATTGGAGTATTCAGCTAAATGACGCACTTTGGGCTTATCGGACAGCATATACGGGACCAATTGGCATGACCCCATATCGGCTTGTTTTTGGCAAAGCTTGCCATCTTTCGGTAGAGTTGGATCATAAAGCTTATTGGGCTGTTCGACAATGCAATATGGAGTTAGAACCCACAGGGAGGGCAAGAAAATTAGACATCCAAGAATTAGAGGAAATTCGTAATGATGCCTATGAGAATGCTCGAATTTATAAGATAAGAAAAAAAATGTTCCATGACAAGAAAATATCTCGGAAGCATTTCTCGATAGGACAAAAAGTGTTACTTTACAACACCATGTTAAAATTATTCCAAGGTAAGCTTCGATTTCGATGGCAAGGACCTTTTATTAGGACCAAAGTATTCACACATGTTGCTGTTGAAATAAAGAGTGAAGAATCAGGAAATCGGTTCATAGTTAATGGCCAACGGTTGAAGTTGTTTTACGAGAATTCTCAAGCCCACATGGTTGAAAAACTTCAGCTGGAACCACCGTAGCACCATTTAAGGCGTCAAGCTAACGACGTTAAACAAGCACTTGTTAGGAGGCAACCCAATTTTTATTTTTTATTTATTTTATTAATTATTTACTTATTTTATTATTTTGGGTAATAATTCATTTCTCTTCTTTTATCTAGGTAAACCGAGGCGAAAATAGGAAGAAAAGGGAGAAAAAACTAAAAAAATTGGTATGGAATAACCCTTATCCTATCCCAATTCCAACCAGAAATAGCGCATCCCTGCCCATCACTACCCAAAACCTGCAGCCAAACGACCAACCCTTCAGCAAAACATCCATTCTATACACCCCAAAACCCTAAAAATTTATCCCATTTTTCACACAAACCCCCATCAGCCACCGCACCTTCTCCATCACCCCACACATCACCGATTTTTCAAGCACTATGGTAAGGACCCACAGTCGAGCCGCCGCCGAACCTCCCTTTACCGTCAACAACTGCCGGCGCCAATTTTCTGCACCCTAGAGCATCAACTTGGTCGACGGCGCATCCTACCCATCCTCCTCTTCGCCACACGACCATCCTCCCCGTCTTTTTCTCTGTCGCATGTGCCGACTGCGCCATCTTCCTTTTCTCTATTACGCACACCAATCGCACCGCAATCGCCGTCCTCCCCATCGACTACGCCCCTACATGACTCGCCTCCTCCTTCACCCTCATCCAATCCCTTGCTCTCCTCTTCTGCGTGCAACCCGCGCGCCGTCCCCTCGCCTGCCTCCTCACCACATGTCGCACCCTTTGTCCTCTAATTCGCGAACAGCCCACACACGCTGGTGCCTCCGACAGTCATGGCGACCATCACTCGTTACCAACCTGCGGTCGAACCTACCATTCTCGAGTGAATATTTTGCCGACGAAATGCAATTTACACGGTAATCTAACATTTACTTCCGCTACCGATCGGGACAGGTATGATCGTCTACGACATAAACAAATAGTGCCTTTCAAATGTTTATCAATATCTGTTTTGGCCGCTTTGCATATTTAAACTACTATTACAGATTAATTTCGCAATATTGGTTGGGTTGGAAATTTTAATATTACTCACTGCACTTATTATGAATTGGTTTTGGAATTTTATTCTACCTTTCATTTTCATGGGCAGAGACGAATTTTATTGGACACACCGGGCATTATAAAATTTCGGTTGCTTGGTACCATTCATAGTTTATCCATTACTGATTTTAATATTGCATTAGCTTTTGTGTTAGAGGAGTATACTATGTCCACCGATTATGAGAACAGTTTGTGTACTTTTTCAACAAACTTCAAGACTGTCGACGCCTTTGCTTTGTTAACTGATAATGTCGAAACCATTTATAGCCCTAAAACATCAAAGGATTTATGGTTTTGTAACCCTGCCTTGTGTTACATACATCGTTATTTGACTTATAATTTCTCAGGCAGATGCTCTGGCTACCGTCTCAAAGACAGAATTATTCTTTTTATGGTGTATGTACACCGATCGTCCGATAAATTTGGGCTATTGTTATGCGCTTCAATTTGAGAATGTTATAAATGCAAAGCGTCCTCTAATTTTAGGCTATTTTATTACACAACTGTTATTTTCTTTACATGGATCTAATGTTCCTATTTCAGACTTACATATTGCTTGCCAGACCGATCCATTATATGTTCGCTGCCTCGACTCGATGGGATTGCTTCTTGGCACCCCTTCTTCCTTTCGTTTTGTCCCTCCAAGTGTCCACTATTCGCCGGCTAACGAATCTTTTGGCAACAAAATGAGCACAACGTACCCAATCAAGAACGACCTACCATGACCGTTGAGCAATGTTTGGAGCACATCGAGGCACGACTCGGCACCCTCGGCCAGCAAATGGCTAATCTTATTGCAGCTTTGCGCCAACGATAGTAACTATATGTGGAGTACTTCTGAACTTTTCTTCTTCCGCCTATTTATTTCTTTTATTCCACATCGAGAACAATGTGTTTTAAGTAGGGGAGACATTCACATTCCTCATTATTTCTGTCATTTTATCCGCTATTTTTGTTGTTGCTGCTGCTTTGTGCTCATTGCTACCCATATATATTTTTAGAATATTCTGCCTCTTTTCATGCCCAAGATTTTTACCAGGACTTGCCCACTGTTTAACCTGCGAGCATGATTCTTGTCTAATGAGTTAGTTATGATTTTGCTAAGTTCAATTTCGTCTTCACTGTTTTATTTTTATTTGGCTAAAATAATTATGATTAATAGAGATAACCCTATCTTGCTTATAGTAAAATTGATTAAGTCTAAATGGAAAGAGAACACTTAACAAAATTGCATGCTAAAATTATGTTCATGACTATTAGGTGATTGTTGAAACTTTTTTTTTTGACACTTGATTGTTTTTTTTCCTAATCCTCCTAATTAAAATTCTGTTTCATTAATAATAAATTTTGATGTTTCCATGGTTATGAGCACAGCTTAAAACGTGATTGACTGAGCAACCGGGGTAGGGTGCTTGGGTTGTCATCCTATTTCACGTCAAAAAGTTGTGTGACGTGTTAGGTAAACTCCACTAACTGGGATTAAAATTTTTTTAGGAATATGTTGGGCTGAGTAACCGGGGTGAGGTGCTTGGCTGTCATCTCTCTTCGCGTTAAAATGTTCGATATGTTCTTAAGGAAAATATAATAAATTAGGAGTATGTTGGGCTGAGTAACCGGGGTGGGGTGCTTGGCTGTCATCTCTCTTCGCGTCAAAAGGTTCAATATATTCTTAAACAAATAATAATAATAATAATAATAATAATAATAATAATAATAATAATAATAATAATAATAATAACAATAATAACAAAAACAAAAAAAAATTGCATTAGGGGACCAAAGGTGGAAACAAATAGGGTGTCTTGGTAAGTTTTAGTAAATTACCTAATTTTCGTGAAATAATCCAAGTCAATTTTGATTTTTGTGTGATTAAATTGGAATACTTTTTCAGATTTACTTATTGTAAGCTAAAGGTTCTCTTTATTTTCATATGCATTAAGCCTAATTTTTATAAAACTTTGGAGTGATATTTCTTTCATGGCAAAATCTAAATTCCACAGTGGATAGGAACCATACTTGAGGGCAAGCATGAGCTAAGTAGGGGGAATTTGATAGTACTCTAGAATGACATATTTTTATGTATTAATTACATATTTATTTTGAGTATGATCCTACTAATTTGAGCTATTTATGGTTTTTATCTTGTAGGGACTAAATTGAAGGAAAAAGGAAATTTTGGGGCAAAAAGCGTGAATTTAAAGGTAAAATGGGTGAACATGTGAAGTAGGAGAGAAGTGGTGCTAGAAATGCAAAGTATGGAAGACTTGGAGAGCGAAAGTGTAAAGAAGAGATTTTATAAAACAAGACTCTATTTAATTTTTAATAATTATCCTAAATGGAGTTTGAATCGTTTGAAATTATAATTTGATTAAATCTTGAAAAAGGTAAATTTTGAAAAGGAAAATAATTTAAAAACTTAAATTTTGAAAACTTAAAATTTGGAGAAACTTTAAAACTTTGGAGAAACGAATTTTGAAATCTGAAATGGCTATTTCAAGTCGTGCCTTTCATTCTCAATTTGATAGCTTTTTATAGAAGGCTATTGCCTCTTTACATCTTTTGAAACGGGGAATTCAATCCCTTACATCTTTGAAAATTTGATTACATAATTGAAAACTTTCAGAGAATATATTCTCTGATTACAAAAATACAAATTACAGAGAATAATTACTATTCATGCATCAGAGAATCTTACTGTTCTTGCCAGGGAATATCTGCTGTTTGTACCAGAGAATATTTCCTTTTCACTTGTCTTTTCTTGCAGGGAATATTTACTATTTGTGCCAGAGAATATTTCCTGTTCACCGGTCTTTTCTTGCAGGGAATATTTACTGTTTGTGCCAGAGAATATTTCCTGTTCACCGGTCTTATCTTGCATCATTTTTTCTTGGTTCAGGTGATAGTTACCGAAGTGGTATCATCTGCAAGATCTATCGTTTTGATTGAAGACGCTGAAGACTTCTCATCTTCGGACTCGGAATCCATTGAGCTGAGCATTTTAGCCATGAGTTTTTTATATTCCTTCTTGGTCTTGGCTTGAGCTAACATCGCATTAGCTGTCGATTTTGCTTGGAGGAATTTTGCTGTGGTTTGATCCGGGGCTGCAGACTTATATAATCTCGGATTCTTGTTGAAAAAATTGTCCAAATATGTTGTAACACCCTAAAATCCGAGTATCAATATATATTGCATGTTTTGGTGTTTAGATTAGGAAGGAAAATTTTTCTTACTTCTTTTTCGTGTTATTATAGCCCTGAAGAAGAGTATAGAATTATTTAGGTATAGAATAATTTTTAGTTTTGAGAATTTATTGAAGTGGATCAAGTGACATTAATACTTAAGTTAATTTAAGTGTCAAAGAGTAGCATAAGATGAGTAAATGGCAAGGTGGTGTTGGCGCATGAGTAAATGCATGAGGGGAGTGGTTCAAATCCCTTGGATAGCATCTAGATAACTTTTATTTTTGCACTTGTATGGCAAGTGTCTGCCAAGCAACAAATATGGTAAGGTTGGACTTTTCATTTTTGGTAAGTAGACTAAAGGAATAAGGTAATTGTTAACTTATGGTATGGAATCAAGAAATTTTGGTAAGATAAGGGGACATAAGGCATGTATCAAGGAAAAGGTTTTGGAAACTATATCATGGTCATTTGACCATGAATTTGGACGGCATTGTGGACTAAGGGAGGGTTGGCCGAATATGTTAGTAGCTTGGCTAGGATTAGGAGTTAGTTTTTGGTCATTTCTAGCTTTTTGTGCAAAGTTTTGCAATTCTTTTCTCAACCTTTCTCCCTTGGCCGAAATTGAGCATTTGGTAAGCCTTAATCTTTTGACCATTTGGTAATTTTTGCCTATCACTCTAGTATTCTATTGTGTGCCTTTTCATAGTGCCGAAATTACCAACACCAAAGGTCATTCTTTTTCTTTTCTTTTCCCCATTGCCGAATACACAAGTGCTCCTAAACTCATCTCTTTCTTTCTCTTTTCTTCTCTTTGAAAACCGAAACATCCTCATCATCATCATCTTTTTCTCTTAACTTTTATTTCTTTTCAATCATACTTTCTCCATTACTTTCTCTCATGACCGAATGTTAGTGTACCCAAGGCCGAACCATTTTCTCTTTTCTTTGGTTAATCATAGCCAAATCCTCCATCATATATATACATTCTTCTCAATCATTTCTTTTCAACCGTGGACAATAGGTAAGAGTTCTTTTTAGTTTATTTTAGTTAATAGTTGTTTTGGCCGAATCTTGATGGTGGTATGAAGGAATCGAAATAATCGTTCATTCTATTAACGTTTTCATTGTTATACAATAGTGCGATAGTGGAAGACTGGAACTCAAGTGTTCGTGAGTATCATAGAACGTTGGAATCGATTTAAGGTGTTAAGAGAACATTTTGGTCGATTCTCATATTGTGGAACAAGGATATTTGTGGTAAGGAAATCTCACTCTTAAAACCTTTAGTCATATTTTCGATATATTATTAGGTTGGACTAATGATCTTTTGTCATTGAAGACAATCAAGATAGGGAAGAAAAGGGCGGTGTATAGTGTTCGGAAGAAGGGTGGTTCCGTTAATCCCCCTAAGTTTAAGCAAAGGGCTATTTCGGGAATCCGAGATTTTCCACCGGGTTGTGGACGCTCAACCGAGGAGAATCAATTGTTTGAAGTCGTTCGTACTCCCGAACCTTTGTTTGTTCGTGGATTTGCATCGGTTAACGAACCATCAATCGGGGAGAAACCGCAAGTGGAAGTAGTTCGAAATCCCGAGGGTAAAAGTTTAGACCGTTATTTCTAAGATTGGTTTTGTTAATAAAATATAGTGTTTTAATTTATCGTGATGCGTTTAGGTATCGACGAGCGGGAAAGTCTAGTTCTCACTATAACCAGGTGTGTAACTTCACACTTATCTCTCGGGTTAGATACCAAATCGTAAGTATTGTGATAAAATCGTAATTATGGCAAAATCGAAAAAATACGTAATAATGAATACTTTTGTGTAAAAGCATGAAAACGGTTAAAGACGGGAAAATTTCGAAAAATCTGCTAGATTGTAAAATTGGGCCGAAAATCTGCTAGATTGTTAATTGGGCCGAAAAATTGCTAGATTGTTAAATTGGGCCGAAAAATTGCTAGATTGTTAAATTGGGTCGAAAATCTTCTAGTTCGATATATGGGCCAAAGTTCGCTAGATTGCTAAATGGGCTAGATACTATTTTGTTTAATAGGCCCAAATGAAAAGTTTAATTATAGACCCATTTATAATATGGATTACTTGATAAACTATTAAATGACTATAGTTTGTTATGCATACATGATTGCATGGGACGGGATATTGGATGAAGAGAAGAAAGGCCTATGGCCAAAAATCTAGTTCGGTGGCTCTGCCACAAATTTTTATAGCTTAATGCCTCTAGTTCGGTGACTATGTCACAATCTAGTTCGGTAGTGCACTACAATATTATTTAAAAGGCTTAATGCCTACGATTGGTGTGTTTGGCGGGGTGGGTTGACTTGATCCCCACAGGTGTGTTGGTTGGTACGGGGGTGTGTAGCGAATGGAAATTAGGCTTGGTTGGGAAATTCATTTTTCACATGCATTTTATGTTATTTTATTTTATATTGTTAAATCTGCAATTGGGCTCAAGCCCAAATTAATGTCTCGATGATCTGGCCCTATAAAGGTGGTAAGTGAGTTACACACTGAGTTCTAAGTAACTCACCCGTTTTATTATCCATCTCAGGTAATGGAAATTGACGTGGACTTGGGCCGGGATGACTTCGTGGAGGCCATACTACGAACATGGGTTTTATAAACTATGAACTTTATTTAAGTTACTTATTTTAATTACTATTTTGGGTGTGATGTAATAAGGCCTCTATTTATATTTTTACGGATTTTTTTTTATGTGTGGATGGATTTAAATTTTGTTTTAAGACTTTTAATATGAGCTTATGTTAAATCTATAAGGTTTTCTTAGATATATTGAGTTTTATAACAAGTTGGTCACCTTAAATATTTTTTTTTTAAATTCTTTCGAATCCTTTTAAAACTACTTAAAGGTTTTGACAATTATATTCTAAATGATAAGATTTCAAACAAGTATTTTCTTAAATTATCAATTTTAAATCATTGGTCTTTATCTTTATTAAACTTTATTTCCAAAAAGGTTTTGAAGTATTATTTTACTTTAATCATTTGAGAAGGAAATGGATGTTTGATCGGTGTGACAAACCAAATCTCGTCTTAACGCATAGACCTGGTTTGGGGTGTTACATTTAATGGTATCAGAGCCAGTTTCAAAACTCGGCTGTGGTTTGGGTTCAACAATGATATTTGTTTGAAAAACAATTCAAATTTCTAGACTTTTGATTTAAAGGTAGTGTGGCACCATGAGCATCCTGCACCAAGTCAAGTAAGTATCTGTATATTGATTGTTATTATTATTGTGATACGATCATAGAAACACTCTAGAACTTCTAGTTTTAGGTGTTGAAAACCGTAGAGATTGAGACAATAGGATATGATTGCGAAAACAACTCTATCTCTTTTATATCATAAAATATCGCTAATAAACGCTGAAATAGTATTTTGATTCATAAAACTCCTAACTAGATTAAATCGAATTAGTCATTATGAGCACAAGAGGACGTGGTCGTGGACGCGGTAGACATGGCCGTGGTAGAGGACGAGGTGTTAGGGGCGTAACTGAAGCGCCGGGTCTTATGCCGGAAATGGATGCACCTGCGTCACTCGAGAGTGAGACGGAATCACATGATCATATGGAAGAAGATAATGCTTTGACACGAGCAATGCTGCGAGTCCTTGAAAGGGTCGCTGGAAATAGAACTGGGCCAACAGCTCGTGGGTCAATATCGGAACGATTGAAATCAAGTGGTGCTGAGGTTTTCAGAGGCGTCTCAGGTGTAGCTCCAAATGTCGTTGAATATTGGCTTGAGGCAATGGAGCGAATTATGGACGATCTTGAGTGCACGATGGAACAAAAACTAAGAGGAGGGGTGTCCTTGTTAAGGGATGAAGCATACCAATGGTGGCTTACTGTTCGAGAAGGCACTGAAGCTGCATTTGTTAATTGGGAATTCTTCAAAGCTTCCTTTCAGGGGAAATATGTGGGAACAAGTTATGTGGATGCCCGAAGGAAGGAATTCTTGAATCTGGTTCAAGGAAATAAGACGGTGGCAGCGTATGAGGCTGAGTTTTTACGTTTGAGTCGCTATGCTCGAACAATAGTGTCAACGGATCATGAGCGTTGTGTACGCTTTGAGGATGGGTTGAATGATGAGTTGCGGGTTCTGATAGCCCCACAACAAGTTAGAACTTTTGCCACGCTTGTGGAGAAAGTCAAGATAGCCGAAGAGGCTAAGAACACAGAACGTCAGAATCGGGAGAGAGTTAGAGGCAAGAGAGATATAAAGTATTCGGGTTCTTCAAAAAGGTTTCAGAAGAGGCCTCAGAATGATGAGCCAGCTCAAGGTAGAACACCTGTAGCTGTCTATCAGAGTCGAGACTATGCTGAATGTGGGAAACGACATTCTGGAGAGTGCTGGAAGAAAACGGGTGCTTGCTATAAATGTGGTTCAATGGATCATCAATATAGAAATTGCCCTCGACGTATGGATACAACTCAGGAAGCTCGTAATACTGATGCACAACCGGCATGAGGAACTCAGCAACCACCGAGAGGTCGTGGACCAGGTCGTGGTGGTAATGGGGCTGGACGTGGCCAAGGTGCAGCGGGTCGAGCCAATGGTCCTAGAAGTAACACGGATGCAAGACAGCCAGGGTTGGTGTATGCAGTCAGACGCCGCGAGGATGGCAATGCACCTGATGTGATAACTGGTACGTTCTTCATCTTTGATGTACCTGTTATTGCTTTGATAGATATTGGTTCTACCCACTCGTATGTTGCTAGCACCATATCTGGAAACTTGAAATTAGAATCTGAAATTTCCGATAGTGTGATGGAGGTAATTAGTCCTTTAGGACAGTCGGTGTTGGTAAATAAACTGTTTAGAGATGTGCCCTTAGAAAATTCAAGGAGAAATATTTTTGGCGAATTTGATGGAATTGCCTTTTGGCGAGTTCGATATCATTTTGGGCATGGATTAGTTGGTTAAGCACCGGGCGCAATTGGATTGTGCTGAAAAGCAGATGTCAATAAGAACTGTGGAGGATAAGGAAATAGTTATGATAGGCGAACGAAAGAATTACTTGGCAAATGTGGTATCTGCGTTAAAGGGGAAAAAGTTGGTGCGGAAAGGATATGGAGCATTTCTAGCTTTTATTAGTACTTTAGATGCTAAAGAGTTATCAGTGGAAGATGTGAGAACAGTGAAGGAATTTCCGGATGTATCCCCCGAAGAACTTCCTAGTATACCTCCAGATCGGGAAGTGGAATTTGGTATTGAGCTCTTGCCCAGAACGGCTCCAGTGCTCCTTATAGAATGGCACTGAAGGAGTTATCGGAGCTTAAAGCTCAAATTCAAGAATTGTTGGATCGGGGTTTTATTCAACCGAGTGTGTCTCCGTGGGGAGCACCAGTTTTGTTTGTTAAGAAGAAAGATGGGTCGATGCGTATGTGTATTGATTACAGGCAATTGAATAAATTGACGATCAAGAATAGGTACCCTTTGCCGAGAATTGATGACCTATTTGATCAATTGAAGGGAGCTTCAGTTTTCTCCAAAATTGATTTGAGGTCGGGTTATCACCAGCTTAAGGTGAAAGAAGCGGATATTCACAAGACGACATTCCGAACTCGTTATGGACATTATGAGTTTTTGGTGATGCTGTTTGGGTTGACCAATGCACCAGCTGTATTTATGGATATGATGAACCGGGTCTTTCAACCATTTTTAGACTGGTTTGTGGTAGTATTCATAGATGACATTTTGGTATATTCAAGGAATGAAGAAGAGCATGACTCGCATTTGCAAATTGTATTGCAGTTACTTCGAGATAATCAACTGTATGCCAAATTCAGTAAATGTGAATTCTGGCTAAGGGAAGTGACTTTCTTGGGTCATGTGGTATCAGTCGAAGGAATAAGGGTGGATCCTCGGAAGATTGAGGCTGTATTGGATTGGAAACCACCAAAGTCAGTAGCTGAGATTCGGAGTTTCTTGGGTTTGGCTGGTTACTATAGACGCTTTGTTGAGGGGTTTTCGTTGATTGCTGCACCCCTAACTAAGCTTTTGCGGAAGGGAGAACTGTTTTTATGGACCGATAAACAGCAAGAAAGTTTCGAGAAATTGAAGAAGATTTTGACGGAAGCGCTAGTACTGATTCAACCTGAGGCTGGAAAGGAGTTTATAGTTTACTGTGATGCGTCACATACGGATTTAGGTTGTGTACTGATGCAAAATGGGAAAGTGGTGGCTTATGCTTCTCGTCAGCTGAGACCGCACGAAGTAAACTACCCTACTCATGATTTGGAGTTAGCTGCGGTAGTGTTTGCTTTAAAGATTTGGAGGCATTACCTTTACGGTGAAAAGTCTATCATCTATACGGATCACAAGAGTCTTAAGTATCTTCTTACTTAGAAAGAATTAAACTTGAGACAGCGAAGATGGGTGGAACTGTTAAAAGATTATGATTTCACAATCGAGTATCATCCGGGAAAGGCTAATGTGGTAGCAGACGCGTTAAGTCGTAAGGTGGTATCTGATTTAAGAGCAATGTTTGCCCATTTGAGTTTGTATGAGGATGGTAGTCTGATAGCGGAACTTCAGGTGAAGCCTCTATGGTTAGAACAAATCAAGGAAAAGCAAATATTAGACAAAAAGTTGGGACTCTTAATTCTTCAAGTTGAAAATGGTGGAATAGAGGATTTTGGTATTAACACGGAAGGTGTGTTGTGTTTTCGTGGAAGAGTTTGTATGCCTAAGGACTCAGATATGAGGCAAATGATTCTAACGGAGGCGCATAGTAGCCCTTATGCTATGCACCCCAGAGGAAATAAGATGTATCGGGATCTTCGTGAATAGTATTGGTGGCCAGGGTTGAAGCGTGAGATTTCTGAATTTGTGGGAAAATGTTTAACTTGTCAGCAAGTGAAGGCGGAGCATCAATTGCCGTCAGGTTTATTACAACCGGTAAAGATTCCTCTTTGGAAATGGGAGCGGATAACAATGGATTTTGTTAGTGGGTTACCTTTAACACCTACTAAGAAAAATTTTGTTTGGGTAATTGTTGATCGTTTGACGAAGACTGCTCATTTTCTACCAGTTCGTACGGATTACTCGTTACAGAAGTTGGCTAAGCTGTATGTATTTGAAATCGTGAGGTTGCATGGGGTACCCGTGTCTATTATATCAGATAGGGATCCTAGGTTTACATCACGGTTTTGGAAAGCTTTGCATGAAGCTCTGGGAACAAAGCTAAACTTTAGTACGGCTTTTCATCCTCAGTCAGATGGTCAGTCGGAAAGAGTAATTCAGATTCTGGAAGACATGTTAAGGGGATGTGTAATTGACTTCAAAGGTAGTTGGGAGGATTTTCTACCGCTGGCAGAATTTGCTTATAACAATAGCTATCAATCTAGCATTCAGATGGCACCCTACGAGGCATTGTATGGTCGTAGGTGTCGTTCTCCTATTTGTTGGACTGAATTGGGCGAACGATAGATGCTAGGTCCTGAGTTGATCTCTAAAACGGAAGAAAAAATATAAGCTATTCGAGCACGGTTAAAGGAAGCTTCAGACAGACAGAAGTCGTATGCAGATCTGAAGCGTAGGAGTATCGAGTATGCTGTGGGGGATCAAGTTTTCTTGAAGGTCTCACCTTGGAAGAAGATTTTCAGGTTTGGGAAAAAGGGCAAATTGAGTCCTAGATATATTGGACCATATCGTGTGGTGAAGCATGTTGGTCCAGTGGCCTATAAGATCGAATTACCTCCGGAATTGAACCAAATTCATAATGTTTTTCATGTTTCCATGCTGAGGCGCTATAGATCGGATCCTTCGCACATAGTACCAGTTGAAGAAGTGGAGTTGAATTCAGACTTGCCTTTTGAGGAGGAACCAGTGGAAATCTTAGATCGAGATGTTAAGGTGCTAAGAAAGAAAATCGTGCCGTTGGTCAAAGTTTTATGGCGTAATCACGGAGCGGAGGAAGCTACGTGGGAGCCTGAGGATGCAATTCGGCAACAATACCCTCACCTTTTTCAACCAGGTAAATTTCGAGGACGAAATTTTCTTTAAGGAGGGTAGAGTTGTAACACCTTAAAATCTGAGTATCAATATATATTGCATGTTTTGGTGTTTAGATTAGGAAGGAAAATTTTTCTTACTTCTTTTTCGTGTTATTATAGCCCTGAAGAAGAGTATAGAATTATTTAGGTATAGAATAATTTTTAGTTTTGAGAATTTATTGAAGTGGATCAAGTGACATTAATACTTAAGTTAATTTAAGTGTCAAAGAGTAGCATAAGATGAGTAAATGGCAAGGTGGTGTTGGCGCATGAGTAAATGCATGAGGGGAGTGGTTCGAATCCCTTGGATAGCATCTAGATAACTTTTATTTTTGCACTTGTATGGCAAGTGTCGGCCAAGCAACAAATATAGTAAGGTTGGACTTTTCATTTTTGGTAAGTAGACTAAAGGAATAAGGTAATTGTTAACTTATGGTATGGAATCAAGAAATTTTGGTAAGATAAGGGGACATAAGGCATGTATCAAGGAAAAGTTTTTGGAAACTATATCATGGTCATTTGACCATGAATTTGGACGGCATTGTGGACTAAGGGAGGGTTGGCAGAATATGTTAGTAGCTTGGCTAGGATTAGGAGTTAGTTTTTGGTCATTTCTAGCTTTTTGTGCAAAGTTTTGCAATTCTTTTCTCAACCTTTCTCCCTTGGCCGAAATTGAGCATTTGGTAAGCCTTAATCTTTTGACCATTTGGTAATTTTTGCCTATCACTCTAGTATTCTATTGTGTGCCTTTTCATAGTGCCGAAATTACCAACACCAAAGGTCATTCTTTCTTTTCTTTTCCCCATTGCCGAATACACAAGTGCTCCTAAACTCATCTCTTTCTTTCTCTTTTCTTCTCTTTGAAAACCGAAACATCCTCCTCATCATCATCTTTTTCTCTTAACTTTTATTTCTTTTCAATCGTACTTTCTCCATTACTTTCTCTCATGACCGAATGTTAGTGTGCCCAAGGCCGAACCATTTTCTCTTTTCTTTGGTTAATCATAGCCGAATCCTCCATCATATATATACATTCTTCTCAATCATTTCTTTTCAACCGTGGACACTAGGTAAGAGTTCTTTTTAGTTTATTTTAGTTAATAGTTGTTTTGGCCGAATCTTGATGGTGGTATGAAGGAATCGAAATAATCGTTCATTCTATTAACGTTTTCATTGTTATACAATAGTGCGATAGTGGAAGACCGAAACTCAAGTGTTCGTGAGTATCATAGAATGTTGGAATCGATTTAAGGTGTTAAGAGAACATTTTGGTCGATTCTCATATTGTGGAACAAGGATATTTGTGGTAAGGAAATCTCACTCTTAAAACCTTTAGTCATATTTTCGATATATTATTAGGTTGGACTAATGATCTTTTGTCATTGAAGACAATCAAGATAGGGAAGAAAAGGGCGGTGTATAGTGTTCGGAAGAAGGGTGGTTCCGTTAATCCCCCTAAGTTTAAGCAAAGGGCTATTTCGGGAATCCAAGATTTTCCACCAGGTTGTGGACGCTCAACCGAGGAGAATCAATTGTTTGAAGTCGTTCGTACTCCCGAACCTTTGTTTGTTCGTGGATTTGCATCGGTTAACGAACCATCAATCGGGGAGAAACCGCAAGTGGAAGTAGTTCGAAATCCCGAGGGTAAAAGTTTAGACCGTTATTTCTAAGATTGGTTTTGTTAAAAAAATATAGTGTTTTAATTTATCGTGATGCGTTTAGGTATCGAAGAGCGGGAAAGTCTAGTTCTCACTATAACCAGGTGTGTAACTTCACACTTATCTCTCGGGTTAGATACCAAATCATAAGTATTGTGATAAAATCGTAATTATGGCAAAATCGAAAAAATACGTAATAATGAATACTTTTGTGTAAAAGCATGAAAACGGTTAAAGACGGGAAAATTTCGAAAAATCTTCTAGATTGTAAAATTGGGCCGAAAATCTGCTAGATTGTTAAATTGGGCCGAAAAATTGCTAGATTGTTAAATTGGGCCGAAAATCTTCTAGTTCGATATATGGCCCAAAGTTCGCTAGATTGCTAAATGGGCTAGATACTATTTTGTTTAATAGGCCCAAATGAAAAGTTTAATTATAGACCCATTTATAATATGGATTACTTGATAAACTATTAAATGACTATAGTTTGTTATGCATACATGATTGCATGGGACGGGATATTGGATGAAGAGAAGAAAGGCCTGTGGCCAAAAATCTAGTTCGGTGGCTCTACCACAAATTTTTATGGCTTAATGCCTCTAGTTCGGTGACTATGTCACAATCTAGTTCGGTAGTGCACTACAATATTATTTAAAAGGCTTAATGCCTACGATTGGTGTGTTTGGCGGGGTGGGTTGACTTGATCCCCACAGGTGTGTTGGTTGGTACGGGGGTGTGTAGCGAATGGAAATTAGGCTTGGTTGGGAAATTCATTTTTCACATGCATTTTATGTTATTTTATTTTATATTGTTAAATCTGCAATTGGGCTCAAGCCCAAATTAATGTCTCGATGATCTGGCCCTATAAAGGTGGTAAGTGAGTTACACACTGAGTTCTAAGTAACTCACCCGTTTTATTATCCATCTCAGGTAATGGAAATTGACGTGGACTTGGGCCGGGATGACTTCGTGGAGGCCATACTACGAACATGGGTTTTATAAACTATGAACTTTATTTAAGTTACTTATTTTAATTACTATTTTGGGTGTGATGTAATAAGGCCTCTATTTATATTTTTACGGATTTTATGTGTGGATGGATTTAAATTTTGTTTTAAGACTTTTAATATGAGCTTATGTTAAATCTATAAGGTTTTCTTAGATATATTGAGTTTTATAACAAGTTGGTCACCTTAAATATTTTTTTTAAATTCTTTCGAATCCTTTTAAAACTACTTAAAGGTTTTGACAATTATATTCTAAATGATAAGATTTCAAACAAGTATTTTCTTAAATTATCAATTTTAAATCATTGGTCTTTATTTTTATTAAACTTTATTTCCAAAAAGGTTTTGAAGTATTATTTTACTTTAATCATTTGAGAAGGAAATGGATGTTTGATCGGTGTGACAAACCAAATCTCGTCTTAACGCATAGACCTGGTTTGGGGTGTTACATATTTTGAATCATATTTTTCATCATTAAACTTTTCCCACCATTTAGTTCTAAAGTTTCGAACTAGTAATGGAATTCTAGTACATTGATCTTGCTCATAGGAGTAATTCCAAGAAACAATCTAAGAAATGCATAGTTTTGAGGAAAAATGGATTGTTCTGTAAATGTGCTTTTGGTCTGGTTCAGGGTAAAATTTGTCAAAGAACTTGGGCTATAAATTTTGAATTTTTTCTGGTAGGATCTCAAAAGATGAAGGTCCATACCAATTCCACCATTCTTGGAACCAGTTTGGGAATTTGAATTGGATACCGTATTTGAAATATATGAGCCAAGAATGTCTCATGTGCTTGTTGTTTATTAAGAAGGCATTGTACCATGCCATTTGGTAATCCCAATATGTAAAATATGGGTAGTGGTCAATTTTGGTGGTAAATTTGGCTGGAAATTTCTTTGGGGAATTTGGGTTTTCACTCCAATCCCTTGGTCGAAGTATTTTTAGTATTTGGGCTGTTGAATGGGTAATAAAATTTGGATCTTTTGGGTCTGTGTAGTTTTTGAACAACACTGATCCAGTTTGAACCAGTATGTTTTCATAATACTGTTGGGGTTTTTGAGAATCCAATGGTTTGAAATGCCATCCATTGAAAAGTTCTTTTGCAAGTAAATGTAGAGGTTTTTCTGGAAATTCTTCCTCCATAACAAGAATTTTTTCAAAACATTTGTTTGGAAAATATTGTGAGGATTTTTGTGTAGCAGTCTGTGAAGATACTGCTATTTCTTTTGGAAAAACTTCTTGGAGAGATGTCTCTTTTAAAACATTTTTGAGAGATTTTGGTTTGTGTAAAACAATCTCTTTATTTTTTGAAATCTTTGCTGCTTCACTAGCAATTTGTTTGAGAGGAGTTTCCTCTTTCATTTGAGAACAGGCCAATGCCACTTCTGGAGATTGAGAAGGGGACTCAATCCTTTTTTTGATTTGAGAACCAATTTCATTTGGATCTTGTGCATCTTGAACGATTGTATTTTTGGAGGATTTTGATGATGATGATGATTTCTCATTTTCTTCTTCATGGCAAATTTCATACCATGACTTAATTGGCTTTGAGGAAATTTGGGTTTTGGATGACTCTCCTATTTTTCCTTTTCCTGTCTCGGGGTTTGGGTGGCATTTTTGAAGAAACTCTCTGGTGAGAAAATCAGGCAAAGGATTAGTTTCTCCTTTGATGTATTCAATATCAAAATCAAATATACTCAAAATTGCTTGCCATCTTGCAAAAATCTGTTTTGAGGCAATATTTTGAACATCTTTTTGTAAAACTTCTTTTGCTGATTTGCAATCGATTCGTAAAAGAAATTTTTGATTTAATAAATCACTTTGGAATTTTGTAATGCATAAAACAATTGATAAAATTTCTTTTTTAATAGTACTATAGTTTTGCTGAGTTGGATTCCAGTATCTGGAAGTAAACTGGACTATTTGCTCTTTCCCCCCGTTAACTTGTTTTAGGATCCCACCATATCCTACTTCAGAAGCATCTGTTTCTACGATTTTGGGGGCATTTGGATCGGCTAAATATAAACAAGGAAGCTTAGTGATTTGTTTTTTAATTTGGGTGATAATATTGGTGTGGTCATTCGTCCAAGGTTGTGGATTCTTTTTGAGCCTATCATATAACGGTTTACATAATTTGCTAAGACCCGGATAAAAATCTATGACATAATTAAGGCTTCCTAAGAATCTTTGTAATTGGATTTTGTCAAGGATTTGGTCTGGGAATTTGCTAGCAAATTCTATGGATCTTTCTATTAGGGTAATGGTTCCTTGGGTAATGTAATGACCTAAAAACCTTACTTTGGTTTGGAACAAACTTATCTTGGATTTAGAAACTACTAAACCATTATTTTTTATGACTTTTATAACATCCTGAATTTTTGGGCCTATGCGTTTAATGGGTGAACATGTGTAATGTGTTATTTTAACTATTAGGTGTCCAAATTGGGCTCAAGATGTGGTCAAGGCCTTGGTGAAATTTTTGTTTGGCACTATAGAGTTTTAAAAGGTGGTATCTGTGTTTAAATTATCAAAATGGGCTTGTGGCCCAGTGGTCAGTGGCGCCACTTAGGGAGCAAGGAGGTGACGCCACACAAGGGAGTAAGGGGCCCAAATTTAAGTTTCATGGAGCCCAATTCTTTTAATTCAAGCTAGCTAATTTTAAGCATTAGGGTTAGGTGGAGTGGATGGCAACAAGGCTATTATTTAGGGGATTTTTAATGTTTAAAATATGTGGATATTATGCTGATAAAGGAAGGAGGAGTTGGAGCTAATTAAGTCTCTTTTAGATGAGTTAGTAGATTAAGATAAAGGAGAAAAGATAGGATTTATCTGCAAGGTTAGGTAAGTGCCGAAATTTCTATAAATAGGGGGGGATAGCTAATCAATTCTGGCATTTGAACCCTACTCTTTCTTCTCTTCCTGTGCCGAAAATTTGAAGGCCATCTCACTTGTTTTCTTTTCTCATCTTTTCTCTTCCAAAAGCCGAAAATCACCATTGTTTTCTCACCTTTTCTTTCTTTGAAATTTCCTTTTAGCCGAATCTTCTGATCTCCATTGTTATCCTTCTCCCATTCACTAAAAGCCGAAACTCCCCATTGAATTCTTCTAAAAGCCGAAAAACACATCAGCCTTCTTTTGTTCATACTTTTTCGGGATTTTCTTAAAAGCCGAAATCCCTAGATTTTATCTCCTGTGATTGTTGAAATCCTTATGCGGTGTCTGCTTGTGCCGAATCTTGAAGAAAACTATAGGTAAGTGTCGATTAGTGAGATTTCAATCTTTTTCTGGCTTTTTAGGGACTTTAGCCGAATGGCTATAAGGGAACTAATCTTAAGTTTTTCTCTTATTTGCGACATTCCGGGATTTGAATGGGATTCATTTGCTTAGATCTCTAAGTCAGAGTTTAGTAACACTCGAATCGTGTTACTTTCGGGATTTCAAGGTAAGGAGATCTATTGTTTTTAGCATGTAAATTCGGGTAGTTATTAATCCTTGGCCGAATGTAGGGGAGCCCAAATTTTCGTATTTTTCCGGCTTTTGAGCAAGGTTTTAGACTAAGGGTTGTAGATCCAGATAGTAAGGATTTAACTAAGGGAGTAAAATTGCGCAATATCAGGTGTGTAACACTTCCTCACCATTTAGATTGCCTGTTAAAATAAGTTATAAATCTGTTATATTCTGATAAATGTCGAAATCTCGGCATCATGTTATAAATCTGTTATATTCTGATAAATGCCGAAATCCCGGCATCATGGTTGAAACTCGAGGAGGGTAAAAGTGAATCACCAGGTTAGTGATCTCTGTCATTCCTAAGTGAATGTTCTTGTTAAGGTGACATAAGTGATAAGTATTATATTTTCTGTGATTGCATGGGGTTGGGTTTATTGAAAGGGGAAGTGTTCTGTTGTAGCGGCTTCTGCCGTGACCTGTTGTAGCGGCTTCTACCGTGACCTGTTGTAGCGGCTTCTGCCGTGACCTGTTGTAGCGGCTTCTGCCGTGACCTGTTGTAGTGGCTTTTTCCATGATCTGACGATAAGTAGCATGTCTGCCATCAATGGTGTGTAGCGGTGTGGGTTGATTGTAGAAATCCCGAATGGTGTGACTGGCAGGTAAGGGTGGCGTGTAGCGGATGGAAACCTAGGATTTGGGTTGGGCTTTGCATATTTTCTGATATATTATATTTTGTTATATGTTCTGTGGGGTTAAGGCCCAAATCTAATGGTGCATGAGGGTTGCACACTGAGTCTCGCGACTCACCCTATTATTTAAACAATTTCAGGTAGCACCTAGGCATCGGACTGGGCTGGAGAGGAGCGCGAGGTGGCCATGCGAGAGATTATTTGAACTCAGCAAATGTAATATCCCGGGTTAGGGGCTGTTCCGTTGTTGCATGTTCTGCATGTTGTTAGTATGCTATGTTGCTATTTCTATGATTCCGGGGCTTAATTATAGCCTAGGTGTATGCCTGAGTAAATGGGGAAATTTTGGTTTTTGGGTGTTAAGTGAAGGGAGCTGAGGAAGCTGGGGTTTAAGAATTATTTTCGTGGTTTTATTGCACAAATAAAGTGTTGGCAAAGTGGTTGAGCAAGGTGCTACTTGGGAGCTAGGTGGCGTCATTCACAGGGGGTGGAGGCCTTGTGTTCGAGCTGCGGAGTGGCCATTTTTGGCACTCTTTTTGGACGGCATGGAGGAAGAGGTTGGGAGCAACTTGAATTCCTCCTATGACTTGGTCTCCACTTTCAAATGGAAGGTGTGGAGTGAAGATAGGAGTGTGACTTGGTCCACTCAATTCAAATGAGTGTATGGGAGCTTTTGGGGGGATATGGCCGAATATTTGGGGGAGTTTTGGGGAGTGGCCGGTTGTGGTAGTAAGTGGGAAGACTAGGCCGAAATTCTATTTGGCATTTTGTTGTTTCGGTCAAAAAGGTAGTGAACAAAATTTCTTCTTTTGTCAATAGCTTAAACCGAAAATTCCAGAGAGTCTCTTATTCTTTTCTTCTTGGAAAAACCGAAATACCAAACCTCTAAGGCTTGCCGAATTTGTTTTGCTTTTCTTTCAACCTTCTTGTAGCCGAATGCACTCTTGCATTTTCTCTTCTTCTTCACCTGCATAAGCCGAAACTAGTACCAATTGTCTTCTTATTCATTTTCTTCTCTCTTCTTGAAAAACACTAGTGCCGAAACTCACCATTTCCCCAACCGATTTCTCCATTCTTCTTGTCCATCTTTTTGGTGTGCCGAACCCATATCAACTTGCCAAACTTTCTTTTGTTCTTCTCAAAACCTGTTGCCGTAATCCCTAATTCTTCTCTTGTTTACACTCCATTTCTCACCTTTGGAAGCCGAATATAGGTGTGTGTAAAACACCAAGGCCGAACCTTCTCTCCCTCTCCCTAGTGGTTTCTTGGTTGAATATTTGGTTGGTGTTGGTAAGTGCAAGGCCGAATGGCCATATCTCCCTCTTGCGATCTTTGTTGGTTATGTTTTGGTTAAGGGCCGATTATGGCCAGGTTGGAAGGGTGTTAACCGTTTGGTTTAATCTCTTCATTATAGGGTCTTTGGATTGCGGAATCAAGCGGAAGAAGTCATTTCTCTGTTAACCAATTGGTAAGTGAGGGGTAAGTAATTGGAATGTTATTGTGAGTTCAATCCTTAGACTTCGGTTAAGATTATTCAAGTGTTTTAACAGTTCTCTTTTTAGGGGTGACCGATTATCAAAGGGGCTATTAGTTGGTTCGGGTTTGGTAGGAAACCAAACATTTGCAAGGTAAGGGTTCAAGCATTAACCCTTTTGGTCTATGTGGTTGTTGGCCGAATGTCATAGTGCCTAATTCTATGTTGGCCGATTGTTTTAGGGGCTTGATAATCAAGGGACTCAGAGTGATTCGTAGGGATCTTTAGACTCGGTTTTACCAGGTGTGTAACTAACACACCCTCTACTTAGTAATGTTCTTAATAAACCTGATTGCTTAATAAAATTTAAACAGTGTGAAGGATAATTGGATACCCAAAAAGGGGTATGAGTACGATTCGGGTAAGTTGTTCTATGATGAGTATTAAAAATGGTACCGGATATCATGATTTATGTTATGCATGCTATGAGTTGTAATGCTTGATATGTTGGCATGATATGCATGGATTGTATGAGGTACATAATTCCATGAGTATGATATGTATGGGTGATACGAGAGGAGGGAGCAGTGATATATTGTGCTGACGAGCACCAGTGCTTTGGTAGCACACTTTGTGACTTTGGGTCACCAGAGGTTTGGCACCTCCAGAGGTTTGGTACCTCAGCGTCTCGTCCCAGTGGCTCAGTACCACAGTGGGTTGGCCCCACAGATGATTATACGGGATTGACGCCAGTGTTTTGGTAACACACGATGGGTTGGCCCCATCACCAGATTTGTGACTACGGTCACCAGTGCTTTGGTAGCACATTGTGTCTTTGGGACACCAGAGGTTTGGCACCTCATTGCGACTTGTCCCTGTGGTTTGACCACCGTGGGTTGGCCCCACTTGAGATATGGGATCGTCTGCTAGTGATTTGGTATCACACGATGGGTTGGCCCCATCATTGGATTCGTGACTTCGGTCACCAGTGCTTTGGTAGCACATTGTGTCTTTGGGACACCAGTGCTTTGGTAGCACATTGATGGTTATTGTGTCTTTGGGACACCAGTGCTTTGGGAGCACATTGTGACTATATGTCACCAGTGGTTTGGCACCACCAGTGGTTTGGTACCACACGGGGTAGAAAAGGTGATATGGATGGTTAGGATCGGGTTGCATTAATCATGTTGCTATGTATGATGTGTGTTAGCATGTTGTTTCTTCGGGAGCGGGATTTACACACTGAGTCACTCGACTCACCCTCTCCTTTGACATTTCAGGTGACTCGTAGACGCGGACTTGGAGCCGGGATGGACTCGGGGTGCACATGCCATGCTGAATAAAGTTTTTACTCAGACTCTATAACTTTTGGTACTTTAGCTTATTACTTTAAATTGGGTTTTATTTCGGATTGTAAAAGGCCTTTTAAGTTATGTTTTATGCTGTCCATGGTTTAAGTTGATTTTGATATACCTTAACAAAATAACTCGGAATAAAATCCGATAAAATTGGAAAGATAATGTTTTCAAACTATAACGCAAGGTGTTTTTAAACTATACCATCGGGTATCACACTAAGTCTTTTTGATAAACAAATTCAACTGGTTTCCAATTCTAACTTGTAATTCACCTAAGTTTAAAAGTGTTTTATGTATCACTAAGACACTACTGAGGTTTTAAATGGTTTAAACTCGTTTTAACTATACATTCTGGCTAAGTTTTCAAAATCTCTGGGTTTCGAATACATCAACTGTTTTTCAAATACGACTACCCAAATTTTGTTTCAAGTACACCATGTTTTCATCCAACTTTTAAACGAAAAATCTGAACCTCTTAGAAACAATTTTCCCCGTAGCATACCAGATTCGGACGTGGTGTCTTGTCCGGGTTTGGGGTGTTACATTTGTGGTATCAGAGCCAAGTTCAAAGGCTCGGCTGTGGGCCTGAGGCCCAAAATGGTTTTCAAAAGTCTGTTTAAATGTTTGTTTGAAAGTATGGTTTTGAAAGGCATGGCACCGAGTCTCCGGCACCAGTTCGCCCAGGTAAGTACCCCGAACTATTCTTTGTGAGTTGATTGGATGTGATATGATTGATTATTAGTCATAGTATGCTACCTTAGAGATTGAAACTGATAGGATTCTGTGAACTCGCGAGAACAAATCCTCTTTAATGTTCATAAGACTTGCCTTTAAACAAGTGGAATAAACACTGATGCATAAAATTCTTAATCAGATACGTAGAAAGATTTGACATGAGCACTCGAGGTGGACGTGGTCGTAATACTCGTGGTAGAGGTAGGGGTAGGATGACGGTTTCTGAGCCCGTAGGATCTGGGCAGGGTTCAGAAAATGAGATACCGGTTCCGCCACCAGCTGGAGGTGGTGAGTTCCAAGACCAGACCGGGGATGACGCAGTGTCACAGGCGATGCTGCGAGTGTTGGAAAGGGTAGCTGGGGCAAGTGGTGGTGCAGGAGTTAGGAAATCTGTTCCTGAGCGACTCCGGGCTAACGGAGCCGAATTCTTCCGAGGTGTATCGGGTGTTGCTCCTAGCACTGCTGAGTATTGGCTGGAGGCAACTGAGCGGATCATGGATGATCTGGACTTGACGGCTGAAGAGAAGCTGAAGGGGATCGTGTCGCTTCTCCGGGATGAGTCATATCAGTGGTGGCTCACGGTTCGGGATAGTGTGGCAGCAGAGGATCTGACATGGGATTACTTCAGAGCTGCGTATCAAAAGAAGTACATCGGGGCTAGTTACATCGACTCCCAGAGAAAGGCATTTCTGAGGCTTGTTCAGGGGAGTAAATCTGTTGCTGAGTACGAGGCTGAGTTCCTGAAGCTGAGTAGGTATGCCAGAGGCATTGTAGCCACTGAGCATGAGAGGTGTGTTCGTTTCGAGGATGGTCTGCGAGACGAGTTGAGGCTGCTGATTGCTCCTCAGCAGGAGCGCGAGTTTGCTGTCTTAGTTGAGAAGGCTAAGGTAGCCGAGGGTGTTAAGGAGTCAGTGAGGCAGAGCATGGACAGGAGTAGGCTTAAGAGGAGCTTTGGGTCTTCTGGTTCGTCGGGTAATCCGCAGAAGAGGGCTAGACGGAGTGGGCAGAATCAGTCTGCTAGGTTTGTTGCTGCTAGACAGGGACCGCCGCAGTGCAATCAGTGTGGGAAATCTCATTGGGGTGGCTGTTGGACTGGAGGTAAGGGTTGCTTCGAGTGTGGTTCTCTGGAGCATCGCATAAGGGACTGTCCGCGTAGGATGGCCAGGATTCAGTCTGAGAGTCGGGGCCGTAATCAGTTCAGAGGTAATGGACCGCCACCGCAGAGGGGCCGTGGCAATGGCAGAAATGGTAATGGTTCTGGTCGGGGCCGTGGAGCACCGGGCAGAGGTGCAGGTAGTTCTGAGGCTAGGCAGCCGGGATTAGTATATGCTGCGAGGCGCCGAGAGGAGGGCGACGCACCGGACGTCATAACCGGTACGTTCTTGATTTTTGGTACTCCTTATACTACTTTAATTGATGTGGGTTCTACGCACTCTTATGTTGCCAGTAGTATAGTAGAGACAATGGACTTAGACTCTGAGATAACTTCTAGGCAGATGACTGTGATTAGCCCTCTAGGTCACTCTGTAGTGGTAGATAAACTGTTTAGAGAGGTACCTCTAGAACTCCAAGGGGTAGTGTTTGCTGCTGATCTGATGGAACTGCCGTTTGGGGAGTTCGATCTGATTCTGGGGATGGATTGGTTGGTCAAGTATCAGGCGAGGTTGGATTGCGCGGCCAAGCGCATGGTTCTTAAGTCGGGTGATGGTGTTGAGGTGGCTATGATAGGTAATAGGAGAGATTACTTATCAAATGTGGTATCTGCTCTGAAAGCGGAGAAGATGGTTAGGAAGGGCTGCGAAGCGTACGTGGTTCATGTGTATGCCTTGGAGGCTAAAGAGTCTGCTGTTGGGAAGGTTCGTACTGTTAAGGAATTTGCTGATGTGTTTCCTGAGGAACTTCCGGGTTTGCCGCCAGATCGAGAGGTAGAGTTCGGGATTGATCTGTTACCCGGGACTGCGCCAGTGTCTATTGCTCCGTACAGGATGGCACCAAAGGAATTGGTGGAGCTTAAGGCTCAGATCCAGGAGTTATTGGATCGAGGTTTTATCAGGCCAAGTGTTTCGCCGTGGGGTGCGCCGGTATTATTCGTTAAGAAGAAAGATGGTACAATGCGGATGTGCATAGACTACCGCCAGTTGAACAAGCTGACGATTAAAAACAAGTATCCGTTGCCACGGATAGATGACTTGTTTGATCAGCTGAAGGGTGCTGCGGTATTTTCGAAGATCGACTTGAGATCTGGGTATCACCAGTTGAAGGTTAAGGAGGCTGATATCCATAAAACAGCGTTTCGGACTCGGTATGGGCACTACGAATTCCTGGTAATGCCGTTCGGGTTGACTAACGCACCGGCAGCGTTTATGGATATGATGAACAGGGTGTTTCAGCAGTATCTGGATCAGTTCGTCGTGGTTTTCATAGACGACATCTTGGTGTACTCAAGGACAGAGGAAGAGCATGATAAGCATTTGAGGGTGGTGCTGCAGATTCTGAGGGAAAAGCAACTCTATGCTAAGTTCAGTAAGTGCGAGTTCTGGCTTAGAGAAGTGACGTTCTTGGGTCATGTAGTGTCAGCTGAGGGTATTCGAGTAGATCCTCGCAAGATTGAGGCAGTGTTGGATTGGAAGCCACCTAGGTCAGTGGCTGAGATTCGTAGTTTTCTGGGTTTGGCAGGATACTACCGAAGGTTTGTTGAGGGTTTTTCGTTGATAGCAGCGCCGATGACAAAGTTGTTAAGGAAAGAGGTTCCGTTTGTATGGACTGAGAAACAGCAGGAAAGCTTTGATAAGTTAAAGAAGATCTTGACTGAGGCTCCGGTTTTAATTCAACCTGAGGCTGGTAAGGAATACACAGTCTACTGCGATGCATCACATACGGGATTGGGTTGTGTGCTAATGCAAGAAGGTAAGGTTGTGGCTTACGCTTCTAGGCAGCTGAGGCCACATGAGGTCAACTATCCGACACACGATTTGGAGCTAGCGGCTGTAGTCTTCGCCTTAAAGATTTGGAGGCACTACTTGTATGGTGAGAGATCGATAGTCTACACGGATCACAAGAGTCTGAAGTATCTACTGACTCAGAAGGATTTGAATTTGAGGCAGCGTAGATGGGTTGAGTTGTTGAAGGATTATGACTGTTCTATTGAGTATCATCCGGGCAAGGCTAACATGGTAGCAGACGCGTTGAGCCGTAAGGTTGTTTCGGACTTAAGAGCATTGTTTGCCCATTTGAGCTTGTACGACGACGGGAGTATTTTGGCAGAGTTGCAAGTTAAGCCTTCTTGGGTTGAGCAGATCAGAGAGAAACAGTTGTTGGATGAGGTTCTGAGTGCACGAAGGTTGCAGGTGCAGGATGGTGGTTTGGAGGGGTACAGCTTGTCTGGTGATGAGGTTCTGTGTTTTCAGGGTAAGGCTTGTATGCCTAAGGATGTTGAGCTAAGACAGAAGATTCTTCAGGACGCACATAGCAGTCCTCATGCTATGCATCCTGGAGGTAGCAAAATGTATAAGGATCTTAGAGAGCAGTTTTGGTGGCCTGGGTTGAAGAAAGAGGTAACAGAGTTTGTTGGGAAATGTCTGACTTGTCAGCAGGTCAAGGCGGAGCACCAGTTGCCGTCGGGTTTGCTTCAGCCTGTAAAGATTCCTCAGTGGAAGTGGGAAAGGATAACCATGGATTTTGTCAGTGGGTTACCGCTTACGCCAAGCAAGAAGGATTCAGTTTGGGTAGTAGTGGATCGTCTGACTAAATCAGCTCACTTTATTCCGGTGAGGGTTGACTACTCGCTTCAGAAGCTAGCGAAGCTGTATGTTTCAGAGATAGTGAGGTTGCACGGTGTGCCAGTTTCGATAATCTCGGATAGGGATCCCAGGTTTACTTCAAGGTTCTGGAAGGC
The DNA here is from genome assembly GCA_005393395.2 of Gossypium australe. Lineage (NCBI taxonomy): Eukaryota > Viridiplantae > Streptophyta > Magnoliopsida > Malvales > Malvaceae > Gossypium > Gossypium australe. The sequence goes on along the minus strand of CM016623.1, from coordinate 30,689,792 downwards.
ATTGCATCAGGCTCTGGGTACTCGTTTGGATTTCAGCACGGCTTTTCACCCGCAGTCTGACGGACAATCAGAAAGGGTTATTCAGATCTTAGAAGACATGCTGAGAGGTTGTGTCTTGGATTTCAGAGGTAGTTGGGAGGAGTTTCTACCGTTAGCTGAGTTTGCCTACAACAACAGCTACCAAGCGAGCATCAAGATGGCACCGTATGAGGCGTTGTACGGTAGGAAGTGTCGCTCACCTACTTGTTGGACGGAGTTAGGTGAACGTCAGTTGTTGGGACCCGAGTTAGTAGCTGAGACTGAGGACAAGGTTAAAGTGATTCAGACTCGATTGAAGGAAGCTTCGGACCGGCAGAAGTCTTATGCCGATCTTAAGCGAAGAGATATAGAGTTTGCTGTGGGAGATCGAGTTTTCCTGAAGGTTTCGCCTTGGAAGAAGGTGTTGAGGTTCGGAAAGAAAGGCAAGCTTAGTCCGAGGTTCATTGGGCCGTATAAGGTATTGAGGCGAGTTGGGCCAGTAGCGTATCAGCTTGAATTGCCAACAGAGCTTAGTCAGATTCACGACGTTTTTCATGTTTCGATGCTTCGGAGGTATCGTTCGGATCCGTCGCATGTGGTAGCAGTGGAAGAGATCGAGGTAAATCCAGACTTGACTGTGGAAGAAGAGCCTGTACAGATTCTTGATCGAGATGTGAAGGTTCTGCGTAGGAAGTCTGTGCCTTTGGTTAAGGTACTTTGGCTGAATCATGGTGTAGAAGAAGCGACATGGGAACCCGAGGATACGATGAGACAGCAATACCCGCAACTCTTTTGACCAGGTAATTTCGAGGCCGAAATTATTTTTAAGGGGGGTAGAACTGTAATATCCCGGGTTAGGGGCTGTTCCGTTGTTGCATGTTCTGCATGTTGTTAGTATGCTATGTTGCTATTTCTATGATTCCGGGGCTTAATTATAGCCTAGGTGTATGCCTGAGTAAATGGGGAAATTTTGGTTTTTGGGTGTTAAGTGAAGGGAGCTGAGGAAGCTGGGGTTTAAGAATTATTTTCGTGGTTTTATTGCACAAATAAAGTGTTGGCAAAGTGGTTGAGCAAGGTGCTACTTGGGAGCTAGGTGGCGTCATTCACAGGGGGTGGAGGCCTTGTGTTCGAGCTGCGGAGTGGCCATTTTTGGCACTCTTTTTGGACGGCATGGAGGAAGAGGTTGGGAGCAACTTGAATTCCTCCTATGACTTGGTCTCCACTTTCAAATGGAAGGTGTGGAGTGAAGATAGGAGTGTGACTTGGTCCACTCAATTCAAATGAGTGTATGGGAGCTTTTGGGGGGATATGGCCGAATATTTGGGGGAGTTTTGGGGAGTGGCCGGTTGTGGTAGTAAGTGGGAAGACTAGGCCGAAATTCTATTTGGCATTTTGTTGTTTCGGTCAAAAAGGTAGTGAACAAAATTTCTTCTTTTGTCAATAGCTTAAACCGAAAATTCCAGAGAGTCTCTTATTCTTTTCTTCTTGGAAAAACCGAAATACCAAACCTCTAAGGCTTGCCGAATTTGTTTTGCTTTTCTTTCAACCTTCTTGTAGCCGAATGCACTCTTGCATTTTCTCTTCTTCTTCACCTGCATAAGCCGAAACTAGTACCAATTGTCTTCTTATTCATTTTCTTCTCTCTTCTTGAAAAACACTAGTGCCGAAACTCACCATTTCCCCAACCGATTTCTCCATTCTTCTTGTCCATCTTTTTGGTGTGCCGAACCCATATCAACTTGCCAAACTTTCTTTTGTTCTTCTCAAAACCTGTTGCCGTAATCCCTAATTCTTCTCTTGTTTACACTCCATTTCTCACCTTTGGAAGCCGAATATAGGTGTGTGTAAAACACCAAGGCCGAACCTTCTCTCCCTCCCCCTAGTGGTTTCTTAGTTGAATATTTGGTTGGTGTTGGTAAGTGCAAGGCCGAATGGCCATATCTCCCTCTTGCGATCTTTGTTGGTTATGTTTTGGTTAAGGGCCGATTATGGCCAGGTTGGAAGGGTGTTAACCGTTTGGTTTAATCTCTTCATTATAGGGTCTTTGGATTGCGGAATCAAGCGGAAGAAGTCATTTCTCTGTTAACCAATTGGTAAGTGAGGGGTAAGTAATTGGAATGTTATTGTGAGTTCAATCCTTAGACTTCGGTTAAGATTATTCAAGTGTTTTAACAGTTCTCTTTTTAGGGGTGACCGATTATCAAAGGGGCTATTAGTTGGTTCGGGTTTGGTAGGAAACCAAACATTTGCAAGGTAAGGGTTCAAGCATTAACCCTTTTGGTCTATGTGGTTGTTGGTCGAATGTCATAGTGCCTAATTCTATGTTGGCCGATTGTTTTAGGGGCTTGATAATCAAGGGACTCAGAGTGATTCGTAGGGATCTTTAGACTCGGTTTTACCAGGTGTGTAACTAACACACCCTCTACTTAGTAATGTTCTTAATAAACCTGATTGCTTAATAAAATTTAAACAGTGTGAAGGATAATTGGATACCCAAAAAGGGGTATGAGTACGATTCGGGTAAGTTGTTCTATGATGAGTATTAAAAATGGTACCGGATATCATGATTTATGTTATGCATGCTATGAGTTGTAATGCTTGATATGTTGGCATGATATGCATGGATTGTATGAGGTACATAATTCCATGAGTATGATATGTATGGGTGATACGAGAGGAGGGAGCAGTGATATATTGTGCTGACGAGCACCAGTGCTTTGGTAGCACACTTTGTGACTTTGGGTCACCAGAGGTTTGGCACCTCCAGAGGTTTGGTACCTCAGCGTCTCGTCCCAGTGGCTCAGTACCACAGTGGGTTGGCCCCACAGATGATTATACGGGATTGACGCCAGTGTTTTGGTAACACACGATGGGTTGGCCCCATCACCAGATTTGTGACTACGGTCACCAGTGCTTTGGTAGCACATTGTGTCTTTGGGACACCAGAGGTTTGGCACCTCATTGCGACTTGTCCCTGTGGTTTGACCACCGTGGGTTGGCCCCACTTGAGATATGGGATCGTCTGCTAGTGATTTGGTATCACACGATGGGTTGGCCCCATCATTGGATTCGTGACTTCGGTCACCAGTGCTTTGGTAGCACATTGTGTCTTTGGGACACCAGTGCTTTGGTAGCACATTGATGGTTATTGTGTCTTTGGGACACCAGTGCTTTGGGAGCACATTGTGACTATATGTCACCAGTGGTTTGGCACCACCAGTGGTTTGGTACCACACGGGGTAGAAAAGGTGATATGGATGGTTAGGATCGGGTTGCATTAATCATGTTGCTATGTATGATGTGTTTTAGCATGTTGTTTCTTCGGTAGCGGGATTTACACACTGAGTCACTCGACTCACCCTCTCCTTTGACATTTCAGGTGACTCGTAGACGCGGACTTGGAGCCGGGATGGACTCGGGGTGCACATGCCATGCTGAATAAAGTTTTTACTCAGACTCTATAACTTTTGGTACTTTAGCTTATTACTTTAAATTGGGTTTTATTTCGGATTGTAAAAGGCCTTTTAAGTTATGTTTTATGCTGTCCATGGTTTAAGTTGATTTTGATATACCTTAACAAAATAACTCGGAATAAAATCCGATAAAATTGGAAAGATAATGTTTTCAAACTATAACGCAAGGTGTTTTTAAACTATACCATCGGGTATCACACTAAGTCTTTTTGATAAACAAATTCAACTGGTTTCCAATTCTAACTTGTAATTCACCTAAGTTTAAAAGTGTTTTATGTATCACTAAGACACTACTGAGGTTTTAAATGGTTTAAACTCGTTTTAACTATACATTCTGGCTAAGTTTTCAAAATCTCCGGGTTTCGAATACATCAACTGTTTTTCAAATACGACTACCCAAATTTTGTTTCAAGTACACCATGTTTTCATCCAACTTTTAAACGAAAAATCTGAACCTCTTAGAAACAATTTTCCCCGTAGCATACCAGATTCGGACGTGGTGTCTTGTCCGGGTTTGGGGTGTTACAGCAAAAGACTTTACTTATTTTATTTATTTTTAATATTTTTCATTAGTGGGTTTTATATTCCATTGTGATAAAGCCACGGGCCACTAGCTTTATATTTCTTTTTGGTTTTATTTTGGGCTTTTAATATTATTAGACATTTAAACTCACGTTTTAATTAAGCTAAGGTATGTATCAATTTTCACTTTTTAATTCACTATCGCATTAATATAAAAGGTATATCTTTTACAAAGTACTTATTCATTTAGTTTTCCCGAATAAAAGGTTAAACTCAAGAAAAATATTTTCCGATATTGCGACATCTTTTAAGATCTCTTTAGTGACATGCCAGATCCGGTATGGTGTTTGAGCCGGGTTTGGGGTGTTACAATGGATAAATGTTTGAAGTGTTTTTCTAAATTTTCTGAAAACACTAATACATCATCGATATATACTATTGTGAATTGAGAATATTGGTAAAAAATGTCATTCATTATTCTTTGAAATTCGGATGGAGCATTTTTTAATCCAAAAGGCATTACATTCCATTCATATTGTCCAAATGGTACAGTATATGCTATTTTATACCTTTCTTCCTCTTTTATTTGGATTTGCCAAAATCCAGATTTCATGTCAAATTTTGAGAAAATATTTGCATTACAAAGTTTTTGTAGCAAATCTTTCTTATTTGGTATTGGGTATCTAATCCATTTTAAGGCTTGATTAAGAGGTTTGTAATTAATTACTAATCTTGGCGTTCCTCTTTCGAGTTCTACATTTTTTATTACATAAAATGCTGAACAACTCCAAAGAGAACTGCTTTTCCTAATTAATTTTTTATTAAGAAGGTCTTGTATTTCTTTTTTACAAAATTCTTCCATTTCTTTATTCATTTGTATGGGTCTTGCTTTTGTAGGTATTTGTCTTCATCAAAATTGTTTTCATATGGTAATGTTACTTCTTGTTTTTTCCTATTCCAAAAAGCATTAGGAATGTCAAAACAAATTGTTGATTCTATTTCTTCTCTGATTTGATTTATCCTTTTTTGTACTTATCTTTTTTCTAATTGTTCAGTCAATTTTTTAAAACATATTTCTTCTTTTAGGAAAGAGATTTGTTTCTGTTTATGATTAATTAAATTATTAATTTGCCCACTATGGATGGATAAAGATTTTAATAAGTTGAGATTTCTTATCTTTGGTTTTTCTACAAAAGGAAATTCTACTTTAGTTCTTAAAACTTTGGTGGAGTTAGAATTATTTGTTACTTTGTAAGGTTTGAGTAGGGATATGAATGGGGTTCCTAATATAACATCTTGGGTAATGTCTTTTACCATTAAGAAACATGTTTGATATTTTATACCTTTGCTGGATATTTCTGCATTGGGAATCTTGTAAGTAATTTTTAGTTTTTTACCATTTGCAGCTTTAAGAGATTCTGATGTTTTGTCATAGTATTTTGTTGGAATTATCCCTTCTCTAATACAGTTTTGGTCCGCTCCTGTATCAAAAAGGGCTATTGTTTCTAATTGAAATTCATTATTTATGAAAATATTTATTTTTATTAAATATCTTTGAATAGATACTTCAGTTAGAACCATCATGTATTCCTGTGTATTTTCTTCAGGTTCGGGTTCAGTTTCTGACAAACTTTTTTCTGGGATTTCATGTTTTAAGGTTTGCATTTGTTTTTTCATCTCTTGTTGTTCCATTTTAAGATGAGAAAGTTCTAATTTAATTTTTTTTATTTCTAACTGTAATTCAAAATTTGTAATTTGTCTTGGTTTTATTTTTTCATATTTATTAAATATTATATATTGTATATTATACATTTGTGATTGACTAGAAATAATTTCTTTTTCTTTTTCTGGTTTATCTTTTAATGAGGATTTTAATTTCAAAAGGTATTCTCTTTTTAGTTCTAGGTCTTGAATTTTATCAATAACTTCAATCATAAATTCTTGGTCTTTGGTTAACATATTAATTGAGGGTTCATTTTCATCATCAGAAGATTGGGATGTTGTATGTAATTCGTCTATTTGTAATTCATCTGTTTCGGTAGATGTATCATTTTCAGAAGAAGTTGTTTCTAAGAGAATCTCATTTAATTTTTGTTCTATTTCTTCATCTAGATTTAAATTATTAATTTTTCTTTTAATTTTACAATATTTTGAAATGTGTCCTGGTTTTCCACACCTATAACATTTTATTGTTTTATCAATTTTGTTTTCTGTTTTTTGTTGTTTCTTTTCTTTTCTGTATTTTCTATATTTTGGGTTTTTTATAATATTCTGAAATATTCTTTTTCCTATTTTTTGGTTTTACAGGGAAACATGTTTTTGAAGAAGAAGGTTCATTCCTAATATCAAATTGGTGGCAGAATGATCCTAATTCTTTTCTACATTGATATCTTTATTTCTTAAGTTGTTTTTGTAATTTTAAATCTTGACAAATTTTAATCCTTTTTTTTTGAGTGAAACTAATTAGTTCACTATATGTAAGCTTTTCATACGGAATAATACCTTTATAATTTTCTCTTATTTGATTTCTAACTTTTTCTCCTAACAAAGTAGGAAGTCCTGCTAGAAACTTTTCTTTCCAAAACGGTTGTTGATTATCAGATCTTTGCATAACTCTAGTCATAAAGACATCTTTATACCATTTAAAATCGGTTAATTTTTTGCATTTTAAATTTGATAATAATTCTGAATTTCTATCTTTAAGATGAGAAGGATCTCCTATAAAGTATTTAGAGATTGAGAAAATTAAAGTTGCTACTGCATCTTGGATTTCTCTTCCTTGTTCATCTAAAATAATTTTTCCTTGATCATCCTTTTTTATTGCTTTTAAAATTTCTTCCTGTTGGGTTTTAATGAGTGCATGATCCCACCATCCTTTTAATTGACCAGTAAATCAGCAACTAAAAGGTTGGCTATAGCATGATCACTGATTAATCCATTTTGGTTTTGGGTTTTATAAACATTTGAAACCATCGTCATTTGTTGTAATAAACTAAGAATATTGTATTCAGACATTCCATCTATATTCCATTCATAAATTGTAACATCCTAAAAATTTGAGTATCATCTTGTTACTTGTGTTAGCTCGGGTGTGATTTTATTGCGTGCTTAGTATAGTTTTGTGAAGGCTTGGAACTATTAGCGAAGCTAGAATAATTCTTAGTATTGAGAATTTAGTGAAGTGGATTAGGTGATCCTGACACTTAAGTTAATTTATGTGTCTAAATTTAACACATGAGGAGTTAGTGGCATGATGGTTATGGCGCATGAAGGGTTGCTTGAGGGAAGTGGTTCGAGTAGCATGGAATACATTTTGAAGACTTTATTTTTATGCATCCTTACATTAAGTGTCGGCCAAGCTTTACATTTAGTAAGTTGGACTTTAAATTTTATGGCAAGTTGAATAATAGAATAGGAAAGCTTGAACTTTGGGAAAGGAATCATATTGATTAAGGAAGGATTAAGGGACATAAGGCTTGGATTAAGGATGAGGTTTTGGAAGCTTTTTAATGGCAATCTAGTCCATGTATGTGGACGGCATATTGGTCTAGGGGGGTTGACCGAATTTGTTGAAGGTTTGGTAGGTTGGTAGTTTGTTAGTAAAAACTTCCTTAGCATTTGAGCATCATTTTTCTTTTCTCTCCACAAACACTCTCCCTAGCCGAATGTGTTCTTGGTAATAAGGTAAAACTTTGTTTTGGTATTGGTATTATTCATTGTTTTGTGTCTAGCCGAAAAACTCTTTTGGAGCCTTGCCAATTTCCCTAGTACACCATATTGAGTAAAAACCGAAACCACCATAGTGCTTGGCCGAACCTCTCTTGTTCTCATCTTTCTTTTTTATTCTTTTCATATTTGTTCAAACCCACATTTCTTCTTTTACTTTCTTTTGGCCGAATCTTCCTCCTCCCCAATTCTCTTTTCTTTCTTCCACTTTTACTCAAAGTTGAAAGCATCCCTCTCCCATTCTATTTTCTTCTCTCCATTCTCTTCTTTCTTCTATTGCCGAATCCTCCTTCTTCTATTTTCACTTTTCTTTTCCTTTCTCTTTCTCCACTCTAGCCGAATTCATTTGATTGTCTTCTATCCACCATAGCCGAATCTTCTTTCTCTCTTCTGGTGTTATTTTGGTCGAATATCAACAAGGGTAGATTTTCTTTGGGTTCATCTATAATCGGTTTTGAAGATAGGTAAGTGTATTGGCCGAATTTCCTTATTCCTTTTCTCTTTTCTCTGTCGTTTCTCATGAGGGCAAAAGCCAAATTTTGGGTATATGTTTGCAAGGTTCTAACTATTCATAGGAACCGATTTTCTTCTAGACTCTTCGGGACTTTGGAAGCAATCGATCTAAGCCTCAATTCTCTGACAATCGATTTTGGTAAGTCAAGGGTAAGGATTGTGTTAGTTATACGTTATTTCACCCTTCGGGATTTAGTGGTATGGCCGAATGGTCTATGTTATTAATCTAAGTATTGGCCGAATGTAGGACAAGGAGATCTAGTGCGGTAGATCGGGTCTTCAGGATTTAGTGATTTCGCTAGTAACAGGTGTGTATCTTACACACTTATAACTCGGTAATGTTTATATATATATAAATAACCTAATCATGTTATTAAAGCCGAAAACTATGAGATCTTGATATGATACCTTGATGGGTATGAGCAAGGATTTGGGTAAGTCCGTTTCGATATGATGTTGCTATATGTTGTTTAATATCATGATCTACGATATATATTTGTTATATGTTCATATCAAGCATGTTGGCATGATTTACACTCGCAATACATTGGTTTGGGTGATATGAGAGGAGGGGGAAGGATTTGATATCCGTGTCTTTGGGACACCAGAGGTTTGGCACCTCCAGTGGTTTGGTACCACAGTTATTTTGTGTCTTTGGGACACTAGAGGTTTGGCACCTCATAGCGACTCGTCCCAGTGGCTTAGCACCACAGTGGGTTGGCCCCACATTTGATATTACGGGATCGTCGCCAGTGATTTGGTATCACACGTGGGTTGGCCCCACAGATGGATTATTCGTGACTTTGGGTCACCAATGGTTTGGCACCACACTATTGGATATCGTGACTTTGGGTCACCAGTGGTTTGGCACCACCAGTGGTTTGGTACCACACGGGGTAGAAAAAGGAGTTATGGATGGCTAGGTTGGATGCATTGTTTACATTACTCGGTTATGAAATGTGTAAGTATGTTGCATTAATCAGGGGAAGGATTTATGCACTGAGTCTAGGTGACTCACCTTCTCCCTTATCTTTTCAGGTGATACATAGATTGCGGATGCGGAGCCGAATGAATTCGTGGTGGCCATGCAATAAAAATTGGGTTTTACATGGACTTTGGTTTGGGTACTATACTCTATTTTAATTCGGTTTTCAGCTTTATTTGGATTTGTAATAAGGCCTTTTTAAATTATGTTTTTGGATTATTTATATGCTTTAGAATTGTTTTAAACATGGCTAAATAAATATCATGGTTGATTTAATAATTGAGCCCAAGGATTTCAAAAAAAATAAAAAAACGCAATGGTTTTCAAAATCTTACCATCGGGTAATATAAATCATTTGTTAGTAAAATTACAACTTAATTGTTTTCGCTAACTTAAATGATTTTCAAACTAAGTTTCTACACCTAAATAGAAATGGTTTTCTAAGTAATCATACGGGTTTTCTTAAAATGACATAAATGTTTTCTAACCTATTGATCAACAACTAAATATGAAAAATTTATTTACGAGATTTCAAGGTAAACCACCGGTTTTTAAACTAATCATGCACATGCCTTCTAAAATTTAATCGGTAATTAGATTTTCTTTAAAATGTTTTCCTCTGTAACATGCCAGATTCGGTCGTGACATGTTGACCGGGTTTGGGGTGTTACAATTGTGGTATCAGAGCCAAGTTGAAAGGCTCGGCTGTGGGCCTGAGGCCCAAGATGTTTTAAAGTATGATTTTTAAAATGTTTTTATTTGAAATTATATGGTTTGAAAGGCATGGCACCGAGTCTTCGGCACCGATCCGCCCAGGTAAGCATCTCAAACTGTTGTTTTTGATGATATGATTATGATGATGATGGCATGACTGACTAATAGGAGAAACTACTCTAGAGACCCAAAACTATAGGTTGGATGTACTCGCGAAACAATCTCTTATTAAAACTTTTCATAAGACTGTGCTTTAAAGATAGTGAAATAATGACTAATGCATAAAACTTTAAAATCAGATAAGTCGAGACCTTAGACATGAGTACTCGAGGTCGGGGTCATTTTACGCGTGGACGCGGTCGGGGTAGGATGGCTGTGTCTGAACCAGTGACGTCTGGTCAAGGGTCCGAAAATGAGGTACCACCACCCCCACCACCAGCGGTTGGAGTTGAGCATCAGGATCTAACGGGGGATGACGCGGTGTCTCAGGCGATGCTGCGAGTTCTTGAGAGGGTAGCTGGAGTAGGTGGAGGCGCGGGATTTAAGAGAGCAGTTTTGGTGGCCAGGTCTGAAGCGGGAGGTAACTGAGTTTGTGGGTAAATGTCTGACGTGTCAGCAGGTCAAGGCTGAACATCAGTTGTCGTCTGGGTTACTTCAGCCGGTGAAGATTCCACAGTGGAATTGGGAAAGGATCACTATGGACTTTGTCAGTGGATTACCTCTTACACCTAGTAAGAAGGACTCAGTTTGGGTGATTGTGGATCGTCTGACTAAGTCAGCTCATTTCATTCCGGTAAGGGTGGATTACTCGCTTCAGAAGTTAGCTAAGTTGTATGTGGCAGAGATAGTGAGGTTGCACGGTGTGCCAGTGTCGATCATCTCGGACAGAGATCCTAGATTTACGTCGAGGTTTTGGAGAGCGTTACATCAGGCTTTGGGTACGCGGTTAGATTTCAGTACCGCATTTCATCCACAGTCTGACGGGCAGTCGGAAAGGGTCATACAGATTTTAGAGGATATGTTGGGAGGTTGTGTTTTGGACTTCAGAGGCAGCTGGGAAGAGTTTTTGCCATTAGCTGAGTTCGCATACAACAATAGTTTTCAGGCAAGCATTAAGATGGCACCATACGAGGTGTTGTATGGTAGGAGGTGTCGCACACCTACATGTTGGACAGAGTTGGGTGAGCGTCAGATGTTAGGACCAGAGTTGGTTGCAGAGACTGAGGATAAGGTTAATTCAGGCTCGTTTGAAGGAAGCTTCAGACAGGCAGAAATCGTATGCCGATCTCAAGCGGAGGGATATAGAGTTTGCCGTGGGAGACAAGGTCTTTCTGAAGGTCTCTAAATGGAAGAAAGTGTTAAGATTTGGGAGAAAAGGCAAGTTAAGTCCAAGGTTTATTGGGCCGTATAAGGTGTTGAGACGAGTGGGACCAGTAGCTTATCAGCTCGAGTTGCCAGCAGAGCTGAGTCAGATTCACGATGTGTTCCATGTCTCCATGCTTAGACGCTATCGTTCTGATCCATCGCATGTCGTGGCAGTAGAGGAAATAGAGGTGAGACTAGATTTGACGATAGAAGAAGAACCAGTGCAGATTCTAGATCGAGATGTGAAAGTGTTGCGCAGGAAGTCAGTTCCATTATTGAAGGTATTATGGCGGAACCATGGCGTAGAAGAAGCTACGTGGGAACCGGAGGATGTGATGAGGCAGCAGTACCCTCAACTCTTTTGATTAGGTAATTTCGAGGACGGAATTATTTTAAGGGGGTAGAATTGTAACATCCTAAAAATTTGAGTTCATCTATAATCGATTTTGAAGATAGGTAAGTGTATTGGCCGAGTTTCCTTATTCCTTTTCTCTTTTCTCTATCGTTTCTCATGAGGGCAAAAGCCAAATTTTGGGTATATGTTTGCAAGGTTCTAACTATTCATAGGAACCGATTTTCATCTAGACTCTTCGGGACTTTGGAAGCAATCGATCTAAGCCTTAATTCTCTGACAATCGATTTTGGTAAGTCAAGGGTAAGAATTGTGTTAGTTATACGTTATTTCACCCTTCGGGATTTAGTGGTATGGCCGAATGGTCTATGTTATTAATCTAAGTATTGGCCGAATGTAGGACAAGGAGATCTAGTGCGGTAGATCGGGTCTTCAGGATTTAGTGATTTCGCTAGTAACAGGTGTGTATCTTACACACTTATAACTCGATAATGTTTATATTTATATAAATAACCTAATCATGTTATTAAAGCCGAAAACTATGAGATCTTGATATGATACCTTGATGGGTATGAGCAAGGATTCGGGTAAGTCCGTTTGAATATGATACTGCTATATGTTGTTTAATATCATGATCTACGATATTTATTTGTTAAATGTTCATATCAAGCATGTTGGCATGATTTACACTCGTAATACATTGGTTTGGGTGATATGAGAGGAGGGGGAAGGATTTGATATCCGTGTCTTTGGGACACCAGAGGTTTGGCACCTCATAGCGACTCGTCCCAGTGGCTTAGTACCACAGTGGGTTGGCCCCACATTTGATATTACGGGATCGTCGCCAGTGATTTGGTATCACACGTGGGTTGGCCCCACAGATGGATTATTCGTGACTTTAGGTCACCAATGGTTTGGCACCACATTATTGGATATCGTGACTTTGGGTCACCAGTGGTTTGGCACCACCAGTGGTTTGGTACCACACGGGGTAGAAAAAGGAGTTATGGATGGCTAGGTTGGATGCATTGTTTACATTACTCGGTTATGAAATGTGTAAGTATGTTTCATTAATCAGGGGAAGGATTTATGCACTGAGTCTAGGTGACTCACCTTCTCCCTTATCTTTTCAGGTGATACATAGATTGCGGATGCGGAGCCGGATGAATTCGTGGTGGCCATGCAATAAAAATTGGGTTTTACATGGACTTTGGTTTGGGTACTATACTCTATTTTAATTCGGTTTTTAGCTTTATTTGGATTTGTAATAAGGCCTTTTTAAATTATGTTTTTGGATTATTTATATGCTTTAGAATTGTTTTAAACATGGCTAAATAAATATCATGGTTGATTTAATAATTGAGCCTAAGGATTTCAAAAAAATAAAAAAACGCAATGGTTTTCAAAATCTTACCATCGGGTAATATAAATCATTTGTTAGTAAAATTACAACTTAATTGTTTTCGCTAACTTAAATGATTTTCAAACTAAGTTTCTACACCTAAATAGAAATGGTTTTCTAAGTAATCATACGGGTTTTCTTAAAATGACATAAATGTTTTCTAACCTATTGATCAACAACTAAATATGAAAAATTTATTTACGGGATTTCAAGGTAAACCACCGGTTTTTAAAATAATCATGCACATGCCTTCTAAAATTTAATCGGTAATTAGATTTTCTTTAAAACGTTTTCCTCTGTAACATGCCAGATTCGGTCGTGACGTGTTGACCGGGTTTGGGGTGTTACAATTGTGGTATCAGAGCCAAGTTCAAAGGCTCGGCTGTGGGCCTGAGGCCCAAGATGTTTTAAAGTATGATTTTTAAAATGTTTTTATTTGAAATTATATGGTTTGAAAGGCATGGCACCGAGACTTCGGCACCGATCCGCCCAGGTAAGCATCTCAAACTGTTGTTTTTGATGATATGATTATGATGATGATGGCATGACTAAATAATAGTAGAAACTACTCTAGAGACCCAAAACTATAGGTTGGATGTACTCGCGAAACAATCTCTTATTAAAACTTTTCATAAGACTGTGCTTTAAAGATAGTGAAATAATGACTAATGCATAAAACTTTAAAATCAAATAAGTCGAGACTTTAGACATGAGTACTCGAGGTCGGGGTCGTTTTACGCGTGGACGCGGTCGGGGTAGGATGGCTGTGTCTGAACCAGTGACGTCTGGTCAAGGGTCCGAAAATGAGGTACCACCACCCCCACCACCAGCGGTTGGAGTTGAGCATCAGGATCAAACGGGGGATGACGCGGTGTCTCAGGCGATGCTGCGAGTTCTTGAGAGGGTAGCTGGAGTAGGTGGAGGTGCGGGAGCTCGGAACTCTGTACCTGAGCGACTCCAAGCCAATGGAGCTGAGGTATTTAGAGATGTATCTGGTGTAGCTCCCAGTACGGCAGAGTACTGGTTAGAGGCGACGGAGCGAATCATGGATGACTTGGATTTGAATGCTGAGGAAAAGCTGAAAGGGATAGTGTCGCTTCTTCGGGATGAGTCATATCAGTGGTGGCTCACGGTGTGGAATAGTGCTGCAGCAGAGGATCTCACTTGGGACTATTTTAAGGCAGCATATCAGAAGAAATATGTTGGGTCTAATTACATTGATGTGCAGCGAAAGGCATTTCTGAGTTTGGTTCAGGGGAGTAAGTTCGTATCAGAGTATGAGGCAGAATTTTTAAGATTGAGTCGGTATGCTGGAGGTATCGTGGCTTCGGAGCACGAGCGATGTGTCAGATTCGAGGATGGCCTGAGGGACGAGCTGAGATTGTTGATTGCTCCACATCAGGAACGAGAGTTTGCCGTGCTAGTTGAAAAGACTAAGATAGCCAAGGGGATAAAGGAATCTGTGAGACAGAACCACGACAGGAATAGACATAAGAGAGGTTTTGGATCATCTGGGTCGGCTGGTAATTCTCAGAAGAAGGCTAGGCAGAGTGGGCCGAATCAGTCTGGGAGGTCTGTTACTGCTAATCAGGGACTAGCACAGTGTAATCGGTGCGGGAAATCTCATTGGGGCGAATGTTGGACCGGAGGGAAAGGATGTTTTGAGTGTGGCTCACTGGACCATCGTGTGAGAGACTGTCCACGTAAGCTAGCCAGGAATCAGTCTGAGGGTCAAGGTCGTGCTCAGTTCAGAAATGAGGGACCGTCACCGTAGAGGGGTCGTGGTAATGGTAGAGGAGGTAATGGTTCTGGTCGGGGCCGCGGAGCACCGGGCAGAGGTGCAAGTAACACTGAGGCAAGACAGCCTGGGTTGGTGTATGCAGCGAGACGTCGAGAGGAGGGCGACGCACCGGACGTCATAACCGGTACGTTCATAATCTTTGGTGTACCATATACTACTTTGATAGATGTGGGTTCGACACATTCGTATGTTGCTAGTAGCATAGTAGAGGCCATGAACCTAGACTCTGAGACTACTTCTAGGAAGATGTCAGTAATTAGCCCTCTAGGTCACTCTGTAGAAGTAAATAAGCTGTATAGAGATGTACCCCTAGAACTTCAAGGGGTAGTGTTTGTAGCTGATCTGATGGAACTGCCATTTGGGGAGTTCGATCTGATTCTTGGGATGGACTGGTTGGTCAAGTACCAGGCAAGCTTGGATTGCGCTGCTAAGCGTACGGTTTTGAAGACAGCTGAGGGTGAAGAGGTGGTTATGATAGGTAATAGAAGAGATTATCTATCCAACGTAGTATCTGCGTCGAAAGCTAAGAAGATGGTCAGGAAGGGTTGTGAGGCATTTGTGGTTCATGTGTGTGCGTTGGAGGCTAAAGAGTCTACTGTAGGGAACGTCCGAACGGTAAAGGAATATGCTGACGTATTTCCAGAAGAACTTCCGGGACTGCCTCCGGATCGTGAAGTCGAATTTGGTATAGATCTGTTACCCGGAACTGTGCCAGTGTCTATCGCTCCGTATAGGATGGCGCCAAAGGAATTAGTGGAATTAAAGGCTCAGATTCAGGAGTTGTTGGATCAAGGTTTTATCCGACCAAGTGTTTCGCCTTGGGGAGTGCCGGTACTTTTTGTCAAGAAGAAGGATGGTACGATGTGGATGTGTATAGACTACCGCCAGTTGAATAAGCTGACAATCAGGAACAAGTATCTATTGCCGAGGATAGATGACTTGTTTGATCAGCTTAAAGGGGCAGCGGTTTTCTCTAAGATTGATTTAAGGTCTGGGTATCATCAGCTAAAGGTGAAAGAGGCTGACATCCATAAGACGGCATTTCGCACTCGGTATGGGCACTACGAGTTTCTGGTAATGCCGTTTGGGTTGACTAACGCGCCGGCAGCATTCATGGATATGATGAACCGGGTATTCTAGCAGTTTTTGGATCAGTTTGTCGTGGTGTTTATAGACGATATTTTGGTATACTCAAAGTCAGAGGAGGAGCATGATGCGCATTTGCGAGTAGTGTTGCAGATTCTGAGGAAAAGCAGCTATATGCCAAATATAGTAAGTGCGAATTCTGGCTTAGGGAGGTGACTTTCTTGGGTCACGTAGTATCAGTTGAGGGGATTAGAGTGGATCCTCGCAAGATTGAAGCAGTGTTGGATTGAAAGTCGCCTAAGTCAGTGGCTGAGATTCGGAGTTTTCTAGGTTTGGCGGGGTATTACCGAAGATTTGTAGAGGGATTTTCTTTGATAGTAGCACCAATGACTAAGTTATTGAGGAAAGGAGTTCCATTTGTGTGGACCGAGAAGCAGCAAGGAAGTTTCGACAAGTTGAATAAGATTCTGACTGAAGCTCCAGTTTTAATTCAGCCTGAGGCAGGCAAGGAATTCACGGTTTACTGTGATGCATCACATACTGGCTTGGGATGTGTGCTGATGCAAGAAGGAAAGGTAGTGGCTCATGCATCTCGACAGTTGAGACCACATGAGGTTAACTATCCGACGTATGACTTGGAATTAGCTGCAGTGGTTTTCGCTTTGAAGATATGGAGACACTATTTGTACGGAGAGAAGTCGACAGTCTACACGGATCACAAGAGTCTGAAGTATCTTTTGACTCAGAAGGATTTGAACTTGAGGCAGCGCAGATGGATTGAGTTGTTGAAGGACTACGACTGTTCGATTGAGTATCATCCGGGCAAGGCTAACGTGGTGGCAGACGTGTTGAGCCGTAAGGTTGTATCAGATTTTAGAGCGATGTTTGCTCATCTTAGCTTGTTTGATGATAGGAGTTTGTTGGAAGAACTGCAAGTCAAGCCGACTTGGTTAGAGCAGATCAAGGAAAAGCAGTTAGAGGATGAAGGTTTGAACGATCGGAGGTTGCAGGTTCAGAATGGTGGTTTAGAGGATTATAGTTTGTCCAGTGATGGAGTATTATGTTTTCAAGGGAGAGCTTGTATGTCGAAGGATGTTGAGTTGAGGCAGAGGATTCTTCGTGACGCACATAGCAGCCCATACACTATGCATCCTGGAGGTAGCAAGATGTATCGGGATTTAAGAGAGCAGTTTTGGTGGCCAGGTCTGAAGTGAGAGGTAACTGAGTTTGTGGGTAAATGTCTGACGTGTCAGCAGGTCAAGGCTGAACATCAGTTGCCGTCTGGGTTACTTCAGCCGGTGAAGATTCCACAGTGGAAGTGGGAAATGATCACTATGGACTTTGTCAGTGGATTACCTCTTACACCTAGTAAGAAGGACTCAGTTTGGGTGATTGTGGATCGTCTGACTAAGTCAGCTCATTTCATTCCGGTAAGGGTGGATTACTCGCTTCAGAAGTTAGCTAAGTTGTATGTGGCAGAGATAGTGAGGTTGCACGGTGTGCCAGTGTCGATCATCTCGGACAGAGATCCTAGATTTACGTCGAGGTTTTGGAGAGCGTTACATCAGGCTTTGGGTACGCGGTTGGATTTCAGTACCGCATTTCATCCACAGTCTGACGGGGAGTCGGAAAGGGTCATACAGATTTTAGAGGATATGTTGAGAGGTTGTGTTTTGGACTTCAGAGGCAGCTGGGAAGAGTTTTTGCCATTAGCTGAGTTCGCATACAACAATAGTTTTCAGGCAAGCATTAAGATGGCACCTTACGAGGCGTTGTATGGTAGGAGGTGTCGCACACCTACATGTTGGACAGAGTTGGGTGAGCGTCAGATGTTAGGACCAGAGTTGGTTGCAGAGACTGAGGATAAGGTTAAGTTAATTCAGGCTCGTTTGAAGGAAGCTTCGGACAGGCAAAAATCGTATGCCGATCTCAAACGGAGGGATATAGAGTTTGCCGTGGGTGACAAGGTCTTTCTGAAGGTCTCTCCATGGAAGAAAGTGTTAAGATTTGGGAGAAAAGGCAAGTTAAGTCCAAGGTTTATTGGGCCGTATAAGGTGTTGAGACGAGTGGGACCAGTAGCTTATCAGCTCGAGTTGCCAGCAGAGCTGAGTCAGATTCACGATGTGTTCCATGTCTCCATGCTTAGACGCTATCGTTCTGATCCATCGCATGTCGTGGCAGTAGAGGAAATAGAGGTGAGTCCAGATTTGACGATAGAAGAAGAACCAGTGCAGATTCTAGATCGAGATGTGAAAGTGTTGCGCAGGAAGTCAGTTCCATTATTGAAGGTATTATGGCGGAACCATGGCGTAGAAGAAGCTACGTGGGAACCGGAGGATGTGATGAGGCAGCAGTACCCTCAACTCTTTTGATCAGGTAATTTCGAGGACGGAATTATTTTAAGGGGGTAGAATTGTAACATCCTAAAAATTTGAGTATCATCTTGTTACTTGTGTTAGCTCGGGTGTGATTTTATTGCGTGCTTAGTATAGTTTTGTGAAGGCTTGGAACTATTAGCGAAGCTAGAATAATTCTTAGTATTGAGAATTTAGTGAAGTGGATTAGGTGATCCTGACACTTAAGTTAATTTATGTGTCTAAATTTAACACATGAGGAGTTAGTGGCATGATGGTTATGGCGCATGAAGGGTTGCTTGAGGGAAGTGGTTCGAGTAGCATGGAATACATTTTGAAGACTTTATTTTTATGCATCCTTACATTAAGTGTCGGCCAAGCTTTACATTTGGTAAGTTGGACTTTAAATTTTATGGCAAGTTGAATAATAGAATAGGAAAGCTTGAACTTTGGGAAATGAATCATATTGATTAAGGAAGGATTAGGGGACATAAGGCTTGGATTAAGGATGAGGTTTTGGAAGCTTTTTAATGGCAATCTAGTCCATGTATGTGGACGGCATATTGGTCTAGGGGGGTTGACCGAATTTGTTGAAGGTTTGGTAGGTTGGTAGTTTGTTAGTAAAAACTTCCTTAGCATTTGAGCATCATTTTTCTTTTCTCTCCACAAACACTCTCCCTAGCCGAATGTGTTCTTGGTAATAAGGTAAAATTTTGTTTTGGTATTGGTATTACTCATTGTTTTGTGTCTAGCCGAAAAACTCTTTTGGAGCCTTGCCAATTTCCCTAGTACACCATATTGAGTAAAAACCAAAACCACCATAGTGCTTGGCCGAACCTCTCTTATTCTCATCTTTCTTTTTCATTCTTTTCATATTTGTTCAAACCCACATTTCTTCTTTTACTTTCTTTTGGCTGAATCTTCCTCCTCCCCAATTCTCTTTTCTTTCTTCCACTTTTACTCAAAGTTGAAAGCATCCCTCTCCCATTCTATTTTCTTCTCTCCATTCTCTTCTTTCTTCTATTGCCGAATCCTCCTTCTTCTATTTTCACTTTTCTTTTCCTTTCTCTTTCTCCACTCTAGCCGAATTCATTTGATTGTCTTCTATCCACCATAGCCGAATCTTCTTTCTCTCTTCTGGTGTTATTTTGGTCGAATGTCAACAAGGGTAGATTTTCTTTGGGTTCATCTATAATCGGTTTTGAAGATAGGTAAGTGTATTGGCCGAATCTCCTTATTCCTTTTCTCTTTTCTCTGTCGTTTCTCATGAGGGCAAAAGCCAAATTTTGGGTATATGTTTGCAAGGTTCTAACTATTCATAGGAACCGATTTTCTTCTAGACTCTTCGGGACTTTGGAAGCAATCGATCTAAGCCTCAATTCTCTGACAATCGATTTTGGTAAGTCAAGGGTAAGGATTGTGTTAGTTATACGTTATTTCACCCTTCGGGATTTAGTGGTATGGCCGAATGGTCTATGTTATTAATCTAAGTATTGGCCGAATGTAGGACAAGGAGATCTAGTGCGGTAGATCGAGTCTTCAGGATTTAGTGATTTCGCTAGTAACAGGTGTGTATCTTACACACTTATAACTCGGTAATGTTTATATATATATAAATAACCTAATCATGTTATTAAAGCCGAAAACTATGAGATCTTGATATGATACCTTGATGGGTATGAGCAAGGATTCGGGTAAGTCCGTTTCGATATGATGCTGCTATATATTGTTTAATATCATGATCTACGATATATATTTGTTATATGTTCATATCAAGCATGTTGGCATGATTTACACTCGTAATACATTGGTTTGGGTGATATGAGAGGAGGGGGAAGGATTTGATATCCGTGTCTTTGGGACACCAGAGGTTTGGCACCTCCAGTGGTTTGGTACCACAGTTATTTTGTGTCTTTGGGACACTAGAGGTTTGGCACCTCATAGCGACTCGTCCTAGTGGCTTAGCACCACAGTGGGTTGGCCCCACATTTGATACTACGGGATCGTCGCCAGTGATTTGGTATCACACGTGGGTTGGCCCCACAGATGGATTATTCGTGACTTTGTGTCACCAATGGTTTGGCACCACATTATTGGATATCGTGACTTTGGGTCACCAGTGGTTTGGCACCACCAGTGGTTTGGTACCACACGGGGTAGAAAAAGGAGTTATGGATGGCTAGGTTGGATGCATTGTTTACATTACTCGGTTATAAAATGTGTAAGTATGTTGCATTAATCGGGGGAAGGATTTATGCACTGAGTCTAGGTGACTCACCTTCTCCCTTATCTTTTCAGGTGATACATAGATTGCGGATGCGGAGCCGGATGAATTCGTGGTGGCCATGCAATAAAAATTGGGTTTTACATGGACTTTGGTTTGGGTACTATACTCTATTTTAATTCAGTTTTCAGCTTTATTTGGATTTGTAATAAGGCCTTTTTAAATTATGTTTTTGGATTATTTATATGCTTTAGAATTGTTTTAAACATGGCTAAATAAATATCATGGTTGATTTAATAATTGAGCCCAAGGATTTCAAAAAAAATAAAAAACGCAATGGTTTTCAAAATCTTACCATCGGGTAATATAAATCATTTGTTAGTAAAATTACAACTTAATTGTTTTCGCTAACTTAAATGATTTTCAAACTAAGTTTCTACACCTAAATAGAAATGGTTTTCTAAGTAATCATACGGGTTTTCTTAAAATGACATAAATGTTTTCTAACCTATTGATCAACAACTAAATATGAACAATTTATTTACGGGATTTCAAGGTAAACCACCGGTTTTTAAACTAATCATGCACCTGCCTTCTAAAATTTAATCGGTAATTAGATTTTCTTCAAAACGTTTTCCTCTGTAACATGCCAGATTCAGTCGTGACGTGTTGACCAGGTTTGGGGTGTTACATAAATTGTATTAGCATTGTATTTATTTTGGAAAACAGGTTTTTCTTCTATATTAAGATCAGGTGCAGTGGTTTTTGGATAGTATAATCTTTTTGGTTCTTTCCAAGCCATCTTGTTAATTTGTTGTTCATCTGACTGGTCAGAGTCAGATTGGGAGGATTGGTGTAATGTATTTATTGAATGTTGGTCTTGCATTGGGGTATCAGGTGCAATTAATTCAGACTTGTAACTTTCCAAAGCATCAAGACTATTTTGGATTTCTATCAAGAAATTATTTTGGGGTTTTTGGAAAGGTTTTGGAATCTCATAAGGTGTAAATATTGGTTCTTTAGAACTTTTTCCTGTTACCTCTTTTATTGGTTCTTTCTTAATAGGTTGACTTTCCACCAAATTCTCAATATAATCTAATTGTTTTCCTATTGTATGAAGACTGATATTTGTATAATTGTTCTGTTCTACTATCATTTTAATATCTTTCGATGAGATTTGTTCTCCTGCATCAGGAGCTCTCATTCTTAAAGGATTTGCTTTTATTCCAGTATTTTTGTGAAGATATTGAACCTCCATTAAAGGGGGATGTCGAGATTCAACTTCTCCTTTATTAGTTTGCCATCTAGTATTATGTTTTATTGTATTAACAGATTCTGAATAATATTCTTCAAACCATTCAAAGAATTTTATATGAATTTTATGGGTATTCATAAATTCATAATATTCTTGAAGAATGTTTTCTTTTTTATCATTATAATTTTTAAAGTAATCTTCTCTTTTTTGCTTATTTTTGTTGGAATAGAAGTGTCTTCTACACCATTCTTTGTTTATCTCAAAAGGTTTTTCTAAAACAAATATTTTTGAATTTTCTCCTTGTCTTGCATTATTAGTCATTGATGAATATGTTGGTGACATATTAGGTGAATTTTGGGGACTTTTTTCTTGTTTGGCGTAGATAGGTTGAGCTATGTTTGAGGAATTATCTATTCCTTGTAAATTGGTTCTAAATGTTGTTGGGATAGAAGAGCCAGAGGCTCTAGCTATCCTAAAATCTGTCGTTTGTGTTTCTGGATTTGACTCTTCTTCTAAATTTAACTTCCTAAAAGCTGTGCTGGTACTTCCTATTTCGAAGGAATGTCTTGGAGGCATTCTTCTTGGCCTGTTGAATATTAATTCAACTGTACCATCTTGGTGTTGGGAGATTTCATTCAATGAAGTGTTTCTTATGGGAGTTGGTGCCACAGGGTCTGTAGCACCCTCAAGTTTCCACCTATCAGGAAGGTTTATTTCATGCCATTGGATTGTTCTTGGGATTGTGGTATGAGATCTTGAATTATCTGTTTCTATTAAGAGGGTTTCTCCTTTTGGGCTTTGGAGTAAAGCCTTGGTATTAACTACAGAATACATAGCTTTGAAATGGAGCCTATAGACTAATGTTAATACCTCCGCACCAGGAAGCATTTTGTAGTTATGGGTATGTATTTGGAGGGTCAAAGATTGTAAAATATTTTTGTCGGTCAAGGATACCATAAAATTTGGATAACAATTAAAATGTATTGGGCCGGTACATAGGCTTGTTTCTATGGTTCCTAATAATGAGTCATTAAACATGATGTGTCTTTGGTCTCTTAAGACAATTAAAATTGAGGTATTTTTAGTGGCTTCAACACTAAGAGGTTTGACACCAACTTGGACTAATCCAAAATGGACATATTTGTATTTTTGTTCTTTGAGTTTATTAATGATGACTCTATCTAAAAATTGAATTGTTTCATATTCTTTTTGAATAGGTAAACTCCTTTCTTTTGTTTTTATAACATAACTGCAAAAAGCATTTAAATTTTCAAAAGTTGTTTTCTTGTAGACTTGGTTTGTTGGAACTCTTGGAAGAGTCCAATTATCAAATCTTTGGGGAATATCTTCATAATGTTCTTCTTGTTCATTAACAGTGTTGTTTGAGGTTTGGTCGGACTCTTGGGATTGATTGGAAACAAAGCTTACGGAAGAATTGGTTCTTCTAAGGAAGGGAAACATTCTTTGTTTTCTTATTTCCTACAGGAGGTTCTACTATCAGGATTTCCGGATTATTAGAGTTGCCTACAGGGATACTTTGTCCTTGACACGCCTAACCCATGGCTAACTGGACAGTGTATCAATTGTAACATCCTGAAAATGGGCCTATGCATTATTGATTTAAGTATACGAAATGGCATGTCTTGTGTGTTATGAATGTATTATGAACATTTTCGGAAACTTGGAAATGATTTAGAAATGTTAAGTTTCAAAAGAGGAAAGTGAACATTTCTGGAAACTTGGAAATGTAAGAAATGTTAAGTTCAAAAGAGGAAAGTAAACATTTCGAGAAACTTGGAAATGTAAGGAAATGTTAAGTTAAAAGGAGGCAAACGAAAATTTTTGGAAACTTGGAAATGTAAAGAAATGTCAAGTTTTAAAGGTTAAAAAAAGGAAACTAAGGATGTCAAGTTTTAAAGGTTAAAAAAAGGAAACTAAGGCAAGGTGGCCTTAAGAAAATTAATAGAGGAATTTGACACACCATCAGGCTTGGAAAAGTGGCCTGAAGATATCACTTAAGGCCCAGGTAGGTGACGCCACAAGCTATGCAAGTGGGCCTGAGTTCGAGTCACATGGAAAGCAAATAGAAGAAATTTTATTTTGCTACAAGGAGTAGAGAGGTGGACAGCACAAGGCTTTTAAAAGAGGAGTTTTATTCTCTTTAAATTTCGGCTAAATAGGAGATAAATAATAGATTTATTTTAGATTATTTTCAAGAGATAATTGTTAGATTAAATTCTTTTATTAAGTGATAATTCAAGGGATAAAGCTATCAAAATAGAAGAGTGGTGGCCAAGTAAGGGACTCTATTTAGTAATTTCGGCTATAAAAGGAAAAGAGAGGCCATTCTGCATTATTTTCTGTTCTTTGGAAGCCTCTGCCGAATTCTCTTCACCAAATCTTCTTCTTCTTTTATTTTTGCCAAGCTGAAATACCTTGTGTTATAGCCGAATCCTCCATCTTTATTCTTCCTTCCCTTTTCTTTCTAATCCCTCCAAAAGCCGAAAGTTGTGAGAGCATTATTTAGCCATAGCCGAATCTCTGAAGGTTGAAGTGTAGGTGCAATCGATTTCTTCAAATAAGGGTAAGATCCAAGTTTGGTTTCCATTCTTTTATATTTTAGACTTATCGAAATTTAGGGACTAATTCCTATTATTGATCTTGGCCGAATCATGGAAGGAAAGTTTCGGGATTTGGCCCAGTGCCGACTACAAGGAAGGAGAAGTTCTTTTCCAGAAGGTACACCATAGGCCGCGTGTTCCCTAGTTATTCGGTGAATTTCGGGATTTGAGAATTTCAAGGTAAGTATACCCACATATTCGGCCAAGGCCCTATCTTAAGTATTTAGATCTATTTATTTTTAACCGAAAACTAACCGATTCAAGGGATCTAGTGATTAGCCGATTTCAAAGGGGTAGAATACAAGTTTCCGAGATTTGATTAATTATCAAATTGGCAACAAGGTAAGTTTTTGGTTGCAAAAATCCTTCGGGATTTAGTCTTATGGCCAAATAGGCTTTTACTAAATAGTAAGTGATTAATCAAATGTAGGAACTTGAGATCTAAGGCAGTAGATCAGATTTCGGAATTTAAGTGAAGTTGTTAAGCGAATCAGGTGTGTACCCCACACTATTTCTCAATAAGTTTTATGGCATGTTTAATAGATGTATATATGTGATATTAAGAATATGAAAGTGTAAGAAAGTGGCTAAGGTACCATGTTATGGTACAAAGTACTCAGGTACGTTTCCTACTCCTACTAGGAATATGAAATATGTTACATTTAACATGTGAATAAAGATAAGAATGTGAAATTTGGCATGATTAATGCATACTATGTATAATATGAGGCATATCGGTTATTGAAAAGGGGAAGTGAATGTGGTGACCTAAAACCAGGCTATCTGAATGCGGTGACCTAAGACCACGATATCTGAATGCGGTGACCTAAGACCGCGATATCTGAATGTGGTGACCTAAGACCACGAAATCTGAATGTGGTGACCTAAGACCACGAATTCTATAAGGGCGATGAGCACGTCGACTGTAGCAACTGCCTTCGATGGAGTGTAACGGAAAGAGGGTCGACTTAGTAGTCCCCACGGTGTACAGGTTGGTACGGGGAAGTGTAGCGGATGGCTAATTAGGTTTGGGTTTGGGTTGCATCATTATTTTTACTTGTTATTTGAATATGTATGTGACATGATAATGCATGCCTGAAATATTGATTCTTAGTGTTGGTTACACATTGAGTCTGTTTGACTCACCCCGTTGTGGGACTATTTTCAGGTGACGAACAGTAATGGACCGGGCTCGGCAGAAGCTTAGGGATGGCCATGCACAACAAGAAATTTACGATTTGGACGTTTATTTTATTTTAAGTATTTTAAGTTTATTTTGGGAATTATTTGATGTAATAAGGCCATAAGGCCATAGTTGAATTTCTTTACTTCTTTTTACTTTTATTTATTATGTTTACAAATTTTTATTTATGGATCAAACAAATTTGTTTTAAAAATAAACTCCAAGTGTTTTGTCACCTTAATAAAAAAAGAAAAAGAGATTTAATATATTATTAATACATTTTCAACTCAAGCCCAACCCAAAACAATCTTTCTTTCAAAACACACAAGTTTTTCCTAAGTAACAAAAGGATTTTGAACCGGTTTACATCGAGGAACATACCAGATCCGGTCAAGGCTCGTGGGCCGGGTTTGGGGTGTTTCAATTTGGTATCAGAGCCCAGTTTCAAACCCTCGGCCTAGGGTTTAAGGCCCAAAATGTTTTCAAATCGAGCCCAAATGAGTTTTATGAAAATATTTTTGGAAGTAAGCAGGTTTTCTGGCATGGCACCTAAGTCTCCGACCCGAAGTCCACCAGGTAAGTACCCCTAACCTTTGTGTGATTTTATATTGTGATCTGTAGAAGGGTAGAAATGGAATGGAACGTAGATTAGTATGATAGGTATTTGAACCCTAGGACTAGTTTACCCCAACTATTACATAAGACTTAATGCTTAATAAAACAAACCTATGACTAAGCCGCCGAGTTAGGGTGTGGCAACCATTGTGCGCATGTCTAGGATTGGTATTCTGTGGGAGCTTGGTATTTAAGCAGTCCGCGTGACTCACCTCCTCTCCACTCGAATCCTACCTGGTGCGTAGCTTCGGTTCACCCTAACCAAGAGGACTTATTTATAGGCTAAACCCCTAACTAAAACCCGAAAGGGACTAGCCACATTTTTATGGAAACCCTAGTTTTAAAATGACTAAATTACCCTTTTGATTTATACAAGCTATCCCATAAAATTTTTCTAAAATATTTCTTGATTTACAAAATTACTAAAATACCCCTGGTGGTAAAATTACAAAAATGCCCTTGGTTTATAAAATGTCCAGCTACCCAATGGTTTTACCAAAATTTCATTACCTTGTAAATGTTCAAAAACCCTAATTTGCAAAATATCAAAATACCTTGATTTTGGAAAAATTACAAAACTGCCCCTAACTTACAAAAGTACCAAAATGACCCTGAATTCCAAAATTTTTGCAACATCACCGTTTTGGAAAGTACAATTCTCAAAAAGAACTCTCAAAGTTTTGAAAAATTTGGAAATACCCCGGAAATATTAAACTTTACAAATTTACCCTGGTTTATTACCAAAATACCCCTGAGATCCAAAATTACCGAAATACCCCCGGATTTCAAAATTTCCAAAAGTACCCCAGGAATGAAAAATTACCAAAATACCCTTATTGACAAAATCCACAAGGAACCCTATTTTTGAAAAAAAATTTACGAAAATACCCCTGTAGGGCAAATTACGAAAATACCCCTGGGTAGTGGAAAAACAGCAACAATGAAAACTACAACATTTCTCTGAATGAACGAAAGTTCATAATTGATTGATGAATGTATGAATGTAAAGACTGTATACATGTATGAATATGAAAGAACCACTTCTAAAATTCTTTTCATAAAACTTCTTCGCGGGTAATCAGTGGAATAAAGGCTAATTCATAAAATTTCTTAATTAGATTAAAGCACGATCGTAGAAATGAGCTCTAGGGGACGTGGTTCTGGAATACCTTAATTGCCTTGTTCGTTGTAAAGTCAGTTCGTTCTTATGTGGCTAGTAAGGTGTATGGAACCTTGATTGTAAACTACGAGAATGTGCCTAGAAAGTATGATAGTTTCTTAAGATCAGAGTGCCCAGCAGTAGCGTAGTGTGGTGAGCTAGGAAGTACGACTGTTCGTTAGTAAGTAATTTCGAGGACGAAATTATTTTAAGGGGGTAGAACTGTAACATCCTGAAAATGGGCCTATGCATTTTTGATTTAAGTATACGAAATGGCATGTCTTGTGTGTTATGAATGTATTATGAACATTTTTGGAAACTTGGAAATGATTTAGAAATGTTAAGTTTCAAAAGAGGAAAGTGAACATTTCTGGAAACTTGGAAATGTAAGAAATGTTAAGTTCAAAAGAGGAAAGTAAACATTTCGGGAAACTTGGAAATGTAAGGAAATGTTAAGTTTAAAGGAGGCAAACGAAAATTTTTGGAAACTTGGAAATGTAAAGAAATGTCAAGTTTTAAAGGTTAAAAAGAGGAAACTAAGGCAAGGTGGCCTTAAGAAAATTAATAGGAGGAATTTGACACACCATCAGGCTTGGAAAAGTGGCCTGAAGATATCACTTAAGGCCCAGGTAGGTGACGCCACAAGCTATGCAAGTGGGCCTGAGTTCGAGTCACATGGAAAGCAAATAAAAGAAATTTTATTTTGCTACAAGGAGTAGAGAGGTGGACGGCACAAGGCTTTTAAAAGAGGAGTTTTATTCTCTTTAAATTTCGGCTAAATAGGAGATAAATAATAGATTTATTTTAGATTATTTTCAAGAGATAATTTTTGGATTAAATTCTTTTATTAAGTGATAATTCAAGGGATAAAGCTATCAAAATAGAAGAGTGGTGGCCAAGTAAGGGACTCTAGTTAGTAATTTCGGCTACAAAAGGAAAAGAGAGGCTATTCTGCATTATTTTCTGTTCTTTGGAAGCCTCTGCCGAATTCTCTTCACCAAATCTTCTTCTTCTTTTATTTTTGCCAAGCCGAAATACCTTGTGTTCTAGCTGAATCCTCCATCTTTATTCTTCCTTCCCTTTTCTTTCTAATCCCTCCAAAAGCCGAAAGTTGTGAGAGCATTATTTAGCCATAGCCGAATCTCTGAAGGTTGAAGTGTAGGTGCAATCGATTTCTTCAAATAAGGGTAAGATCCAAGTTTGGTTTCCATTCTTTTATATTTTAGACTTATCGAAATTTAGGGACTAATTCCTATTATTGATCTTGGCCGAATCATGGAAGGAAAGTTTCGGGATTTGGCACAGTGTCGACTACAAGGAAGGAGAAGTTCTTTTCCCGAATGTACAACATAGGCCGCGTGTTCCCTAGTTATTCGGTGAATTTCGGGATTTGAGAATTTCAAGGTAAGTATACCCACATATTCGGCCAAGGCCCTATCTTAAGTATTTAGATCTATTTATTTTTAACCGAAAACTAACCGATTCAAGGGATCTAGTGATTAGCCGATTTCAAAGGGGTAGAATACAAGTTTCCGGGATTTGATTAATTATCAAATCGGCAACAAGGTAAGTTTTTGGTTGCAAAAATCCTTCGGGATTTAGTCTTATGGCCAAATAGGCTTTTACTAAATAGTAAGTGATTAATCAAATGTAGGAACTTGAGATCTAAGGCAGTAGATCAGATTTCGGAATTTCAGTGAAGTTGTTAAGCGAATCAGGTGTGTACCCCACACTATTTCTCAATAAGTTTTATGGCATGTTTAATAGATATATATATATATCTGATATTAAGAATATGAAAGTGTAAGAAAGTGGCTAAGGTACCATGTTATGGTACAAAGTACTCAGGTACGTTTCCTACTCCTACTAGGAATATGAAATATGTTACATTTAACATGTGAATAAAGATAAGAATGTGAAATTTGGCATGATTAATGCATACTATGTATAATATGGGGCATATGGGTTATTGAAAAGGGGGAAGTGAATGTGGTGACCTAAGACCACGCTATCTGAATGCGGTGACCTAAGACCGCGATATCTGAATGCAGTGACCTAAGACCGCGATATCTGAATGTGGTGACCTAAGACCACGAAATCTGAATGTGGTGACCTAAGACCACGAATTCTATAAGGGCGATGAGCACGTCGACTGCAGCGACTGCCTTCGATGGAGTGTAGCGGAAGGAGGGTCGACTTAGTAGTCCCCACGGTGTACAGGTTGGTACGGGGAAGTGTAGCGGATGGCTAATTAGGTTTGGGTTTGGGTTGCATCATTATTTTTACTTGTTATTTGAATATATTTGTGACATGATAATGCATGCCTGAAATATTGATTCTTAGTATTGGTTACACATTGAGTCTGTTTGACTCACCCCGTTGTGGGACTATTTTCAGGTGACGAACAGTAATGGACCGGGCTCGGCAGAAGCTTAGGGATGGCCATGCATAGCAAGAAATTTACGATTTGGACGTTTATTTTATTTGAAGTATTTTAAGTTTATTTTGGGAATTATTTGATGTAATAAGGCCATAAGGCCATAGTTGAATTTCTTTACTTCTTTTTACTTTTATTTATTATGTTTACAAATTATTATTTATGGATCAAACAAATTTGTTTTAAAAATAAACTCCAAGTGTTTTGTCACCTTAATAAAAAAAAAGAAAAAGAGATTTAATATATTATTAATACATTTTCAACTCAAGCCCAACCCAAAACAATCTTTCTTTCAAAACACACAAGTTTTTCCTAAGTAACAAAAGGATTTTAAACCGGTTTACATCGAGGAACATACCAGATCCAGTCAAGGCTCGTGGGCCGGGTTTGGGGTGTTTCATCAATACTGTAACATCCTGAAAAGGGCCTATGCATTTTTGGTTTAATTGTATGAAATGACATGTCTTATGTGTTATGAATGTGTTTTGAACATTTTTGGAAACCTGGAAATGTATGGAAATGTTGAGTTTAAAAGAGGAAAGTGAACATTTTTGGAAATTAGGAAATGTAAGGAAATGGTTTAGAAATGATTCAAAAGAGGAAAGTAAACATTTCTGGAAACCTGGAAATGTAAGGAAATGTTAAGTTTAAAGGAGGCAAACAAAAATTTTTGGAAACTTGGAAATGTAAAGAAATGTCAAGTTTTAAGGTTTAAAAAGAGGAAATTAAGGCAAGGTGGCCTTAAGAAAATTAATAGGAGGAATTTGACACACAAACAAGCTTGGAAAAGTGGCCTGAAGATATCACTTAAGGCCCAGGTAGGTGACGCCACCAGCTATGCAAGTGGGCCTGAGTTCGAGTCACTTGGGGAGCAAATAAAAAGAAGTTTTATTTTTGCTTCCAGAAGCAGAGAGGTGGACTGCATTAAGGCTCTTAAAAGAGGAGTTTTATTCTCTTTAAATTTTGGCTAAATAGAAGGATAAATGATGATTTATCTTAAATTATTTTCAAGGAGATAATAAGGGATTATTCTTTTAATAAAGTGATAATTAAAAGGATAAAGCTATCAAATAGAAGAGTGGTGGCCAAGTAAGGGACTCTAACCTAGTAATTTTGGCTATAAAAGGAAGAGTAAGGCTATTCTTCATTCATTCTTTTCTCTTCAAATAAACCTCTGCCGAAATTCTCTAAAGTTTCTCCTCTTCTCTCTGCCGAATTTCTTACGGTGCTCTCCTCTCCTCTCTACTATTTTTCCAAAAGCCGAAAGTAGGTTCTCTTAACCCTATCCGATTTCCTTCTAAGCCTAGTATTCCTCTCTTCTTTCATCTTTGAAACCTAATGCATAGGGGGCTCATAGCCGATTGTTCATCAAGTCTCTAAGCCGAATCTCTGAAGAGGTGTCAGGAGGGTGTGTCGACTTCTTCAAGTAAGGGTAAGATCTCATTCGGTTTCATCTTTTTTCTTTTAAGATTTGCCAAAACCTAGGACTAACCCCATTAATATCTTGTTGCCGAAACCTTGAAGAGATCTTTCGGGATTTACTAAGTGTCGACTACAAGGAAGGAGAAGTTCTTTTCCCGAAGGTACACCATAAGTCGCGTGTTCCCTAGTTATTCGGTGAGTTTCGGGATTTAAAATCCACAACGTAAGTGTCTATAGCATTCGGCCAAGGCCTATTTTAGTAGTTAGATCTATTATTATGTGTTTTAAGCCGAAAACTAACAGATTCAAGGGATCTAGTGAGTAGCCGATTTCAAAGGAGAAGAATACAAGTTTTCGGGATTTGACTATAGTCAATTTGACAACAAGGTAGGTTTTACGAATACAAATCCTACTAGGATTTGGTTTTATAGGCTTTATGCTAACATATTAAGGTTACCAAATGTATGAATTGAGATATAAAGCAATAGATCGGTTTTTTTCGGGATTTCAAGGAATTCATTAAGCAAATCAGGTGTGTAATCCACACTAATTCTTAATATGTTTTATGGCAATATTTAATATGTGCATGTTTATAAGAATGTGAATATGGCTAAGGTACTGTGTTACGGTACAAAGTACTCAGGTACGTTTCCTACTCATACTAGGATTACGAAATATGTTATATTTAACATGTGAAAAGTGACATGAATGTGAATTTAAGTATGATATGCATGATATGAATAAAATGGGGCATTCGGGTTATATGAGAAAGGGGAAGTGAATGCGGTGACTTCGGTCTCACTATCTGATTGTGGTGGCTTCTGTCACATTATCTGAATGTGGTAACTTCGGTTACATTATCTGAATGTGGTAACTTCGGTTACATTATCTGAATATGGTGTCTCATGACACAATTATCTGGTGGCTATGCCACGAATTATATATGGGCGATGAGCACGTCGACTGCAGCGACTGCCTTCGATGGAGTGTAGCGGAAGGAGGGTTGACTTAGTAGTCCCCACGGTGTGCAGGTTGGTACGGGGATGTGTAGCGGATGGCATCTAGGTTTGGGTTCGGGATTGCATCATTATCTTGAATTATTATGTGAACATGATATGTATGGTATGCCTAAATTTATTAAATTTTAGTGTTGGTTGCACATTGGGTCTGTTTGACTCACCCCGTTGGGGAATATTTTTCAGGTGATGAGCAGTAATGGATCGGGTCAGCAGGAGCTTAGGGATGGCCATGCACAGCAAGAAATCTATGATTTGGACTTTTATTTTCTTTAAGTACTTTGGTTTTAAACTTGGGTTATATTTGATGTAATAAGGCCATAGTGAACTATTTTATTTCTGTCTTATTGTTTAATTATTTTTACAAATTTTTATTAAGTTAAAGGTTAAGTAATTTATTTTTGAATATACTCTATATGTTTTATCACTTAAAAATTAAAAAGGGTTTTCAATATAAAATCGAATTCGTTTTCAACTCAAGCCCAACCCAAAACAATATTTTTTTTTAAAAATCGCACAAGGGTTTTTTTCATATGAAGCAAAAGAATTTGAACCGGTTTTCTTGAGGAACATACCAAATCTGGTCAAAGCTCGTGGGTCAGGTTTGGGGTGTTTCAGTTTGGTATCAGAGCCCAGTTTCAAACCCTCGGCCTGGGGTTTAAGGCCCAAAACATTTTCAAATCGAGCCCAAATGAGTTCTCATGAAAATATTTTTGAAACTAAGCAGGTTTTTCTGGCATGGCACCTAAGTCTCCGACCCGCAGTCCATCAGGTAAGTACCCCTAACCATTTGTGTGCTTTATGTGATTATATTATGAAGGGTAGAAATGGAATGGAACATAGAGTAGTATGATAAGTATGTGAACCCTAGGACTAGTGTACCCCAATAAATACATAAGATTTAATGCTTAATAAAACAAACCTGTGTCTAAGTCGCCGAGTTAGGGTGTGGTAACCATTGTGCGCATGTCTAGGATTGGATCCGGAAGAGCCTGGTATTTAAGCAGTCCTAGTGACTCACCTCCTCTTCGCAGGAATCCTACCTGGTGCGTAGCTTTAGTTCACCCTAACCAAGCGGACTTATTCATGGGCTAAACCCCTAACTAAAACCCGAAAGGGATTAGCCACATTTTTATGGAAACCCTAATTTTAAAAGGACTAAATTACCCTTTTGATTTATACAAGCTATCCCATAAAATTTTTCTGAAATATTTCTTGATTTACAAAATTACTAAAATACCCCTAGTGGTAAAATTACAAAAATGCCCTTGGTTTATGAAATTTCCAAAATACCCACAGTTCTTATTAAAAAAAATTTCATTACTTTATAACAAGTCCAAAAACCCTAATTTGCAAAATATCAAAATACTTTGATTTTGGAAAATTACGAAATTGCCCCTGACTTACAAAATTACCAAAATGACCCTGAATTTCAAAAATTTTGCAACATCACTGATTTGGAAAACAAAATTCTCAAAAATAACCCTTAATTTTTTATAAATTTTGAAATACCCTTGAATTATTAAACTTTACAAATTTACCCTGATTTGTAAAAATTTACTGAAATACCCCTGGAATTTCAAAATTTCCAAAAATACCCCAAGAATGCAAAATTACCAAAATACCCTTATTGACAAAATCCACAAGGAACCCTATTTAAAAAAAAAATTTACAAAAATACCCCTGTAGGGCAAATTACGAAAATACCCCTGGGTAGTGAGAAAACAACAACAATGAAAACTACAA
The DNA here is from genome assembly GCA_005393395.2 of Gossypium australe. Lineage (NCBI taxonomy): Eukaryota > Viridiplantae > Streptophyta > Magnoliopsida > Malvales > Malvaceae > Gossypium > Gossypium australe. The sequence continues at coordinate 30,655,803 of CM016623.1, read as the reverse complement.
CATTTCTCTGAATGAACGAAAGTTCATAATTGATTGATGGATGAATGAATGAATGTAAAGACTGTGTGCATGTATGAATACGAAAGAACCACTTCTAAAATTCTTTTCATAAAACTTCTTCGCGGGTAATCAAGTGAAACAAGGACTAATTCATAAAACTTCTTAATCAAATCGCGACGTTAAAAATGAGCTCTAGAGGACGTGGTTGTCGTGGACGCGGTAGAGGAAGAATGACTAGGTCAGAACCCGTTAGATCGAGTCAAGGGTCTGACAATGAAATACCACCGCCACCACCACCCCCAGCTGTTAATGTTGAGCAGCAAGCTCGGACAGGGGAAGATGCTGTGTCGCAGGCTGTGCTGCGAGTTCTTGAGTTGGTGGCTGGTGCAGAAGGAAATTCGGGAGCTCGAAAGTCTGTGCCTGAGCGGCTTCGCTCTAATGGAGCTGAAGTGTTTCGTGGCGTATCTGGTGTGGCACCCAGTACGGCCGAATATTGGTTGGAGGCAACCGAGCGCATTATGGATGAGATTGATCTGACCCCTAAGGAGAAGTTGAAAGGAATGGTGGCACTACTACGGGATGAAGCGTATCAGTGGTGGTTAACTATTCGGGATGGTGCCACTGCTGAGGATCTGACCTGGGAGTATGTTAAGGAAGCGTATCAAAAGAAGTATGTTGGAACCAGGTATACTGATGAGCAAAGGAAAGCATTTTTGGGGCTGGTTCAAGGGAACAAGTCTGTTGTGGAATATGAAGCTGAATTTCTGAGGTTGAGCCGGTATGCCCGAGGAGTAGTGGCAACTGACCATGAACGTTGTGTCCGTTTTGAGGACGGACTAAGGGATGATCTGAGATTGTTGATAGCACCGCATCAGGAGCGGGAGTTTTCTGCTTTAGTCGAAAAGGCCAAGGTAGCCGAGGGAATTAAGGATTCTACCAAGCAGACCATGGATCGGAACAGGCCAAAAAGAGGTTTTGAATCGTCTGAATCATCTGGGAATAAGAGGCCTAGCGTTGATGGGCGCGGAATCAGCAAGCTGGTACAGGATGGCAGTATCGTCCTTGTGAACATTGTGGAAAGAAGCACTTAGGGGAGTGCTGGAAAAAGACGGGAGGATGTTTTAGGTGTGGGTCAAAGGACCATATGCTCAAGGATTGTCCTAAGAAACCAGATGAAAGACGGCCAGCAGTTTAGAATGTTAATCAGGCCGGTAGAGGTAGACAGCAGCCTCAGCAAGGTCGTGGACCGAACCATGGAGGAAATGGTTCGGGCCGAGGACGTGGAGCACCAAGCAGAGATGCTGAAGGTGCAGACGCGAGGCAACCAAGGTTAGTTTATGCAGTTGGCTGTCGCAAGGAGGAAGATGTGCCAGATATGACAACGGGTACATTCCTTATTTTTGGAATACCCTTAATTGCTTTGCTTGTTATAGGGCTAGCTTATTCTTGTATTGCTAGGAAAGTGCCTGAAACCTTGGATGTGAACCTAGAGAATGTGCCTAGAAAGTATGATAGTTCTTTAAGATCAGAGTGCGCAGCAGTAGCGTAGTGGGGCGAGTTAGACCGTACGATTGTTCGTTAGTAAGTAATTTCGAGGACGAAATTATTTTAAGGAGGGTAGAACTGTAACATCCTGAAAAGGGCCTATGCATTTTTGGTTTAATTGTATGAAATGACATGTCTTATGTGTTATGAATGTGTTTTGAACATTTTTGGAAACCTGGAAATGTATGGAAATGTTGAGTTTAAAAGAGGAAAGTGAACATTTTTGGAAATTAGGAAATGTAAGGAAATGATTTAGAAATGATTCAAAAGAGGAAAGTAAACATTTCTGGAAACCTGGAAATGTAAGGAAATGTTAAGTTTAAAGGAGGCAAACGAAAATTTTTGGAAACTTGGAAATGTAAAGAAATGTCAAGTTTTAAGGTTTAAAAAGAGGAAATTAAGGCAAGGTGGCCTTAAGAAAATTAATAGAAGGAATTTGACACACAAACAGGCTTGGAAAAGTGGCCTGAAGATATCACTTAAGGCCCAGGTAGGTGACGCCACCAGCTATGCAAGTGGGCCTGAGTTCGAGTCACTTGGGGAGCAAGTAAAAAGAAGTTTTATTTTTGCTTCCAGAAGCAGAGAGGTGGACGGCATTAAGGCTCTTAAAAGAGGAGTTTTATTCTCTTTAAATTTTGGCTAAATAGAAGGATAAATGATGATTTATCTTAAATTATTTTCAAGGAGATAATAAGGGATTATTCTTTTAATAAAGTGATAATTAAAAGGATAAAGCTATCAAATAGAAGAGTGGTGGCCAAGTAAGGGACTCTAGCCTAGTAATTTTGGCTATAAAAGGAAGAGTAAGGCTATTCTTCATTCATTCTTTTCTCTTCAAATAAACCTCTGCCTAAATTCTCTAAAGTTTCTCCTCTTCTCTCTGCCGAATTTCTTAGTGCTCTCCTCTCCTCTCTACTATTTTTCCAAAAGCCGGAAGCAGGTTCTCTTAACCCTAGCCAATTTTCTTCTAAGCCTAGTATTCCTCTCTTCTTTCATCTTTGAAACCGAATGCATAGGGGGCTCGTAGCCGATTGTTCATCAAGTCTCTAAGCCGAATCTCTGAAGAGGTCTCAGGAGGGTGTGTCGACTTCTTCAAGTAAGGGTAAGATCTCATTCGGTTTCATCCTTTTTCTTTTAAGATTTGTCGAAACCTAGGACTAACCCCATTAATATCTTGTTGCCGAAACCTTGAAGAGATCTTTCGGGATTTACTAAGTGTCGACTACAAGGAAGGAGAAGTTCTTTTCTCGAAGGTACAGCATAAGCCGTGTGTTCCCTAGTTATTCGGTGAGTTTCGGGATTTAAAATCCACAAGGTAAGTGTCTATAGCATTTGGCCAAGGCCTATTTTAGTAGTTAGATCTATTATTATGTGTTTTAAGCCGAAAACTAACAGATTCAAGGGATCTAGTGAGTAGCCGATTTCAAAGGAGAAGAATACAAGTTTTCGGGATTTGACTATAGTCAATTCGACAACAAGGTAGGTTTTACGAATACAAATCCTACTAGGATTTGGTTTTATAGGCTTTATGCTAACATATTAAGGTTACCAAATGTAAGAATTGAGATATAAAGCAATAGATCGGTTTTTTTCGGGATTTCAAGGAATTCGTTAAGCAAATCAGGTGTGTAATCCACACTAATTCTTAATATGTTTTATGGCAATATTTAATATGTGCATGTTTATAAGAATGTGAATATGGCTAAGGTACTGTGTTACGGTACAAAGTACTCAGGTACATTTCTTACTCATACTAGGATTACGAAATATGTTATATTTAACATGTGAAAAGTGACATGAATGTGAATTTAAGTATGATATGCATGATATGAATAAAATGGGGCATTCGGGTTATATGAGAAAGGGGAAGTGAATGTGGTGACTTCGGTCTCACTATCTGAATGTGGTGGCTTCGGTCACATTATCTGAATGTGGTAACTTCGGTTACATTATCTGAATGTGGTAACTTCGGTTACATTATCTGAATATGGTGTCTCATGACACAATTATCTGGTGGCTATGCCACGAATTATATATGGGCGATGAGCACGTCGACTGCAGTGACTGCCTTCGATGGAGTGTAGCGGAAGGAGGGTTGACTTAGTAGTCCCCACGGTGTGCAGGTTGGTACGGGGATGTGTAGCGGATGGCATCTAGGTTTGGGTTCGGGATTGCATCATTATATTGAATTATTATATGAACATGATATGTATGGTATGCCTAAATCTATTAAATTTTAGTGTTGGTTGCACATTGGGTCTGTTTGACTCACCCCGTTGGGGAATATTTTTCAGGTGATGAGCAGCAATGGACCGGGTCGGCAGGAGCTTAGGGATGGCCATGCACAGCAAGAAATCTATGATTTGGACTTTTATTTTCTTTAAGTACTTTGGTTTTAAATTTGGGTTATATTTGATGTAATAAGGCCATAGTGAACTATTTTATTTCTGTCTTATTGTTTAATTATGCTTACAAATTTTTATTAAGTTAAAGATTAAGTAATTTATTTTTGAATATACTCTATATGTTTTATCACTTAAAAATTAAAAAGGGTTTTAAATATAAAATCGAATTCGTTTTCAACTCAAGCCCAACCCAAAACAATATTTTTTTTAAAAATCGCACAAGTTTTTTTTTTCCTATGAAGCAAAAGAATTTGAACCGGTTTTCTTGAGAAACATACCAAATCTGGTCAAAGCTCGTGGGCCGGGTTTGGGGTGTTTCAAATACTCAGCAAAATAATAATATGTTAATAAAGACAGTTAAACCAGAACTCGGAAATATTAAAAACAAATCGAATATTTCAAAACTTAGAAATACCTGCTCCTCCTTTTAGATTTAATTTTAGCATTTATCTTTATTTATCTTTAATTATCTTTAATTATTTGTATTTATCTTTTAGAATTTAAGTAGGAATAGACTAGGTTTCTTAGTACTATAAATAGGGGATAGAGTGACACAAATTTCAATCATCTTTTCTGTAAACACTCCCTCTCCCAAAAAGTTTAGCCTTATTTCCCTTCATATTATTCAATAAAAATTCCATTTTCATTACATTTATTTCTTTTTCCCCAAAAAGCATGAGCCACTAAATTTATCTAGCCAAAAGTTGTCAAAATTTCCCAAAAAGGGTTCATGAGGCTTAGAATCCGCGCTTAGCCTTCTCAACGAGTATTCATCGCTTCTCCGCACTACGGGACTGACGCTTTCGTCCATGTCCCTTCAAGATCTTTTCATCTTGTGCAAAGGCGGCCGCTTTGTTTGTTTTGGGAAGGTTTCACAGTCGATTCGTTAGCTTACTGCGTCAGTGGTTGTATAATAAGATAAAATGGTGGTTTTTGAAAATTTAATTGATGATTATAGTTGATCGGTTGCAATTTTTGAAAAAATATAATGATTTATTTGGATCTTAAACTTTACAAAAAGAGTTATTTTAGTTTTTCATTTAATTTTTCATATCTTTTTAGCCTTTAAAATTGTATTATTTTTCAAATCACCCCAAAATTAATGGAAAAGTTCATGTCTGTTGATTTTGCTGACGTGACAACCATGTGGAAGTCCACATTCATGTCACTTTAACAATTAATTAATTTTAAAATTAAACTATTAAAAAATATTTTTTATATTATTTATACTTTTTAAATTTGTAATAATTTGCAATCCACATGTATGCATATCAGCAAAGTTAACAAATATTAGCTTTTTCACCCATTCTGGGGTGACTTGACAAACAATTCAATTTTAAGACTTGACAAACAATTCAATTTTAAGGGTTAAAAGAGATAAAAATTTAAATGGATGACTTAAATGACCTTTTTTCTTATAAGATTTAAGGGTCAAATAAGTCATTATGTCTTTGAAAAATTATATCAAACATATTATTTTGTATTTTATTATACCTTATTTCTTTTTAAAATAAAAAATATTTTTTAAAATAATACAAATGTGTTAATATCTAATTACAAATATTTAATTATTTAAATATTTAAAATATATTTTATATTCGAATTAAATTTTATAAATAATTAATATTTATTGCTTAAAAATATTTAAAATTTATATTTTATGTATTAAAATATTAACAAGTTATAATAAAATTCTTTATATTTTTATTAAAATATAATAATATTAATTAATTTGAATATTATTTAAATGCATATTTGTTAATTGATAATATCATATTTAAAATGAGCATTTTAAAGTATTTTTTGACAATAATGCTAAACACTCAAATCTTAAATTAAACTTTTTAAAAGTATTTCTTAAAAGTAATTTTCTAACACTTTTTAAAAGTATTGTCAAACTAGTCCTTAACCTCCTTACTATTGCAACTAAGGTGGCTAGGCAATCGACTCTTCAACGATCTCTGCTACCTTTCTTTTTCTTTCCTCTTTCCTCTTTCTTGTTTTTTTTTTTTTCTCATCTCCATTGTCAACTTCCAACACAATTTAGTGGCAACAAATTATGAATTGTCAAAAACATAATTAAAAACATTTAAAAACATAGTTAATAAAATTTTAAAAGTAATTACAATATCATTAAAAATATTTAAAAATACTAAAAATTGTTTTCATTCATAGAAATAAAAATTTCAATCAATAATAATAAAAAGTTTATGTTTCAAATAGTAAATAAAATAAAGTATTTTAATAAGTGTGTTAAAAAATAAATCATCTATCAAAAAGATTTTGCAATTTTTTAAAAAATATCTTTTATTAAATTAATTTGTTTAATATACAAATTTAAAAAATAAAATATTATTTTTGTAATTTTTGAAATTAAAATTTGATTAAATCTTGAAAAAGAAAATAATTTAAAACTTAAATTTTAAAAATTTGGAGAAACTTTAAAACTTTGGAGAAACAAGTTTTGATTTCTGAAATGGGTATTTCAAATCGTGCCTTTCATTCTAAATCTGATAGCCTTTTATAAAGAGCTATTCTTTTTACATCATTTGAACCGGGAAATTCAATCCCTTTCATCATTACATAATTGAAACTTTGATTACATAATAAAAACTTTTCAGAGAATATATTCTCTAGTTACAAAAATACAAATTACAGAGAATATTTACTATTCATGCATCAGAGAATCTTACTGTTCTTGCCGGGGAATATTTATTGTTTACGCCAGAGAATATTTCATGTTCACTCGTCTTTTCTTGCAGGGAATATTTACTGTTTACTTCAGAGAATATTTCTTGTTTACTTGTCTTTTCTTGCATCATTTTTTCTTGGTCCTGGTGATGGTTACTGAAGTGGTATCGTCTGCAAGATCCACCTTTTTGATTGAAAATGCTGAAGATTTCTCATCTTCGGATTTGGAATCCATTGAGCTGAGCATTTCAGCCATGAGTTTTTTGTATTCCTTCTGGGTCTTGGCTTGAGCTAACATCGCACTAGCTGTCGGTTTTGCTTGAAGGAATTTTGCTGTGGTTTGATCCGAGGCCGTGGACTTACATAATCTCGGATTCTTGTTGAAAAAATTATCCAAATATTCTAAATCATATTTTTCATCATTAAACTTGTCCCACCATTTAGTTCTGTAGTTTCTAACTAGTAATGGAATTCCAGTACATTGATCTTGCTCATAGGAATAATTCCAAGAAACAATCCAAGAAATGCACAGTTTTGAGAAAAAATAGATTGTCCTGTAAATGTGTTTTTGGTCTGGTTCAGGCTAAAATTTTCAAAGAATTTGAGCCATAAATTTTGAATTTTTTCTGGTAGGATACCAAAGGATGATGGTCCATACTAATTCCACCATTCTTGGAACTAGTTTGGGAATTTGAATTGGGTACCCTATTTGAAATATATGAGCCAATAATGTCTTATGTGCTGGTTGTTCATTAAGAAGGCATTGTGCCATGCCATTTGGTAATCCCAACATATAAAATATGGGTGGTGGTCAATTTTGGTGGTAAATTTGGCTGGAAATCTCTTTGGAGAATTTGGGTTTTCACTCCAATCCTTTGGTCGAAGAATTTTTAATATTTGGGCTATTGAATGGGTGATAAAATTTGGATCTTTTGGGTCTGTGTAGTGTTTGAATAGTACTGGTCCAGTTTGAACCAGTATATTTTCATAATACTGTTGGGGTTTTTGAGAATCCAATGGTTTGAAATGCTATCCATTGAAAAGTTCTTTTGCAAGTATATGTGGAGGTTTTTCTGAAAATTCTTCCTCCATAACAAGAATTTTTTCAAAACATTTATTTGGAAAATATTGTGAGGATTTTTGTGTAGCAGTCTGTGAAGACACTGCTATTTCTTTTGGAAAAACATCTTGGATAGATGTCTCCTTTAAAACATTTTTGAGAGATTTTGGTTTATGTAAAACAATCTCTTTACTTTTTGAAATCTTTGCTGCTTCACCAGGAAATTGTTTGAGAGGAGTTTCCTCTTTCATTTGAGAAAAGGCCAATGCCACTTCTGGGGATTGAGAAAGGGACTCAATCCATTTTTTGATTTGAGAACCAATTTCATTTGGATCTTGTGCATCTTGAACGATTGTATTTTTGGAGGATTTCGATGATGATGATGATCTCTCATTTTCTTCTTCATGGCAAATTTCATACCATGACTTAATTGGTTTTGAGGAAATTTGGGTTTTGGACGACTCTCCTATTTTTCCTTTTCCTTTGTCTCGGAGTTTGGGTGGCATTTTTGAAGAAACTCTCTGGTGAGAAAATCAGGAAAAGAATTAGTTTCTCCTTTGATGTATTCAATATCAAAATCAAATATGCTCAAATTGCCTACCATCTTGCAAAAATCTGTTTTGAGGCAATATTTTGAACATCTTTTTGTAAAACTTCTTTTGCTAATTTGCAATCGATTCATAAAAGAAATATTTGATTTAATAAATCGCTTTAGAATTTTGTAATGCATAAAACAATTGATAAAATTTCTTTTTTAATAGTATTATAATTTTGCTGAGTTGGATTCCAGTGTCTGGATGTAAACTGGACTATTTTCTCTTTTCCCCATTTGACTTGTTTTAGGATCCCACTGTATCCTATTTCAGAAACATTTGTTTCTACAATCTTGGGGGCATTTGGATCGGCCAAATATAAACAAGGAACCTTAGTGATTTGTTTTTTTAATTTGGGTGATAATATTGGTGTGGTCATTTGTCCAAGGTTGTGGATTCTTTTTGAGCCTATCATATAACAATTTACATAATTTGCTAAGACCTGGATAAAAGTCTATGACATAATTGAGGCTTCCTAGGAATCTTTGTAACTGGACTTTATCAAGGATTTGGTCTGGGAATTTGCTAGTAAACTCTATGGACCTTTCTATTAGGGTAATGGTTCCTTGGGTAATGTAATGACCTAAAAACTTTACTTTGGTTTGGAACAAACTTATGTTGGATTTAGAAACTACTGAACCATTATTTTTTATGACTTTTATAAAGATGGATAAATGTTTGAAGTGTTTTTCTAAATTTTCTGAAAACACTAATACACCATCGATGTATACTATTGTGAATTGAGAATATTGGTAAAGATATCATTCATTATTCTTTGAAATTCGGATGGAGAATTTTTTAATCCAAAAGGCATTACATTCCATTCATATTGTCCAAATGGTACAGTAAATGTCGTTTTATATCTTTCTTATTCTTTTATTTGGATTTGCCAAAATCCAGATTTCATGTCAAATTTTGAGAAAATATTTGCATTACGAATTTTCTGTAGCAAATCTTTCTTATTTGGTATTGGGTAACTAATCCATTTTAAGGCTTGATTGAGAGGTTTGTAATTAATTACTAATCTTGGCGTTCCTCTTTCGAGTTCTACATTTTTTATTACATAAAATGCTAAACAACTCCAAGGAGAACTGCTTTTCCTAATTAAATTTTTATTAAGAAGGTCTTGTATTTCTTTTATACAAAATTCTTTCATTTCTTTGTTCATTTGTATGGGTCTTGCTTTTGTGGGTATTTGTCTTTCATCAAAATTGTTTTCATATGGTAATGTTACTTCGTGTTTTTTCCTATTCCAAAAAGCATTAGGAATGTCAGAACAAATTGTTGATTCTATTTCTTCTCTGATTCGATTTATTCTTTTTTGCACTTCTCTTTTTTCTAATTGTTCAGTCAATTTTTTAAAACATATTTCTTCTTTTAGAAAAGAGATTTGTTTCTGTTTATGATTAATTAAATTATTGATTTGCCCATTACAGATGGATAAAGATTTTAATAAATTGAGGTTTCTTATCTTTGGTTTTTCCACAAAAGGAAATTCTACTTTAGTGTTTAAAACTTTGGTGGAGATAGAATTATTTGTTACTTTATAAGGTTTGAGTAGGGATATGAATGAGGTTCCTAATACGACATCTTGGGTAATATTTTTTACCATTAAAAAACATGTTTGATATTTTATACCTTTGTTGGATATTTTTGCATTGGGAATTTTGTAAGTAATTTTTAGGTTTTTTACCATTTGCAGCTTTACGAGATTCTGATGTTTTGTCATAATATTTTGTTGGAATTATTTGTAAAGCCTCGAATATGGGCTTAGTAGAATTGGGCCTATTGGGCTTTGGGTTTTGGGTCTTAAAAAATTTTTAAGTGAGCGAGAATATGACAATTGGCATGTGGGCTTTGAGGGTTAATGAATTTGGAGTGTTTAGGGGTGTTGGAGATGTCCCGGGATCAAGTAAGGGTATAGGAAAAATTTTGGTTTAAGCCCCAAGGGAACTGTGACTTTAGTTAGTAGGCTTTTTGAATAAATGAAGAAGAAAAATGACATAAAAGAGCTTGTGGTGTAGTGGCAAAGTGGCGCCACTTAGGGAGCAGGGAGGTGGCGTCATTAGCAGGCAAAGGAGTCCAAGGTTCAAGTAGTGGCATGGTATTTTATTGGAGTGTTTATTTTGTAGATTGGATGGCCAGAGTTTGTGTTGGATTTGAACTTTTGCATTGGAGAGTTTGAATTGGTCTTGTGAGATGGTTGTGGAGGCAATTTAGGATGAGATTGAGGAGTTATCAGGGAGAAAAGTTAGGAGCTGAGAAGTGTGAAGAGTTGGTGCCGAATGGGACTTTGGGGGAAGGTAGTTTCGGCTTTTGGCTATAAAAGAGGGTGCCGAATTCCTTTGAGAGGTTGCTTTGGTTTTCCATTACTTTTCTTTTCTCCCCCTTATTCTGTTTCTTCCGTTGCCGAATTCTTCCATTGCCGAAAAACCATTATTCCTTTTTGCCGAAATACCTATTGGTGTTGCATTCTTCTTCTTTCTCTGAAAGCCTAATATTCCCATATAATCGAATAGCCCTATCTTTTTTCCGATTCCTTGTTGTTTTTCCTCCATCACAAATCGGTTGCTGTTATCTACTCTTAATCAAGTTTTAAAAGCCAGATCTCGTTCAGTAGCTATCGAGGCCGCAGGATCAAAGGTTGGATTCGGTAAGTACTTAGTCAACCTCCTTTAGTGTGTTTTGGTAAAAGTCGGAGGGCTATCTAACTCTTTCTTGTTCTTAACCTTGTATTAACAAGGGTAGGGTTCAAAGATCGCAAGCGTGATAAGGATCGCTAGCAAGTGGTAAGTGTCCTCGTCTCAATTGTGGATTAGTAAGTGGCCGAATGTAAGTGTGGATTATAGAGGTGACTTGTGTGGAATATGAGTCACTTGATTTTTTGTAACACCCCAAACCTGACCTAAATGTTACGACCGGATCTGGTATGTCACATGGAAAAGTTGTTTTAAGGTCTTTTGAAATAGGAGAAATTTCGCGATGTGTTAGCAGTTGAAAATCAAATTCAGTCTTAGGGTTTTCTCACAAAAACTCAATATGAATAATCTTATCAATGGAAAACAGGTTTGTATTACGAAAGCTAAAATTAAGGAATTATATAAACGTGACATTTGAAAGCAATGTTTGTGGTTTTAAGAAAATTTCCGAATTACTTAGTTATTCGCTTGTTATATTTTGATAACACTTTAAAAACTAATTGTTTATATTCTTACTTTAGGATACTCCATATTTGACAGTTTATAAAATATATAATATCAGCATAAAAGTCAAAACCCAAATTAAAATTAAGGAGGCCTTATTACATTGCAAAAAAAATCCCAAAATGAGAAAGTATATTTAAATAAAGAAATGAAAATTTATGAGGAAATAAGGCATGGCCACCTCAAAGCCCACCTCGGCTCCAAATCCGTAGTTAGGGATTACCTGCAATGCTAAGCAGAGGGGTGAGTCACCGAGACTCAGTGTGTAATTCCCCTTATAACGCAATCGGGCTTTAAGCCCACAGATGCACATTGGGCCTTAGCCCTCACAATATGGCATAGTAAAAAATGTATGCAATGCAACCCAGCCCAACCTAGTTTTCTATCCTCTACGTCATCTGAATCAGCCAAACACCCGTGGCATCAAGCCACTGTGGTTCCAAACCACTGTGGTCCCAGACCACTGTGACAATAGTTGCTGATAAATATATGTGGGGCCAACCCACTGTGGTACCAAACCACTGTGACAGTCACTGATAAGTATATGTGGGGCCAACCCACTCTGGTACCAAACCACTGTGACAATCACTGATAAACATATGTTTACATGGTTCCAAACCACTGTGGTCCGAGACCATTGTGACAATAGTCACTGAATCACACTTCCCCTTTCAATCATATCCCAAAGCCCATGCAAACATATTAACAATATACAACAGATAATCAAATCATACATAATCATGTTATACGAAAGGCAATCATAACAGTACTTACCTAGTATCTCCAACCTTACCCATTAGGGTATCTCGACTGCCTGTACAGTTGTTTCGGCTTTCATCCAACATAGTTATTAATCACAAACTAATAAAGAAAAGTGTGAGCATTACACACCTGATTACGTGTAAAACTATACACTCTAGATCGTCGACACTCTCACTAGAAGAAACAACCACGATTTGTCTATCCCAGACAGATGTCGGCTCCCTACCACAGCCTGTCGGAAAGTCTCGAACCGCTGACATAGCACGTCGCTTAAACTTAGGAGCAGAGACTATGGGTCCACTCCCCTCCTTAGATTGACTGGCACTCGCATCCATGATGAGAGCCTTGATCAGTACTCAAAGAGAAACGCTGATTGGCTAATAAAGAAATTTGGGTAAGGCAGACTGCTACGCAAAGGAAATAATAACGGAAACCCGAAAAGAAATGACTCTTTACCCTGATAAGTGATGAATCGCACAACAACTGATTCGTTCCTGAATCAGAGAGAGTCATGAGAGAAGCCGAAGTTCGACCTAGCAGTCAAAGGTTGCCCTTGAGTAATCTGCTTAAAAGAAACTTAGAGAAGGAAAAGGTATTTCACGAAGTTACCTTACGTTGATAGTGGTGGTGAAAAGCCAAAATAGATTTGGCAGAGGAAAATAGCCCTTCACGCTTTAGGCTATACGAGCAGCATCGATTTGAGATGAAAAAGAAACAGAGATTTGATTAGTGAAGAAGAAGATAGAGGAGTAGAGAAGAAAAGAGAAAGAAGCTGAAAGAAATAGAGGGAGAAGAAGATTCAGTTTTTATGAAAAGAGAGAAAAGAAGAACATTACCTTCAACAATCAAATAAATGAGGTGAACTCGATTCCCTTGGGACCAAAGGGATTATTCGGCTTAAGAGGAGAATAAAAGGATGACAATGAAGCTCCTTCAAGGTTTCGGCTATGAGAAGAAAAGAGTGTAGAAGAGGAAGAGAATAGAAATAAAAAGGGTGATAATATCAGTGAGCTAAGGTCCGGTTATGGTGAAAATCGAAAGAGAATGGTAAGAGGATCGTTCGACAATGAGTGGCTTCAAGATAATTTGGCTTGTGAAGAATTGAAGAAAGGGATGAGGAAAAGAAATGACCAAAAGAAAACCCGAAAGCACTTAAGAATAAAATGTAAAAAGAAGTAAAAGAACTAAGATGCAATTATGGACTTTTCGGCACTTACAAGGAATAGGCAAACCCGAAAATGGAAATCAAAAGAGCTGTCTCTCAAATTCGGCACCCCCCACATATGACCGAATGCCTCCTAAAACACCCCCTAGTCGAATTTCACCTCGTCTTCCAAGTTCCCATTTTCGGCCAACTCTCACCTCACTCCCCACTCCCACGATTTGCTCCTTGTTTCACTCTCCATCACAAATTCTGGACCCAACAATTGTCGCTCACCCAGCTCTGTCCAGCAGGTAGGAGTACGACACTTACGACCATACAACGCTTCATAGGGTGCCATATGAATACTGGATTGATAGCTATTGTTGTACGCAAACTCTGCCAACGGTAGAAAATCTTCCCAACTACCCCTGAAGTCAATTACACAGCCCCTTAGCATGTCTTCCAAAATCTGAATTACCCTCTTTGACTGACCATCAGTCTGTGGTTGAAACGCCGTGCTGAAATTCAGTCTTGTACCCAACGCTTTGTGCAACGCCTTCTAGAATCGCGACGTAAACCTAGGGTCTCTGTCTAATATAATAGACACTGGTACCCTGTGAAACCTCACAATCTCTGCCACATATAACTTGGCTAACTTCTGTAACGAGTAGTCGACACGAACTGGTATGAAGTGAGCGAACTTCGTCAACCAATCGACAATCACCCACACCGAATCCTTTCTAGTAGGCGTAGGAGGTAGCCCACTAACGAAATCCATCGTTATCCTCTCCCACTTCTAGAGTGGAATCTTCACTGGTTGTAGCAATCCCGAAGGCAACTGATGTTCCGCCTTCACCTGCTGACACGTCAAGCACATACTCACAAACTCGGTAACTTCTTGCTTCAGACCTGGCCACCAAAACTGTTCACGCAAATCTCGATACATTTTACTCCCACCAGGATGCATAGCGTATGGGCTACTATACGCTTCCTGCAGAATTCTCCATCTCAACTTAGAATCTTTCGACATACAAGCTTTTCCACGAAAACACAATACCTCATCACTGTTCAGACCAAAATCCTCTGTCTCACCACCTTCCACTTGCTGAAGTCGAGAACTTAACAATTCATCTAACAACTGCTTCTCTTTAATCTGACTTATCCATGAAGGCTTCACTTGAAGCTCGACTAACAAGCTTCCATCTTCATACAGACTGAGATGAGCAAACATTGCCCTCAAATCTGATATCACCTTATAGCTCAATGCATCCGCCACTACGTTAGCTTTACTTAGGTGATATTCAACTGAGTAGTCATAGTCTTTCAACAATTCAATCCACTTCCGCTGCCATAAATTCAACTCTTTCTAGGTAAGGAGATATTTCAGGCTCTTATGATCGGTGTAGATGATAGGCTTCTCCCCATACAGGTAGTGTCTCTAAATATTCAGGGCGAACACTACCGCAGCTAACTCCAGATCATGAGTGGGATAGTTCACTTCATGTGGTCTTAATTGCCGAGACGCATACGCTACTACCTTCCCTTCTTGCATGAGCACACATCCTAACCCTGTGTGCGACGCATCACAATAGATGACAAACTCCTTTCCAGCCTCAGGTTGTATCAACACTAGTGCCTTTGTCAAAATCTTCTTCAATTTCTCAAAGTTTCCTGCTGTTTATCTGTCCAAACAAAAGGTATCCCCTTCTATAATAGCTTGGTTAAAGGTGTAGCGATCAACAAGAATCCCTCAACAAACCTTCTGTAGTACCCAGGTAACCCAAGGAAACTTTGAATTTCCGCTACTGACTTCGGTGGTTTCAAATCCAAAACAGCTTCAATCTTTCTAGGATCGACCCTAATCCCCTCGGCAGACACAACATGCCCCAAAAAAGTAACTTACCTCAACCAAAATTCACACTTGCTGAATTTGCCATACAAATGCTTCTCTCTCAAAATCTGCAAAACTATTCGAAGATGCGAATCGTGCTCCTCATCCGTCCTTGAATATACTAAAATATCGTCTATGAACACCACGACAAACCGATCCAGATAAGGGTTGGAATACCTGGTTCATCATATCCATAAACGCAGCTGGTGCATTCATCAACCCAAACGGCATCACTAAGAACTTGTAGCGACTATAAGGAGTTCGAAAAGCAGTCTTATGAATATCTGCCTCCTTGACCTTAAGCTGATGATACCCTGACCTCAAGTCTATCTTCAAGAAAATCGAAGCGCCTCGCAGCTGATCGAACAGGTCGTCAATCCTTGGCAACGGGTACTTGTTCTTAATCGTCAACCTGTTCAATTGCCTATAGTCGATGCACATCTGCATTGATCCGTCCTTTTTCTTAACAAATAACACCGGTGCTCCCCATAGAGACATACTTGGTCAGATAAACCATGATCCAATAATTCCTGAATCTAAGCTTTAAGCTCCCCCAGCTCCTTCGGCACCATCCTATATGGGGCAACGAACACCGGAGTTGTTCCCGGAAGTAGATAAATGCCGAACTCCACCTCATAATCCGGAGGTAACCCTGGAAGTTCTTCTGGAAAGACGTCCGTGAACTCTTTCACCGTTCTAACATCCTTTACAAACAATTCCTTGGCCTCCAAAGCACTGATGAAAGCTAAAAATGCCTCACACCCTTTTCGTACCATCCTTTCAGCCTTTAATGCGGACACCACATTGGACAGGTACTTCCTTCTCTCACCTATCACCAGCACCTCCTTATCCTCAAGAGTCTTCAATATCATGCGCTTAGCAGCACAATCCAAGTTTGCTCGATACTTAACTAACCAAACCATGCCTACAATCAAGTCGAACTCGCTAAACGGCAACTCCATCAAGTCAGGCAGGAAAACAATCCCTTGCACTTCTAAAGGCACATCCCTAAATAGTTTGTTCACCACTACAGATTGTCCTAAAGGGCTAATCACAGTCATCTCCCTAGAAGCAACCTCAGATTCTATATTCAAAGTCTCAGACACAGTACTAGCAACATATAAATGTGTAGACCCAATATCTATCAAAGCTGTAAAGGGTACACCAAAAATAAGGAACGTATCGGTTAAGACGTCCGGTGCATCGCCGTCCTCTCATCATCTAGCTGCATAAACCAGTCCCGGCTGTCTTACATCTGTATTACTGGCACCCTTGCCCGGTGCTCCACGACCTCGACCAAAACCATTTCCTCCTCTAGCCGGACCACGACCTCTCGGTGGCTGCTGCCCACCTCGTCCAGACTGTGCATATCCCTGACCTACTGGCCGTGCCCTGTTTGGCTCCTGTGGACAGTCCCTTACCAGATGATCTACAGACCCACACCTGAAGCATCTTTTATTTCTTGCCCAACACTCCCCCGAATGAAATTTTCCACATCTAGCACACGGTTGAGACCGACCAACAGTAATAGGCTTCGCAACTCGACTCTGCCCATCAAACCTAGGCCTCTTTTGGAAACCCCCAGTAGATCCTGATGACCCAAAGTTTCTCTTATTCCTACCCCTATCCTTATCCCGATTCTGCCTCTCAGATCGCTTTACCTCTTCGGCTATTTTTGCCTTCTCAACCAGAGTAGCAAACTCTCTTTCCCGTTGCAGAGCTATCAGTACTAGCAACTCGTCCCTCAGACCATCCTCAAACCGAAAACAGCGCTCGTAATCGGTTGCGATAATACTCCAAGCATAACGGCTTAAACGCAGGAACTCCGCCTCATACTCAGCCACTGACTTGTTCCCTTGGACCAAGTTTAAAAATGCCTTCCTCTGAGCGTCCACATAACTTGCCCCAACATACTTTCCCTAGAACACTGTCTTAAAGAAGTCCCAGGTAATACGGTCCGCTGATGTACCATCCCTTACCGTGAGCCAACATTGGTATGCCTCATCTCGAAGGAGAGACACTACTCCTTTCAACTTTTCCTCTGCGGTACAGTCAAGATCGTCCATGATTCGCTCAACCGCTTCCAGCTAGTACTCAGTTACGTTAGGAGCCACACTAGAAATGCCCCTAAATTCTCAGCCCCATTAGCTCGGAGTCGCTCAAAACCAGATTTCCAAGCTACTGATCCCGTGCTTGCTCCAGTAACCCGCTCCAGAACACGTAGCATAGCTTGAGACAAAGTATCGTCCCCTCTAGACAGGTCCTGAGATCCTGCTTCCGCTACTGTTGATGCTGGCACTTCACCTTCCAGCCCATGCCTTGATTTTGAGCGTTCAGCCTCAACACCCCGGCCTCTACCACGGCTGCACATACCATGTCCACGTCCTCTAGCACTCATGTTTACTGAATCATCTTAATCTGATTAAAAGTTAGAATTTAGAAGATAGAATTTAGAAGTAGTTTTTTTTTTCTCGCAATAACATATTTCTAAAGGTCTCAATCTCTAAAATAAGATAAATCTCTTAAAACTAACAATCACCACACAATATAGTATAATATTTTCTTACAAATCAACCAATAGTCAAAAGACTTACCGTACGGATTTGGTGCCGGAGACTCGAGTGCCATACTTCCAGAAAACATGTATTTTTCTAAACCATTTTCAAACCAATTTTGGAAAATATTTTTTGAACCCTAAACCCACAACCGAGCTTTGTAATCAGGCTCTGATACCACAATTGTAACACCCCAAACCCGGCCTAAACATTACGACCGGATCTGGTATGTCACATGGAAATGTTGTTTTAAGGTCTTTTGAAATAGGAGAAATTTCGCGATGTGTTAGCAGTTGAAAATGAAATTCGATCTTGGGGTTTTCTCATAAAAACTCAATATGAATAATCTTATCAATCGAAAACAGGTTTGTATTGCGAAAGCTAAAATTAAGGAATTATATAAACGTGACATTTGAAAGCAATGTTTGTGGTTTTAAGAAAATTTCTGAATTACTTAGTTATTTGCTTGTCATATTTTGATAACACTTTAAAAACTAATTGTTTATATTCTTACTTTAGGATACTCCATATTTGACAGTTGATAAAATATATAATATCAGCATAAAAGTCAAAACCCAAATTAAAATTACGGAGACCTTATTACATTGCAAAAAAAAAATCCCAAAATGAGAAAGTATATTTAAATAAAGAAATGAAAATTTACGAGGAAATAATGCATGGCCACCTCAAAGCCCACCTCTGCTCTAAATCCATAGTTAGGGATTACCTGCAAAGTTAAGCAGAGGGGTGAGTCACCGAGACTCAGTGTGTAATTCCCCTTATAACGCAATCGGGCTTTAAGCCCACGATGCACATTGGGCCTTAGCCCTCACAACATGGCATAGTAAAAAATGTATGCAATGCAACCCAGCCCAACCTAGTTTTCCATCCTCTACGTCACCTGAATCAGCCAAACAATCGTGACATCAAGCCACTGTGGTTCCAAACCACTATGACAATAGTCACTGATAAATATACGTGGGGCCAACCCACTGTGGTACCAAACTACTGTGACAGTCACTGATAAGTATATATGGGGCCAACCCACTGTGGTACCAAACCACTGTGACAATTACTGATAAACATATGTTTACGTGGTTCTAAACCACTGTGGTCCCAGACTTCCCCTTTCAATCATATCCCAAAGCCCATGCAAACATATTAACAATATACAGTAGATAATCAAATCATACATAATCATGCTATACGAAAGGCAATCATAACGTTACTTACCTGGTATCTCCAACCTTACCCATTAGGGTATCTCGACTGTCTGTACAGTCGTTTCAGCTTTCAGCCAACACAGTTATTAATCGCAAACTAATAAAGAAAAGTGTGAGCATTACACACCTTATTATGCGTAAAACTATACACTCTAGATCGTCAACACTCTCACTAGAAGAAACAACCGCAATTTGTCTATCCCAGGCAGATGTCGACTCCCTACCACAGCCTGGCAGAAAGTCTTGAACCGTCGACACAGCACGTCGCTTAAACTTAGGAGCAGAGACTACGGGTCTACTCCCCTCCTTAGATTGACTGGCACTCGCATCCATGAAGAGAGCCTTAATCAGTACTCAAAGAGAAACGCTGATTGGCTAATAAGGAAATTTGGTTAAGGTAGACTACAACGCAAAGGAAATAATAACAGAAACCCGAAAAGAAATGACTCCTTACCTTGATAAGTGATGAATCGCACAACAACTAATTCGTTCCCGAATCAGAGATGAGTCGTGAGAGAAGCCGAAGTTTGACCTAGCAGTCAAAGGTTTCTCTTGAGTAATCGGATTAAAAGAAACTTAGAGAAGGAAAAGGTATTGCACGAAGTTACCTTACGTTGATAATGGTGGTGAGAAGCCAAAATAGATTTGGCAGAAAAAAATAGCCCTTCACGCCTTAGGCTATACGAGCAGCATCGATTCGAGATGAAAAAGAAACAGAGATTCAATTAGTGAAGAAGGAGATAGAGGAGTAGAGAAGAAAAGAGAAAGAAGCCAAAAGAAATAGAAGGAGAAGAAGATTCGGTTTTTATGAAAAGAGAGAAAAGAAGAACATTACCTTCAACAATCAAATAAACGAGGTGAACTCGATTCGCTTGGGACCAAAGGGATTATTCAGCTTAAGAGGAGAATAAAAGGATGTCAATGAAGCTTCTTCAAGGTTTCAGTTATGAGAAGAAAAGAGTGTAGAAGAGGAAGAGAATAGAAATAAAAAGGGAGATGATATCAGTGAGGTAAGGTTCGGTTATGGTGATAATCGAAAGAGAATGGTAAGAGGGTGGTTCGGCAAGGAGTGGCTTCAAGATAATTCGACTTGTGAATAATTGAAGAAAAGGATGAGGAAAAAAATGACCAAAAGAAAACCCGAAAGCACTTAAGAATAAAATGTAAAAAGAAGTAAAAGAACTAAGATGCACTTATGGACTTTTCGGTACTTACAAGGAATAGGCAAACCCGAAAATGGAAATCAAAAGAGCTCTCTCTCAAATTCGGCACCCTCACATATGACCGAATGCCTCCTAAAACACCCTCTAATCGAATTTCACCCCCTCTTTCAAGTTCCCATTTTCGGCCAACTATCACCTCACTCCTCACTCCCACGATTTGCTTCTTGTTTCACTCTCCATCACCCATTTGAATTGGTTGACCAATTCAAACTCCTAGAGAACCTCTCCACCATCTAATTTGAACTTGTTGACTCATTCAAACTTCTCTTAGAAGAGTCCCAACCGAATGCCATCTCCTCTCCATCCTGGCGCCAAAAATAAAGCTCTATAATATGGCATATGGGATTCGAACTCCTCCCCTTTTGCTCCTACAAGTGACGCCACCTCCACTTGGACACAAGATCCTTTGTGTCAACAAGCACACACAAATAAACTTAAGGACTACCTCCACCAGCTCTCCTCCCTTAAGCCCAAAGACCAAAATTTTTCTAACGCTCTGGCTCGAACTCGAGCCTCCCCAGGACCCCCAAACACACTAAAATAGCATGCTAAACAAGCCAAACACACAGAAAAACAGAAAATGCAGAACCCCAAATTCTAGGATGTTACATTTTTGATAGTATATGTGTGGGTGCAGATCTAGGGGATATTCGTGAATAGTAGCTAAGGAAGGGCTACTAGAACTGGTGGCACACAGTAAGGTTATGGTAAGGCTTCAATTTTTTGGGTAAATATTGTGGTTAAGTGTGTGATTGATTGGAGATTGGTATTGGTTGTAGGTTCAAGGCTAGGGATAGTGTAGCACGTCACATTAACTAGGTGTGTACATACACTTCACACACGACAAATCGGCAAAAGTCGAAATCCCAAAAAAAACTGAAATATCGAAAAGCTGAAAGGTTGGCGTTGGCAACCACACGAGCGTGTGAACATTCGTGTGGGAACACCGGTACAATTACCGGGGCCAAGAGAGCGATCTCATGATCTCGGACCACTATTTGGCTGACCGGGCAAAACGGGGCTAAATGGGTCTGCCGAGCTCGTGGGCCCAAATCGGCAAGAGTTGATATGTGAAATTGAATGATGGATTGATATGGATGGTTGTATGATTTGATTATGATCGGGCCTAGTGGGCTACATAAACATCATTGGGCTTAATGGGCTATATGGACATGATTGGGCTTAGTGGGCCTTATGGGATTTTAGAAATGCATGCTAGGGTTTTAATGGACTCTAGGCCTAGTTCTGATAAATTCTTAAATAGCATAAAACTTAATTTAATAATAAAACATGTCTGTGGACAAGTCGATAGGTTAGAGTGTGGCAATGGACATATGCATGTCTAGGATTGGATCTAGGGAGAGCTTGGTACTTAAGCGGTCCTAGTGACCCATCTCCTCTTTTCTAGGATCCTACCTAGTGCATAGTGTTTGTTCACTTTAGCCGTCATGACTCGTTGATGGGCCAAAGTTCATAACTAAAACTCGAGATGAAAGAAATTATGAAAATACCCCTGTAGGGTAGAATTACGAAAATATCGCTGTAGGGTAGAATTACGAAAATACCCTATAGGGTAGATTTACAAAAATACCCCTGGGTAGTGAAATGACTAAAATACCCCTAGGTGCTTAATGTGTGAAAATGTGTATGTTGCATTCATGAGATATATGTTGCACTTGGGTGGGTTTGATGATACGGAGGAAGATATGTGAGGATCACATAGTCGCTTGACGACCGTGGATCCACCGGTGACTTTAAGCCCATTATATGCTAAGCAACCTTACTGCAACGTTTGAGTAGTGCCGCTGTTGATGCTACCTTTGGAGTGTAGGGATGGGTGGGTTGATATTTATATCCCCACAGTAGTGTAGGGTTGGAAGGGAAATGGAGTGCAGGGTTGGATTTGGGATGGGAGCATTGCATTCGTGTGATACTGATGTGATATGAGATCATTGTGGGCTAAGGCCCAAGACCACCGATTTTGATAGGGCTTAGGCCAAATGTGATAACCGCATGTTGGTTGGATTACTAAGGGTCGTACACACTGAGTTTCGAAACTCACACCCATTTATTTAATGTTTCAGGTGACTCTTAGTAGACGACTCGACGTGGAAGAAGACTCGGAGGTGGCCACACTGCAAGCTAGTTAGGAGTTTTTAATTAGTTTCGAATGACTTTATTTTAATTACTTTATTTTCATTGGGATGTAATAAGGCCTTGTATCTTCAATTTGACTTTACCTTTGGGTTTTATTATTGTTTCAACTGCCTAATAATTAAACTTAAATAAATTTCTAAAGTTTAACATGGTTTTCGAAATAACTATAACATATGGACGTTTTCTTAAAACATGAGCTTTCATCATAACTTAACAAGACTCAAGGATTTTGGGCTTTTAGGCCTTAAATTTTAACTTAGCAAAATCGTTTTGAATTATGCCTTTGATGTGACATTCCCAGATTTAGCCATAACGTCTGGGTCGGGTCTAGGGGTGTTACATTTAGTTGTATCAGAGCCCAGTTGCAAAGCTCGGGCTGTGAAATGAGTCGTAGATTTTGGGTTTTTAAAACAAGTAGATTAAAAAGTTTTTGTAGGATTCTTGAAGTGTGGCTCACCGAGCCCTCGACGTCGAGCCAAGTAAGTTTTTCTGTTATTACACTTGTTTAAATTACTGAACTGTATTTAGATATTGGGCTACTTTAAACAATAGGTTCTTAGAGACTAAAGCACGTAGGAAAC
Organism: Gossypium australe; assembly: GCA_005393395.2. Taxonomy (NCBI): domain Eukaryota; kingdom Viridiplantae; phylum Streptophyta; class Magnoliopsida; order Malvales; family Malvaceae; genus Gossypium; species Gossypium australe. The sequence goes on along the minus strand of CM016623.1, from coordinate 30,632,770 downwards.
TTAAGCCTGTAGTGGATTTACGACTACGAAACAACTTTTAAATTGTTACTTCCAAAAGACATGTGCTTTAAACAGTGGAACTATGAACTAATTTCATAAAATTCCCAATTTTGATAATACGAGAATCAACGATGAGCGCTAGAAGAGGTACAAGGGGCCGCGGCAGAGGCTGTGGAAGTGTTAGGGCTGGATCATCAGCATCGGGCCACACATCTGCTGGGGAGGCACTAGCTTCACCAAAGAAGGAGATGGTCCAAGAGACAGAGGTCAGAGTGAGGCCACCAACCTCGAGTAGCGGTAACTCGAAATTCGTTACTGATGTGCTGACGGAGCTAGTAAGAAAGGTACTGGAGGAGGTTAAAGAAATTGTTGAAACACTTCGGGTTAGGTGCGTGGACTGTAAAAAAAGAGATCGCAGTTCTCTAGGACTGCAATCTCGTTCTGTGAAGCATGTTAAGGTACGTCCAAACTTTCGAGCTTGCAAATATTGCGGAAGGTGTCATCCGGGTGAATGTTGGAGGAAGTCAGGAGCGTGTTTCAGATGCGGGTCTGAGGAGCATCAGGCTCGGGATTGTTCAATCACCATTAAGTCAAGTATGTTTTGTATGGATGCGATATTTTGGGTATAGAAACTGTATGCGTACAATGTTTATCTGCTCCAGTGGGTAGGTTTTTTTTTTGGGGTAAGTGTAAAGGGTTCAATTAGAGTTAAAGTGTGTTAGTGTTATTAAAATCAAAGTGCGCAGTGAAAGCATAGTATTTTTAAAATTTAACATGGTTTTCGAAATAACTATAACATATGGACGTTTTCTTAAAACATGGGCTTTCATCATAACTTAACAAGTTGCAAGGATTTTGGGTTTCTAAATCTTAAACTTAAGTTTTAACTATGCAAATTTCCTACTAAACATAAATTTAACTAAACAAAGTCGTTTTGGAATTATCCCTTTGATGTGACATCACCGGATTCGGCCATAACGTCTGGGACGGGTTTAGGGGTGTTACATTATTCCATCTCTAATGCAGTTTTGGTCCGCTCCTGTATCGAAAAGGGCTATTGTTTCTAATTGAAATTCATTATTTATGACAATATTTATTTTTATTAAATATCTTTGATTAGATACTTCAGTTAGAACCATCATGTATTCCTGTGTATTTTCTTGAGGTTCGGGTTCAGTTTCTGACGAACGTTTTTCTGGGATTTCATGTTTTAAGGTTTGTATTTGTTTTTTCATTTCTTGTTGTTCCATTTTAAGCTGAGAAAGTTCTATTTTAATTTGTTTTATTTCTAACTGTGATTCAAAATTTGTAATTTGTCTTGGTTTTATTTTTTCATATTTATTAAATATTATATCTTGTATATTATACATTTCTGATTGACTAGAAATAATTTCTTTCTTTTTCTGGGTTATCTTTTAATGAGGATTTTAATTTCAAAAGGTATTCTCTTTTAAGTTCTGGGTCTTGAATTTTATCAATAACTTCAATCATAAATTCTTGGTCTTTGGTTAACATATTAATTGAGGGTTCATTTTCATCATCAGAAGATTGGGATGTTGTATGTAATTCGTCTATTTGTAATTCATCTGTTTCGGTAGATGTATCATTTTCAGAAGAAGTTGTTTCTAAGAGAATCTCATTTAATTTTTATTCTATTTCTTCATCTAGATTTAAATTATTAATTTTTATTTTAATTTTACAATATTTTAATATGTGTCTTGGTTTTCCACATTTCTAACATTTTATTGTTTTATCAATTTTTCCTTTTTTTTTTGTTGTTTCTTTTCTTTTCTGTATTTTCTATATTTTGGTTTTTTTAATATTCTTAAATATTCTTTTTCCTATTTTTTGGTTTTACAGGGCAGCATGTTTTTGAAGAAGAATGTTCGTTCCTAATATCAAATTGGTGGCAGAATGATCTTAATTCTTTTCTACATTGATATCTTTTTTTCTTAAGTTGTTTTTGTAATTTTAAATCTTGACAGATTTTTAATCCTTCTTTTTGGGTGAAACTAATTAGTTCACCATATGTAAGCTTTTCATATGGAATAATACCTTTATAATTTTATCTTATTTGATTTCTAATTTTTCTCCTAACAAAGTAGGAAGTCCTGCTAGAAACTTTCTTTCCAAAATGGTTGTTGGTTATCAGATCTTTGCATAACTCTAGTCATAAAGACATCTTTATACCATTAAAAATCGGTTAATTTTTTTCATTTTAGATTTGATAATAATTCTGAATTTCTATCTTTAAGCTGAGAAGGATCTCTTATAAAGTGTTTAGAGTTTGAGAAAATTAAAGTTGCTACTGCATCTTGGATTTCTCTTCCTTGTTCATCTAAAATAACTCTTCCTTAATCATCCTTTTTTATTGCTTTTAAAATTTCTTCCTGTTGGGTTTTAGTGAGTGCATGATCCCACCATCCTTTTAATTGACCAGTAAATCCAGCAACTAAAAGATTGGCTATAGCATGATCACTGATTAATCCATTTTGGTTTTGGGTTTTATAAACATTTGAAACCATCGTCATTTGTTGTAATAAACTAAGAATATTGTATTCAGACATTCCATCAATATTCCATTCATAAATTGTATTAGCATTGTATTTATTTTGGAAAATAGGTTTTTCTTCTATATTAAGATCAGGTGCAGTGGTTTTTGGATAATATAATCTTTTTGGTTCTTTCCAAGCCATCTTGTTAATTTGTTGTTCATCTGACTGGTCAGAGTCAGATTGGAAGGATTGGTGTAATGTATTTACTGAATGTTGGGCTTGCATTGGGGTATCAGGTGCAATTAATTCAGACTCATAACTTTCCAAAGCATCAAGTCTATTTTCGATTTCTGTTAAGAAATCATTTTGGGGGGTTTTTGGAAAGGTTTTGGAATCTCATAAGGTGTGAATATTGGTTCTTTAGAACTTTTTTCTGTTACCTCTTTTACTGGTTCTTTTTGAATTGGTTAACTTTCCACCAAATTCTCAATATAATCTAATTGTTTTCCTATTGTATGAAGACTGATATTTGTATAGTTGTTTTGTTCTACTATCATTTTAATATCTTTTGATGAGATTTGTTCTCCTACATCAGGAGCTCTCATTCTTAAAGGATTTGCTTTTATTCCAGTATTTTTGTGAAGATATTGAACCTCCATTAAAGGGGGATGTCGAGATTCAACTTCTCCTTTATTAGTTTGCCATCTAGTATTATGTTTTATTGTATTCACAGATTCTGAATAATATTCTTCAAACCATTCAAAGAATTTTATATGAATTTTATGGGTATTCATAAATTCATAATATTCTTGAAGAATGCTTTCTTTTTTTACCACTATAATTTTTAAAGTAATATTCTCCCTTTTGCTTATTTTTGTTGGAATAGAAGTGCTTTCTACACCATTCTTTGTTTATCTCAAAAGTTTTTTCTAAAACAAATATTTCTAAATTTTCTCCTTGTCTTGCATTATTAGTCATTGATGAATATGTTGGTGATATATTAGGTGAATTTTGGGGACTCTCTTCCTGTCTGGCATAGATAGGTTGAGCTATATTTGAGGAATTATCTATTCCTTGTAAATTGGTTTTAAATGTTATAGGGATAGAAGAGATAGAGGCTCTAACTGACCTAAAATCTACCGTTTGTGATTCTGGATTTGATTCTCCTTCTAAATTTAACCTCCTAAAAGCTGTGCTGGTACTTCTTATTTCGAAGGAATGTCTTGGAGGCATTCTTCGTGGCCTATTGAATATTAATTTAACTGTACTATCTTGGTGTTGAGAGATTTCACTCAATAAAGTGTTTCTTGTGGGAGTTGGTGCCACAGGGTCTGTAGCACCCTCAAGTTTCCACCTATCAGGAAGGTTTATTTCATGCCATTGTATTGTTCTTGGGATTGTGGTATGAGATCTTGAAGTATCTGTTTCTATTAAGAGGGTTTCTCCTTTTGGGCTTTGGAGTAAAGCCTTGGTATTAACTACAGAATACTTACCTTTGAAATGGAGCCTATAGACTAATGTTAATACTTTCGTACCAGGAAGCATTTTGTAGTTATGGGTATGTATTTGGAGGGTCAAAGATTGTAAAATATTTTTGTCAGTCAAAGAAACCATAAAATTTGGATAACAATTAAAATGTATTGGGTCGGTACATAGGCTTGTTTTTATAGTTCCTAATAATGAGTCATTAAACATGGTGTGTCTTTGGTCTCTTAAGACAATTAAAATTGAGGTATTTGTAGTGGCTTCAACACTAAGAGGTTTGACACCAACCTCGACTAGTCCAAAATGGACATATTTGTATTTTTGTTCTTTGAGTTTATTAATGACGACTCTATCTAATAATTGGATTGTTTCATATTCTTTTTGAATAGGTAAACTCCTTTCTTTTGTTTTTATAGCATTTAAATTTTCAAAAGTTGTTTTCTTGTAGACTTGGTTTGTTGGAACTCTTGGAAGAGTCCAATTATCAAATCTTTGGGGAATATTTTCATAATGTTCTTCTTGTTCATTAACAGTGTTGTTTGAGGTTTGGTCGGACTCTTGGGATTGATTGGAAACAAAGCTTACAGAAGAATTGGTTCTTTTAAGAAAGGGAAACATTCTTTATTTTCTTATTTCCTACAAGGGGTTTTAATATCAGGATTTCCGGATTATTAAAGTTGCCTACAGGGATACTTTGTCCTTGACACGCCTAACCCATGGCTAACTGGACAGTGTATCAATACTCAGCAAAATAATAATACATTAATGAAGAAAGTTAAACTAGAACTCGGAAATATTGAAAACAAAATATTCTCAAAACTTAGAAATACCTGCTCCTCCTTGATTCTGATACCAGATTGTCTCGAGGACTTGAGGATGGTTGAATTGAAAAGTTAGAAATGTGATAATTGAAATTTTTAAAATTTAAGTTTGAAATTATTTTCCTTTTCAAGATTTAATCAAATTTTAATTTCAAAAATTTCAATTATCACATTTCAAACTTTTCAATTCAACCATCCTCAGGTCCTCGGGACAAATTTTAAAAATAATATTTTATTTTTTAAAATTTTTTAAAAATAATATTTATTTAAAGCTTTATTTTTTTAAAACATAATTAAAAAAACTTATATTAGTGAATCACTTCAAAAATGAAATATAAACAATATAAAAAATATGAAATTAATGTGCAATTTAATAAATATGATGAGAATTTTATGTAATAATATTTTTTAAATACTATTAAAAATAAAAAAAATTATATATGTAACTTGTAACCACTTCAATTCGGCCTAGACGTTAGGTCTGAATTCGAGAGGTTACATTGGCTACCGAAATGACCTAGCAAGCAATCGGAGTTTATAAATGTAACATCCTGAAATTGTGGGGCTATGCATTTAATGTGTGGTTATGTTTAATGTGAGTGTTAGGGGTCCAGAATGGGCTCAGGGTTGGGCAGAGGCCTTAATCGAATTTTCTGTTTGGACACTCTAGTGGAAAGCCTGGTAAGATAGGGCTTAAAAGATGTTATCTGTGTTTTAAAATAAAAATGGGCCTGTGGCCCAGTGGCAAAGTGGCGCCACTTAGAGAGCAGGGAGGTGGCGTCAATTGAGGAGGCTCAAGTTCGAGTCGCATGAAGCTCAGTTATTTTAATTAGAGTTAGTTAATTTTTGGCATTTAAATGAGCAGAGTTGAAGTCGGCTAGGATGCTTTAAAATAGGATTTATTTGTTTGGATAATGTGGATAATATGGCTGATAATGTGGCAGATAAAGGAAGGAAGAGGTGGTGTTATCCATGTCACTTAAGGATGAGTGATCAGATGAAGATAAGGGAGAAAGTTTAGGATTTATCTGTTGGTCACAGTGGTGGCCAAATTTCAAACTCCAAGGGGGAGGGGGAATCGGTTTTGGTATGGGCAAGGGGTGCCAAAATTCCCTTTGAATAGTAGCTTAGTTTTAGTTTTAAAAAGGGGCATTTTCGGTTTTTAGGGGGGTAGGTGCCAAAATTTAGGTTAAGAAAGGGGGAATACCTTTATATTTTCGGCATTAGGGTTATATTTTTCTATTCTATTATTCAATTCGGCATTTGGGTTTTTCCTAAGTTTAAGAAACGAGCGGTGTCAGCGGTTCGGGATTGGCCACCCGGTTATGGACCGGCTTCAGAACAAAATCTTAGGTAGTTAAAAGTCGTATCGGCTTCTGATAGTGTCGACATAGAAGGTCTCGTCTTGACTGTAATCAGGTGTGTAGATCTCTAACACACTAATTAATCTGTACTAAATATATGTTATGGGCTAAAAGCCGGAAAAAGGCTGTATAGTAATCTGTACTAGATATATGTTATGGGCTAAAAGCCAGAAAAAAGGCTGTATAAACAGTTGGATTACCCAAAAAGGGTAGGTAAGGGATGCCAGGTACGTAATCATAAAACTTCTCTATGTGTATCGATGTATGTGATAGACTGTGAACTTTTAGGTAGTATATTGTTTTGATTCTGCATGTATGTATGCATGGGATGGGGTTGATATGATGAAGGGGAAGAGCATGTTAATAGGTCACTTGGTGATCGGTGGTTAAACCACGTTAAATTTATTCCTAACTGTTAGGAATAGGCAGCATGGCTGTCGATATGGTGTGTAGCGGTTGGTGGGTTGATTGTAGAAATCCCCGAGGTGTGTTGGTTGGTACGGGCTGGTGTGTAGAGGATGGATTCTTAGGTTGGGTTGGGCCATGTTGCATGTAAATATTTTGTTGCCATTGTGTATGGGCTAAGGCCCATAATGTGTTTGTAGGCCCAAGCCTTTAATGTGTTTTCGGGATTTGCACACTGAGTCTTGGTGACTCACCCTTTTATTTTCCCTGACTTTTCAGACGAGCAGTAGATCGTGCACATGGGAGCCGAGGCGGACTCAAGGGGCCATCAAGTCTTTTTATTTTCATAAACTATTTCCAGTTTTTCTTTAAGTTTAAATTTTGGGACTATTTATGTAATAAGGCCTCCATAGCTTAGGTTATCAATTTATAATTGTTAATGTCTTCATTTATTTTTTTTTAAATTTATATCCACTAAAAGAGCAAAGGTTTTCTTCCAATATCACTTATTTAACGAATACTTGAATAAAGAAACTGAATTTCCAAAGATCATCCAAGTGAAGTTTTTAACGTAAACCCCGTAGCATACCAGATCCGGTCGTAGCGTTTGGGCCGGGTTTGGGGTGTTACAATAAAACAATCATTTTAAAACATTTGTTTATTTTAGAAGAAAACTTAGACTATTTTCATAAAAGCTCGCTAGTAACAAGAAACCGGTTTAGATCAATTATGTAACGATGTCTACTTTTCTTTTAAAACTTAGTTAATTTCCTATTTATCCATTACTCTAAATTTATTTATAATCTGGCAATAGAAAAGTAATTTTTGCTTAGATTTAATAAAATTCATATTTCATGCATATTTTATTATAATCCATAATCCATTATTTTAAAAACAATTTAAAAGACACCATGCTAAATAAACCCAAAATCAAAATCCTATGCCACAATTCAAATAAAGTAATAAAGTTCCCAAATTAACAGAAATTTGAAGTAGAAAATCTAAAATACTTCTTAATAAAAACTAGTCTGAGTCGAGCCTTCCATATGCTGAGTCTGTGTCCTATTCTGGTGAGTTATCTGTAAAGATGGAAATAATAGGGGAGTGAGCTATGAAGCTTAGTGTGAGTTCAATCACAATAAAACCTGTACAAACAGTGGTCAAATCAAACAGAATATCAACTCATAGAATAAATCACAATTAATTAGTAATACAGAATTTCAATTATTTAGATAAACTAATTAACATAATATCTCAATGTTCATAGCTATGTAATTGCTTATTATTTCAATTTATCAGAATAGGTCTTATTTGTGCTCGATTTTAATGAAATTGGAAACAATGGTTTTGGGACCACAACTCCAATGAGCGAGTTATTATTTTATTGTTTATTTAAGGTTTATGGGATTATAGTAGGGTCGTATTAAAATTTTGTTAAGAAACTTTGATGTTTAAATGGTTAATTAAGTGAAAAGGATTAAATCGTAAAAAGTGTAAAAGTTGGGTTCTAATAGCTAAAGGAGTCTAATGGCCATGAAATCTTAAACTAAAGGACTTGAATGGTAATTATACCAATTAATGAGATAGTGGATGTTTATGGACATGGTTTTAATGAAATTTTGATGGTTTTAAAAGGTAAAAAAGGCAAATTGATAAATAAAACTAAAATAACCTATGAAAATGCTATCATCTTCCCCATTTCTCTTTTCTTGGCCGAAATCACCATTTTTGAAGGGGGGAGCATTCGGTTTCTTCTTCTACCTTGCATGGTATGATTTTGAGTCTCGTTTCTAATGTTTTTGTGTTTTTGAGTTTGTTGTAGCTTAATCTAACTAGCCCGGGGATTAATTTACAAAATTGTTAAAGGTTGAGGGGCTTAACATGAATGTTTTTGAATGATTTTTTATGTTAATTTATAGAATATGAATCTTTTTTGAAAAATAAACAAGTTTTGTTAAGTGATTTTTTTATGAATTTTGGAATTAGGGATTAAATTGTTAAAGGTGTAAATCTATAGGTTTTATTCTGAAATGATGGTAAATATGGTTGGTATCAAGGTCCCTTGAATCTATGGTTAACATGGATTTAGGTTAAAATGGTTAGATTTTACGTTCTGAGCTTAAGGACTATATTGTGAAAAGTTAAAATGTTAGGGCAAATTGGTAATTTTTCATAAATATGAAATGTGGATTAAATTGAATACAAGAAGTATTTAGTTGATTGAAATTACCTATTTAGATCAAGATAAACCACGTTTAGATTTAGATCGAGGAAAAGTTCAAGCTTCGGATTAGTTCGATCTAACTATTACGCCTTAGTCATCGAGGTAAGTTCGTATGAACGGTAATCGTGTTAATGTTATTTAAATTAAATGTTTACTATGTTAATTTTTATGTAAATCAAAATGCAAATGTATCAATGCTATGATGAATTGACGGATATTGAGTCTCGACTGAACCTTAAGAATTTGTATGATACAAATGACATGTCATTAGGGGTTTCATGTTTCAGGTGCTGGTTTTGAATGTCCTACCGATGGCTAAGTCTTGCATTTTTTACGGATTCTCCACAGCTCGTGTGAGCAGCACCATGTAGCTTACATTCCGACCCACAGCTCGTGTGAGTATGCCCATTTCACAGCTCACGTGAGCATTAATGTAAAGGAAATATTACAGTTATATATAAAGGAACACTATGTGTGAGCTCTCCCAAGTATTTGATGTAATTCTAGATGGTTCGACGAGTAATGTAACACCCCAAACCTGGCGTGGATGTTATGGCCGAATCTAGCGGCGTCACATGATAGTGTTTTAGAAAACGCAACTACGTTAAAACCAGTTTTAAGTATCTTAGGCTATCGTCAAAACGTGTCATGTATTTATTTATTATCCAGTTTCAAAACCTTATACATTCACGGAAGCTTTTAAAAATAATTTGTGAATTCGTATGTATTTTAACAAAACATTCGTTTACTTTGAAAACTTGAGTTTTCCTATTTCTAACCGCGGTACCACTACGTCATAAATTCCAAATTTAAAACAAACTACGTAAAAGGCCTTATTACATAAAAATTACCCAGATTTAATCAAATCTTAATGAAAAATAAAACCATAATTAAAATGTCCAGAACCGTGGTCATCGCCGAGTCCTCCACCACACCGATCCATCTACTGCTGGGGATTACCTGAATAGATTAAACAGAGAAGGGGTGAGTTTTTGCAAACTCAGTGTGTAATCCCCACAGAAAACATACACATACAGAAATATCAGATATCAGACATCAATTCACAATTCGAGACTGAGCCCATTACAGAAATGGTGTGGACCTTAGCCCACTCAGATACAGATTCAGACATATTTCAGGGCCTTAGCCCATTTCAGACAGAATATGCAATACACAAAGTCCTACCCACCAGCCTCTACACACTAACTCCGTCCAACCGAACACACCATGTGGGGATAAAATCAACCCACCCAACCCTACACACCATGTTGTACCGAATGCGGCACATAATCAGAATATTTGCAGCTGAGTTGCCAGATAATAGGCTTAAAAGCCTTTCAGATACTTCCTTCGAATATCATCAATCTCACCCCGATGCAATGCAACATACATAAATGACATGCCAATATGCAGATAATAGTTCATACATTCATATCAGCATACATGCTTAGTACAGAAATCAAACAGTCAGATCATTAATTTAGGGTTCTAAGCATTGTTTTCAAAACAAAAAAAAATCATATCAGATTTTCCCCCAACTCCCACTATCAGCATTTAACTAAAACTCAAACTCCTACACGTCACTAGCAGCAAAAATAATTCCTCCAGCTCGCACAGGAATTCAAACCCCAGACCTCCAACAACTTAACACTCCGCTTAACCACCAGACCAGCAAGCCCATTTTGATATAATATCCCTAACAAATAATTAAAAGCCTACTGAACAGAGCTAGGGCTTAGTTCATAAAAATACCAAATTTTACCCAAGTTGAGACTTGAACTTGGGACCTCTCAGACACACCCAAACACACCCAAATCACTCAACCACTAAAGCAGATAGGTATTTATGTCTTGAAATTACAAAAGCCAAAATTAACGGAAAAAAGGGGCGTTTGTAACATCCTAAATTTGTGTGGCTTAGCATTTAATGTGCTGTGATGTGTTGTTACGCTTAATGTGTTAATTAAAATGTTTAAGGGGTTCAGCTTGGGCTCAAGGATGGGCCGAGGCCTTAGTTAAAATTTTCTATTTGGACACTCTAGTGGAAAGCCTGATAAGATAAGGCTTAAAAGATGTTATCTGTGTTTTAAAATACAAAATGGGCTTGTGGCCCAGTGGCAAGTGGCGCCACTAAAAGAGCAGGGAAGTGGCGTCAACTGGGAGGCCCAAATTTAAGTTGTATGAAGCCCAATTCTTTTAATTAAAATTTAGCTAATTTTTTGCATTTAAGTGGATAAAATGGGACGGCAATGAGGCTTGAAAATAGGAGGATTTATTTGTTTGGATAATGTGGATAATATGGCTAATAATGTGGCAGATAAAGGAAGGAAGAAGTGGTGTTATCTAGGGCACTTATGATGAGAGATCAGATAATGATAAGGGAGGAAATTTAGGAGTTATCTGCTGATCAACAGTGGTGGCCGAATTTCCATCTCTTGGAGGGGGAGAAATCGGTTTTAATATGGCTAAGGGGTGCCGAAATTTCCCTTGATTAGTAGCTTAGTTTTAGTTTTAAAAAGGGGCATTTTCGGGATTTAGGTAGTAGATGCCAAAATTTTGTATTCAAGTGAGGGGAATACCTTTTTATTTTTCGGCATTAGGGTTTTATTCTCCCACTCTCTCTTCTTCAATTTCGAAAATAGGGTTTCTCTATTCTCCCATTCTCTGCAAAGGCCGAAATCCCTAAGCCTATTCTCTCATCTTCACTTCTATGCAAAAGTTGAAAGTCTATTATTCTTTTTCTGTTTTCTTCTACAAAGCCGAAACCTCATAGCTCTCTCTACACCTTTTCCCAATTTCTTCAAAAGCCGAAACTTTAAACTTTCTTCACATCTCCATAGTCGAATACCTCCTATTCCCTTTTGCCGAACTCTTCAACTAAAAGTCGAATCTACATAGATTTCTTCTTACCATCTTCTCTTTTTGATCTTCTCAAAAGCCGCAATCTTCTAGGAGTTGTCGAATTCTCTATAGAGGTAAGTGTCGACTTGTGCTATTATTTTTGTAATCTTTTTTGGTTTTTGAGACCATAGCCGAATGGCTAGTTGGTTGTTAGGCCATCTTTAGTTTGACGTTTTCACTGATCTCGCGTGTTCTTTTTGGGCGGCATTCCGGGATTTGAAAGAGATCTAATCGCCTAGGTTTCTAAGCCAGAAATCGATAGCATTCGAATCATATTATTTTCAGGATTTCAAGGTAAGGATTTCGATTCTCCTTAAGTTGATCAATAGGTTTTTTTCTTATTCGTGCCTTAACCTAATGGTTCGTTAAGCAATCATCATAGTACCTTCTGACCAAGATCACTCGTGGACTCGAATGTCAGCAAATCAAAGGAAGGGGTTGGATCTGTAGTCCCAGCCCCAAAAGTTCAAGAAACATGCGGTGTCTGCTGTTCGAGATTGGCCACCGAGTTGTGGATCGGCTTCAAAACAACACCTTAGACAGATAGCAGTCGTATCGGCTTTTGATAGTATCGACATAGAAAGTCTCGTCTTGTTAGTAATCAGGTGTGTAGATCTCTAACACACTAATTAATCTGTACTAAATATATGTTATGGGCTAAAAGCCGGAAAAAGGCTGTATAGACAGCCGGATTACCCAAAAAGGGTAGGCAAGGGATGCCAGGTACGTAATCATAGAAACTTCTCTATGTGTATCGATGTATGTGATAGATTGTGAACTTTTAGGTAGTATATTGTTTTGATTCTGCATGTATGTATGCATGGGATGGGGTTGATATGATGAAGGGGAAGAGCATGTTAATAGGTCACTTGGTGATCAGTGGTTAAACCACGAATTATAAAGTTAGGTCACAATAGTGATCAGTGGCTAAGCCACGTTAAATTTATTCCTGACTGTTAGGAATAGGCAGCATGGCTGTCGATATGGTGTATAGCGGTTGGTGGGTTGATTGTAGAAATCCCCGAGGTGTGTTGGTTGGTACGGGCTGGTGTGTAGAGGATGGATTTTTTTGGTTGGGTTGGGCCATGTTGCATGTAAATATTTTGTTGCCATTGTGTATGGGCTAAGGCCCATAATGTGTTTGTGGGCCCAAGCCTTTTATGTGTTTTCGGGATTTGCACACTGAGTCTTGGTGACTCACCCTTTTATTTTCCTGACTTTTCAGATGAGCAGTAGATCGTGGGCATAGGAGCCGAGGCAGACTCGAGGGGCCATCAAATTTCTATTACCATAAATTTTATTTTTTTCTGATTTTTCTTTAAGTTTTAATTTTGGGAAGGTTTATGTAATAAGGCCCCATAGCTTCGGTTATCATTTTATAATGGTTATTGTTTTCAATTTTTTTTTAAATTTATATTCAAAGACTTATCTACAAGAAGTAATAAAATGGGATTTCCAAACACGTTCACAGAAAGAGCAAAGGTTTTCTTCCAATATCACTTATTTAACGAACACCTAAATAAAGAAACTGAATTTCCAAAAAATCATCCAAGTGAAGTTTTTAACGTAAACCCCGTAGCATACCAGATATGGTTGTAGCGTTTGGGCCGGGTTTGGGGTGTTACATTTTGGTATCAGAGCCCGGTTCAAAACTCGGGCTGCGAAATGGGTCTAGTAGTGTTTTGGAAAATTGATGTGAATTTGAGAAAAGTTCTGGTTGAGATATGGCCTTCGAGTCTACCGGCACCCGATCCACGCAGGTAAGTATTCTAACTTTTGATATGATATGCATGATTGTGTTTGATGGGCTTGATGGACGTAGACTAGTATGATATGCATTAATGGACTTTAGGCCTAGTTTAAACAACTCTTTAAAATTCATAAGACTTAATCTAATTTAACATGTCCGTAAACGAGTCGCTGGGTTAGGGTGTGGCAAGAGGCATACGCATGTCTAGGATTGGATTCAGGAAGAGCTTGGTACTTAAGCAGTCTTAGTGACTCACCTCTTCTTCGCTGGAATCCTACCTGGTGCGTGGTGACTGTTCACCTTAGCCATGAGGACTTGTTGATGGGCCAAAATTTATAATTAAAACCCGAAAGGAACCAGCCACCCTATTTTGTAAAATTACCAAAAATACCTCCAAGTTTTATATAATTTCCAAAATACCCTTGATTTTTGAAATTCCCCCGAATACCCTGGATTTGTGAAATTACCAAAACACCCCCTGGTTGAAAAAAAAGTTACCAAAATACCTAAGTTTTGCAAATTCCCTAGAAAACCCCTAGATTTTCAAAAGTACCTGGTTTGCAAAATAAAATTTTCCAAAATACCCCCGTTCTAAAAAACATTAATTTAAAATACCCCTGTGTTACGATAATACCAAAATACCTCTATTTCGAAAAATCACCAATATACCCTATTCTGAGGAAATTACAAAAATACCTTGTAGGACAAAAGTACGGAAATACCCCTAGGTAGAGAAATGATGAAAATACCCTTATGTGATGAATGTGAGTTTGTGGATGCTACTTGTGTGTTGATGTATGATGGTTGAATGTATGTGGTTCCTAGAACTAGGAGACAAACTTGAGACTGAAACTCGTAGATATAATTTAGAATTCGAAAGAACTACTCCTAAACTAATGTTCATAAGATTGTTCGTGGTTAATTAGTGAAAGAAATTAATAATTCATAAAATTTCTAATCAGATAAATGAGAATCGGTAGAATGAGTACAAGGGGTCGTGGACGTCCGCCGCGTGGCCGTGGTAGGGTAGGATGGCCGTGTCAGAACCAGTAGGATCTGGCCACGGGTCAGGAAATGAAATGCCAGCTGCGGAGGCCGAATTTCAGGATCAGACGGTCAGAGATGATACGGTATCTCAGGCGATGTTAAGGGTTTTAGAGAGGGTTGCTAGGGCAGGCATGGCACAGGAGCCCGGAAATTTGTGTCGGAGCGACTTAGAGCTAATGGGGCAGAAGTGTTTAGGGGAATTTCTGGTATAGCCCCGAGTACAGCTGAGTACTGGTTGGAGGCGGTGGAGCGTATAATGGATGATCTGGATTTCACGGAGGAGGAAAAGGTGAAAGGGGTTGTATCTCTCCTGCGGAACGAAGCTTATCAATGGTGGCTTACGGTTAAGGATGGTTCGGTGGCTGACCGTATCACCCGGGATTTCTTCAAAATGGTGTTTCAAAGTAAGTACATCGGGACGAGTTATGTGGATGTGCAGCGTAGAGCATTTTTGAATCTAGTTCAAGGAAGTAGGTCGGTGGCTGCGTATGAAGCAGAATTCTTACGCCTTAGTCGTTATGCTCGAGGGATGGTGGCCACAGACCATGAACATTGTGTTCGATTTGAAAATGGTCTGAGGGACGATCGACGTGTACTGATAGCACCACAGCGGGAAAGGAAATTTGCTGTGCTTGTGGAAAAAGCTAAGATAGCTGAGGAGGTTAAGCGGACAGAAAAGCTGAATCGGGATAGAGATAGGGGTGGAGGAAAAAGGAATTTTGGATCGTCAGGGGCAACTGGCCGTACTCAGAAAAGGCCTAGGTCAGATGGACCGAGACGGGATGAGAGACCTGCTGCCGCTAGTCAGACACAGAAGTGTGCTCAATGTGGTAAATTCCATGTAGGTGAGTGTTGGGTGGGCAGTGGGAAGTGCTTTAGGTGTAGATCTACGGACCACTAGGTTAGAAACTGTCCACAGCAACGAGGCAGTGAAGGTGTAACACCCCAAACCCAGTCAACACACCACGACCGAATCTAGCATGTCACAGGAAAATGTTTTGAAGAAAATCGTATCAAGTTTTGAGTAAAAATTTCTCTTTGTTTTATTTTTGTAAAAAGCAGGTGCATGATGAGTTAAAAACCGCTCTTGTTGTTTTTGAAAACCCGAACTTAGATCTTTGAAACTTAGTTTGTCGATTTCATAAGTAAAACAATTACATATCATTTAAAAACATTGTATAGTTTATTTTAGTTGCTTAAAACATTTAAATTGAGTGTGTAAAGCTTGGAGTTCAAAAAACCATTTGAGTCGTAGTGATCTTCAATTATAAAGTGCTACCCGATGGTAAAGTTTTAAAACACGTCGTTTTGTAGTTTAGAAAACCTTATTATTCATCTTTTGTCGATTATTACTCAATAATTTGTTAAGTCATATTTGAAATCAAATCCAACCACATAAATAATCAAAACATAACTTAAAAAGGCCTTTTTACAATCCCAACAAAACCAAATCGATATAAAAGAAATAAAGTACCAAGTTCAAATCCGTGAAAGACCGTATTTATTCATAGCATGGTCACCTCGAGTCCGCCCGGCTCCACATCCGCGATCTAAGCGTCACCTGAAATGATAAGGGAGAAGGTGAGTCACAAGACTCAGTGCATAAATCCCCTCCCGATGATTGCAACATACTTACACACAACATAACTAAGCAATATAATTAATGCACCCAACCCTAACCATCCGTAACACCTTTTCTACCCCGTGTGGACCAAACCACTGGTGGTGCCAAACCACTGGTGACCCAAAGTCACGATATCCAATATTGTGGTGCCAAACCACTGGTGACCCAAAGTCACGAATAATCCATCTGTGGGGCCAACCCACGTGTGATACCAAATCACTGGCGACGATCCCGTAATATCAACTGTGGGGCCAACCCACTGTGGTGCTAAGCCACTGGGACAAGTCGCTATGAGGTGCCAAACCTCTAGTGACCCAAAGTCACGAATATCAATATCCAAGTGTGGGGCCAACCCATGTGTGATACCAAATCACTGGCGACGATCCCGTAATATCAACTGTGGGGCCAACCCACTGTGGTACTAAGCCACTGGGACAAGTCGCTATGAGGTGCCAAACCTCTGGTGACCCAAAGTCACAAAATCAATCTGTGGTACCAAACCACTGGAGGTGCCAAACCTCTGGTGTCCCAAAGACACGGATATCATCTTCCCCCTCCTCTCATATCACCCATTAACATCATACCATACTCATGTAAATTATGCACATCATGCAAATCATGCCAACATGCCCAGTTACACATCACATAACATATATGTCATAAATCATGATATCGTATATCATATAACTAAACTCATATTGAAACGGACTTACCCGAATCCGTGCACATACCCATAAGGTATCGTATCAACTTTCATACTGTTTCGGCTTTAGTTAACAATAGGTTATTAAAACATATTACTAAGTATAGAGTGTGTAAGTTTACACACCTGTTAAAACGCAAGCCCCAAATCCTGGAGAACCGATCTAAGACACTAGATTTCCCTGCTCCTATATTCGACCAACCATAAAGATTAGTACCAAGGCCATTCGGCCAAACCAAATAAATCCCAAAGGGTTACCACATAAACCCTTACCTTATTGCCGATTAAATTTCCAAACAAATCTCAAAGCAATGAGATGGTCCCTCCTTGCAATCGGCCACACCCTAAGATGCAGAAACAATCAGCCTCAATAGCCCTAGGCTTTTGAATACTTAAAAGAATCAATGACCTAAAAGATGGATCCTTACCACCACTTACCAAAACTGATTGACAGAGAATGGAGGCTTGGAATGAGTACTTCAAAACCTCGGAGTACCTACAATGAATCGGTTCCAAAGAGGTAATTAATACCTTTGCTCCCAAATGCCGAAATCGGCTCTTACCCTTATAGATGTCGACAAAGAAACAGAGAGAAGAAAAAGAAACAGCATTCGGCCTAGCACTAACCTTCTCCAAATGATTGAAAAAGAAAACCCGAAGAGATCAACACCACTCTTAATATTCGGTCAAAAATGAATCTAATAGGTGAGGGGAGGTTTCGGCAACAAGAGTGGGGAGATTCGGCTAGAGTCTTGAAGGTAAAAACAAAAGAAATGTGGTTCAAGAAGAAAGGAGAAATCAGCAATGGGAGATTAGAAGTGGGAGAGGGAAGATTCAGCTAGGATAGACAAGTAAGTTTCGGCACCAAGGTTTCAAGAAAGAAAGAAAGCGAAAGTATGAGATGAAGAAGGTTATTAGTTTCGGCTTAGCACAAATGGAAAAGAAAAGAGAGAGATAGGGGGTATGTGGTTTGGCCAAAGATCAAAAAGAAGAAAAGAAAGCAAAAGAAGTAAAAGCTTGAGAACCCAAAGAGCATTCGGCTACCAATGAAAATTAAGAGAGAACAAGTGAAATTTCGGCAATGGTATAGGTTGCTTGGGGTTTTCGGTTTCAAGAAAGAAAATGAGAGAACTCACCTTGTAAATTCGGCTAGGTGCACTAGACTAAGGCTGACCGAAAATGCACCAAAAATGCCTAAGAGAAAATCGGCACTCCTCCCACTCACCTTTCAAAATCGGCCACTCCTCCCATGAAGTGTTCAAGATTCGGCCAACACCCAAAATCACTCCTGGCCACTAATTCAAACCACTTTGAATCAGTCAAAAGCCTACTTTTTCTCTCTGCCAACCATTTGAATGTTTTGACTTGGTCCATGGCAGAGTTTGAACTGCTCACAACTCCTCCCCCTCCTTGGCGTCAAAATAGAAGGAAAAAGGTGAGACTTCTGCTGCTCGAACCCGGGACCCCCTTCCCCTGCAAGTGGCATCAATCACAAGGCTTTAAGTGGCGCCTCCATGCCACTTTGCCAAGCCTTTCCTTGTGTTAACATCCTTCTTGAATTACTTATACCCCTTAGCTCCTTCAGCCCCCTTCCACTTAAACTTAAAAACTAAAATTTTTCCTACTACTCAGGCCTACACTAGACTTACAACTAAGTCTCAAAACATCATAAATAACAACACCACAGCTCAAACACATGCAAACAATGCAATTACAAAATAACCCCTATCTCAGGATATTACAGTTCTTACCCCCTTGAAAATAATTTCGGCCTAGAAATTACCTGGTCAAAAGAGTTGAGGGTATTGCTGTCTCATCATATCCTCTAGTTACCACGTAGCTTCTTCCACGCCATGGTTCCGCCACAGTACCTTTACCAAAGGAACTGACTTCTTACGCAGGACTTTCACATCCCGATCTAGAATCTGCACTGGTTCCTCCTCCATGGTCAAATCCGGACTCACCTCGATCTCTTCCACTACTACGACATGCGATGGATCCGGACGGTAACATCTAAGCATGGAGACGTGGAACACATCGTGAATCTGACTTAGCTCTGCTGGCAACTCAAGCTGATAAGCTACTGGTCCCACTCGTCTCAGTACCTTATACGACCCAATGAACCTTGGACTTAACTTGCCTTTCCTTCCGAACCTCAATACCTTCTTCCATGGCGAGACCTTCAAAAAGACCTTATCCCCCACCGCAAACTCTATATCTCTCCGCTTGAGATCGGCATACGATTTCTGTCGGTCCGAAGCTTCTTTCAATCGAGCCTGAATCAACTTGACCTTGTCTTCGGTCTCTGCAACCAACTCTGGCCCCAACATCTGACGTTCACCCAACTCCGTCCAACAAGTAGGTGAGCGACACTTCCTACCATACAACGCCTCATATGGTGCCATCTTGATACTTGCTTGGTAACTATTGTTGTAGGCGAACTCAGCTAATGGCAGAAACTCTTCCCAGCTACCCATGAAGTCCAGAACACAACCTCTCAGCATGTCCTCTAAGATCTGTACAACCCTTTCCGACTGCCCGTTAGATTGCGGATGAAACGCCGTACTGAAATCCAAGCGCGTACCCAAAGCCTGATGCAACGCTTTCCAAAACCTTGACGTAAATCTGGGATCCCTATCCGAGATGATCGATACTGGCACACCATGCAATCTCACTATCTCTGACACATACAGCTTAGCTAGCTTCTGAAGAGAGTAATCCACCCTTACCGGTATGAAGTGAGCTGATTTAGTCAGACGATCAACAATCACCCACACTGAGTCCTTCTTGCTAGGCGTAAGAGGTAATCCACTGACGAAATCCATAGTGATCCTTTCCCACTTCCACTGTGGAATTTTCACTGGCTGAAGCAACCCTGACGGTAATTGATGCCTGCTGACACGTCAGACACCTACCTACAAACTCTGTCACTTCCCGCTTTAAACCTGGCCACCAAAACTGCTCTCTAAGATCTCGATACATCTTGCTACCTCCAGGATGCATAGCGTATGGGCTGCTATGTGCGTCCTGAAGAATCATCTGCCTTAGCTCGACATCCTTCGGCATACAAGCTCTCCCCTGAAAACACAGCACTCCATCACTAGACAAGCTGTAACCTTCCAAACCACCATCCTGCACTTGCACCCTCTGAGCACTTAAAACCTCATCCTCTAATTGTTTCTCCTTGATCTGCTCAACCCAAGAAGGCTTAACCTGCAATTCTGCCAGAATACTTCCGTCGTCGTACAAACTCAAATGGGCAAACATCACTCTTAAGTCCGATATAACCTTACGGCTCAACACGTCTGCCACAACGTTAGCCTTGCCCGGATGATACTCGATCGAACAGTCGTAGTCCTTGAGCAACTCAATCCATCTGTGCTGCCTCAAATTCAAATCCTTCTGAGTCAAAAGGTATTTCAGACTCTTGTGATCAGTGTAGACTATCGATCTCTCTCCGTACAAGTAGTGCCTCCAGATCTTCAAGGCGAAGACTACTGCCGCTAACTCCAAGTCGTGCGTCGGATAATTGACCTCATGCGGCCTCAGCTGCCGAGATGCATAAGCTACTACCTTCCCTTCCTGCATCAGCACACAACCTAAACCCGTATGAGATGCATCGCAATATACCGTGAATTCCTTTCCTGCCTCAGGCTGAATCAGAACCGGAGCTTCAGTCAAAATCTTCTTTAGCTTGCCGAAACTCTCTTGCTGCTTCTCAGTCCAAACAAACGAAACACCTTTTCTTAACAACTTGGTCATCGGTGCTGCGATCAACGAAAATCCCTCTACAAATCTTCGATAGTACCCTGCCAAACCCAGGAAACTCCGAATCTCAGCCACTGACTTAGGCGGCTTCCAATCCAACACTGCCTCAATCTTCCGAGGATCACCCTAATCCCCTCAACTGACACTACATGACCCAAGAAAGTCACCTCCCTAAGCCAGAACTCGCACTTACTGAACTTAGCATAAAGTTGCTTTTCCCTCAGAATCTGCAATACAACTCGCAAATGCGCATCATGCTCTTCTTCTGTCCTTGAATAAACCAAGATGTCATCTATGAATACCACAACGAACTGATCCAAAAACTGTTGGAATACCCTATTCATCGTATCCATGAATGCTGCCGGCGCGTTAGTCAACCCAAACGGCATTACCAGAAACTCATAGTGCCCATACCGAGTACGAAACGCCGTCTTGTGGATATCAGCCTCTTTCACCTTTAGCTGATGGTACCCAGTGTAAGAGTATGCCCAAAGATCAATCATGAGATGGTTGTAATAACATACTTAATTTACCATGTTTATTAATATAAAGCGTTGTCATTATTATT
Source organism: Gossypium australe (assembly GCA_005393395.2). NCBI lineage: Eukaryota > Viridiplantae > Streptophyta > Magnoliopsida > Malvales > Malvaceae > Gossypium > Gossypium australe. Next base: position 30,611,616 of record CM016623.1, on the reverse strand, counting down.
TCAGTTTTTCTTTCTGTGTGTATAGATAAACTGTTTTATAATAATGTCCTGAGAATAATATGATTATTCTTAAAAGATCCTTAGTCGAGTATTATTGTTGACTAGGACAATAATAATGCATTAAGACTAACATGTAGTTGATTGATGATAAAGAGTTGTCATTGATATGGAGTGTCAAAATCAATGCATGAATATGTGTGTTAGAGAACAACATATTGGATTGACCCGCTATGAGTATGTTTCTTGGATTATTATGTAATTGTCACAACATTACTCATAGTGATTAATATGTATATGATCCTCAGACTTGAGATCATTATTATCCCAGCATCGTGAGTTGTATATTTTGATACAGTCAAACGTACACCGTAACAGGTTGTTCTATAAAGGCTGATGTTGGATATACCACAATCTATGTAGAGGGATATGGTTGATCAATAAAGGATAAGTCCCTCCTACATAATAGGAGTAATATCTTAGGCCACTTGATTGAGTGAGACTAGAAATGCATGGCCATGCTCAAATAAGTTGATATGAGATGTCATACTAATTTGTATATCATAGTCTACTCAAGATATCAAGAAACATGGGATGGATTATGCAAGTGTGACTATCCCATGACTTGTATCCGTTCCAGAGATAAAGGACTTAAGGATTAATGCATGAAAGGTTAATCACGAAAGGTTATGTCGAATCATGACTTCTTGTAACTTAGGTAGCAATGATGCATTGCTAGATGCCACTCATTGTCTGTGACAATAGAATCGTTCTAGTATTACTGCTAACGTTGCAAGAACCTACAGGGTCACACCCTATGGTTGAAATGAACGGAATAAAATATAGTTGGTATTGTGCTTGGTTGTCACATAAATTAAACTAATTAAAGAATTAATTTAATTGGGCAATCAAATATTGAACATATTATATTACAAGGATGTTGTACACATAATGATAACATAATTTTATTAATATATGAATTTGATTCATATATAAATTTAAATAAATATAGTTTACCGGAATCCTTATTATAATTAATGTTATTGTAATTTTTAGATATAATTAATGTAATTATAATTTTCGGTTAAAAACTTTATTGTATTTATTTAATCTTGTAATACATTCAAGACATACCAATTATAAAAGGCCCAATTAAGAGGATACCTATTATAAAAGGCCCAATGAGAAAGGCACCCATTATAAAAGGTATTAAAAGGAGACAAAACTAAATATGAAAACCCTAAGTGATTGCTTGTTAGGTCTAGCAGCCGTCAAGCAAATAAGCCTCCAAAACAGTTTTGGAGATTTCTTCCGTTCATAGTCAAACCGGGTGGATTACGTAGAGGCCGACATCGGAAAAGGTTGAGGCTTGATTCGACAGTAGATCAAAACTCTTGTTGCCAAGGCGTCGCTGTCTACTCAGATTGAAGTTTTGCCGTCAAGCAAATAAGCCTCCAAAACAGTTTTAGAGATTTCTTCCGTTCATAGTCAAACCGGGTGGATTACGTAGAGGCCGACATCGGAAAAGGTTGAGGCTTGATTCGACAGTAGATCAAAACTCTTGTTGCCAAGGCGTCGCTGTCTACTCAGATTGAAGTTTTGGTAATTTCGAAACCTTTATTTCACCCCGATTCGTTCCTCACACATGGATCCATGATTTGGATCGCCGGATCTAATTTTATTCTGCTGCGCCATGGGGTACCGGTGTTCCAACACCCAGACCTTAAGTCGATCTTCGAGAATACCGCTGCACCCTTCAGCTGATCAAACAAGTCATCAATCCTCGGCAATGGATACTTGTTTTTGATCGTCAGCTTATTCAACTGGAGGTAGTCTATACACATCCGCATTGTACCATCTTTCTTCTTAACAAAGAGTACCAGCGCTCCCCAAGGCGAAACACTTGGCCTAATAAAGCCTCAGTCCAACAACTCCTGGATCTGAGCCTTTAATTCCACTAACTCCTTTGGCGCCATCCTATACAGAGCAATAGACACTGGCGCAGTTCCGGGTAACAGATCAATGCCGAACTCAACCTCACGATCTGGTGGCAGTCCCGAAAGCTCCTCAGGAAACACATCAACAAACTCCCTTACTATTCGGACGTTCCCTACATCAGACTCCTTAGCCTCCAAGGCATACACATGAACCATAAACGCTTCGTAGCCCTTCCTGACCATCTTCTCAGCCTTTAAAGAAGATACCACGTTGGATAAGTAATCTCTTCTATTACCTATCATGACCACCTCGCAATCCTCAGCCGTCTTTAGAACCATGCGCTTAGCCGCGCAATCCAACCTTGCCTGGTACTTAACCAACCAATCCATCCCAAGAATCAGATCGAACTCCCCAAACGGCAGTTCCATCAGATCAGCAACAAACACTACCCCTTGAAGTTCTAGGGGTACATCTTTATACAGCTTATCTACAACTACAGAGTGACCTAGAGGGCTAATCACTGTCATCTGCCTAGAAGTAGTCTCAAAGCTTAAGTCCATGGTCTCTATTATGCTACTAGCAACGTATGAATGCGTCAAACCCACATCAATTAAAGCAGTATAGGGAAAACCAAAGATCAAGAATGTACCGGTTATGACGTCCGGTGCGTCGCCCTCCTCTCGGCGCCTCGCTGCATACACCAACCCAGGCTGTCTAGCCTCATTGCTGCCCGCACCTCTGCCCGGTGCTCCATGGCCCCGACCAGAACCATTACCTCCTCTACCATTACCACGACCCCTCTGCGGTGGCGGTCCATTATTCCTGAACTGAGTAAGGCCCTGACCCTCGGACTGAATCCTAGCCAACTTACGCTGACAATCTCTCACCCGATGATCCAGCGAACCACACTCAAAACATCCTTTTCCGCCGGTCCAGCATCCTCCCCAATGAGATTTTCCACAACGGTTACACTGTGCTGGTCCCTGATTAGCAGCAACAGCTCTACCAGACTGATTCGGCCCACTCTGTCTAGCTCTTTTCTGAGAATTTCCAGCCGACCCAGATGACCCAAAGCTTCTCTTATGTCTGTTCCTATCCAAGTTCTGCCTCACAGACTCTTTAACCCCTTCGGCTACCTTAGCCTTTTCTACCAGGACAGCAAACTCACGCTCCTGCTGTGGAGCAATCAGCAGTCTCAGCTCATCTCTCAGACCATCCTCGAATCAAACACACCGCTCGTGCTCAGTAGCCACAATGCCTCTAGCATACCGACTTAGCTTTAAGAACTCTGCCTCATACTCTGATATAGACTTACTCCCCTGAACCAACCTCAGAAATGCCTTTCGTTGTACATCGATGTAGCTAGATCCAATGTACTTTTTCTGATATGCGGCCTTAAAATAATCCCAAGTAAGATCTTCCGCTACAGCACTGTCCCGAACCGTGAGCCACCACTGATACGACTCATCCCGGAGAAGCGATACTATCCCCTTCAGCTTTTCCTCAGCAGTCAGGTCTAAATCGTCCATGATCCGCTCTGTCGCCTCCAGCCAATACTCAGCCGTGCTAGGAGCCACACTAGAAACACCTCGAAATACTTCAGCCCTATTGGCTCGGAGCCGCTCGGGTACAGATTTCCGAGCTCCTGCGCCTCCACCTACTCCAGCTACCCTTTCCAGAACTCGCAGCATCGCCTGCGACACTGCGTCATCCCCAGTCTGATCCTGAAACTCACCACCTGCAGCTGGTGGTGGTACCGGTATCTCATTCTCTGACCCCTGACCAGACCCTACAGGTTCAGAAACTATCATCCTACCCCGACCACGTCCACGACCACGTCCACCTCGAGTGCTCATGACTAATACCTCGACTTATCTGATTTAGAAGTTTTACGCATTAGCAAATATTCCACTGTCTTTAAAGGCAAAGTCTTATGAATATTCTTATTAAAGAAGTTTTGTTTTCGCAAGTACACAGAGTCCTATCAGTTTCAGTTTCTAAAGTAGTCCACTATTGCTAGTCATTCAATCACATCACATCAAAAAATCACAAGCAATAGTAAGGGGTACTTACCTGGGCAGATTGGTGCCGGAGACTCGGTGCCATGCCTTTCATACCATATACTTTAAACAAAAAAAATCACTATTTAAAACATTTTGGGCCTTGGGCCCATAGCCGAGCTTTTGAACTTGGCTCTGATACCAAAATTGTAACACCCCAAACCCGGTCAACACACCACGACCGAATCTAGCATGTCACAGGAAAATATTTTGAAGAAAATCGTATCAAGTTTTGAGTAAAAATTTCTCTTTGTTTTATTTTTGTAAAAAGCAGGTGCATGATGAGTTAAAAACCGTTCTTGTTGTTTTTGAAAACCCGAACTTAGATCTTTGAAACTTAGTTTGTCGATTTCATAAGTAAAACAATTACATATCATTTAAAAACATTGTATAGTTTATTTTAGTTGCTTAGAACATTTAAATTGAGTGTGTAAAGCTTGGAGTTCTAAAAACCATTTGAGTCGTAGTGATCTTCAATTATAAAGTGCTACCCGATGGTGAAGTTTTAAAACACGTCGTTTTGTAGTTTAGAAAACCTTATTATTCATCTTTTGTTGATTATTACTCAATAATTTGTTAAGTCATATTTGAAATCAAATCCAACCACATAAATAATCAAAACATAACTTAAAAAGGCCTTTTTACAATCCCAACAAAACCAAATCGATATAAAAGAAATAAAGTACCAAGTTCAAATCCGTGAAAGACCATATTTATTCATAGCATGGTCACCTCGAGTCCGCCCGGCTCCACATCCGCGATCTAAGCGTCACCTGAAATGATAAGGGAGAAGGTGAGTCACAAGACTCAGTGCATAAATCCCCTCCCGATGATTGCAACATACTTACACACAACATAACTAAGCAATATAATTAATGCACCCAACCCTAACCATCCGTAACACCTGTTCTACCCCGTGTGGTACCAAACCACTGGTGGTGCCAAACCACTGGTGACCCAAAGTCACGAATAATCCATCTGTGGGGCCAACCCACGTGTGATACCAAATCACTGGCGACGATCCCGTAATATCAACTGTGGGGCCAACCCACTGTGGTGCTAAGCCACTGGGACAAGTCGCTATGAGGTGCCAAACCTCTGGTGACCCAAAGTCATGAATATCAATATCCAAGTGTGGGGCCAACCCACGTGTGATACCAAATCACTGGTGACGATCCCGTAATATCAACTGTGGGGCCAACCCACTGTGGCGCTAAGCCACTGGGACAAGTCGCTCTGAGGTGCCAAACCTCTGGTGACCCAAAGTCACAAAATCAATCTGTGGTACCAAACCACTGGAGGTGCCAAACCTCTGGTGTCCCAAAGACACGGATATCATCTTCCCCCTCCTCTCATATCACCCATTAACATCATACCATACTCATGTAAATTATGCACATCATGCAAATCATGCCAACATGCCCAGTTACACATCACATAACATATATGTCATAAATCATGATATCGTATATCATATAACTGAACTCATATTGAAACGGACTTACCCGAATCCGTGCACATACCCATAAGGTATCGTATCAACATTCATACTGTTTCGGCTTTAGTTAACAATAGGTTATTAAAACATATTACTAAGTATAGAGTGTGTAAGTTTACACACCTGTTAAAACGCAAGCCCCAAATCCCTGAGAACCGATCTAAGACACTAGATTTCCCTGCTCCTATATTCGACCAACCATAAAGATTAGTACCAAGGCCATTCGGCCAAACCAAATAAATCCCAAAGGGTTACCACATAAACCCTTACCTTATTGCCGATTTAATTTCCAAAACAATCTCAAAGCTATGAGATGGTCCCTCCTTGCAATCGGCCACACCCTAAGATGCAGAAACAATCAGCCTCAATAGCTTTAGGCTTTTGAATACTTAAAAGAATCAATGACCTAAAAGATGGATCCTTACCACCACTTACCAAAACTGATTGACAGAGAATGGAGGCTTGGAATGAGCACTTCAAAACCCCGGAGTACCTACAATGAATCGGTTCCAAAGAGGTAATTAATACCTTTGCTCCCAAATGCCGAAATCGGCTCTTACCCTTATAGATGTCGACAAAGAAACAGAGAGAAGAAAAAGAAACAGCATTCGGCCTAGCACTAACCTTCTCCAAACGATTGAAAAAGAAAACCCGAAGAGATCAACACCACTCTTAATATTCGGCCAAAAATGAATCTAATAGGAGAGGGGAGGTTTCGGCAACAAGAGTGGGGAGATTTGGCTAGAGTCTTGAAGGTAAAAACAAAAGAAATGTGGTTCAAGAAGAAAGGAGAAATCGGCAATGGGAGATTAGAAGTGGGAGAGGGAAGATTCGGCTAGGATAGACAAGTAAGTTTCGGCACCAAGGTTTCAAGAAAGAAAGAAAGCGAAAGTATGAGATGAAGAAGGTTATTAGTTTCGGCTTAGCACAAATGGAAAAGAAAAGAGAGAGATAGGGGGTATGTGGTTCGGTCAAAGATCAAAAAGAAGAAAAGAAAGCAAAAGAAGTAAAAGCTTGAGAACCCAAAGAGCATTCGGCTACCAATGAAAATTAAGAGAGAACAAGTGAAATTTCGGCAATGGTATAGGTTGCTTGGGGTTTTCGGTTTCAAGAAAGAAAATGAGATAACTCACCTTGCAAATTCGGCTAGGTGCACTAGACTAAGGCTGACCGAAAATGCACCAAAAATGCCTAAGAGAAAATCGGCACTCCTCCCACTCACCTTCCAAAACCGGCCACTCCTCCCATGAAGAGTTCAAGATTCGGCCAACACCCAAAATCACTCCTGGCCACTAATTCAAACCACTTTGAATCAGTCAAAAGCCTACTTTTTCTCTCTGCCAACCATTTGAATGTTTTGACTTGGTCCATGGCAGAGTTTGAACTGCACACAACTCCTCCCCCTCATTGGCGTCAAAATAGAAGGAAAAAGGTGAGACTTCTGCTGCTCGAACCCAGGACCCCCTTCCCCTGCAAGTGGCGTCAATCACAAGGCTTTAAGTGGCGCCTCCATGCCACTTTGCCAAGCCTTTCCTTGTGTTAACATCCTACTTGAATTACTTATACCCCTTAGCTCCTTCAGCCCCCTTCCACTTAAACTTAAAAACTAAAATTTTTCCTACTACTCAGGCCTACACTAGACTTACAACTAAGTCTCAAAACATCATAAATAACAACACCACAGCTCAAACACATGTAAACAATGCAGTTACAAAATAACCCCTATCTCAGGATATTACAGAAGGGCCCACAGGTCAAGGGAATGCTTAGCCGGGTAGAGGAGGTCCGCAGCCACAGAGAGGTCGTGGTCCAGCCAGAGGTGGTAATGGTTTCGGTCGAGGTCGTGGAACACCAGGCCAAGGGGCAGGAAACATCAGGCGAGACAGCCGAGGTTAGTCTATGCTGTCAGACGTCGAGAGGAGGCTGACGCACCGGATGTCATAACCGGCACGTTTTTAATTTTTTGCTTGCCTTACACTGCATTGATTGACATTGGGTCGGCGCATTCATATGTTGCTAGTAGGGTGTCTAAAACTTTAAGCGTAGATTCTGAGATTTCCTCTAGGGAGATGACTGTAGTTAGCCCATTAGGACATTCTGTGGTGGTAAACAAGCTTTATCGGGAAGTACCTTTAGAAGTTCAAGGGATAGTTTTCCGGACGGATCTGATGGAATTACCGTTCGGGGAGTTTGATATAATTTTAGGCATGGATTGGCTGGGGAAGTATCAAGCTAATGTAGATTGTGCAGCCAAGAGTATGGTGTTAAAAACCCCCGAGGGTGGCGAAGTGTTAGTGATAGGTGAAAGGGGGAACTGCTTATCAAATGTGGTGTCCGCCTTAAGAGCAGAAAGGATGGTGAGAAAAGGATGCAAGGCCATTTTAATGTTTGTTCGGGCTCTGGAAGCCAAGGAACTAACTGTTGGGGACGTTAGGACGGTGAAGGAATTTCCTGATGTTTTCCCAGAAGAGCTTTCGGAATTACCCCCGGATTGTGAAGTAGAGTTTGGTATCGATCTTCTTCCAGGAGCAGCGACAGTATCTATTGCTCCGTATAGAATGGCGCCAAAGGAGTTGGTGGAATTGAAAGCGCAGATTCAGGAGTTGCTGGATAGAAGGTTTATTCGACCAAGTGTGTCGCCTTGAGGAGCGCCAGTGTTATTCGTTAAGAAGAAGGACGGATCAATACGTATGTGCATTGATTATCGCCAGCTGAATAAGTTGACCATCAAGAATAAATACCCGTTGCCGAGGATCGATGATTTGTTCGATCAGTCGAAGGGGGCCTCAGTCTTTTTGAAGATAGATCTGAGGTCGGGGTACCATCAGCTTAAGGTCAAGGAGGCGGATATTCATAAGACGGCTTTTAAGACTCGCTATGGCCACTACGAATTTATGGTGATGCCATTTGGATTGACCAACGCGCCAGCAGCATTTATGGACATGATGAACCGGGTGTTCCAACCCTACTTGGGTCGATTTGTCGTAGTATTTATAGATGACATTCTGGTTTACTCAAGATCGGAGGAGGAGCATGACTCACATCTTCGGGTGGTTCTGCATATTTTGAGGGAGAAGCAGCTATATGCAAAATTCCGTAAGTGCGAATTTTGGCTAAGGGAAGTTACTTTTCTAGGTCACATTGTGTCAACAGAGGGGATTAGGGTTGACCTTCAGAAATTGAGGCGGTGTTGGATTGGAAGCCGCCTAAATCGGTAGCAGAAATTTAGAGTTTTCTTGGTTTAGCCGGGTATTATAGAAGGTTTGTGGAAGGATTTTCCTTGATCGCGGCATCATTGACTAAGTTGTTACAGAAAGGGGTTCCGTTTGTTTGGTCTGACAAGCAACAAGAGAGTTTTGAGAACTTGAAAAGGATTTTAACGGAGGCTCCGGTATTGATTCAGCCGGAGGCTGGGAATGAATTTGTGATTTACTGTGATGCTTCGCACACGGGACTTGGATGCATGTTGATGCAAGATGGGAAGGTTGTTGCGTACGCATCTCGGCAGTTAAGACCGCACGAAGCAAATTATCCCACCCATGATTTGGAATTGGTGACGGTGGTTTTGGCTTTGAAGATTTGGAGACATTATCTGTACGGGGAGAAATCTGTTATTTATACCGATCATTAGAGCTTAAAATACCTTTTGACTCAAGAGGAGTTGAATCTAAGGCAAAGGAGGTGGATCGAGTTGTTAAAGGATTATGACTGCTCGATCGAGTACCATCCGGGTAAAGCTAACGTGGTGGCGGATGCCTTGAGTCGAAAAGTAATCTCTGACTTGAGAGCGATGTTTGCTCACCTCAGTTTATACAATGATGGGAGGTTGTTAGCCGAACTTCAAGTGAAACCCTCTTGGGTCAGTCAAGTTAAAGAGAAACAGTAGACTGATAAGTTGTTAAAGGAGACGTTTCCGGTAGGATCAAGTGAGGAATCAACAGAATTTAGTGTGAATGAGGAAGGGCTATTATGTTTTCAAGGGAGAGTGTGTATGCTGAAAGAACCTGAGTTGAGGCATAGGATTTTGCAAGAAGCGTATGGTAGTCCATACGCTATGCACCCTGGAGGGAGTAAGATTTATCGGGATTTGCGAGAACAGTTTTGATGGCCGGGCTTAAAACGAGAGGTGACCGAATTTGTGGGGAAGTGTTTGACCTGTCAGCAGGTAAAGGCGGAACATCAGTTACCATCAGGGTTGTTGCAGCCGGTAAAGATTCCACAATGGAAGTGGGAAAGGATCACAATGGACTTTGTTAGTGGGCTACCCCTTATGCCTACTAAGAAAGATTCGGTTTGGGTGATTGTTGATCGCCTGACAAAGTCTGCTCATTTCATACCAGTACGGGTTGATTACTCTCTGCAGAAATTGGCTATGTTATACATAGCGGAGGTACTGAGGTTGCATGGAGTACCAGTATCGATTATATCGGACAGGGACCCTAGGTTCACATCACGATTTTGGAAGGCGTTGCATCAAGCGTTGGGTACAAAGTTGGATTTTAGTACAACGTTCCATCTTCAGACCGATGGTCAGTCTGAGCGAGTAATTCAGATCTTAGAGGACATGTTAAGGGGTTGTGTCATTAATTTCAGGGGCAGTTGGGAAGAGTTCTTACCGTTGGCGGAGTTTGCTTACAACAATAGCTACCAATCTAGTATTCAAATGGCGCCCTACGAAGCATTGTACGGGCGAAAGTGTCGTACTCCTACCTGTTGGACGAAATTAGGGGAACGTCGGATGTTGGGTCCGAAGTTGGTTATCGAGACTGAAGAGAAGGTTGAGTTAATTCGAGCTCGACTAAAGGAAGCGTCAGACAGACAGAAGTCCTATGCTGACCTGAAGCATAAGGACATAGAGTTTGCAGTGGGCGACAAGGTTTTCTTGAAGTTGTCGCCATGGAAGAAAGTATTAAGGTTTGGACGGAAAGGTAAGTTAAGTCCCAGATTTATCAGATCTTATCGGGTGTTGAAACGAGTAGGACCAGTAGCCTACCAGCTTGAACTACCTTCAAAGCTAAGCCAGATTCACAATGTGTTTCATGTCTCTATGCTGAGACGATACCGTTCGGATCCATCTCATGTGGTGCCAGTGGAAGAAATCGAGGTACGACCCGACCTATCCTTTGAGGAGGAGCCAGTGGAAATCTTAGATCGTTAGGTCAAAGTGTTGCGAAAGAAGACGGTTCCGTTGGTTAAGGTTCTATGGCGGAATCACAGCTCTGAGGAGACTACTTGGGAACCAGAGGAGAGGATGCGGTAACAATACCCGCATCTATTCTGACGAGGTAATTTCGGGGTCAAAATTTCTTTAAGGGGGTAGAACTGTAAATCCTGAATTTGTGGGGCTTAGCATTTAATGTGCTATGATGTGTTGTTATGCTTAATGTGTTAATTAAAATGTTTAAGGGGTTCAGCTTGGGCTCAAGGATGGGCCGAAGCCTTAGTTAAAATTTTCTGTTTGGACACTCTAGTGGAAAGCCTGATAAGATAAGGCTTAAAAGATGTTATCTGTGTTTTTAAATACAAAATGGGCTTGTGGCCCAGTGGCAAGTGGCGCCACTAAAAGAGCAGGGAAGTGGCGACAACTGGGAGGCCCAAATTTAAGTTGTATGAAGCCCAATTCTTTTAATTAAAATTTAGCTAATTTTTGGCATTTAAGTGGATAAAGTGGGACGGCAGTGAGGATTGAAAATAGGAGGATTTATTTGTTTGGATAATGTGGATAATATGGCTAATAATGTGGCAGATAAAGGAAGGAAGAAGTGGTGTTATCTGGTGCACTTATGGATGAGAGATCAGATAATGATAAGAGAAGAAATTTAGGAGTCATCTGCTGATCAACAGTGGTGGCCGAATTTCCATCTCTTGGAGGGGGAGAAATCGATTTTAATATAGCTAAGGGGTGCCAAAATTTCCTTTGATTAGTAGCTTAGTTTTAGTTTTAAAAAGGGGGCATTTTCGGAATTTAGGTAGTAGATGCCGAAATTTTGTATTCAAGTGAGGGGAATACCTTTTTATTTTTCGGCATTAGGGTTTTATTCTCCCACTCTCTCTTCTTCAATTTCGACAATAGGGTTTCTCTATTCTCCCATTCTCTGCAAAGGCCGAAATCCCTAAGCCTATTCTCTCATCTTCACTTCTATGCAAAAGCCGAAAGTCTATTATTCTTTTTCTGTTTTCTTCTACAAATCCGAAACCTCATAGCTCTCTCTACACCTTTTCCTGATTTCTTCAAAAGCCGAAACTTTGAACTTTTTTCTCATCTCCATAGCCGAATACCTCTTATTCCCTTTTGCCAAACTCTTCAACTAAAAGCCGAATCTACATAGATTTCTTCTTATCATCTTCTCTTTTTGATCTTCTCAAAAGCCGAAATCTTCTAGGAGTTGTCGAATTCTCTATAGAGGTAAGTGTCGACTTGTGCTATTATTTTTGTAATCTTTTTCGGTTGTTGAGACCATAGCCGAATGGCTAGTTGGTTGTTAGGCCAACTTTAGTTTGACGTTTCCACTGATCTCGCGTTTTCTTTTTGGGCGGCATTCCGGGATTTGAAGGAGATCTAATCACCTAGGTTTCTAAGCCAAAAATCGGTAGCATTCGAATCATATTATTTTTGGGATTTCAAGGTAAGGATTTCGATTCTCCTTAAGTTGATCAATTGGTTTTTTTCGTTATTCGTGCCTTAACCTAATGGTTCGTTAAGCAATCATCGTAGTACCTTCTGACCAAGATTCATGGACTCGAATGTCAGCAAATCAAAGGAAGGGGTTGGATCTGTAGTCCCAACCCCAAAGTTCAAGAAATGCGCGGTGTCTGCTGTTCGAGATTGGCCACCGGGTTGTGGACTGGCTTCAGAACAACACCTTAGATAGATAGCAGTCGTATCGGCTTCTGATAGTGTCGACATAGAAAGTCTCGTATTGTCAGTAATCAGGTGTGTAGATCTCTAACACACTAATTAATCTGTACTAAATATATGTTATGTGCTAAAAGCCAGAAAAAGGCTGTATAGACAGTCGGATTACCCCAAAAAGGGTAGGCAAGGGATGCCAGGTACGTAATCATAGAAACTTCTCTATGTGTATCGATGTATGTGATAGACTGTGAACTTTTAGGTAGTATATTGTTTTGATTCTGCATGTATGTATGCATGGGATGGGGTTGATATGATGAAGGGGAAGAGCATGTTAATAGGTCACTTGGTGATCGGTGGTTAAACCACGAATTATAAAGTTAGGTCACAATAGTGATCAGTGGCTAAGCCACGTTAAATTTATTCCTGACTGTTAGGAATAGGCAGCATGGCTGTCGATATGGTGTGTAGCGGTTGGTGGGTTGATTGTAGAAATCCCCAAGGTGTGTTGGTTGGTACGGGCTGGTGTGTAGAGGATGGATTTTTTTGGTTGGGTTGGGCCATGTTGCATGTAAATATTTTGTTGCCATTGTGTATGGGCTAAGGCCCATAATGTGTTTGTGGGCCCAAGCCTTTTATGTGTTTTCGGGATTTGCACACTGAGTCTTGGTGACTCACCCTTTTATTTTCCTGACTTTTCAGATGAGCAGTAGATCGTGGGCATGGGAGCCGAGGCGGACTCAAGGGACCATCAAGTTTCTATTACCATAAATTTTATTTTTTTCCGGTTTTTCTTTAAGTTTTAATTTTGGGAATGTTTATGTAATAAGGCCCCATAGCTTGGTTATCATTTTATAATGGTTATTGTTTTCATTTTTTAAAAAAAATTTATGTTCAAAGACTTATCTACAAGAAGTAATAAAATGGGATTTCCAAACACGTTCATAGAAAGAGCAAAGGTTTTCTTCCAATATCACTTATTTAACGAACACCTAAATAAAGAAACTTAATTTCCAAAAAATCATCCAAGTGAAGTTTTTAACGTAAACCCCGTAGCATACCAGATCTGGTCGTAGCGTTTGGGCCGGGTTTGGGGTGCTACAGCGTTACAAGTAAGAAAAGGAAAAGGAAATGGTAAGTATGCTTATGGAATGAATCATGATCTTATGGCAATGTTGATGAATTAAATGTTATATTTATATATGGTAAACTTCATATGTTATGGTTGATCTCATATCTATCATGAACAAGTACACTAACTTGTGAGTTAGATGATGTTGTATAGGCTTTTACTAAGCTTTTGGCATTGGTAATGGTTTATATTTGTCTTATGAATTGTATTATTGAAATGGTAAGTTACGCTTTAAGTTTATACGAGCTTACTAAGCACTTGTTTCTTTCGTAGTTTCTTTCCTTTGTTTTATAGATTATCGGAAGCTCGATCGGTTTGGAAACTCGTCTGAGATCTATCACATTATCTAAAAGTCAATTCGGTAGTTTTTGAGCATATTTGGCCAAGGTTTATAATGGCATGTATAGGATGTTTATAATGGTGCCTTGATATGTTTATGACTTAAAGATTATGTTTGGTTGGTGTACTTGAGTGTTTACTAAACTTAGTTATTTTTGGTGACTTGCTAAGGCTTATAAATAAGGCTCTTTGTGGTATGTTTAAAATAGTTTGATAATGGTCAATTTGTGGAATGTTTTGGTAAGTAATTGAATTAGGTTATGATGCTTGAAATAAGGTAATGTTGACTTGTTTTGTTTTGGTATATTTGTGGTGCCTTTGAATGGCATATTGGTTAGGTAATTTAGGTTGTTTTAAATGACTTATTTATGCATGTTTGAATAGTGTTTAAAACCCATGAATGTGTGTTTAAATGGTTGGAATAGTTATGTATGAATTAGGTATGAAATGACTTGATTTTAGGCAAAATTTTGGGTTCACACGGCTTGGGACATGAGCGTGTGACACAACCTATGAGACACATGGCCTAGTGACATGGTTGTGTGTCATCTAAGGATTTATTAGGGTTCAAGTCAATGAGTTACATGGCCTAACACATGGCATGGTACACGAGCGTGTGACACGGCCATGTAACCCTACTTGGTGAGTTTCACGGGTGAATACATGAGCTAGGACACGATCGTGTGTCACTTGTTCGAAAGTTACACGACCTGGCCACACGGTAGTGTGACCCTTATTTTGTAATTTTTGCATCTTTTTCTTAAACTTTCCAAACTGTTTCAAATTAGTCCCGAATTGCTTCTAAGTTATTTCTAGGGCCTTGAAGGCTCGATTTAGGGACAAAATGTTTGAGAATGAATGATTTATGATATATTTAAATTATTGAATGTTGTGATGTTTAAATGTTTTCGATTGTACGGTAATGCTCCGCAACCCTAATCCGGCGACAGAGACGAGTTAGGGGTGTTACATTATCCAACTCCGCTACACTCCACAGTAGAAATTCCTCAGAACTCCTCTACCTTTACACCACAGTGTGGATGAACCACTAAATGTTGCAGATAAGCTACTAGTACGATGTGTATAAACCACTAATCAGTGCAGATAAAAACTGCTAATACGGTGTGTATTAACTACTAAATGGTGCAGACAAGCTGGGAACACTTCCTCCGATCATATCGTCCCACCCCATACAATGCAACATGACATGCTATAATAGATTAGTACGGTAGCATTAACATGCTTACAACATGTAGCATTCCATACTCGGCCTAGACGTTAAGACCAAGTCAGGAGGCTACATCAAACAATCAACTGAAAACCAGGCTTAACTGTTTAAAGTTTAACAGCCGAAACTATTTATATAATCAAACCAATGTAGAAATCCAAAGTATAAACAGAAATTTGAAATAATCATCTAAAAGGGTAAATTCAGATAAAACATTAAGTAAGTAGTAAAAAGATGACCGAGCTCCTGCCACGTCTACCCGCTCGACCCACTTAAGTTTGTGGGTTACCTGCAGTTCAGTTAACAAATAGGATGAGTTTATAACTCAATGTATGTAACTAATGTAAAGGCAAGAAAATAATATAATTATAATAGTAATATCTCAAATTCAGATACAGAATCAAAAACAGATGATACTCAATATTATCATAACAGTTCAGATAAGATGCAGAATGAATTAGATATAGATGCAAAACAGATCAGAATCAAATGCAGTTTCCTACCTCCATCTGCTACACACTATATCTAACCATCCCAACACATTATAAAGGGTATTAAGTACCCATCTAGCCCTACACACTAATTAGTGTCGGTATGACACATTTCAGAGGGATTACAGACTAACTGTCAGATCAGTATGCGATAAATTGCCAGAATCAGATACAGATTTGTGGCTTAGCCACTCAACTTAGTAGATCATTAAATTGTCGTCATTTCCTTTGTTATACCATTCCCACCCAATACAGATGTAGATACAGATATCATATATCAAGGATGTACATATAGTTATCCAAATACAATTCATAATCAGATAATGTAGATCATTATCATTTAATAGTTATCGTATTAACTATATGTACAAATAATTGATTATTCAGCCTTAGAATATTGGATATCAAGTTATACAGTCTAATTTGGATCATACGAGCCCTACAGTAGGCCTATGTTCGATTCAAACGACACTTACGACCCTATGAGAAATTTCAATATTTTGGCCTACACGCCCGTGTGGATTCACACGGCCTGGGTGTCTAGCCCGTGTGGTCCACACGACCTGGCACATGCCCGTGTGATTCAAAACCCCTCACACGTCCTGGTTACACACCCCCATGACCCTAAGTCCAAAACAGTCAGTTACACGACCTGACACACGGTCATCTAGCTTACACGGCCTACCACTATAACAACCCGTTTTTGGTCAAATCAGAACAGTGGTTTTAGAACCACAAATCTGATGTTAGAAAATTATTTTAATATTATTTTTGGTATTTACAGCATGTTATTTGATATGTGTGAAAACTTCGTGAGTTAATTTTATCGATTGGTTGGTTAATTTAATAAAAAGGACTAAATTGCGTAAAATGCAAAAGTGCTGTTCTATTAGCTAAAGATGTCAAATAGCTATAGAACCTTAAAGTTAAGGTCCTTATGTGGTAAATATACCATTTTTCGTCTTATTGGGCTTTTATGGACATCTTTTAAGTGAAATTTTAATGAGTTTATAAAGGTTATACTTGTAATTTGGTTATTAAAGGCTTAAATGATAAAACAAAATAATTTTAACCCATTATCACTTTAAGCCAAAACTTTAGCTTGGAAAACCCATGGAAACACCTTGAAGGTTCGGTCACATTGAAGCTAATTAGTAAGTTCGTTTTTGTTAGGTTTTTGATAATTTTTTAAGATCATTGCAGCTTCATCTAGCTAGCCCGTACCTTTAATTTCAAAATTATTAAAGATTTTGAGAGTTTCCATTGTTGAATCTATGTGTCCTTTTATGTTTAATGTTGAAATATGAAAGCTTGATGATAGTTTTACATGTTTTGTTAAGTGATTTTTGATGAAAATGCATAATAGGGATTAAATTGTGAAATGTGCAAATTGTGTGGTTGAAATGTGAAATAAATGAAAAATATGGACTACTAGGGGTACTATGGTAATTCGGATAGCATGGGTTTATAGTGAATTTCATTAATTTGTGATTTTTTGTGTAATAAGGACTAAATTGTAAAAATGTGAAAGTTTAGGGGCAAATGTGTAAATAGTCCTAATGTATGTTTTTGGATTGAATTGAATAAATAGAAGAATGAATAAGTTGATTTTGATTATTTATAGATCAAGAAAAGAGGAATTCAGACTTAGATCGGGGAAAAAGCAAAGTAATTGAATAGCAGGTTCATTTCCTCATATCCGTACACAAGGCAAGTTTGTATAATTGAACTTGAATGTGTAATTATTCAATTGATGGATGGTATTGAGATTTTATTTATTCTATGGCTAAAAGTGATGAATTTGATTTAAATGTACGGTTTAAGTCGATAAGATATTGAATAAGACCATAGCTGGGCTATGGCATTCGGATAATAAGACCATAACTGGGTTATGGCATTTGAATGTAAGACCACGGCAGGGCCTTAGAAATGTATGTGTAAGACCATAGTTGGACTATGGCATCGAAAAATTGACGTACTTATATCGTAAGCATTTATAAACTCGTAGTGATTCGATAAGCGAATTGGTGAGAATAGATATGTATTAGTATAGGTATGTACAGAAAACTGTTCGAATGATGAATTAAAAGAAGATGAGAACTTATGAGTTAATTTGTAGTTAAACTTTATGTTCTATCATTGATTGAGGTTTTAATTGCAAATTATGTATCTATTTGGAATTGTTAATGAATGATGTTGATTATTTCATATATACATACGAACTTACTAAGCTTTATAGCTTACTTTGTTTATTTTCTTCTATGTTTTATAGTATATCGAAGTTAGCTCGGAACCGGGGATCGTCAGGAACTTCATCGCACTATCGGACATCTATTTTGGTACTTTTGAGTTGTGTATATATGGTATTTGGCATGTATAGGCTTGAGTCATTTTGGTATGTTTGATGAATATGTATTTTGGGCTATTTAAGTTGGCTTGTGTTGATGATTTTGTTAATGTATAAAGATGTGTGAATGGCTTTGTTTTGAATTAGGTAATTAACCTATAATGAACGAACGAGGTTGAATTGATAATGCATATTTGGAATGGTTTTATTGAATCAATCATATATGTGAATTATGTCTAGTAAAGCAAGTTGAGTTTATAGGTATTTGAATAGGTAAATGGCATTGAATTGAGTATTGAAATGGTTGAAATGGATATAGTATCATTGTGTATTGGTTGATGACTTTTGGCTGCATATTTGTGTCTTAAATTGGTACCAATTGAGCTTGTATAGGTATGTACAAAATGGGTGGCAAAATGGCCTTGCAAATGGCCTATTTTTGTCCACATGGGTAGAGACACGGGCATGTGTCTCAGCCATGTGTGACACACGGTCAAATTACACGGCCGTGTGTCCCCTGGTGTTAAAATTGAATTGAAGTCAGTATGCTCCAAACGGTCTCACACATGGGCGTGGGACTGGCCGTGTGGTACAAGTCAGTATACCCCTGTAACAGCCCGGTTTAGACCTAGTTGGAATAGTGGTTTCGAGACCACAAATCCAAGGTCAGAAAAATATTTTAATATTACTTTCTGTGTTTACAATATGTGATAAAGTATGTATGAAAGTTCTGTGTGAAAATTTTACCGTTTGTGTGTCGAATTGCGAAAAAAGGACTTAATCGCATAAAATGCAAAAGTTGTGTGCTAATTGTTAAAGTTCTTAAATGTCATGTCTTATTAAATAAGAAGTCCTTATGTTTATATTAGACCATTGATAGTGGAAGTTGACATATATGGCCATTAAATGAATGAAATAATAATGTTTTATTAAAGGGTATTATGGTAATTAATGAAATAATATGCATAAATAAAACAAAAACAATTTTAAAGCTCATATTCTCATCTTCTTCATCGAAATTAGAGAAAAGAAATAACTTTTGAAGCATTTAAGGGTTCGGCTATTGATGTTCTTGATTAATGTATGAGTTTTGTTCGGTTTTTGATAATTTTTATGTTTTTGTGATCGTTAATAAGCATACTATCAAGCCCATGCTTTAATTTTAGAATTTGATGATGATTTTGAGATGTGCCATTGATTGTGATAGTTGATGATGAAATATGAAAGATATGTGATTGATTAACATATTTTGTCTTTGATTTTTTGATGAATTTGACTATTTTGGGCTAAATTGTGAAAATGAGAAATTGAGGGACTAAAATGTGAAATAAATGAAATATGTGGGCTTGTATGAGCTTGGGGAAAATTCGGCTAAACATGTGTAAATGGAAATTATGTGTATTTTATGATTTTATGAAATAGGGACTAAAATGTCAAAATGTGAAAATATGAGGGCTAATTTGTAAAATTCCCTAAATATGTTTATTTGGATTAAACTGAATGATTTGGTGAATGAATAAGTTATATTTGAATATGTATAGATCAAGAAAAGAGAAATTCGGGCTTAGATCGAGGCAAGAACAATGTGCTCGATTGATAGACTTGTATCGTGTTTCTACGTCCGAGGTAAGTTCGTGTATAATACAGATTGTCTTAGTTATGTTTATATGTTATGTAATGAATGAAAATGTGGATGATGAATTAGTAATGCTAACTATGAGATTGAAGAGATTTGTCACTAAGTGTGCGTAAATAAAATTGATACAGTGGTGAATGCACTATGTGTGTGAGATGAAGAAAGCATCGACTATATTAATTGGCACTGTGTGTGCGATACTGAGTCAAATTCGGTTTAATGTAAAGGCACTAAGTGTGCGATAATATTAAAGCTTCAGCTAAGAATTTGGCACTAAGTGTGCTAGTAAATCGAATGATTAATGAAGATTGTACGAAATGTGGTATTGAGCATTGAGTAGCAAAAGTGATCGTTAACTAAGTGTTGGCACATGTATGTATGGAACCTATGTGGTTGATGATATCATATATGAATAAATGGATGATTATGTGATTAATGGCTATGAATGAGAATTATACATCATTGTGAATTGAACCATGTGATAGTTTATTTTGTATATTGAATTCTAATGGTTAAGTTAAATGTATTATATAACAAACTTACAAGCTTTTAAGCTTACTGTGTGAAGTGTTTCTCTGTTTTACAGTGTCATTAAAGCTAGCTCGGATTCAAGAATCGTCAGTGACTCAATCACACTATCGGCTATCTATTTTGGTACTTATGGAAGTTGTATATTTGGTATATGACATGTATAGGCTAGTGATTTTGGCATGTTTGAGATGTATAGATTTTGCCATGTGATATGGCTTGATAGTTTAATGATTTTGGTATATGCTTTGGATGTGTGAAAAGGATGGTTAATATGCGTATGTGTGTTTAATGTGAATGATCCTTATGGCATGAATTAGTATAATGGAAATGGTGTAACATCCTGAATTTTTGGGCCTATGCGTTTAATGGGTGAACATGTGTAATGAGTTAATTTAAGTGTTAGGGGTCCAAATTGGGCTCAGGCTTAGGCAGAGGCCTTGGTTAAAATTATCTGTTTGGGTATTATAGGGTTTAAAAGGTAGTATCTGTGTTTAAAACATCAAAATGGGCTTGTGGTCCAGTGGTCAGTGGCGCCACTTAGGGAGCAAGGAGGTGACGCCACACAAGGGAATAAGGGGCCCAAATTTAAGTTTCATGGAGCCCAATTCTTTTAGTTTAAGTTAGCTAATTTTCGGCATTTGGGTTAGGTGGAGTGGATGGCAACAAGGCTAAAAAATAGGAGGATTTATATGAATAAGATAATGTAGATATTATAGTTGATAATATGGAAGATAAAAGGAGAAAAGATAGGAGCTATCTACAAGGCTAGGAGTTAGCCGAAATTTCTATAAATAGGGATGGTTCTCTTCTTTAATTTGCAACAATTAGGGTTTCCACCTTTTCTTTCTCTTCTTTCTTCTAAAAGCCGAAAACTCCATTATTCTTTTCTCTTTTTTCTTCTAAAAGCCGAAAACCCCATTATTATTTTCTCTTCTTTCTCCTAAAAGCCGAAAACTCCATTATTCTCTTCTTTCTTCTAAAAGCTGAAAACTCCATTACTCTCTTCTTTCTTCTAAAAGCCAAAAACTCCATTACTCTCTTCTTTCTTCTAAAAGCCGAAAACTCCATTATTCTCTTCTTTTTTCTAAAAGCCGAAAACTCCATTACTCTTTTCTTTCTTCTAAAAGCTGAAAACTCCATTATTCTCTTCTTTTTTCTAAAAACTAAAAACTCCATTATTCTCTTCTTTCTTCTAAAAGCCGAAAACTCCATTATTCTCTTCTTTCTTCTAAAAGCCGAAAACTCCATCATTCTTTTCTTTCTTCTAAAAGCCGAAAACTCCATTATTCTCTTCTCTTCTTTCTTCTAAAAGCCGAATCTCTATAGATTTCTTCGAATCATCTTCTCTTCCTGATTTTCGCAAAAAGCCGGAATCCTCTGGGAGTAGCCGAATCTTCTCTTGTAAGTAGATCTCTTAGATCTAAAAGCAGGAAAATGAGGCTGTATGAACAGTCGTGTGTAGATCCTTATCACATAAGTTTTATTTTGTATTATACTTGTTAGGGGCTGAAAAGCCGGAAAATGAGGTTGTATGAACAGTCGTGTGTAGATCCTTATCACATAAGTTTTATTTTGTATTATACCTGTTAGGGGCTGAAAAGCCGGAAAATGAGGCTGTATGAACAGTCTTGTGTAGATCCTTATCACATAAGTTTTATTTTGTATTATACCTGTTAGGGGCTGAAAAGCCGGAAAATGAGGCTGTATGAACAGTTGTGTGTAGATCCTTATCACATAAGTTTTATTTTGTATTATACCTGTTAGGGGCTGAAAAGCCGGAAAATGAGGTTGTATGAACAGTCGTGTGTAGATCCTTATCACATAAGTTTCATTTTGTATTATACCTGTTAGGGGCTGAAAAGCCGGAAAATGAGGCTGTATGAACAGTCGTGTGTAGATCCTTATCACATAAGTTTTATTTTGTATTATACCTGTTAGGGGCTAAAAAGCCGGAAAATGAGGCTGTATGAACAGTCGTGTGTAGATCTCTAACACACTAATAATCTGTATAAATATATGTATGTTTATGTTATGGGCTAAAAAGCCGGAAAGTGGCTGTGTAGACAGTCGAATGAAACCCAAAAAGGGTTAGGTAAGGACTGCCAGGTACGTAATCATAGAACTTCTCTATGTGTATCGATGTATGCGAAATACTGTAATCTCTTAGGTAGTAGATTGTTTGATTTTGCATGAATGTATGCATGGGATGGGTTTGATATGAAAAGGGGAAGAGCATGATTGGTCACATGGTGATCGGTGGTAGAAAACCCACCTAATGAAATGTTAGATCACATGGTGATCGGTGGTAGAAAACCCACCTAATGAAATGTTAGATCACATGGTGATCGGTGGTAGAAAACCCACGAAATGAAATGTTAGGTCACTTGGTGATCAGTGGTAGAAAACCCACGTTAAAATTCCTGATTGATAGGAATAGGTAGTACGGCTGTCGTTTTGGTGTGTAGCGGATGGAGGGTTGATTGTAGAAATCCCCAAGGTGTGATGGTTGGTACGGGTTGGTGTGTAGAGGATGGAATTCTAGGATGGGTTGGGCTTTGCATCATTTATTATCTGTCATGTGATTATGATTGTTGCCATTGTGTTTGGGCCAGGGCTCATAATGTGTTTGTGGGCCCAAGCCTTTTATGTGTTTTCGGGATTTACACACTAAGTCTTGGCGACTCACCCTATTATTTTTCCCTAACTTTTCAGATGAGCAGTAGATCGTGGACATGGGAGCCGAGACGGACTCGAGGGGCCATCAAGTATTTATTTCTATAGATTATTTTCCGTTTTCCTTTAAGTTTTGTTTTGGGAATATTTAGGTAATAAGGCCCCATAGTTTATATTTCCCTAAGTAGTTTTTTAATATTTGCAACTTATGAATTTATGTCAGGGGTTTATTTATACCAAATAATAATAATACAAGGTTATTTTCAAATGTCACTTATTTATTCAAATATTGCCTAATAACTTATGATTTTCTAAAACCAACTTAGCAAAAGATTTTAACGTTCAACCCGTAGCATACCAGATCTGGTCGAAACTTATGGGCCGGGTTTGGGGTGTTACAAAAGGTATGTTTCATGTTTAGATTTGGTAAGGATTGAATGATGAATGGATTACATGATTTGGATGTGAAGTTGATAATTTGGAATGGTAATTGAGATGAAGTTGTATAGGGAAATGAATGATGATGTTAAGAGTTTATACTATGCCATGTTTAGTATGTTTAGATGCCATTTGGTGTATGAAATTATATGGTTTGTTGCTTGTAGGTGTGACCCTAAGTGTGGGTGGCAAATTGGCCCTGCAAATGGCCTATATTTGCCCACACGGTTGAGCACATGGGCGTGTGGCTCGACCGTGCCTCTTAATTTTCCAAATCAAAACAAGTCAGACTCACATACAGGCTAGACACACGGGCCTGTGGCTAGCCGTGTGAATTAAGTCAGTGTTGACCACGGCTTGGACAAACGGGTGTGTCTGAGGCCGTGTGAGGCACACGACCTACACACACGGGCGTGTGACCTCTGTAGCTTTGAAAAATGTTAAGTTTCGGAAAAATTTTGTATGAGTTCGGTTTAGTCCCGACCCCTTCTTAACACATGTTTAAGGTCTCGTAGACCTTATTAAGGGACTTAATGATGTTGATTGATTATGATTTAATATTGTATGAACTATGAAGGTTAAAGGTTTTGATTTGATCAGTAATACCTCATAACCCTAGTCCGGCGACGGATACGGGTTAGGGGTGTTACAACCCCCCTAATTGTCATACGGCCTAGCACACGTGCGTGTGACTTGGCCGTGTTGCATAAGTCAATATACCCTACAGGTTTGGCACGGCCTAATACACGGTTTGGCACACGAGTGTGTGTGGCCACTTCGATGGGCACACGGTCTAGACACACGGGCGTGTGGTTGGCCGTGTGACCCAAGTCAGTATGTATGCCCTGTTTCCACACGGCCTGAGACACGGGCGTGTCTGGAGTAGTGTGAGGCACACGGCCTGTTCACACGGGTGTGTGCCCCCTTTATGGTTGAAATTTTTCTAAGTTTCCAAAAATTTTCGTATGTTATCGGTTTAGTCCAGAACCACTTCTAAAACATGTTTAAGGCCTTGTAGGCTCTTATAAGGGACAATGTAAATTGTGTTGAATGATTTATGAGAATGAATGTTTTATATTTGATAAATGTATGCTATATGTTGTGAATTGATCGGTAATACCTCGTAACCCTATTTCGGCGACGGATACGAGTTAGGGGTGTTACAACCACACAGTCGTGTTGCGTTGAAAGCCATGGTTTTCGATGTCCAAAATTTGCAGAAAATTGGATTTTTGTTACACACCTGGTGTAGTTTCAATGCAGGAACAATGTAGAAGAATCCTGAAACCTAAAACGACCATCCAATAACCAATTAAACGACTTAAACGAAACAGTTTATACCAAAACACTATTAACCAATTATGTAGAAAACTTCGACGCAAATCCCCTAGAGCGAACCAATGCTTACCAATGAATTACAACCATCCCTCGCGCTACATAGTTGGAGGAACGTTAAACGTCTCTTGGCCTTCTCCTACAACGTACCGAAGTAACCACAACAACAAAAGAAATTAAACTCAATTTCAAAGCTTAAAGAAAAACCCAACTTCACTACAAATCAGATGAACGAACTAACATTCGAACCATACCTCTGACAATCAACCTTATAATGATATAATCCAATAATGAACAGCGCATACGAGTAAAAGATGATTACACCAATGTAGGCGAAAAGAAAAATGCAATGAAAAAGAAAACAATAAAAAGAAACGGGGAAAAAGGAAAGAAAACGTAAAAAGAAAAGAAAAATAATTAACTAACATGTGAGTTTAACCAAAACTAACTAACCACCACACTGCACAAAATATACCCATTGCTTACATAAAGACCTGAACACAAGACCAAAGGCAATGTAGAAGCTTAACCATCAAACCAACAGGCTCATTCTTGAATCAGATTTACACAAAATTTAATTTAAGTCAGAAAGTCCAGAGTAAGTGTTGAATCAAAAGAATAACAAAAATTTCTAAATGCGAAACTTGAACCCCTGATCCCAAACACACATAAACAGAACACTTAGCCGTTAAAGCAAATTCATAACTATTGACAGAATTTAACAAACAACAGTCCAAAATTTTAGGGTGTTACATAATAAGTATATACAATAGCAATTATCATGCTCATAACCGATCATAACAGTAGCAATAAATTTGCTTAATGTGTTTTTGGTTTAATGGTAGCTGTAGGCATGTATTTCATGCAATCAGTAACATAGTGGTATAGAAAACATTATCAGTTCATCAGAATTATAGTTGTAGTAAACAAGTAATGTTCTCATATCAAGCATGTACAATAATAATTTAGTCAATCAGATAATGGATTCCAACATTATTCATATTATCAGGGGCTTAATTGAATGAAATAAAACACTAAGACAGTTCGGGAACCATTCAGGGACTAAACTAATCAATTCAAAATAATTGATGTTTGATCTATGTTATGTGGATGAGTGTTCATACAATCATTGATAACACGGTGTATGAAGCATTTATTTTATACTAACAATGTTTAATTGAAGCTTACCATGGAGTGAATTGCTTGCGACTAAGGTATGTATCTTATGTCAATTAATTGGTGTTTGCTAAGCGTGTAATTGGGTTTTAAATTTTGATTAATTCTTTCATATTTGTTGTAAATAAATTAAATTGGAGAAGTATGGATGTTTATGGTAAATAATTGTAGCTATTTCAAGTTTAGTGGGTAAGTAAAATATGTAAAATCGGGTAATTAAAATGAATTTGTGAAAAAATAGGTGCAGTGGTTTGCACACGGGCGTGTATCTTTTCACACAGAAGTGTGGGTTTGGGGGGGCTTGATATTTTATTTTTTTAATCTAGTAGTCTAATTTGTTTAATTTATAATTTAGTCTTAAACCTTGATTAGATTAATTAAAGCCTTTAATGATAGGGAAACTTGGTAATATTTTAGGATTACACTTGTAATTGTTAATATTTGGCAGAAACACTCTTAATTTTTAATTTGGAAAATGTACTAAATGTTTGTAAAAGTTACGATTTAGTCCCTAATAATAAAACTTGAATTAGACATAGTAATTGAACTCGAATTAGCCTGAAATTTTTAGGGCTTGCATAATTTGACTAAAAGAAGGTTGGTAATTATTTAGAAATAAAATCTCGATAGGTTAACCTTATGTGGTAAAATGACCAAAATACCCTTAGGTTTAAATACTTAGAAAAAGTTTAAAAATGGTTCACAAATTGCTTCGCGTTAATAAATGATAGTTAGTTAGTGATAAATTAGGTGTTATAAGGTTGGGGTATGCATCTGATGGTCGTTAGCTAGAGAGTCGCTTCGGTGGCTAATGTAACACTTCGAATTCAGGTTGGTCCGTCTTGGTCAGGTTTGGGGTGTCACACAAGTTCACATATACAGTACTAGATACATATGAATGTGTAAACCTAATATCAATCAAAGCAAAATATGGAATAGTATGAATAAACAACGTATTCGCTATAACATCAGCGTCGTCTCTATCCTCGCGGCGGCTCGTCGTGTACACAAGAGCAAGCTATCGTGCCTCAGTCTGAGCCACACCTCTACCCGATGCTCTCTGACCTCTTCCAGAACTGTTACCACCCCTGGCCATCCCACGGCCCCTAGGTGGCTGCTGAGCGGTTCTCAGCAGTGGAACAGGATCGGGAGCCGGAGCTTGTGCAAATGTTTACACCTGATCAGATCACTGGGGGAAATCCTGAACACGGTGCTCCATCAATTTGTACCGAAGACAAGCCCCCAACTTTCTCCAACACTCGCCTGGATGGCAGCTTCCAGAGTCGCTACAGACCCAAATCTCCATTGATACATCTGGTGCCTCGGAGGCCCATCAAACCTCTTCCATTTCTATGGAGTTGAACAGAATTAAAGGAACCCGACTCCCTCTTAACCTTACTTTGACTTCTCTCCCTATCTCTCCTCTAGCGCTCAGTGCGCTTCGCTTCTTCCATTATCTTCGCCTTGTCAACCAAGGCCGTAAACACCCACTCCCTCTAAGGAGCTATTAGAAAACTCAGGTCGTACCTCAGTCCTTCCTCAAACCGAATATTCCTATCATAATCATTTAGAACCAGACTACGAGCATACCTACTCAATCTCAGAAACTCAGCCATAGACCTCTTATCCTAAATTAAGCTCGTAAACTCGCGTCTACGAGCCTCCACATAACTCGCCCCCACATACTTATTCTAGAAGGCGCTCTTGAAGAAATCCCACGAAACCTGTTCGGGTTGGGCGCGCTGCTCAACTGTTAACCACCATTAGTAGGCATCGTCTCAGATGCGAGATACAACACCCCTCAATTTCTGTGCAGGAGTGTAGGAAATATCATTCATAATATGCTTGGTGGCCTCCAGCCAGTACTCAGCCACAGTAAGGGTGACTCCAGTGACACCCTTAAACAACTCAGCATCGTTAAACCAGAGTCGTTTTGTAACTGACCCTCTATATTCGGATCCAGAATGGGTCTCAGTGACCCTCTCCAACACACATAGTATAGCCTAGAACAATATGTCATCCCCGGCCGTCAGCTATAGGAGTACCAATGGTCTCGCTGGTCTTTAGATTGGGCATACTGCCCATAGAGGATGACTCTACTCGAGCTTCTCCTTGGCGTCCACAACGCCTATTAGAACCATGTCCACGACTACCACGCAAACTTATTATAACCACTTATCTACAATGACAGAAGTTTATAGATTAGTTCAGAGTTCTCATCAGATATCTTATTTCACAGTTCATATCACAATTTCTAACTAAAACCACAAGTTCAATCATTATAATATCCTTTTCTAGCTAAATAGTATAGCTAAAGCAGAAGTACTTACAGGTTTGGCGTTAGAGACTCGATGATTTATAAAATCAGTTTTCAGAGTTATTCAAATAAATTTTTCCGTTAAAATACATTTTAACAAAAATTGGATCCCAGAAACACAATTCAAGTTCTGTAAACCTGGCTCTAATACCACTAAATATAACACACCATACCCAGTCTAGATGTTAAGACTGAGTTAGGAGAGCTACATCAAAACGTTTAAAAAAATCCAACCTTAACTATTAAAATTTGTTAACAGAGAACATTTAAACAATTAAGTCATTAAGATAATTAAACTTAACCACTGTAATCTGAAAAAACATGCGATAGTCTAAGTTTATATAAACAATAAATATAATAAAAAGGAGAGATGACCGAGCTCCTGACATGCCGAGCCTCTTAAGTCGATGGCCTACCTGAGTCAAGAAACAAAATGAGTATAACTCAATGTGTAACCAACGTACATAATCAAATCATAAGTATGTATAAAATGTATAGGTGTTCATTTTCTCTTTTTTCAGACATTTCTCAGTTTTGAATACGAAGTCAGAACTGAGGATATTTGTTACAGTTATAGAACAGAGTAGATACAGATGTAGAACAGATCAAATACATATACAGTTTCCTACCCTATCTGCTACATACCATCTCCGACCATCCCAACACACCATATATGGTATTAAATACCCATCCAGCCCTACACACCATATAGTGTCGGTATAACACATTTCAGAATGAATCCAAACTAGCTGTCAAATTAGTACGCGATAAATCAGTAGAATCAGATACGGATTTGTGGTTCAACGACTCAATTCGGCAGATCATTAAACTACTAGCACTTCCTTCTTTATATCATTCCCACCCAATGTAGATACATATTACAGATGTCAGATTTTAAAGATGTACATACAATTATCCAAATACAATTATCCAAATAGAATTTTATCCAACTTGTAAATAAGTGTCTTAAATATAGAGTGCCATGTGTCAAAAAACTATAATATAAAAATGCATATTGTAACATCATATTGCTATATATATATATATATATATAATTTGATTAGTAAAAAAACAATAAGTATGAAAATATTAAATTGAATCAACCTTTGCATTTTTTTTTATAAGAAACTATTGTAAATTATGAATTCAAAAAATATATATTTAATTAATTATTTAAAATTTTTAAAAATATTTTTTATAATTTTATTCATTTTAAATAATTTTAATGCTTTTTAATTTTTTTAAAAATTTTTATAATTTTTAAAATTTCGTCAGCAAAAAAAAAAGGTTAAATTTTTCATCCATTTTGAGGTAATTTGATAAAAAAAACACAAGTTTAAGAGCAAAAATAAAAGAGAAAAAATAAAAAAACTAAAATGATTTTTTTTTTATAAAATTTGAGGGCAAACAAGTTATTATGCCTTTATGATCATTAACATTTATGTAAACACTTATTTTGATTGATATTTGAGCATAAAAAATTAGTATATAAAAATAAGATATCAGAGTCGAGGAGTGTTGTACGGTTTGTGGGCTTTGCCCAAAATATGTTTTACATGCTATTAGGGATTGTTCTATGGCTAAAGGTGTTTGGTCACAGGTCATTCCTATTGACAAACAAAAATAGTTCTTTTTAGGAGATTTCCAGGATTGACTTGAATCTAATTTGAGAAATCATCAAAGTATTTTTATGAGGGAGATTGACTGGCAGTGCTTCTATAGGGTAGCTTGGAGAATCTGGAAAAATAAAAATATTTTCAATTTTTAGGGATCATTTTGGAGTGTAGATGATATTATTAAATACTCGTATAGTTGGGCTTTACAGTGCAAATCCATGCGCAAGGAAGATCATACCAGAAAGACGAAGTCAAACACAAGTTCAAGTAGAACTGATAATTGGATCTGTTTATACTCATATGGAGCTATTAAGGTTGACTCTAGTGATGCTGCTGCAGGGGGTATTATCAGGGATCATAAGGGGAATTGGATTCTTGGTTTCAATAGACGACTGGGACAATGCTCGATCGTTAATGCTGAGCTTTGGGGTATTTTAGATAGCCTGTCTCTTCTTCAGAGTAGAAAGTACGGTAAAGTTTTGATTCAGACGGACAACTTGGAGGCTATTCAGGAAATTCAAGCAGCATCTTTAAAGACATTACATTCAGCTCTAATCAAACGCATTCATCAACTTCTATTGGAAACATGTCTTTGGGAGTTCGAACATATTCCTAAAGAAGAAAACATAGAAGCAGATGGTATCACTAAACTAGCTTTTGACAGGAATGCAAGACTACAGTTGTTTACAGCATGTCCGTTGAATATTTCTAAATAATTTTGTTAATTTCTTCTATTTATTTTACATAAAAAAACATTAATGAGACACTTCATTATATATATTAGTTTGTATTCTCGTGTGATGCACACGTCATTTGTGTATATTAAATTCATAATATTTTTATAATATTAGTTTTTTTTAATTTTTAAT
Organism: Gossypium australe; assembly: GCA_005393395.2. Taxonomy (NCBI): domain Eukaryota; kingdom Viridiplantae; phylum Streptophyta; class Magnoliopsida; order Malvales; family Malvaceae; genus Gossypium; species Gossypium australe. The sequence goes on along the minus strand of CM016623.1, from coordinate 30,581,142 downwards.
AAATTTCTTTAAAAACTCATTAATAAATTGAAAAAGTCATATAATTACAAAATACTTTTAGAAATTTTAACTAATTTAAAATGAGTTATATTAATATTATTTAATTTTAAAATATTTAATATTAAAATAATACAAAAATATCATGGTTTGAATATTATTATTAATATATTATGATTTAAATAATATTATTTGTAACGCCCCAAAATTCTTATTTCTGTTTTTGTGAAAATGTGACACAACTGTGTATCTGTTTTAGTGGTTATGTGTTTTGGGTATGTGTGAGAGGTCCCAAGTTCAAGCCTTATCTTTCTCAAATTTTGGAATTTTTCTGACTTAAGCCTTCTATTTACTCACTGGGCTTATATTGAATTAATTGTAAAACCATATCAAAATGAGCCTGTTGGTTTAAGTGGTAAGGGAGTTTGTGTGTTGTGTGGAGGCCCTGTGTTTGAGTCACTGCGTTGACATGGGTATTTATTTTTGTTCAGTTGTTTAAGAGAGTTTCATAGAAGTTAAATTCTGGAGTGGTTGGGATTAAGGGGTTAGTGGGAAGTTGAGGGAAATTTGTTTTGTTAATTTTTAATTTTATTTTTTTATCTTTTCCCAAAATTCCCTCTACTTCTGACGTTTTCTCTATTCTCTTCCCAAATAAAAAATCCCCAATTTTGCTCTTCTTTGTTTTCTGTTCTCTCTGACAAAACTGTTAAACCTTTTCTTCTGTTCTCTGTCCTTACCCTCAATCTTTGCTTTTGTGCGCTACAAACCTTTGATTTCGGTATAATTGGTAAATGGGTTTGTTTTTGCAATTCTTCTTGTCGTTACTTTTTTTGGAAGGATGAAGTGTTGTTGTTTTGTGGTGTAGGAGAGGTCGGCGAACAGTGAATTTCGCTTCGTTGGTTAATCAGTGTCTTGGTGTTACCTTTGGACATCAAAAAGTTGAGTTTTTGATCGGATTATGGTTGACCAATTAGTATCGGTAGTCGCTAAATTGATGTTGGTATGATGTTTTTAGGTCTTGGACTGCTCGGGAGTGTTTTTATAGCTAAACAATACCAGGTGTGTACACAGGATTCGACGAAAGCTAAAATTGAAAACTGTAGACGCCACACGGGCTTGTGGTCACCCGTGTGGTAGGTCATGTGCGATAACATGGCTGTGTGATCGACGAAGGCCAGGCCGTGCGCAATACACGGCCATGTGATGGCTGGGGTATAGCCGCGTGGGCCACACGGGCTAAACTAAACTGGGCGTGTTGGCTACAGGGGTGTGTGGGCCCACACAGATACGCCACACGAGCGTGTGATATCTGGGCCAAGCCGTGTGATCCACATGGGCAAGGTCAATCTGGGCGTGTGGGCCACACAGGCATGGGCCCATACGGGCAAACCACATAGGCGTGTGGGCCCATTTAGCTAAAATGTTTCCAAGGGGTTGCACGGGTCGCCCAAGTCTACTGTGAACCTACTGTAGGGTCGATAAGCGCTACTTAAACCGTAAATCGTGTGACCTGAATATATAATGTATGTATTGAGCATGTTAAGTTTATGCGTGTTTACCGATTCGTATGTATGACTGGTAACTGGACTTTAGCATGTAAGCATGTAATTCTGTATGTCTGCATTGAGCATCTAGTTGCATCTGCATTGGGGTGGGATGATTGATTATTGGAGGAAGTGTACTGAAAGGCTTTCATGCCTATTACCTGGCAGCTCAGCTGCAATATTACTGATATGTGCCGCATTGGTACGACTTGGTGTGCAGGGCTGGGTGGGTGTTTTAAACCCCACATGGTGTGTAGGGATGGTCGGAGATGGTGCGTAGAGGCTGGTGGATAGGATATTGATTTCTCTTACTGTGTGCATACTGTATCTGAGATGGGCTAAGACCCTAAATTATATATGAAACTGTATCTGAATGGGCTAAGGCCTACACTGTATCTGAATCTGTAATGGGCTTAGCCCCAAACCGCATTTGACTAATAAATGTTGCTTGACTATATGCATGTCTTCTGTGGGGATTACACAATGAGTTTACGTAAACTCACCCTTTTCTATTTTATCTATACAGGTAATCCCTAGACTTAGACGGTTCGGTGCGATAGAGGACTCAACGGTGACCACATGTCTATAGAACTGTTTTAATTTATTTATGGTTTTTATATCCTAATTGGTTTGAGGTATTTTTTATGTAATTTGGGACTTTTGGACTGTTTGCTTTTATTTTGGATTTTAACTGTTTTCATGGACTTTTAAACTACAAAACTCAATGAAAACTTGGTTTAATTAAAAATAACGTTTTTCCTAAACATGAACGGTTTTCTTTAAATATCACGGTTTTAAAAGCTTCCGCTACAAAACATGTTTTTTAAATGAATCAGATTTACGAGAAAATACTTTTGAAATTTACTAGAGATAATCAAAAGCTAGTACACGGGAACAGTTTAGACTTGATAAATTCGTTTTCAGAACCCATTCCATGTGACATAGCCAGGTTCGGCCATAACGTCTAGGCTGGGTTTGGGGTGTTACATTATTAATAATTTCTTACATGTTATTTACTTTATATATATTGTTTAATTGTCACCCCCCCAAAATATAGGGGGTTAATTGAAATAATTAACCAAGAAAATGATTAGGCTTGATGATTAGGTAGTTATTACACTCTTTAGAGATCCTTGTTTCAAACCATTTCTCTTCCTTTTATTTTTCATTTTAATTTCAGCAAACTAGAATGAACACCACTTTAAAACAAATATTTTTGGATGTAAAAACTTATTAAGAATGGGCAATAGTCCAAATGGTTAGGCATTCACTTCTCTCCATTTTTGCAAATTGTGTTTGAGCCACCCCTTACCCATTTCCATTTCATTTTTTTTTTTGGCAAACTAGGGGAATTTACCATACAACCCCTTTAGGTATGAAAACCCTAACTATTTAGACCAAAATTTCCCAATTAGACCTATATTATGATTTCTCTTCGAACCCTAATTAGAATTTCTCTTCTCTCTCCATATTTCTTCTCATACTTCTTTTCCATCCTCTTCTTTTCATCAAATTTTCTTCCTATTACTGAAATTATTTTGCTTTCCATGTCAAAACAATCCCCGATAAATTGATTCTCTAGCAATTGTTGAATTCATCGTTGATAGCCTCCGTAATTCCATCAAGTTTGGTAAGTACATCTCATTCTAAAGTTAGGACCCCAAATTTCGTAGAATTTCTATCCTATACTAATCTTTCAAATCAATTAGTCAATCTTTTATGGTTTTTAACAAATATTTCATTAAAACCATTGAGTCTTGATAAATCTTGGAAATCAAACGTTAACTGTGTGAAATTATCATTTGAAGGGCCCATTTTAGGTGCATCTGACCAGATTTAAGCGTAAGGAACGTCGGTCAAGATCCTGGTGAATGGTATGTGTTCTTTTACAAGTGAGTCAAGGAAAAACTGTTCCTAGGATAGGAACACACGGTCTGCCACACGGGCGCATGGACCACATAACCCCTCACACAGCCATGTCCCTTTGAAACCCTAGGATAGTTTGAATCTCACATGGCCAAAAACCATCCACACGGCCTACCACACATTCATATCTCCCCTATAGGTTGATTTTGCAATTTCTATACAACCTCAGTCTGTTACAGGGTCGTGTAACCCCTCCACACGGTCTATAGAATCCCATACAGTCGTGTGCCCTGTTTTTCTTTGAATTTTACATTTTTTCCCATAATTTTATGATTTGTTCAGTTTAGTCCCTGAATCATTACTGAACTATTTTTGTGTCTTAAATTATTCAATTAAGTCCTTAATGATATGAATAATGTTAGAATTCATGATCTGATTGACTGAATTAATGTTATATATATTTGATTAAATAGTGATTAATACGTATGTTTATCTATATTTGAGATTGTACGTTTAGTATACCTTATATTACTGTGAAACAAAACACATGATAAGCATGCTTTTGGCTACTATATCGAACTATTATAAACATAATATTTGTCGCTGTATAGTACTGTTATAGGCATAATGACTGCTACCATATTATTTTGTTAAATGCCCATTAAATGCTACAATATTGATATGTTTTGAGTATGCCAATTGCATTGTATGGGATGGGACGTTATGAATAGAGGAAGTATTGTCAATTTATCTGCATTATTTTGCTGTGTACCCATAGCCATAGGCATATGTCATCTACGACGATCTTGTTGTGTACCCACAGCCATAGGTAGATCCCATCTGTGATGTTTTTGCTGTTCATCCACAACCTAGTGACAGTTATTACCTGCAAACATGTTGTGCATCCATAGCCAGTGAAAAATTTTACCTGCATTATTTTGTCGTGTATCCACAGCCTTAGACAGATTCCATTTTCGGTGCTTTGCTGTGTGTCCACAGCCATTGACAGTTATTCTATAAACCATTGGTGGTTAAACCATAATTCGGTGTGTTGGTGGTTGGAGTTCAAAAGAACTCCCATTGTGGTGTGTAGTAGTGGGGTAGGATGTTTTCTATTAAAACCAAAACTGTATGACATCCACAAAAACATGTGCATACAAATCTGAAATTTCTGATATGACACACACACACACACACACACACACACACACACACACACACACACACACACACACACACACACATATATATATCTATATATATATATTTATTGTTGAATGATCTGAAACATTGATATTATGATATTGCCACTGTAAATCATATCTATGCAACATATTTTTGTATGCTTAATCATTTGCACTGATTATCTTGTAATTGAATTCACATTGAATGTCATAGTTCACTCCCCCATTTAGTTCCATCCTTATAGATAGCCCACCAGGTTAGGATGCGAAGGCGGCAACTGGAAGGTCTTGGCTCTGTTTTTAGTAATACAATATTTTAGAATTATTAGTTGATCTTTTAATTATTTAGAGATTGTTTTATTTTATTTTGAACTATGACATGAGACTTAGGATTTGTTTTCTTTTGGCATGTATAACAATTAATTTGATTTTAGGAAATCGAAACAGAATATTAATTAGTTGTGCATGAACTTTGGTTTTATTAAGAATACAAACAATTATCACTTTTCTACTATTAAATTATAATTAAGAATTTTAAGTAGTAAATAAACTAGTAATATTAACTAAGTTTTCTTCTAAAAATAAACAAATATTTTAAAATGACTGTTTTCAAAACTCTGGTAGCTTACTGTAAAAGTAATTTTATATAAAAAAATTATGCATATATATAAGTATTTAGTTAATTTTTAGTTCATCACTAATAAAAAATAACATCAATGGAAAAGAAATTAATAATATGAATTAAGTACAACATATAAAAAATTCTCTTACTTATAATACAAAATAAGATTATAATTGGATGATGTTTTGCCAAAAAATGTGAAAGAAAATCAAATAAAATAAAAACCAAAATCAACTCATAATAAATAAAATAATCACACTAATGCATACGGGACCATCAAAATATGACCAAAGACTTTGGGATTTGAAGCCATTGTTGAGAAAGTAAAGAAGGTCGTTTTGAAAGAGTAAATAAGATCTGTAAAGAATCAAATTATCTATGTTCAAATTGTCTTATTTATATACAAGTTGAAAGATTTTTAGGATTAAGATTTAAAATCCCAAGTAATGAGTGATTTATGAAATTAAATAAAAATTTTAAATTTTAAAACAACTATCATTTAATTATAATTAATTCAAATATTTTGATTTTATTTGCATATTTACTTTTTTCAAATATAATTAAAGTCTATATAAAAATATATTCAAAAGAATAAAAATGTATTATTTTCCAAATATAATGAATCGAATTAATTAAAATATACCTTGTAATTAACACTTATTTAGAGCATTATTAAATCAATAACTTGTATTGAGACCACCTTTTAGCACGTCTTCATCTGCTTTCTAGCACTTTTCCGTTTTTCTCTCTTTATTTCTCTGTTATGCTTTTTTCCCTAATATTCTAGTCAAACAAAATCTTATTTCTGTTTATGATTTTTAAGTTTTGAGAGAGTTGGTTACTTGATCGTGTCTGTCGAGTCTTAAAATTTATAAAAAGAATGATCGAACCTGGAAACTAACTATGACAACGATTTTTGAGGCAAGCGCACCTATCGAACAGTAGTATAGTTTAGGCAAGACCGGAATGCCGAATCCCAAAGGAACCAAAAGTACTAATACTAACTCTCTTTTTATTATCTAGCCTAAAATAAAAGGAATTTGTTTATCTAATCTAAAATTAACTATCAACTAATCTAAAGACTCTAAGACAAAGAAGAATGGAATTGAGAGAACAACTTTAGGAAAAACCAATTGATTAAGACGACACCCAAGGAAGAATCCACCTAAACTTCACTTGTTATCTAACTCTGAACCAGACGATTTATTCACTTGACTTGATCCGTAAGATTCCCTAAGTTATATTAATCCCTCTCTCAAGGTGACTAACGTCTAACCCTAGGTTGATTAATTGAAATCTCTTTCTAATTAAAACCCTTATAATTGCATTAACTCGATCTATGGACTCCCATATTAGGTTTCACCCTAATCTGGTAAAATCTCGTCACCCTATCTCTAGGCGTGCGATCAACTCCGCTTAATTATGCTAGATCTACTCCTAGACAGGGACTTTTGCTCCTCCACCTAAGCACATCATACTTGAATTAATATCCCGGAAATATCAACACAAGAATTAAGAACACATAATTAAGAACAAGTCAAATATTTCTCATACAGTTTAGCAAACGATAACAAGATTCATCTCAAGTTTCATCCCCTCAGGTATATGAGGGTTTAGTTCATAATAATGAAAGAAAACATCTCAAAAGAAAAGATAAAACAAAACATAAGAAATCCCTAAAACCCCCTGAAGGAATTGAAGGAGAGATCCTCCGTCTTGAGTATAATTCCGGCTTCTTGAGATGGATCAACTGGCTATCTTCGAGTGATTTCCACAAATCTGACCTTTCTGGCTCGGCTCCTTGGCCTCGCTAACCGCCCCTTTCTAGGTTATACTTAAGGTGTTTATATAGGCTTTTGAGGTAGGTTTCTTTTTCCCCTAAGTATCCTTTTCCGAGTGAAATTGCTCTTTTCCATGACAGGGACATGGCCATGGCACATGCCCGTGTGAGTCGTTTTTAGGCCGTGTTCGGACTTTTAATGAGGCACGACCATGTGGTCTTGGGCCCAGGCCGTGTCGATTTTTATTTTGGCCCAAATTAGTCCGTTTTAAGCCCGTTTCTCGTTCTTTTCATCCTCGGGTGCTTTCTTAAGTATAAAACATGAAAAGAAAGGATTAAGAGCACCTTTTTACATAAATCAAGGGATAAATCATCCAAAAGCATGCTAAATGTGGGCTTAAATTATGTTACTTTTACGGTTTATCAAATACCACCACACTTAAGCTTTTGCTTGTCCTCAAGCAAAATTCTCAACTTATAATTAAAACAAATTTTCTCGATTCATAATATTCATCAATAATGTTTCATCATAATTCAAAGGTAATTTATACATGGATAATTCAACTCAAAGAGTCCTAAAGATTCAAACAATCAAAGTCATAGTTTTTATAGTATGAAAACATAGGTGCTTCCCCTTACCTGAATAATTACCTCTGATTCAAAATCGACAAGAATTGACATCCTCACTAAAGATTCACTCAAACCACTCGAAGTATTTAAGGTTCAAAATTAAGCACTCAAAAGTCAAACATGAAGAGTTAATCTCATAAGCTTGCATGAAAACCAAATCTCCACTACTGTAAAATAAGATGATACACAAATCAAAAGGTCTTTAACAAGGTTGTAACGGGGCTTAGGTTAAAGGTGTGGATAAAGGCTGAATTAGTGGGTTAGAATCGAGATTGACTTGACAAATTATCTAACTAGAAACAATGAACTAATAATGAATAATTATATTAACTGGAAACTAATAAAACGAGCTTCTTTTTCAAGATTTGGAATTTACATGCATAAGCTTCTAGAACTAATAATGAATATATTTTGAAATTTTCTTCTTCTTTTTTAAGAACAAGTCAAATGTGTGATAAATGATAAATTCAACTACTTGAAATAAAGATCATAGTCAGGTAACTGATCAAATCAAATCTTGACATAAGGGTAGTCAAAAGGAATGGTGATAACAAATACAAAGGGTTTTGGATTAATATTAGTGGGTGAGTAAAAAAAAAGGGTTGTTAGGATCAACGGGGTTCACTAGGGGTTAATTATGAAGGTAGGCTTTTTAATGGAGTAAGTGGGTTAAAACCTAGGTGCCTTTATCATTTCGGTATATCAAATCAAAGGTGTGGTCTCGACAAGTATAATCAATACAAGTTCTAGAATAACAAATCAATGTTGACACACTCATAATCAATAAAGTGAGCATGAAAAAGAATAAATGCTCTTATAAGGTTCAAAAGCTCACAAAAAATTATGGGTTCTTGATGTCAACCTCGTAAATTTCAAATTTCAAGGTAGCATTCAATTCAGGTAGACAACTTAACAAAATTTTTAATTTTTGAAAAATAGACTTATCAAGCTTGATTCTCTAGTATCCTTCAAATTTAATCATCAATGCACAATTATCAATGACTTAATCTAAACATATCAATAAAAATCATAAATCAAAGGAAATTTTATTCTAATCATAATATGAGAAACTTACTTTATAACAAGGCATAATTTAGGGATTTTCAAATAATACTATAGTTAACCCCCCACACTTAAGATGTACATTACCCTCAATGCACAAAGGTAGATAATGATCATATAGTAAGAAAATAAAAAAAGAGGGAGAGAAGTGAAACTTCCTGAATTTTGGATGAAGAGAAACGTAGGGAGTGCCTCGAGCCGTTTGACTTGAATCCTCAAAGTAGCCGGTCTAATTTTATTGCATCCTAAGCTAAATCTAAATGACATGGAGAAAAAGAAGAAAGTAATAACAATAAAAATAAGAATAAAAGTAAATAATGAAAAATGAAAGAAAAAAGATAACGAGAAAAATAAAGGAAGAAGGGGGTTTAAATAGAGATGCATCCCACGCCCGTGTTCCCTATTCACACGGCCATGTCGCACGGCCGTGATGGGCTTTTTTCGTTTCTCCCACGCCCATGCTTAGGTCGCCATGCCTGTGTGTGATCTAACAATGTCGACCACGGCCGCATTGCACGGCCATGGGGTTTTGTCGGTGCCCGTGGTGTGGTGGTTTGAGTCCATGACTCTAAAAATTGATTCTCTCTGACTCGTACCATCTCTGCCATGTCAGTACAGAGATTCGTGTGGTCCACACGACCACGGCCACGACCGTGTGGCCTGGAAATCTGCAGTTGGTTAGCTTATAGTTAAATGCTAAGAAGGAAAAATAAAAGAAAGAGTAAAATTTAAAAAAATGTAATGGGGTTAGTGCTCGGGTTGCCTCCCGAGAAGCGCTCGTTTAAAGTCTTAAGCTAGACTTACCTCTTATTTGCCTAATTATGGTGGTTTGAAGAGCTGAATATCTTCTCTCATACTATCAATTCTACGATAAAGTTTGAGTCGAGTGGCATTTACCTTAAAAGTGTCGAATTCAGAGTGAGTTACCTTGACTGTTCCGTATGGGAAGATATTGCGTACCTCAAGAGGAATTTCTTTTTCTGTCTTCAGGTTGGATGTGGTGATTCTAGGGTCTCCCTTATTTAACAGTATCTGGTCTCCTATTTTGAAGTGATTTGGTGTTACTATGAGTTCGTCTAGGTGTTCCCTCGGTGTTACTTCATGTGGTTGTGATTTATCTTTTAAATGTGTTTTCCACTTATCTAGTTCATCAATGTGAAGCCGTCGTTCCTCGTGAGATATTTCTTTGTTGTTATGAGGTATAAATTCTGGCTTGGTTGTGTGATTCTGTGGTGCTTGCTGCAAAGAAAGTTTAGCGGAAAGCTTATCAATAGAATTTACTTTCTCACCTTTGTCACTCGATGTCCTAGCCGAGTCGAGAGCTTGAAGACTCGTCACCTACACAAAGTATGAGTTCACCTGCATTGACATCAATTTTAGTTCTGGCAGTTGCTAAAAAGGGCCTTCCTAGAATTAAGGGGATACTTTTGTCCTCATCCATGTCTAAAACGACTAAGTCTACTGGAAATACGAATTTTTCAATTTTTACTAACACATCTTCAATTATCCCCTAGGATATCTAATAGTTTTATCAGCTAATTGAATGATCATCCTAGTTTGTTTGGGTTTCCCTAGACCTAGTTGTTTAAACAATTTATAAGGCATGACATTTATGTTTGCCCCTAAATCAGCTAATGCATTATCAATAGTTAAACTACCAATTAAGCATGAAATTGTAAAACTCCCTGGATCTTTCAATTTATGTGGTAGTTTATTTTGCAACATTGATGAGCACACTGCGTTCAGTTCCACATGTGATTCCTCGTCTATCTTTCGCTTATTTGTCAATAGCTTCTTTAAAAATTTCCTAGAATCTGGCATCTGTGAAAGAGCTTCAAGAAACGGTAAGTTAATATGTAATTTCTTTAAAAGTTTAAGAAACTTACCGAACTGTTCCTTTGTGTCATCTTTCGTTATTGCTTGGGGATATGGTATGTGAGGTTTGTACTCTTTGATTACCGTTTTTGGCTTTTTGTTGACCTCAACCATATCTTCTTCTACCACATTCTTTTGCTTCAAATTAGGCTCGTCTAACCCTTCACTATCTTAAGCTGTTATGGCTTGAACTTGCTCCCTTGGGTTAGTCTCGATGTTGCTCGGTAGTCTTCCCTGTGGTTTCTCAGAAATCTACTTAGCAAGTTGCCTGAATTGATCCTTGAACTCCTGTGACAATGCCTCAAGTTTTGTTTCTACCTTCTGGAAACATGTTTCTGAGGCTGCTATGAAGTTTATTAGCACCTCTTCAAGGTTCGGCTTCTTTTCCTGTGGGTAGGGCTGTTGTTGGAAGTTTTGGGAAGGTTGTTGCCTTTGATTTCTTTGACTGCCTGTAACATCCTGAATTTTTGGGCCTATGCGTTTAATGGGTGGATATGTTTAATGTGTTAATCTAAGTGTTAGGGGTCCAAATTAGGCTCAGGCTTAGGTAGAGGCCTTGATTAAAATTATCTGTTTGGGCATTATAGGGTTTAAAAGGTAGTATCTGTGTTTAAAATACCAAAGTGGGCTTGTGGCCCAATATTAGGAGGTGACGCCACACAAGGGAGTAAGGGGCCCAAATTTAAGTTTCATGGAGCCCAATTATTTTAATTTAAGTTAGCTAATTTTTGGCATTAGGGTTAGGTGGAGTGGATGGCAACAAGGCTCAAAAATAGGAGGATTTATGTGAATGGGATAATGTAGATATTATAGTTGATAATATGGAAGATAAAAAGAGAAAAGATAGGAGCTATCTGCAAGGCTAGGTGTTGGCCGAAATTCCATCACCTAGAGGAGGGAAGAAATCGGTTTCTTTATGGAAAAGGGGTGCCGAATTTTCCCTTTTTATTTGCTTAATTTTTAGTTATCAGGAAGGGCACTTTCGATTTTTCATAGGTAAGTGCCGAAATTTCTATAAATAGGGAGGGTTCTCTTCTTTATTTTTCGGCATTTAGGGTTTCCATCTTTTCTTTCTCTTCTCCTTTGAGTAGAAGCCGAAATTCCTAACCCTATTCCCTCATCTTCACTTTAATTCAAAAGCCGAAACTCCATCGTTCTTTTCTCTTCTTTCTTCTAAAAGCCGAGAACTCCATTATTCTTTTCTCTCCTTTCTTCTAAAAGCCGAAAACTCCATTATTCTTTTCTCTTCTTTCTTCTAAAAGCTGAAAACTCCATTATTCTTTTCTCTTCTTTCTTCTAAAAGCCAAAAACTCCATTATTCTTTTTTATTCTTTCTTTTAAAAGCCGAAAACGCATCAGTTCATCTTTTTCGGGATTTCCATAAAAGCCGAAATCCTTAGATCTCATCTCCTGTGTTTGCTGAATTCTCTCTGGGGTATCTGCTTGTGCCGAATCTCGAAGGAAACTAAAGGTAAGTATTGATTCGTAAGATTTAAATCTTTTCCGGCTTTTTAGGAACTCTAGCCGAATGGCTATAAGGAACTAATCTTAAGTTTTTCTCTTATTTGTGGCATTCCGGGATTTGAAGGGGAGTCACTCGCTTAGACCTCTAAGATAGAGTTCAGTAACACTCGAATCGTGTTACTTTCGGGATTTCAAGGTAAGGAGATCTATTGATTTTTAACGTGTAAATTTGGGTATTTATTAACCCTTGGCCAAATGTAGGGGAGCCCAAATCTTCGTATTCTTCCGGCTTTTGAGCAAGGTTTTAGACTAAGGGTTGTAGATCCAGATAGTAAGGATTTAACTAAGGGAGTAAAACTACGCGATATCAGGTGTGTAACACTTCCACACCATTTAGATTGCCTGTTAAAATATGTTATAAATCTGTTATATTCTGATAAATGCCGAAATCTCGGCATCATGGTTGAAACCCGAGGAGGGTAAAAGTGAATCACCAGGTTAGTGATCTCTGTCATTCCTAAGTGAATGTTCCTGTTAAGGTGACATATGTGATAAGTATGTTGTTTTCTGTGATTGCATGAGGTTGGGTTTATTGAAAGGGGAAGTGTTCTATTGTAGTGGCTTCTGCCGTGACCTGTTGTAGGGGCTACGGCCATGATCTGACGATGAGCAGCACGACTGCCATCAACGGCGTGTAGCAGTGCGGGTTGATTGTAGAAATCCCCTATGGTGTGAATGGCTGGTACAGGTGGCGTGTAGCGGATGGAAACCTAGGATTTGGGTTGGGCTTGCATAATTTTTATTATATATATATATATTAATCTGTTATTCTATTCTGTGGGGCTAAGGCCCAAATCTAATGGTGCATGAGGAAGGGTTGCACACTGAGTCTCGCGACTCAACCAATTATTTAACATTTTCAGGTAGCACCTAGTGCATCAGACCGGGCTGGAGAGGAGCGCAAGGTGGCCATGCAAAAGAACATTTGGATTCAGCAAAAAGGCTTTAATTTATTGTTTTATATTTTTATTTAATGGGTTTTAGATCTCGTTGTAATAAGGCCATGGGCCACTAGATTCATATTTATTTTGGGGTTTTATTTTGGGCTTTGACTGTTACTAGACATTTAAACGTTATGTTTAATTAGACTAGGGCATGTACTAAATTTTGGTTTTTAATCCATAAAGGCATCATATAAAATTTATATCTTATATCAGTTTTCAAATTAATAAGTTTTCCGGTATTAATGTTTAAACTCGACAAATGATTTCTAGAAATCGCGACATGTTTTACTAAATTTCCTTAGTGACATACCAGATCCGGTTGTAGTGTTTGGGCCGGGTTTGGGGTGTTACACTGCCCCATGAAAAATTGGGGTGGTTCTTCCAACCTGGATTATAAGTATTACTATAAGGGTTATTGTTAGATCGGAAATTGTTACCCATATAGTTCATTTGCTCGCTTTCCATGCCCTTCCCGTAGGGTGGGTACTTAGGATTCGCCACGCCTTCACTTGTCTCGCACTGCATCACTGGATGTGCCTGCGAAGAACCATAGAAACTATCAATTTTTTTATGTAGCAACTCTACCTGATTTGATAGCGCGGTTACTGCGTCGAGGTTGAAAACTCTGGCTGCTTTGGCTAGCCTTGTCCTTGTAACTTGCCATTGATAGTTATTCAGTGACATCTCATCTATAAACTCGTAGGCTACTTTAGCAGTTTTGTTGTTCAGGGTTCCGCTGGTGGCTGAATCGATTAATTGCCTTGTTGAGGGGTTCACACCGTTGTAAAAAGTTTGGACCTGTAGCCACAATGGTAATCCATGGTGTGGGCACTTTCTCAACAAATCCTTGTATCTCTCCCATGCGTCGTAAAGTGTCTCTAAATCTATCTGCACAAGAGAAGAGATATCATTCCTCAATTTGGCCATTTTGGCCGGTGGAAAATATTTTAATAAAAATTTTCGGTCATTTGGTCCCATGTAGTGATTGACCCTCGTGGAAGGGAATGCAACCACTGTTTGGCTTTATTCCTTAGGGAAAAGGGAAATAATCGAAGACGGATGGCATCATTAGAAACGCCATTTATCTTGAAGGTATCACAGAATTCTAGAAAATTCGCTAAGTGTGTGTTAGGATACTCATCCTGCAAACCATCAAACTGAACAAACTGTTGTATCATCTGTATAGTGTTAGGTTTCGGTTCAAAATTATTTGCAGCAATAGCAGGCCTAACAATACTAGACTCAGTTCCAGTTAAACTAGGTTTAGCATAATCATACATAGTGCGTGGAGCATGATGTTTGACCATCTCTGGAGGTGGCAGATTATTCTTTGCCATCTCTTCTGTAGTATTAATTTCGGCTTCTTGCTCTTCTTCTATGTAGTTTAAGCTTCGCCTTGTCTCTCTGCAATTTCTGCGAACGGTACCTTCAATATCACTGTCGTAAAGTAAGGGTCCTGTCGGGTTCCTTCTAGTCATAAACTAGAGGTACCTGAAAGGAGTGAAAGAAACAAATTAGCAAAAATAAAAATAGATTAAAAGAAATATAAAAATAAAAGTAAATTGCAAGAAATAAAAATGGCTAAAGTAATAAAAATTGAGTGTTCTTAATATTTCAGTTCCTCGGCAACGGCGCCAAAAACTTGATCGTGTCTGTCGAGTCTTAAAATTTATAAAAAGAATGATCGAACCTGGAAACTAACTATGACAACGATTTTTGAGGCAAGCGCACCTATCGAACAGTAGTATAGTTTAGGCAAGACCGGAATGTCGAATCCCAAAGGAACCAAAAGTACTAATACTAACTCTCTTTTTATTATCTAGCCTAAAATAAAGGGAATTTGTTTATCTAATCTAAAATTAACTATCAACTAATCTAAAGACTCTAAGACAAAGAAGAATGGAATTGAGAGAACAAGTTTAGTAAAAACCAATTAATTAAAACGACACCCAAGGAAGAATCCACCTAGACTTCACTTGTTATCTAACTCTGAACCAGACGATTTATTCACTTGACTTGATCCGTAAGATTCTATAAGTTATATTAATCCCTCTCTCGATGTGACTAACGTCTAACCCTAGGTTGATTAATTGAAATCTCTTTCTAATTAAAACCCCTAGAATTGCATTAACTCGATCTATGGACTCCCATATTAGGTTTCACCCTAATCTGGCAAAATCTCGTCACCCTATCTCTAGGCGTGCGATCAACTCCGCTTAATTATGCTAGATCTACTCTTAGGCAGGGACTTTTGCTCCTCCTCCTAAGCACATCATACTTGAATTAATATCCCGGAAATATCAACACAAGAATTAAAAACACATAATTAAGAACAAGTCAAATATTTCTCATATAGTTCAGCAAACGATAACAAGATTCATCTTAGGTTTCATCCCTTCAGGTATTTGAGGGTTTAGTTCATAATAATGAAAGAAAACATCTCAAAAGAAAAGATAAAACAAAACATAAGAAATCTCTAAAACCCCGTGAAGGGATTGAAGGAAAGATCCTCTGTCTTGAGTATAATTCCGGCTTCTTGAGATGGATCAACTGGCTATCTTCGAGTGATGTCCACAAATCTGACCTTTCTGGCTTGGCTCCTTGGCCTCGCTAACCGCCCTCTTCTAATTTATACTTAGGGTGTTTATATAGGCTTTTGAGATAGGTTTCTTTGCCCCTAAGCATCCTTTTCCGAGTGAAATTGCTCTTTTCCATGACAGGGACACGGCCATGGCACACGCTCGTGTGAGTCGTGTTTAGGTCGTGTTTGGAATTTTAATGAGGCACGACCGTGTGGTCTTGGGCCCAGGCTGTGTCGATTTCTATTTTGGCCCAATTTGGTCTGTTTTAAGCCTGTTTCTCATTCTTTTCATTATCGGGTGGTTTCCTGAGTATAAAACATGAAAAGAAAGGATTAAGAGCACCTTTTTACATAAATCAAGGGATAAATCATCCAAAAGCATGCTAAATGTGGACTTAAAATATGTTTCTTTTATGGTTTATCATTACTTTTTGAGGTTTGTTAATGGAAATGAGTTTGGAGAATTTGAGTATTGATGAAGGGGAAGACGAAGTATGGGTGGTTGCTTGGGAGGAAGATGCTCAGAAACCTATCTATGAATTCTGTCTTGTGGGATGCTTTTTGACGGCTAGTGTAGTACATTTTCCAACAATGAGAAACACTATGGCAAATCTATGACATCCTCTTGGTGGGGTGCAAATCTCAGATCTGGGAGAAAAGAGATTCTTATTTCGGTTTTTCAATGAGATAGATATTGCAAGAGTGGAGAATGGAGCACCATGGACGTTCAACAATCATCTATTAATTAGTCATTGACTGAAGGAAGAGGACAATTCGATGTTGGTCCCAATGATACATGACAATTTTTGGGAAGACGGTGAGTTCAGACTTTTGGGAAATAATTTGGGTGGGCAAAATTTGGGGCAAATTTTGGGTGATGATTTGCTGCATAATTTTCGGAATCAAAATAATCTTATTTTAGGATTTAATCTGAAAGGCAAATCTTTCAGGCATAATCCGAATGAAGGACCCTCAAACATAGGGCCCAAAAGGTAATAGATCAAGAACAAGAAGAAAATCCATTAGAGTTTATGGAAGGAAAAAAAAAGGCCTCACTCTAAGGTAAGGTGTTCAAATGGGCTGAATGTTCCAATCCAGACTAGGGAGTCCAATATAATAGGCAACAACAAATCTCAACTGATATTAGCGGCTGCCAGCTGGCTGGCCTACTAGACGCCATGAAGTTGTTATGTTGGAATGTTTGCGGTTTGGAGAATCCGCGGGCAGTTTAAAGACTTTAACATTTGCTGAAAATTTATAATCCCCAATGTTGAGCGTCTAAACCACCAAAAATAATTCCTACAAAATAACTCTAAATAGTAGTAAGAGTGGTAGTAGGGTCGAGTCCACAGGGATTGTATGTTATAATCAACTTTTGCATTTATCTTGTGAACAGAACGTTTTTCGTGTCGAAAGTCGTGGCGAATGTCGTGCCCATGACTCCAAATGGACCTGCTCAAAAATAAATAAATTAGGGGAGTTTTAAAATGTTTAGAAACTAAATAATTGGAACAGCATAAATAAATAATTAAATAAATTATAAATCAAATTGAAAATTAAATTCGGATTTTGCAATCAAAGAAAATAAGCCTTAGCCTTAGACTCGGTGTAATTCCGGATTTTCTATTTGATCCTCGAAAATTAATCTTCTCTCCAAACGATAAGCTGGTTATAGTAGTTAAGAACATCCTAACCACCAATTCTTCCTCTCGTAGCTGTCCCGGTACGACCTACAAACCAACCCTTACCGGTTATCTAACCGAGATACATGTGTTCTCGATTCAAGATTCCGGCAATCTTACGCTCTGAAGAACCCAACTCGAATTAACGGCCTCAACCATGTGGTTCATTTAAACCTGACCAGTTCCTCCTCGATTTGTTCTCAGATATCCGAATATAGCGCGGTCGACTCGTTTCTCCAACTGTCAGCAACACGACTCCAACCCGACGTGCACTTTTTGACTTGAAATCGAGTTAACCTTAAGGGATGAGTTGTCAATCCCGATACTTAGGAAAAATGTGAATACCGATTGGAAGGATTTTTAACACAAATACGTATCTCACGATTCCCGACCAGAAAGACACCGACCTAAAACTAAGATGGATTTTAGTGTAGCATGGATTTAATCATGCTTGTAGGTTATGGAAGGTGATTGGATTTGTATGAAAGATTATGGAAATTGGGAAGGAAAAGGTCTTGGAAAGTAATTAGACGAATTTTGAAAAAGAAACAAGAATTAGAAACAATGCAACAGAATGCTAACGCCAAATTGAAAGAAAGAAAAAAATTAATTCTATTCAATCCAATTGATGTCAGAATGTAGAATTAAGGGATGCCTTTCCAAGGAACATTAAGGCCCTATTTATATACATAGAATTTGCTATTTTTGGCCTTAACTAATTTAACATAAAATTAAAATAAAATAAAAAATAAATAAATAAAAATAAAATAAGATTTTTTTTCTATTTTTGGCTTTTACAAAGTCAAAAATTCTGATGAGTCCTTGGCTTTTCTCCACATTTTTGATTCGGCCTCATTTTTATTGATTGTGTTTCAATTCGGTCCTTTTCTGCTCGTTTTTGTCTCTTAGCGTCCCAATTACATCCCTAACAAGATTAAAACATAAAAGTACTAATTTAGCAGGGATCAATTCAGAAATAAACCAAATTAAACACAAAATATCATGCAAATTAATATCTTTTCACCCAACTTGTCTTCTTTATGGAGACAAAACTTGATTCAAAAAGTAAGAAAATATTGTGGTTATTTCTGCAGAATTGACGTGTCGGCTAAAAGCACGAGAGGTGGCTTATGTTTCAGATAGAGAGAGGCTGTTTGATTTCCCTTCAAAGTTTCTCAAAAAACCACATTGATGTTGTTAGACAAGAAGCCCCAGCTAGTTAGGAGTGGCATTTTACGAGTTTTTATGGTGCACCAAATAATAGAAATAGGGTGGAAACACGGACTTTTTTAAAAAAAATTGAGGACTTAAAATTTCCCTTGGCTCGTTTGTGGTGATTTTAACAAAATTCTATTTGATTATGAGAAGAAGTGTTTCTAGAGATGAAAGGAGAATGAAAGAGTTCAGGAAGGCGTTGTTTGAGTGTGGTTTGGAGTATATTCGTTATACAAGCCCATGGTTTACCTGGGAACATGGAAACTTACTAGAAACCAATACCAGAGAAAGACTTGATCGAGATGTTGCTAATGATGAGTGGATTTAGAATGATTTGAATTTTTTTCTGAGGCATCTTACTCATTCATTTTTTGATTATTGCCCTTTATTCATTCAAATGGATCAAGAGGAAAATAGAAGAGCAAAAAAATCAATTTAGATTCGAAGCATGGCGGCGCATGGAAGATTCATTTGCGACAGAAATTAAGAAGTTATGGGAATCTAGCTCTGGAGAGCTAATTGATAAACTGGGGTGTATAAGGGCAGATTTGAAGGTGTGGTCCGAAGGAGTAAAAACTAAAAAAAGGGAGGTAATGACGGGGCTGAGGGAAAAACTAGAGGAATTGGATTGTCAACTAAGAACGGATGATGTGATGGCAGAAATAATTGATGTTAAATTGCATCTTAATATGGAGGATGATTAAGAAGAAAGTTATCGGGAGCAAAGAGCGAGAGTAAATTGGTTAAAATTGAGTGACAAAAATACCTCTTTTTCCATAAATTTTCTACACAAAGGTGTCGACAAAATCAGATTAATAGGTTGCAAAATGAGGGTTGAATCCTAGTCACTGAATGAGGGGATATGGAAAGGGTTACTTGAGATTATTTTTCTAAAATTTTTGCAAGTAAAGGAGAAAGCAATTCTGTTAAACTTTTAGTAGAAGTTCAAACTTGTAGTACTGATGATACAAATAGAGAATTGTCAACTGAATACAAAGGAGAGGAAATTTTTGAAGCTTTGAAGACGATGGGCCCAACTAAAGCATCGGAAGAGGATGGATTCCTAGCCTTGTTCTTTCAAAACTACTGACACATTATGGGAAGGGATATTTTCTAATTCTACCTCAATATTTTGAACAAAGGTAAATATTTGGAACCTTTGTATAGAACAAATATTGTTCTAATCCCAAAAGTGAATCATCCTACTCACCCAAAAAAGTTCAGACCAATAAGTTTATGTATGGTGCTTTATAAAATTATTGCAAAGAAAGTTGCAAACAAACTACAAAACACTCTAGGAAGATGCATTGATGAGGCTTAGAGTGCTTTTGTGCCTGACAGACTAATCATAGATAATGTACTCTTAGCTTACGAAGGTTTACATGCTTTTAGAAAAAAAAAAGGACAGGGAGGAAAGGATGCTCGACTCTAAAATTGACTAAGTAATGAGATTAGGGGCTCAATATCGAAATAAACTATCGAATAATTCTAGCATAAGATTGAACATATGCAAAAGAGAGACATGTAGTCAAAATCATGCATATTTACCATTTACTTACTATTTCAACCCCTCAGTTAAACTATGCTTGTACTGAAGCATGTGTCATATGAAATAAAAGACAGCAATCCAAATAACAATTAAAAAGAAAAGTTAAGAATACTCCCCATATATATTTTAACGATGTTGTCGGTGTTGGGGCTAATAAATTTGCAGGATGTCAAGGATTGTGGAAACTTAGTTTTCCATTGTTCCAAGTCGAGCTTCGATCCGGCTTAAACGTGCCTCCACAGATAGAGGTTGCTCCTCTTGCTCCCTAATATTGATGTGTGGACGTTTGCGAAAAACCATATTTCTGTGAGTAGTTTGTGTACCTGAAGGAACAAAATAACACGCAGTAGGGGTGTCGGCAAGCAAACCCATAGAATCCAAACAATATTTATCTATGTTGTCCATACTATATGCACATGTTAAGGAAAAGAAATTAATTTCAAAGGGAAAAAGTTGAGAGGTTAAATTAGTAATATATGACCCAAGTATTAGTGGGTGATTACATCGCAAAACGGCATGAAAATTTCGTGCAAACCAATATCCTAAATTAAGTTTAAATTCTGATTGCATACACCACAAAAAATAATTTAGTTTTAGTTAAAATAGATGACGAATCATTTCTACCTGAAAAACGAAAGGCTAAAAATCGGTGAATATCTCTTAAAGTAGGTTCATGCACCAATAAGTCTTTTGTGGTCTTCGGATTATAAGGTTGATTAGAATGTGCAATATCCTAATTTTGTGGGTCTATGCATTTGGTATGTTGCATGGCTAAGTTAGTAGGTAAAGGCTTTGAGGTGTGGATTGGGCTCAGGTTTGGGCTTAAAACCTGGGTTAAATTGCTTATAAATAATGTTAGTGTATAATTAAAAGTTAAGTAAGTATGTTGAGTATCAAGTTGGGCTTGTGGCCCAAAGTTTGGACGTGCAATAAGTGGGCATGTAGGTGGCGTCACAAGGGGGAGGAGTTTGGGCCTAGTATGGCCGCTTGGGGCCCAAATTAGTGGATCAAATATTCGGCACTTCAAGGGGGAGGGGATGGACGGCACATGAGCTACATTTTAGGAGCTTTATTGTAACACCCCAAACCCGGTCAATACGCCATGACCGAATCTGGCATGCCACGAAGGAAAACGTTTTGAAGAAAAACGAGTTAACAATTAAATTTTTGTGAAAAACTCTTTGTTGAACTTTGTTTGTAGAGAACAAGTGTATAATATATTGAAAGCTGATAATTTGCTTTTGAAATCTAAAAATAAGTCTTTAAAACATAATTTCAATTCCATAGATTAGAAAACTTTTTAATATTTTAAAGAAAACAAAATGATTAGGTTGAAAACTGTATCTAAGAGAAATTTGGAAAAGTTGAGTTTTTGAAAATAGTATAAGTTATCGAAAATACTTAAGATGTTAAAATTATCAAATGAATTATGTTACCCGATGGTAACGTTTTAAAAACTATCGCATTTTGTAATTTAGAAAACTTTATGCTCAAATTATTATTTCAAACATGTAATTTGTAATCCAAATTTAAAACAAATCCAAAACATATAAATAATCCAAAACATAATTAAACAGGCCTTATTACAAATCCATAAAAATATGAAAAACCAAATTAAAATAAAGTACCCAAATGGTAGTTCATGTAAAACCAAATTTTATTGCATGGCCTCCTCGAGTTCATCCGGCTCCTCATCCGCGAATTTTACGCATCACCTAAAAAAGATAAGGGAGAAGGTGAGTCACCAAGACTCAGTGCATATTCCCTCTCCCGGGTAAATGCCACATACTTACACAAATTATAACAAAGCAACATATATGTATAATGCACCCAACCTAACCATCCATAACTCCTTTTCTACCCCGTGTGGTACCAAACCACTGGTGTGCCAAACCACTGGTGACCGAAGTCACGATATTCAATTTTGTGATACCAAATCACTGGTGACCAAAGTCACAAATAATCAAGTTGTGGGGCCAACCCACTTGTGATACCAAATCACTGGCGACAATCCCATATCTCAAAAGTGGGGCCAACCAACGATGGTGTTAACCACAGGGACGAGTCGCTATGAGGTGCCAAACCTCTGGTGTCCCAAAGACAAAAATGTGATACCAAATCACTGGTGACCGAAGTCACGAATAATCAAGTTGTGGGGCCAACCCACGTGTGATACCAAATCACTGGCGACGATCCCATATCTCAAAAGTGGGGCCAACCCACGGTGATGCTAGATCACAGGGACGAGTCGCTATGAGGTGCCAAACCTCTGGTGTCCGAAGACACAAATGTGATACCAAATCACTGGAGGTACCAAACCTCTGGTGTCCGAAGACACAAATCTGATACCAAATCACTGGTGACCGAAGTCACAATATCAATCTTCCCCCTCCTCTCATGTTGCCCATGCCAATGCAATATATAAACAAATCATGTCAATATACTTTGATATATATCGCATAACAAAAATATCATAAATCGTAGATCATGATTTAAATCCTCATGTATTAACAACATATCGAAACGGACTTACCCGAATCCTCATTCATACCATCATGGTATCATCTCAAAATCTCATCATTCGGCTTTAACAACATGAATAGTTATTTAACACACATATATACATATATATGAACCAAGTTATAAAGTGTGTAAGATACACACCTTTCACCAACGCAAGAACTATCTTCCAAAGATCCGATCTATCGCACTAGATCACCTTGTCCTACAATCGGCCAATACTAAAATTATTAACAAAGGCCATTCGGCCAAACCACAACACTTTAATCCCAAAAACTTTAGTCTTTTCAAAAGAATGATGAATCGACAAGAATCCTTACCCCTTGACTTACCAACCTTTGATAGCTAGAGAGATAGGGCTTAAATCAAATGCTTCCAAAGAGCCTATCGTTCAAAACCGATTGAATAAATCAAAAGAAATCCTACCCTTGAATATTCGGCCAAAGCAAACCAAAAGGATATAAGAAGTTTCGGCTATGGTTTTTGAATGAAGAAAACAATTGACATATGGCTCGAAAGAAATGAAGAATTAGTATGGCAAAGAAAAGAAAATGAAAAGGGAAGAAGGAAGATTCGGCCAAGAGAAGTGAAAAGAAATGTGGTTTGAACAATATTGAAAGAAAGAAAAAGAGAGAAAAGGGAGTAAGAGATTCGGACAACACCTAATTACCAAAGAAGAAAACTGCACCAAAGTTCCAATGTTGTTTCGGTTTCAAAAGGACAAATGAAAGAAGAGAAATGGTATTTGGTTCACACGAAATGAGGCTAAAAACCAAAAACAAAATTGCACCAAAAGCATAATACACATTCGGCCAAGGAGGGATTTTTTTGGAGAGGAAAAACAAATGCAAAAAGATGCTCAAATGACAAAAATTGGCCAACTATTCCCCCCAAGCTACCTATCACATTCGGCCACCCCCCTAGCCACACATGCCGTCCACATACATGCACTAAAGCCTCCAAAACACCATCCTAAAGCCTAGCCTTATGTCTCCCCAACCTTCCATAACCTCAAGATTCTTATCCCCAATTTCATGCTTTCCTTGAACCAATATTCAACTTACCAAAATTAATAGTCCAACCTATCATGAAGTTTGACCGTCCATCAATGCTAGAATGTACAAAAATAAAATCCTCAATATGCTTTCCAAGCTACTCGAACCACTTCCCTCAAGCAACCTTTCAAGCTCCTTATCCACTATGCCACTAACTCCTCATATGCTATAATTAACACTTAAATTAACTTAAGTGTCAAGCTCACTTAGTCAACTTCATTAAATAAACTATACTAAAAATTATTCTAACTTCCTAAATAAAAATCAAGCCTTCACAAGACTATGCTAACACACAAAATTCATACTCGAGCCAACACAAATAATACTCAAATTTTTGGATGTTACAAATCTACCCCCTTAAGAAAATTTCGTCCTCGAAAGTACCTGATCAAAAGAGTTGAGGATACTGCTGCCTCATCGCATCCTCCGGTTCCCACGTAGCTTCTTCCACGCCATGATTCCGCCACAAAACCTTCACTAAAGGAACTGACTTCTTCCGCAAAACTTTTATATCTCGATCTAGGATCTGCACAGGTTCCTCCTCCACTGTCAAATCTGGATTCACCTCTACTTCCTCTACTGCCACGATATGCGATGGATCAGAACGATAGCGTCTAAGCATGGAAACATGAAACACATCGTGAATCTAACTCAATTCTGCTGGCAACTCGAGCTGATAAGCTACTGTTCCCACTCGTCTCAACACCTTAAATGGTCCAATGAACCTTGGACTTAACTTTCCTTTTCTCCCAAATCTTAACACTTTCTTCCATGGCGAGACCTTCAGAAAAACTTTGTCACCCACGGCAAACTCTATATCCCTCCGAATGAGATCGGCATATGACTTCTGCCTATCCGAAGCTTCCTTGAGACGAGCCTGAATCAACTTCACCTTATCCTCAGTTTCTGCAACCAATTCTGGTCCTAACATCTGACGCTCACCCAACTCTGTCCAACATGTAGGTGTGCGACATCGCCTACCATACAACGCCTCATATGGTGCCATCTTAATGCTTGCCTGATAACTATTGTTGTACGCGAACTCAGCTAACGGTAAAAACTCTTCCCAACTACCTCTGAAGTCCAAAACACAACCTCTCAGCATATCCTCTAAAATCTGAATAACTCTTTCCGACTGCCCGTCAGACTGTGGATGAAATGCGGTACTGAAATCCAACCGCGTACCCAAAGCCTGATGTAGCGCTCTCCAAAACCTCGACGTAAATCTGGGATCTCTGTCTGAGATGATCGACACTGGCACCCCGTGCAACCTCACTATCTCTGCAGCATACAACTTAGCTAACCTCTGAAGCGAGTAATCCACCCTTACCGGAATGAAATGAGCTGACTTAGTCAGACGATCCACAATCACCCAAACTGAATCCTTCTTGCTAGGCATAAGGGGTAATCCACTGACAAAGTCCATAGTGATCCTCTCCCACTTCCACTGTGGAATCTTCACCGGCTGAAGTAATCCAGACGATAACTGATGTTCAGCCTTGACTTGCTGACACGTCAAACATTTTCCCACAAACTCAGTTACCTCCCGCTTCAGACCTGGCCACCAAAACTGCTCTCTTAAATCTCGATACATCTTACTACCTCCAGGATGCATAGCATATGGGCTGCTATGTGCGTCTCGAAGAATCCTTTGCCTCAACTCAACATCCTTCGGCATACAAGCTCTCCCTTTAAAACACAAAACTCCATCACTGGACAAACTATAATCCTCTAAACCACCATTCTGAACCCGCAACCTCCGATCATTCAAACCATCATCCTCTAACTGTTTCTCCTTGATCTGATCTAACCAAGTCGGCTTGACTTGTAATTCCGCCAAAAGACTCCCATCGTCAAACAAGCTAAGACGAGCAAACATCGATCTTAAGTCTGACACAACCTTACGGCTCAACGCGTCTGCCACCACGTTAGCCTTGCCCGGATGATACTCAATGGAACAGTCGTAGTCCTTCAACAACTCGATCCATCTACGCTGCCTTAAGTTCAAATCCTTTTGAGTCAAAAGATACTTAAGACTCTTGTGATCCGTGTAGACTATCGACTTCTCTCCGTACAAATAGTGCCTCCAAATCTTCAAAGCGAAAACCACTGCTGCTAATTCCAAATCATGCGTCGGATAATTAACCTCATGTGGTCTCAACTGCCGAGATGCATAAGCCACTACCTTCCCTTCCTGCATCAGCACACATCCCAAACCAATATGTGATGCATCACAATAAACCGTGAATTCCTTGCCTGCCTCAGGTTGAATCAAAACTGGAGCTTCAGTCAGAATCTTCTTCAACTTATCGAAACTTTCTTGCTGCTTCTCGGTCCACACAAATGGAACTCCTTTCCTCAACCACTTGGTCATCGGTGCGGCGATCAAAGAAAATCCTTCCATAAATCTTCGGTAATACCCCGACAGACCTAGAAAACTCCGAATCTCAGCCACTGACTTAGGCGGCTTCCAGTCCAACACTGCCTCAATCTTTCGAGGATCTACTCTAATCCCCTCGGCAGATACAACATGACCCAAGAAAGTCACCTCCCTAAGCCAGAACTCGCACTTACTAAATTTAGCAAAAAGCTGCTTTTCCCTCAGAATCTGCAATACTACTCGCAAATGCGCATCATGCTCCTCCTCTGACTTTGAGTATACCAAAATATCGTCTATAAATACCACAACAAACTGATCCAAAAACTGCTGGAAAACCCGATTCATCATGTCCATGAATGCTGTCGGCGCGTTAGTCAAACCAAACGGCATCACCAGAAACTCGTAGTGCCCATACCGAGTGCGAAATGCCGTCTTATGGATATCAGCCTCTTTCACTTTTAGCTAATGATACCCAGACCTTAAATCAATCTTGGAGAAAACCGCTGCCCCTTTAAGCTGATCAAACAAGTCACCTATCCTCGGCAAAGGATACTTGTTTTTGATCGTCAGCTTATTCAACTGGCGGTAGTCTATACACATCCGCATCGAACCATCCTTCTTCTTGACAAAAAGTACCGGCGCTCCCCATGGCGAAACACTTGGTCGAATGAAACCTCGATCCAACAACTCCTGAATCTGAGCCTTCAATTCCATTAATTCCTTCGGTGCCATCCTATACGGAGCTATAGACACTTGCGCCGTTCCAGGTAACAAATCTATACCGAATTCGACTTCACGATCCGGAGGCAGTCACGGAAGTTCTTCAGGAAATACGTCAGCATATTCCTTTACAGTTCGAACATTCCCCACAGAAGACTCCTTAGCCTCCAAAGCACACACATGGACCACAAACGCCTCACAGCCCTTCCTGACCATCTTCACAGCTTTTAACGCAGATACCACGTTGGATAGATAATCTCTTCTATTACCTATCATGACCACCTCTTTACCCTCAACTGTCTTCAAAACCATGCGCTTAGCAACGCAATCCATACTTGCTTGGTACTTGACCAACCAGTCCATCCCAAGAATCAGATCGAACTCCTCAAACGGCAGTTCCATCAGATCAGCTACAAACACTACTCCTTGAAGTTCTAGGGGTACATCCCTATACAGCTTATCTACTTCTACAGAGTGACCTAGAGGACTAAGTATTGTCATCCTCCTAGAAGCAGTCTCAGAATCTAAGCTCATGGTCTTTACTATGCTACTAGCAACGTAAGAATGCGTCGAACCCACATCTATCAAAGCAGTATATGGAACACCAAAGATTAAGAACGTACCGGTTATGACATCCGGCGCGTCGCCCTCCTCTCGTCGTCTCGCAGCATACACCAAACCAGGCTGTCTCGCATCAGTGTTGCTTGCACCTCTGCCAGATGCTCCGTGGCCTCGACCAGAGCCATTACCTCCTCTACCATTACCACGACCTCTCTGCGGTGCTGGTCCCTCCTTTCTGAACTGAGCACGACCTTGACCTTCAGATTGATTCCTAGCTTGCTTACGTGGACAGTCCCTCACACGATGATCCAGCGAGCCACACTCGAAACATCCTTTTCCTCCGGTCCAGCATTCACCCCAATGAAACTTCCCACATCGGTTACACTGTGCTGGTCTCTGATTAGCAGTAACAGGCCTTCCAGACTGATTCGGCCCACTCTGCCTAACCCTCTTCTGAGAATTACTGGCTGACCCAGATGATCCATATCCTCTCTTATGCTTATTCCGATCGTAACTCTGCCTTCCAGATTCCTTTATCCCTTCAGCAATCTTAGACTTTTCAACCAACGCAGCAAATTCTCGCTCCTGATGTGGAGCAATCAGCAACCTCAGCTCATCTCTCAAACCATCCTCGAATTGAACACATCGCTCGTGCTCCGAAGCCACAATACCTCCAGCATACCGGGTCAATCTTAAGAACTCAGCCTCATACTCTGATATGGACTTACTTCCTTGGACCAAGCTCAGAAATGCTTTACGTTGCGCATCAACATAACTAGACCCAATATATTTCTTCTGATACGCTGCCTTAAAATAATCCCAAGTGAGATCCTCCGCTGCAGCACCATTCCGAACTGTGAGCCACCACTGATATGACTCATCTCGAAGAAGCGATACTATCCCTTTCAGCTTCTCCTCAGCATTCAGATCTAGATCATCCATGATTCGCTCCATCGCCTCTAGCCAATATTCAGCCGAGCTGGGAGCTACACCCGAAACACCTCGAAATACCTCGGCTCCGTTGGCTCGGAGTCGCTCAGGTACTGACTTCCGAGCTCCCGTGCCTCCACCTACTCCAGCTACCCTCTCAAGAACTCGCAGCATCGTATGAGATACCACGTCATCCCCCATTTGATCCTGATGCTCAACTCCAACCGCTGGTGGTGGAACTGGTGGTACTTCATTCTCGGATCCTTGACCAGACCTCACTGGCTCAGACACAGCCATCCTACCTCAACCACGTCCACGCATAACACGACCTCGACCTCGAGTACTCATATCTAAGATCTCGACTTATCTGATTTAAGAGTTTTATGAATTAATCAATATTCCACTTTCTTTAAAGCACAATTTTATGAAAAGTTTTAATAAGAGATTTCGCGAGTACACCAAACCTATAGTTTTGGGTCTCTAAAGTAGTTCCTACTACTATATAGTCATATCAACATCATCATATCATATCATCAAAATCAACAGTTTTGATGTACTTACCAGGGCGGATTGATGCCGGAGACTCGGGGCCATGCCTTTTCAATCATAAAATTTTCAACAATAACATTTTAAAACCATTCTTTAAATCATTTTGGGCCTCGGGCCCACAGCCGAGCTTTTGAACTTAGCTCTGATACGAATTTGTAACACCCCAAACTCGGTCAATACGCCATGACCGAATCTGGCATGCCATGAAGGAAAACGTTTTGAAGAAAAAACGAGTTAACGATTAATTTTTTGTGAAAAACTCTTTGTTGAACTTTATTTGTAGAGAACAAGTGTATAATATATTGAAAGCTGATAATTTGCTTTTGAAATCTAAAAATAAGTCTTTAAAACATAATTTCAATTCCATAGATTAGAAAACTTTTTAATATTTTAAAGAAAACAAAATGATTAGGTTGAAAACTGTATCTAAGAGAAATTTGGAAAAGTTGAGTTTTTGAAAATAGTATAAGTTATCGAAAATACTTAAGATGTTAAAAATTATCAAATGAATTATGTTACCCGATGGTGACGTTTTAAAAACTATCGCATTTTGTAATTTAGAAAACTTTATGCTCAAATTATTATTTCAAACATGTAATTTGTAATCCAAATTTAAAACAAATCCAAAACATATAAATAATCCAAAACATAATTAAACAGGCCTTATTACAAATCCATAAAAATATGAAAAACCAAATTAAAATAAAGTACCCAAATGGTAGTTCATGTAAAACCAAATTTTATTGCATGGCCTCCTCGAGTTCATCCGGCTCCTCATCCGCGAATTTTACGCATCACCTGAAAAAGATAAGGGAGAAGGTGAGTCACCAAGACTCAGTGCATATTCCCTCTCCCGGGTAAATGCCACATACTTACACAAATTATAACAAAGCAACATATATGTATAATGCACCCAACCTAACCATCCATAACTCCTTTTCTACCCCGTGTGGTACCAAACCACTGGTGGTGCCAAACCACTGGTGACCGCAGTCACGATATTCAATATTGTGATACCAAATCACTGGTGACCAAAGTTACAAATAATCTAGTTGTGGGGCCAACCCACTTGTGATACCAAATCACTGGCGACAATCCCATATCTCAAAAGTGGGGCCAACCCACGGTGGTGTTAACCACAGGGACGAGTCGCTATGAGGTGCCAAACCTCTGGTGTCCCAAAGACACAAATGTGATACCAAATCACTAGTGACCGAAGTCACGAATAATCAAGTTGTGGGGCCAACCCACGTGTGATACCAAATCACTGGCGATTATTCCATATCTCAAAAGTGGGGCCAACCCACGGTGATGCTAGATCACAGGGACGAGTCGCTATGAGGTGCCAAACCTCTGGTGTCCGAAGACACAAATGTGATACCAAATCACTGGTGACCAAGTCACAATATCAATCTTCCCCCTCCTCTCATGTTGCCCATGCCAATGCAATAGATAAACAAATCATGTCAATATACTTTGATATGAATCACATAACAAAAATATCATCAACTGTAGATCATGATTTAAATCCTCATGTATTAACAACATATCGAAACGGACTTACCCGAATCCTCATTCATACCATCATGGTATCATCTCAAAATCTCATCATTCGGCTTTAACAACATGAATAGTTATTTAACACACATATATACATATATATGAACCAAGTTATAAAGTGTGTAAGATACACACCTTTCACCAACGCAAGAACTATCTTCCAAAGATCCGATCTATCGCACTAGATCACCTTGTCCTACAATCGGCCAATACTAAAATTATTAACAAAGGCCATTCGACCAAACCACAACACTTTAATCCCAAAAACTTTAGTCTTTTCAAAAGAATGATGAATCGACAAGAATCCTTACCCCTTGACTTACCAACCTTTGATAGCTAGAGAGATAGGGCTTAAATCAAATGCTTCCAAAGAGCCTATCTTTCAAAACCGATTGAATAAATCAAAAGAAATCCTACCCTTGAATATTTGGCCAAAGCAAACCAAAAGGATATAAGAAGTTTCGGCTATGGTTTTTGAATGAAGAAAACAATTGACATATGGCTCGAAAGAAATAAAGAATTAGTATGGCAAAGAAAAGAAAATGAAAAGGGAAGAAGGAAGATTCGGCCAAGAGAAGTGAAAAGAAATGTGGTTTGAACAATATTGAAAGAAAGAAAAAGAGAGAAAAGGGAGTAAGAGATTCGGACAACACCTAATTACCAAAGAAGAAAACTGCACCAAAGTTCCAATGTTGTTTCGGTTTCAAAAGGACAAATAAAAGAAGAGAAATGGTATTTGGTTCACACGAAATGAGGCTAAAAACCAAAAACAAAATTGCACCAAAAGCATAATACACATTCGGCCAAGGAGGGAGTTTTTTTGGAGAGGAAAAACAAATGCAAAAAGATGCTCAAATGACAAAAATTGGCCAACTATTCCCCCCAAGCTACCTATCACATTCGGCCACCCCCCCTAGCCACACATGCCGTCCACATACATGCACTAAAGCCTCCAAAACATCATCCTAAAGCCTAGCCTTATGTCTCCCCAACCTTCCATAACCTCAAGATTCTTATCCCCAATTTCATGCTTTCCTTAAACCAATATTCAACTTACCAAAATTAATAGTCCAACCTATCATGAAGTTTGACCATCCATCAATGCTAGAATGTACAAAAATAAAATCCTCAATATGCTTTCCAAGCTACTCGAACCACTTCCCTCAAGCAACCTTTCAAGCTCCTTATCCATTATGCCACTAACTCCTCATATGCTATAATTAACACTTAAATTAACTTAAGTGTCAAGCTCACTTAGTCCACTTCATTAAATAAACTATACTAAAAATTATTCTAACTTCCTAAATAAAAATCAAGCCTTCACAAGACTATGCTAACACACAAAATTCATACTCGAGCCAACACAAATAATACTCAAATTTTTGGATGTTACATTTATTTCTTTTAATTTAATAATTAAAAGCTGATAATTAAGAGGGAAGAGTTGGTTCTAAATTGGCCTCTTCTAAAGATGAGATAGGGATTGGGTTATCAGGCAAGATAAGAGCTATCAGGAGGGAGAGAGTTGGCCGAAACTCCAACTCTGAGTGTGTGCCTGTGTATAGCCGAAATTTGGAAGGAGAATTATCATCTTTTCCATTTGTTTTTCTCACTTTCTCATCTTTTCTCTCAAGCCAAAATTCTTTTCTCTCTTTTCTCTCTTCTAGCCGAAATTCCCTAGCCTTCTTCTCTTCTCCAATATCTTCCTGAAAGCCGAATTCTTCTTACTCATATTCCTCCTCCATAGCCGAATCTACAAGGGAGGTTTCTATTTCCCGAAGGTGCACCATAAGCCGCATACTCCTTAGTAATCTGGTGAGTTTCAGGATTTTATTCTATGCGATTTCACTCTTTCTTTTCATTAAGATCTAACCCGAAACACTTGTTTAAAGCCTGTTGATTTTCCCTCTCTACTTCTAGTAGCCGAATCTGTCTCATTAAAAGTCTCCTGTGCCGATTTGGTGGAAAAGCCGAAGGTAGGTGGTGGTAGGTTCGGCCAAATGGTCACTTTCTTGTTCTTTCCTCTTTGGGCCAAATGTTATTTGGGATTGGTTTAATATTTTGGGCTTGGTCGAATGTAGGTAGGAAGGTGACGTTTTCTTAAGGACTTTCGGGATTCGACAAATTAGGTAAGAGATCTATTAGTAGTTAACGTGTAAATTGAGATTTTATTAACCTTGGCCGAATATTGAAGGGCTAAATCTTCGTGTGATTTTCCGGCTTTTGAGCAAGGCTTACACTGAGGGTAGTAGATTTGGATATCAACTAAGGATAGTAGATTTCGCGATATCAGGTGTGTAATACTTCCCCACCATCTAGAACTGATTATTTTTATATGTTCATAAGTTTATATGTTGTGATAAATGTTGATATCTCGGTTTAATGTTGGAAACTCGAAAAGGGTGAAGCAAATCACCAGGTCAGTGAATGTTTTGACTTTATATGATAAAAGTATACTGATTTTATGATTGCATGGGTTGGGTTTGATGAAAGGAGGAAGTTATACGTTATATGTGTAGCGGTTTATACCGTGATCTATTATATGTTGTAGCGGCTAACGCCGTGATCTGTTATAAGGGCTTCGGCCATAATATGTTGATAAGCAGCATGACTGCCATCTTCGCGTGTAGCGGTGTGGGTCGATTGTAGAAATCCCCAATGGTGTGAACGGTTGGTACGGGGGCGTGTAGCGGATGGAAACCTAGGCAAATGGGTTGGGCCTTGCATATTATTTGTTATTTAAATGAATGAAATTATTAATCTGTTTTATGGGCCTAAGGCCCAAAATCTAGTGGTGCATGAGGGTTGCGCACTGAGTCTCGCGACTCACCCTTTTAATTAACATTTCAGGTGATACCTAGTGCTTCAGATCGGGCTGAAGAGGAACGCAAGGTGGCCATGCAGAAGAATATGAAGATTTGGCGAAAAGGACTCCAGTCAATTATTTTATATTGTATTTTCATTAATGGATTTTAAACTTCGATGTAATAAGGCCATGGGCCACTAGCTTATATTTAGTTTTATTATGGGCTTTATTACTTTTAGTTATCTAAAATTTTATTTTAATTAAACTAAGGCTTGTAATTAAGTATGGGTTTTATTTTACAAAGGCATATTCTTTATAAAATATATTTGGGCTTTTCTGAAAATTCGACATGTTTGACAAAAATTTTTTTAGTGACATACCAGATCCGGTCGTGGTGTTTGGGCCGGGTTTGGGGTGTTACAAATTGGTATCAGAGCCCGGTTCAAAACTCGGCTTTGGGGTTTTTGGGCTCAAAACGTTTTCTGAAAATGGGCTTTTGAAAAATATATATTTTTTTAAGGATAATAGGTCTGTTAGCTCAGCATGGCACCTGCGTCTCCGGCCCAAGTTCGCCAGGTAAGTACTCCGAACCATTGTGTGATCTTTATATATGTGGGCTTAATGGGCCTAGTGGGACGTAGATTAAGTTAGAAATAGAACTTGATGGACCCTAGGCTTAGTACAAACTACTTAAAATTTCATAAAACTTAATTTCACTGAACAAACCCGTTAACGAGCCGCAAGGCTAGGGTGTGGTAACCGTCATACGCATGTCTAGGAAGGATCCGGAAGAGCCTGGTATTTAAGCAGTCCTAGTGATTCACCTCCTCTTCGCTAGAATCCTACCTGGTGCGTAGTGACTGTTCACCTTAGCCGAGTTAAGGTGTGGCAATGGGCATACGCATGTCTAGGAGTGGATTCAGGGGGAGCTTGGTACTTAAGCAGTCCTAGCGACTCACCTCCTCTTCACTAGAATCCTACCTGGTGCGTAGTGACTATTCACCCTAGTTACAAGGACTTGTGGATGGGCTAAACCCTATGACTAAAACCCGAAAGGGACCAACCACCCTATTTTCTTTTTGAAAAAAAAAATCCCAAGGTTTTGTAAAATTTTCAAAACATTTTTGATTTGTGAAAATTTCCAACCAACCATGAACTTATAAAATACCTATGTTTCGAAAATTTACCCGAAAATCTCACATTTACAAGAATAACCCGGACCATGAAATTAGTTTTTCCAAAAGTACCCCTGTTTGGAAAAAAACAGCAAACAACATTAAAGTTTGAAAAAAAAAAATTACCAAACTACCCTTATTTTGCAAAATGACCAAAATACCCCTAGTTTGTAAAATTACTGAAATACCCCCAGATTTCAAAATTACCGAAATACCCCCGGATTTCAAAATTACCGAAATACCCCCAGTACCGAAATACCCCCAGATTTCAAAATTACCGAAATACCCCCAGATTTCAAAATTACCGAAATACCCCTGGATTTTAAAATTACTGAAATACCCCCGGAATTGAAAAAAATTACCAAAATACCCTCACTCACAAAATCACCAAGGACCTTATTTTGGAAAATTATGAAAATACCCCTGTAGGAAAAAATTACGAAAATACCCCTGGGTAGTGAAAACAACAACAACAGCAACAACAACAACACTTTTCTGTAATGAACGCGAGTTCATGAATGTTGATAATTGAATGAATGAACTTGAGACTGTCGTGTGTGTATGAATTCGAAAGAACTACTTTTTAAAACTATTAATCATAAGACTGTTCGCGATAAATCAGTGGAAAGAAATAATGATTCATAAAATTCTTAATTAGATAAACGCAAATCGAAAGAATGAGTACCAGGGGTCGAGGACGTCCGCCGCGTGGACGCAGTAGGGGTAGGATGACCTTGTCTGAGCCAGTAGGGTCTGGCCATGGGTCAGGAAACGAACTGCCGGATCCTCCAGCTGTGGAGGGAGAGTTACGAAATCAAGCGACCGGAGATGATGCTGTATCCCAGGAGATGTTGCGAGTCCTTGAGAGAGTTGCTGGAGTAGGCATGGGCACAGGAGCCCGGAAATCTGTGTCAGAGCGGCTTAAGGCCAATGGGGCAGAAGTGTTTAGGGGAGTTTCTGGGGTAGCCCCTAACACAGCTGAGTACTGGATGGAAGTGACTGAGCGTATAATGGATGACTTAGACTTCACGGTAGAGGAAAAATTGAAAGGGGTCGTGTCTCTCCTCCGAGATGAGGCCTACCAGTGGTGGCTCACGGTGAAAGAAGCACTGCCGCAGACCGGATTGACTGGGATTTCTTTAGGGAGTCATTTCAGGGAAAGTATGTCGGGGCCAGCTATATAGATACCCAAAGGAAGGCATTCCTGAACCTGGTACAAGGAAGTAAGTCTGTGGCTGAATATGAGGCCGAGTTTCTGTGCTTGAGCCGTTACGCTCAGGGAATGATAGCAACGGAGTATGAACGTTGTGTTCGGTTCGAGGATGGGATGCGAAATGAGTTAAGGGTTCTGATAGCACCGCAGCGAGAGAGAGTTTTTGTTGTTTTAGTAGATAAGGTTAAAATAGCTGAGGAAGTGAAACGGGTTGAGAGACAAGAAAGGGATAAGGATCGGGGTAAGAATAAGAAGAGTTTTGGGCCATCAAGAGAATCTGGTAATTTTCAGAAGAGGCCTAGGCCTGATAGGCCAGTTCGTGCTTCGACAAGTCAAAATCAAGCATGTTCTACATGTGGAAGGATGCATTATGGGGAGCGCCGGTTCTATTCGTGAAAAAGAAGGACGGATCCATGCGTATGTGCGTGGACTATCGTCAACTGAATAAGTTGACGATTAAGAATAAGTACCCATTACCGAGAATCGACGATTTGTTTGACCAGCCCAAAGGAGCTTCGGTCTTTTCTAAGATTGATTTAAGGTCGGGATATCATCAATTAAGGGTTAAAGAAGGAGATATTCATAAGACGGTGTTTCAGACATGGTATGATCATTATGAGTTTTTGGTAATGCTGTTCGGTTTGACGAACGCGCCAGCAGCATTTATAGATATGATGAATCGGGTGTTTCAGCCATACCTTGATCGGTTCGTCGTAGTGTTTATCGACGATATATTGATTTATTCCAAGTCTGAGGAGGAGCATGATGCACATCTCCGAGTGGTGTTGCAAATTCTGAGGGAAAAGCTGTTGTACGCAAAGTTCAATAAGTGTGAGTTCTGGCTGAAGGAGGTGACTTTTCTAGGGCATGTGGTTTCCGCAGAGGGGATTAGGGTAGACCCTCGGAAAATCGAAGCTGTGTTAAATTGGAAATCGCCGAAGTCTGTGGTGGAAATTCGAAGTTTCTTAGATTAGCGGGATATTATCGAAGGTTCGTTGCGGGGTTCTCTTCAATTGCGGCACCATTAACTAAGTTGTTGAGGAAGGGAGTATCTTTTGTGTGGACTGACAAACAACAAGAGAGCTTTGAGAGGCTGAAGAGAATTCTGACGGAAGCACCGATGTTAATTCAGCCAGAAGCGGGAAAAGAATTTATCGTCTATTGTGATGCGTCACACACAGGGTTAGGGTGTATGCTGATGCAAGATGGGAAAGTTGTGGCATACGCATCTCGACAGTTGAGACCCATGAGTTGAACTACCCTATGCATGATTTAGAATTGGCGGCGGTAGTGTTTGCTCTAAAAATTTGGAGGCATTACCTGTACGGGGAAAAGTCGGTAATTTACACCGACCATAAAAGTTTGAAATATCTCCTTACTCAGAAGGAGTTAAATTTACGACAACGTAGGTGGATCGAGCTCTTGAAGGACTATGATTGCTCGATTGAATACCATCCCGGCAAGGCCAATGTGGTGGCGGATGCGTTGAGTAGGAAGGTGATAACAGACCTAAGAGCGATGTTTACTCATCTTAGTTTGTATGAGGATGGTAGTTTGGTGGCTGAGCTACAAGTAAGACCTATGTGGACAAGTCTAATCAAGGAGAAGCAACTTTTGGATGATGTTTTAAGTACTCGAATCCGACAAGTGCAGGAAGGTGAAATAGGGGACTACCGTCTGAACAATGATGGAGTTTTGTGTTTCCGTGGGAAGGTTTGTATGCCAAAAGATGAGGAGCTAAGGCAGATGATTCTTCGGGAATCGCATAGTAGCTTCTATGCTATGCATCCTGGAGGAGTTAAGATGTATCGGGATTTGCGAGACCAGTTCTGGTGGTCGGGTTTGAAACGAGAAGTTACGGAATATGTGGGGAAGTGTTTGACGTGTCAGAAAGTCAAAGCTGAGCACCAGTTACCATCGGGATTGTTGCAGCCGGTAAAGATTCCCCAATGGAAATGGGAGAGAATCACAATGGATTTCGTTAGTGGGTTACCCCTTACGCCCACTAAGAAAGATTCAATTTGGTTAATTGTGGATCGACTGACGAAGTCTGCTCACTTCATACCGATTCGAGTGGACTTTTCTCTACAAAAGTTGGCTAAGTTGTACGTGGCTGAGGTTGTAAGATTACATGGTGTACCGGTGTCGATCATATCGGATCAGGACCCTAGGTTCACGTCACGATTTTGGAAGGCTCTTCATCAGGCAATGGGGACAAGGTTAGACTTCAGTACCGCTTTTCACCCACAGACTGATGGTCAGTCTGAGAGGGTAATTCAGATTTTGGAGGATATGCTAAGGGGTTGCATCATCGATTTTAGGGGTAGTTGGGAGGAGTATTTACCCTTGGCTGAATTCGCGTACAATAATAGCTATCAAGCTAGTATTCAAATGGCGCCATATGAAGCCTTATATGGAAGGAGATGTCGTACTCCAACTTGTTGGACGGAGTTGGGTGAACGCCAGGTATTGGGTCCTGAACTAGTTTCGAAAATGGAGGAACAAGTTAAGTTAATACAGGCTCGATTGAAGGAAACGTCTGATCGGTAGAAATCTTATGCGGATCTTAAGCGGAAGGAGGTGGAATTCGCAGTAGGAGACCAAGTCTTCTTGAAGGTATCTCCGTGGAAGAAAGTAATGAGGTTTGGGCGAAAGGGTAAGTTAAGTCCTCAGTTTATTGGGCCTTATCGGGTGTTAGAATGTGTGGGCCCTGTGGCTTATCGTTTGGAGTTGCCTTCAAAGTTGGAGCAGATACATGATGTGTTCCATGTCTCAATGCTGAGACGTTATCGATCTGATCCATCGCACATAGTGCCAGTGGAAGAAATTGAAGTAAGGCCAGATTTATCTTTTGAGGAGGAACCAGTACAAATTTTGGATCGAGATATAAAAGTGTTAAGAAGGAAGTCCGTTCCTTTGGTCAAAGTTTTATGGCGGAAACATGGATCAGAGGAAGCGACATGGGAGCTGGAGGATATTATACGACAGCAATACCCTCAACTTTTCTGACCAGGTAAATTTCGAGGTCGAAATTTATTTTAAGGGTGGTAGAACTGTAATATCCTAATTTTGTGGGTCTGTGCATTTGGTATGTTGCATGGCTAAGTTAGTAGGTAAAGGCTTTGAGGTGTGGATTGGGCTCAAGTTTGGGCTTAAAAGCTGGGTTAAATTGCTTATAAATAATGTTAGTGTATAATTAAAAGTTAAGTAAGTATGTTTAGTATCAAGTTGGGCTTGTGGCCCAAAGTTTGGAGGTGCAATAAGTGGGCATGTAGGTGGCGTCACAAGGGGGAGGAGTTTGGGCCTAGTATGACCGCTTGGGGCCCAAATTAGTGGGTCAAATATTCGGCACTTCAAGGGGGAGGGGATGGACGGCACATGAGCTACATTTTAGGAGCTTTATTTCTTTTAATTTAATAATTAAAAGCTGATAATTAAGAGGGAAGAGTTGGTTCTAAATTGGCCTCTTCTAAAGATGAGATAGGGAATGGGTTATCAGCAAGATAAGAGCTATCAGGAGGGAGAGAGTTAGCCGAAACTCCAATTCTGAGTGTGTGCCTGTGTATAGCCGAAATTTGGAAGGAGAATTATCATCTTTTCCATTTGTTTTTCTCACTTTCTCATCTTTTCTCTCAAGCCAAAATTCTTTTCTCTCTTTTCTCTCTTCTAGCCGAAATTCCCTAGCCTTCTTCTCTTCTCCAATATCTTCCTGAAAGCCGAATTCTTCTTACTCATATTCCTCCTCCATAGCCGAATCTACAAGGGAGGTTTCTATTTCCCGAAGGTGCACCATAAGCCGCATACTCCTTAGTAATCTGGTGAGTTTCAGGATTTTATTCTATGCGATTTCACTCTTTCTTTTCATTAAGATCTAACCCGAAACACTTGTTTAAAGCCTGTTGATTTTCCCTCTCTACTTCTAGTAGCCGAATCTGTCTCATTAAAAGTCTCCTGTGCCGATTTGGTGGAAAAGCCGAAGGTAGGTGGTGGTAGGTTCGGCCAAATGGTCACTTTCTTGTTCTTTCCTCTTTGGGCCAAATGTTATTTGGGATTGGTTTAATATTTTGGGCTTGGTCGAATGTAGGTAGGAAGGTGACGTTTTCTTAAGGACTTTCGGGATTCGATAAATTAGGTAAGAGATCTATTAGTAGTTAACGTGTAAATTGAGATTTTATTAACCTTGGCCAAATATTGAAGGGCTAAATCTTCGTGTGATTTTCCAGCTTTTGAGCAAGGCTTACACTGAGGGTAGTAGATTTGGATATCAACTAAGGATAGTAGATTTCGCGATATCAGGTGTGTAATACTTCCCCACCATCTAGAACTGATTATTTTTATATGTTCATAAGTTTATATGTTATGATAAATGCCGATATCTCGGTTTAATGCTGGAAACCCGAAAAGGGTGAAGCAAATCACCAGGTCAGTGAATGTTTTGACTTTATATGATAAAAGTATACTGATTTTATGATTGCATGGGTTGGGTTTGATGAAAGGAGGAAGTTATACGTTATATGTGTAGCGGTTTATACCGTGATCTATTATATGTTATAGCGGCTAATGCCGTGATCTGTTATAAGGGCTTCGGCTATAATATGTTGATAAGCAGCATGACTACCATCTTGGCGTGTAACGGTGTGGGTCGATTATAGAAATCCCCAATGGTGTGAACGGTTGGTACGGGGGCGTGTAGCGGATGGAAACCTAGGTAAATGGGTTGGGCCTTGCATATTATTTGTTATTTAAATGAATGAAATTATTAATCTGTTTTATGGGCCTAAGGCCCAAAATCTAGTGGTGCATGAGGGTTGCACACTGAGTCTCGCGACTCACCCTTTTAATTAACATTTCAGGTGATACCTAGTGCTTCGGACCGGGCTGGAGAGGAACGCAAGGTGGCCATGCAGAAGAATATGAAGATTTGGTGAAAAGGACTCCAGTCAATTATTTTATATTGTATTTTCATTAATGGATTTTAAACTTCGATGTAATAAGGCCATGGGCCACTAGCTTATATTTAGTTTTATTATGGGCTTTATTACTTTTAGTTATCTAAATTTTTATTTTAATTAAACTATGGCATGTAATTAAGTATGGGTTTTATTTTACAGAGGCATATTCTTTATAAAATATATTTGGGCTTTTCTGAAAATTCGACATATTTGACAAAAAAAAAATTTAGTGACATACCAGATCCGGTCGTGGTGTTTGGGCCGGGTTTGGGGTGTTACAGAATGAGTTAAAACACAATAAACATCTTGAGCATTAAAGTTACTTGGAATATCTAACAGAGCAGTATGATAGGAATCAGATTGAATATTGTTAGAGTCGACAAAACCCATGCCAATGTTAAATTCAGAAATTGACATCCGAAAGTCCTTACCAAGAAAACAAAAACAGATAATGCTTTATGTTTCAACAGTTCGTAATGCATTAACATTGAAGCTAAATGTGGTGTAGAATTCATAAATCAACTCATAATATGCATTATAGGAAATATTTGCAAATGAATTCCAACCAATAGCATCAAAATAGCCAATCACAACATCACAAATATTTAACATATCAAGAGTAGAGAGATCGATTTGCTTACAGACCAGGAGTGGGCGTTGTCGGACGTCGTCGTATCTTGCGCGATGCTCCGAGGTTGAAAAGTCTAGAAATCCTTGTAACACCTCTTACTCGTAATCGAAACCTGAACTGGGTACGAGGCATTACGTACTTATCTTGCTCAAACATACCACATCAATCCATAAAATTTCATTTCAAATTAAAACTTTTCATTCGAGACCTTAATATCCTTATTATAGGTCTACAAGACCCTAAACTTGCACACAGAATGATTCTGTACCAAACCAGAAACTTTTGAACACTTAGAAAATTTTGTCACAAAATAGGGCCACACGCCCGTGTGAAGAGGGACATGC
The DNA here is from genome assembly GCA_005393395.2 of Gossypium australe. Classification (NCBI taxonomy): domain Eukaryota; kingdom Viridiplantae; phylum Streptophyta; class Magnoliopsida; order Malvales; family Malvaceae; genus Gossypium; species Gossypium australe. The sequence continues at coordinate 30,539,691 of CM016623.1, read as the reverse complement.
CCATGTGGGCTGGCTGTGTAATCACACACGCCCATGTCCCTATTCCGTGTGGATTTTATTTTTCATTTCGAACCTACAGGGGTTTTCACACGGCCAGACACACGCCCGTGTCCATGGCCCATGTCCCTCACATGGCCATGACATGCCCTTGTCCTCACCCGTGTGTGAAAACCTTGACATTCTGTTTATGATGTGATCATCTCAATAAGGTCACACGGCCAAGGCACACGCCCGTGTCTTTAAACCGTGTGTTGAATTAAATTCCAAATTTCTGGTGCAGACTTCACACGGCCCGAGCACATGCCCGTGTCTTAGGCCGTGTCTCCCACACGATCGAGACACACGGTCATGTCTCAGCCCGTGTGTTTCCTACTGAGCATACTGACTTGCCAACCTAGCATGCATTGGGACACACGGCCTATCAACATGCCCATGGGCTGACCATGTGTGACACACGGCCTAGACACACGCCCATATGTCTACCCATGTGGCCACTTGTAAGGCTATCTACCAAGCCAAATGCCACCCTACAAGGAAACCATATATACCAATTCAATTCAACATATATCATAGCCACAAGGTACTTCTAAGAACTCAAATTCAAAACATCCACATAAGCATGCACTTCATGAATTTCATCAACCTTGAATAGATGAACTTGTCAAGTATTGGCCAATTTCCAATAACCATTTACAAAATGAATTGAACAACATTAATAGCCAACACTTTGGCTAACAAATAAGACATAACAAAATGACCGAGTCCTATACATGCCATACTCAAAATAAATCTAACTTTGCTATACCAAAGAGAAGTTGATAGTGTGATTCCGAACTCCAACATCGCACGATCCCATAGTTAGCTTGGCGATACTACAAGGAAAAGAGAAATGAGAGTGGTAAGCATAAAGCTTAATAAATTTGCATGAAATTAATAGCAACATAAAGGCTAATAATGCCATCCATCCATTGCATTGAATAAGAACACAGAGTCTCAAGCACATTGCTACAACTTACTCATGCTTACTCTTACCAATTACATGTCATGTCACATATCGTAAACATTTCTCGTGAATTTCTCACATGTACCTGTATCACTTCATTACGTAGCTTTAGAATTAATCTCATCTCTATTATAAGCTTAACTATTTACCCCATTGAATCACTTGGGATACTCGAAGATACATAATCATCATCATTCACATAAATACGACACCAATGCCATATCCCAGATATGGTCTTACATGGGGTCACCTCTAGATGCTGATGCCATATCCTAGATATGGTCTTATATGGGATCTCATCTCGATTGTCGATGCCATATCCCAGTTATGGTCTTATACGATTTCCATATTCGATGCCGATGCCATATCCCAGATATGGTCTTATACGGGATCTCAATTCAGTGCCGAGGCCATGTTCTAGACATGGTCTTATACGGGACCTTACCCATCTCAAGTCTTGATGATATTATTCTCTCATTTACTAAAGTCCAACCGGGACTTCCACATCACATTTGATACGAACCGGCTCGGGGTGAGTCGAAACATATGCGGGTTGCCCAATCGTCTACGAGGAGGAACTAAGCCTTTGGAAAATAATCGGAAAATATAAATGAGTTTGCGGAAGCTTAAGTGAATAAAATAGGAAGCGGTTTGGTTTGATGGAAAAAGAAATGAAAATAGATAAATAAAATGGATAAATGATAATTCGATGGAGATGAATAAAAGAACTTAAACAAGAAGCGATTCAACACTAAAGAGTGTCACCCCGGATTCTATAATGTTTACGGTGGAAGTATGAAGATAGGTTGATGGAAATGGAAATACGAACTTAACTTAAGAAAGATTCAACACTATATAACAGTGTCACCCTGTTTCTTATATCGTTAAGGTGGATAGATGGAGATAGGTTGATGAACGCCACACCAAACGAAATTTGGTGATAAGTTCAAACAAGTCGAAGACGCCACAAGCAAACTTGATAAGTCTAACGAAACTTGTACGAAAATGAAGAGGAGATAAACTCACTCAAATGAACAAAGTTCATAAAAATTCATTCATAAAAAATTCCCTGTTCAAATGAAAATAGCAAAAATATTTATAGCCTAAAGCTAGGTAGCCGAATGTTCAAAACAATTTTCAAATCCCACTCTTCAGAGTTGTTGCCGTCCACCTCATAGCTTGTTCATGGTTCTTGAATTATTCTTCATGTTGTCCACTACACTTTCCTTCAATTTAGCACATGTCCTCAAAGGATTTTTTTAAAACTCAGCCCATGCTTCAATTAATTTAATGCACCAAACCTCCATGCCGTCCAACAATCCCCATTATTTATGCTTCCATTCAATTGAATTTGAAATTTGTTTTTGGCTGCATATTCCTTCTCATTGCCGTCCATATTATCTAGTTGTTTCCTATTATTTTATTCAAAACAAGCATGCCGCCCATCCCCTTAATCAACACATGTTCTTCCATTTGTTTATTTAATTCATGCCCAACACTCCCATGAAGTTGTCGTCCATCACTAGCACCACACACGCATATTGCTCCTTCAATTCCACTTACATGCTCATTTATTTATTCAATAGTGTTTCCATTGTTTACTAATTGATTTGAAATTCATCCCACCATGTGTCCTTATTGCCGTCCACTTACAATAAGACAAAGATTTTGCTTGATTATTTTATTTTCCCCATGCTTCCATGTAACACCCTGAATTTGGGCCTAGAATAAATGGGTTCGTGTGTCGAGAGAATGGATTTTGTCGTTAAAAAAAAAACTTGTAATTATTGTTTGGATTTAGATTAATGTGTAATTATTGTATACTAATTTTTCCTCCCTTCTAAATGTATTAACTGAATTATAATAAAATTTAATGTGGCATAATATTAAACTTTATGTAGTCAATTTATGCATCAATTTATCAAATATTTTCCATAATTTTGTCCTTGTCATATAATTAATTATTTTATTTATGTTATCAGTGTGATGAACGAAGTTATAATTTAGAAATATTAATTTTTCTATTATTCTCGATTTAATTTTTATATTTTAATATAATTTAGTTCTTATATTTTTTATAATATTAATTTCTATCGTTAAATTTTCATTAATATACAATATGAGTATATATAATTTGAATGTACTAAAAAAAATTAATATGTGGTTTATACTAAAATAAGATAATGGTCAATTTTTAATTGACCCCTAGATTATGCTAAAATTTGGGGATTTGATTTATATGCTTTACTTTTTTTACATAGTTTGTCCCTCTACTTTTATAATGTCACTAATACATTTAAATAGTTAATTTTTCTTAAAAATATTATTCAAACAGAAATAAATTATTTTATCATGAAAAGTTTGAATGGACATTTTCTTTTAAAAAAATAATTATTGCATGTTTAGTTTAATTTTTAGGAGGTAGGAAGGGTTGGTAGTGTTGGAAAAGTCCTAGGCTCGATCTAGGGCTTTAGAAAAAAAATGTTTTTTTAGGGAGGTTGGTGGTAGTCATAAGGCTTTTAAAATGTTGTTGGGTTAAAAGATATCACAAAGAAGTAGGTGGTCTGGTGGCTTGGGGCGTTTTGAATAAGCTGGAGGTCAAAGGTTCAAGTCTTGGGTATGGCAAAAAATTTTATTGCGCATATGTTAGTATGAAGGCCAGAGTTTAGGCCTTATAATTAGTTGGGGCTGTTTCATGACACAAGGAAACGCCTGGCCCAGTGGCAAAGGCGTTAGGAGTAGTAGGGGGAGTAGGGTTCTAGTCGCGGCGTGCGCTAAATGTTGGTTTTTATTTTTAAGTAAACCTGGAGCGTGGCAGAAAGGGTTATAATTAATTAGGTAGGAAATATGACTCAAATAAAATACGCGATGTAGTGGTAAGGGGCGTGTACCATCGTCGGCTAATGAGAAAGGAAAAGCACGAAGTTTGATTTGGTCTTCGGTTACTCCCTGAGGCTTTATACTTGTGCACACCATATGGAACTCTTTAAGGTGGGTGTGCAGATTTTACTTCTGTAATCCACGAAAAGTGGGTAGTAAATGAATCAAACCCGACTTTAACTAGAATGGCGTTCCTTCCGCTGGATAGGTTATACATAAGGGTTGTTGATCATCCAGTGTCGCAGCAAGTTGGCGTATCGTCTGTTCAGCCATCTCGTTTGGTTCATCAAATGAGAAAATTTCCTCGGTGTATGATATGGTTTCGAATTCGGGATTTGGTCGTTTACCACGTCGTATAGCTTCTTTTCGCAATTGTCGAGCCAATTTCTCAATTTCTGGTTCAAACTCTAGAGTTCCCGATTCTGATCTAGCCATAAGGTAAACAAACAAAAATTAGAAAAATATCTCCAATTCCTGGCAACGGCGCCAAAATTTGATGACCATCGAAACCGCCAAGAATATTTCCTACAAAATAACTCTAAATAGTAGTAAGAGTGGTAGTAGGGTTGAGTCCACAGCGATTGTATGTTATAATCAACTTTTGCGTTTATCTTGTGAACAAAATGTTTGTCGTGTCGAAAGTCGTGGCAAAGGTCGTGCCCACGACTCCAAACGAACCTACTGAAAAATAAATAAATCAGGGGAGTTTTAAAATGTTTAGAAACTAAATAATTGGAACAACATAAATAAATAATTAAATAAATTAGAAATCAAATTGAAAATTAAATTTAGATTTTGTAATCAAAGAAAATAAGCCTTAGCCCTAGACTCGGTGTGATTCCGGATTTTCGATTCGATTCTCGAAAATTAATCTTCTCCTCCAAACGATAAGCTGGTTATAACAGTTAAGAACGTCTAGCACGACTGACTCGTTTCTCCAACTGTCAGCAGCATGACTCCAACCCAACGTGCACTTTTTTACTTTAAATCGAGTTAACCTTAAGGGATGAGTTGTCAATCCCGATACTTAGGAAAATTATGAATACCGATTGGAAGGATTTTTAGCACAAATACATATCTCATGATTCCCGACCGGAAAGACACCGGCCTAAAGCTAAGATGGATTTTAGTGTACCATGGATTTAATCATGCTTTTAGGTTATAGAAGGTGATTGGATTTGTATGAAAGATTATGGAAATTGGGAAGGAAAATGACTTGGAAAGTAATTAGACGAATTTTGAAAAAGAAACAAGAATTAGAAACAATACAACAGAATGCTAACGCCAAATTGAAAGAAAGAAAGAAATTAATTCTATTCAATTCCCAATTGAAATCAGAATGTAGAATTAAGGGATGCAAGAAATTAATTCTATTCAATTCCCAATTGAAATTAGAATGTAGAATTAAGGGATGCCTTTCCAAAGAACAATAAGGCCCTATTTATATACATAGAATTTACTATTTTTGGCCTTAACTAATTTAACATAGAATCAAAATAAAATAAAATAAATAAATAAAAATAAAATAAGATTTTTTTTTCTATTTTTGGCTTTTACAAAGTAAAAAATTCTTATGAGTCCATGGCTTTTCTCTACATTTTTTATTCAACCTCATTTTTATTGATTGTGTTTCAATTTGGTCATTTTCTACTCGTTTTTGTCTTTTAGTGTCCCAATTGCATCCCTGACAAGATTAAAACATAAAAGTACTAATTTAGCAGGGATTAATTCAGAAATAAACTGAATTAAACACAAAATATCATTCAAATTAATATGTTGTCACCCAAATTGTCTTCTTTATGGAGACAAAACTTTATTCAAAGAGGATGAAAAAAGTAAGAAAACATTATGGTTATTTCTGTAGAATTGACACGTCGGCTAAGGGCACGAGAGTTGGCTTATGTTTCAGATAGAGAGAGGTTGTTTGATTTCCCTTCAAAGTTTCTCAAAAAACCACATTGATGTTGTTAGACAAGAATCCCCAGCTAGTAAGGAGTGGCATTTTACGGGCTTTTATGATGCACCAAATAATAGAAATAGGGTGGAAACATGGACTCTTTTAAAAAAATTGAGGAGGACATAAAATTTTCCTTGGCTCGTTAGTGGTGATTTTAACAAAATTTTGTTTGATTAAAAGAAGTATTCCAAGAGATGAAAGGAGAATGAAAGAGTTCAAGAAGGTGTTGTTTGAGTGTGGTTTGGAGGATATTGGTTATACAGGCCCAGGGTTTACTTGGGAACATGGACACTTACTAGAAACCAATACCAGAGAAAGACTTGACCGAGATGTTGCTAATGATGAGTGGATTCAGAATGATTTGAAAATTTTTTCTGAGGCATATTAGTCATTCATTTTTTTATTATTGCCCTTTATTCATTCAAATGGATCAAGAGGAAAATAGAAGAGCAAAAAATCAATTTAGATTCGAAGCATGGTGGTGCATGGATGAGTCATGTGAGACATAAATTAAGAAGTTATGGGAATCTAGCTCTAGAGAGCTAATTGATAAATTGGGCTGTATAAGGGTAGATTTGAAGATGTGGTCCGAAGGAGTAAAAACTAAAAAAAGGAGGTAATGACGGGGCTGAGGAAAAAACTGGAGGAATTGGATTGTAAAGTAAGAATAGATGATGTGATGGCAGAAATAATCGATGTTAAATTGCATCTTAATATGGAGGATGATTAAGAAGAAAGTTATCGGGAGCAAAGATCGAGAGAAAATTGGTTAAAATTGAGTGACAGAAATACCTCTTTTTTCCATAATTTTGTGTAACACCCATTACCTGTATTCGACACCTGAACCGGGTACGAGGCATTACTGTACTAAACTTGCTCAACCAAATAATATCGATCCTTAAGAACTTCATTCCAAATTAAAACTTTTCATTCGAGACCATAATGTCCTTATTATAGGTCTACGAGACCCTAAACTTGCACCTAGAATGATTTGGGACCAAACCGGAAACTTTTGAATACTTAGAAAAATTTGACACAAAACAGGGCCACACATCTGTGTGAAGGGTAGGACACGCCCGTGTGGCATATCACATGCCTGTGTTCCACACCCTTGTGGATCTATTTTCCAATTTGAACCTACAGGGGTTTTCACACGCCCTGACACACGCCAGTGTCCATAGCCCGTGTCCCTCACACGGCCATGACACGCCCGTGACTTCGCCCGTGTGTGAAAACCTTGACATTCTGTTTATGACGTCAGCATCTCAATAAGATCACATGGCTAAGGCACACACCCGTGTCCTTAGACTGTGTGTCGAATTAGATTCCTAATTTCAGGTGCAAACATCACATGGCCTGGGCACATGCCCGTGTCTTAGGCCGTGTCTCACACACGGTTGAGACACACGACCGTGTCTCAGCCCATGTGTTTACTACTGGGTATTTTGACTTTTCAACCTAGCATGCATGGGGACACACGGCCTATCAACACGCTCATGGGGCTGACCGTGTGTCACACACGGTCTAGACAGACGCCCGTGTGTCTACCCGTATGGAAATTTGTAAGGCTATCTACCAAGCCATTTGCCACCCTACAAAGCAACCACACTTATACCAAATCAATTCAACCTACATCATGGCCATAAGGCACTTCCAAGAACTCAAAATCAAGACATCTACACAAACATGCACTTCATGAATTTCATCATCATTTATAAATATGAACTTGTCAAGTATTGGCCAATTTTCAATGACCATTTACAAAATGAATTGAACAACATTAATAGCCAACACCTTGGCTAACAAATATGACATAACAAAATAACCAAGACCTATACATGCCATACTCAAAATAAGTCTAACTTCACTATACCAAATAGAGGTTGATAGTGTGATTCTGAACTGTGACGTCGCACGGTCCCTAAGTTAGCTAGGCGATACTACAAGGAAAAGGGAAATGAGAGGGGTAAGCATAAAGCTTAATAAGTTTGCATGAAATAAATAGCAACATAAAGGCTCATAATGTTATCCATCCATGGCATTGAATAAAAACACAAAGTCTTAAGCACAATGCCATAACTTACTCAAACTTACTCTTACCCATTTACATGTCATGTCATATTTAGTAAACATTTCTCGTGAATTACTTACATGTACCTGTATCACTCCATCACATAGCTTTAGCACAAATCTCATCTCTATTATAAGCTTAACTATTTACCCCATTGAATCACTTGGGATACTCGAAGATACCTAATCATCATCATTCAAATAAATACGACGCCAATGCCATATCCCAGATATGGTCTTACATGGGGTTACCTGTAGATGCCGATGCCATATCCCAAATATGGTCTTATACGGGATCTCATATCGATTGTCGATGCCATATCCCGAATATGGTCTTATACGATTCTCATATTCGATGCCGATGCCATATACCAGATATGGTCTTATTCGGGATCTCAATTCGGTGTCGAGGCCATGTCCTAGACATGGTCTTATACAGGACCTTATCCTTTTCAAGTCTTGATGATATTATTCTCTCATTTATTAAAGCCCAACTGGGACTTCCACATCACAATTCTCATCATTTTCTCATTCAACATCATTACTCAAATTCATAGAAATTTTATACATCACTAATATCAAACATTTAGAAACTTAATAACATGATGTTGAATTTATTGCACACAAACTTACCTCGATTTCAAAATAGGCCAATTTGTCGATATAATCTAACACCTTACCCTTTCCTCGGTCAAGATTAATTCCTCGTTCTTCTTGATCTATAATAGCAATTTAGCTCATTTAATTATTACATTAATCAATGCATTTCAAAAATCATACTTTGGCAAAATTACCATTTTGCCCTTAGACTTTCACAAAATGACTATTTTACCCCTAGGCTCGTAAATCAATTCTAATCAAACTTATTCCTTTAACGAGCCTAGGTGAACATTTATTCTCTTATAGCAACTCTCAATACTCATTATTTCACACATTTAACACCTATTTTACAACCTTTGCAAAGAGGTCCTCTTAGGTGTTTTCATGGAAACACCTTTCACAAAAGTTGGTTATCTAACAACTAAGACTCATTTTTTTCCATAAAAATGCATCAAAAAATATAATTTCTCACATGGAAAAACCCTAAACTTTCTATCTCTTTGCAAAATAGTCCTTTCTTTAACTAGCTTAAGCTTAGGGGTTTCAAAAGTACAAAAATTAACAAGGAATGACACCAAAATCACTTACTTGCAAGGAGAGAAGCTTGGCTGAAATTTTTGAGTTCTCAAACCCCTATTTTGCTGGTAATTTTCAGTGGAGAAGATGGAGAGAAAAGGTGATACTTTTCTTTTCTTTATTTTATTATAAAACATCAATTTAGTCACCAAATTCCTACCAACTTTGACTTATTAATCAACTCCTTGTCCCCTGTGGCCGGTCACCCTATATCTAGGTGTCTAATTGCATATTAGGGACCTTCAATTAATATTCTATGGCCTTTAGACACCTTTAGCTTGTAAAATAGAACTTTTGCACTTTATGCGATTTAGTCCTTTTTCGTAATTAAGCATGCAATCGCTAAAATTAAAGCACCAAAATTTTTATGCACCTATATAATCATGCTATAACTCATAAAATAACATTGAAATAATCTTCTCTGACCTCAAATTTGTGGTTCTGAAACCACTGTTCTGACTAGCCCCTAAATCGGGCTGTTACAATTCTCCCTCTTAAGGATTTTTGTCCCCGAAAATCTTACCAGTGAAAAGGTTGGGATATTGGGTTCTCATAGTATCTTCAGGCTCCCATGTAGCCTCTTCTCCCCCGTGCCTTTGCCATAGTACTTTCACAAGAGATATACTTTTGTTTCTCAACTTTTTAACTTCTCGTGCCAAAATCTTAATCGGCTCTTCGCCATAAGTCATGTCCGGTCGAATTTGTACCACTGATGGCACAATCACAGGTGAAGGGTCTGATGGTACAACTGTTTAATCAAGCTTGTAAGTAGTATTTTCAGACAAATTTAAACAAAAATCAAAACACTTACAAAATCAGCGTCGGAGACTCGGTGTACCACATACTCGTTTCAAAAATATTTTGAATCATTTAAAATCGTTTCTTTAAAACCAAATTTTAAAACTCAAGTCCACAGTCGAGTTTTGAAACTTGGCTCTGATACCACTAAATGTAACACCCCAAACTCGGCCTAAACATTATGGCCGAATCTGGCGATGTCACATGATAGTGCTTTGGAAAATGTAATTACAATAAGGCTATTTTCGATATCTTAGGTTACTAACAAAAACGTGTCATTTATTCATTCATTATCCATTTTCAAAACATTATACGTTGCGGAAGCTTTTAAACTAATTTACGAATTCGTGTATTTAATAAAACATTTGTTTATTTTGAAAACTCGCGTCTTATCCTACTGCTAGCAGTTTATAAACTAAAAATCCCAAATTTTAAAACAAAATCCGTAAAGGCCATATTACAAAAACTTCCCAAATATAATCAAAACCATAAATAAAAGTAAAAACCATAAAGGTCTAGAATCATGGTCACCGTCGAGTCCTCCGCCGCACCGATCCATCTACTGCTGGGGATTTCCTAAACGGATTAAACAGAAAAGGGTGAGTTTTTGCAAACTCAGTGTGTAATCCCCACAAAAAACATGCAATCAGTAATATTAGAAGACATACATAAGTTCACAGTGTAACATCCTGAAATTGGGCCTAGTAGAATTGGGCCGATTGGGCCATGGGCTTTAGGAAAAAATTGTATGGCATCTAGTTATTTGTGTTAGCTCGGGTATGAATTTTTGTGTGCTTAGTATATTTGTGTGAAGGCTTGGAAATATTAGGAAGCTAGAATAAATTTTAGTATGGTTTATTTAATGAAGTGGATTAAGTGAGCTTAGCATTTAAGTTAATTTAAGTGTTCATTTAAAGCATAAGAGGAGTAAGTGGCAAGTTGGTTAAGGCTCTTGAAAGGTTGCTTGAGGTTAGTGGTTCGAGTAGCATGTTTAGCATTTTGAGGTTTTTATTTCATGATAGCATTAATGGCCGGTCAACCTATGTTTATGATAGGTGGACTAATAACTTTTGGTAAGTTGAATTTATTTTTAAGGAAAGCATGGAAAAAGGGATAAGATTCCTAAGGTTATGGTAGGATATCTTGAAGTTATGGTATTAAGAGGGGACAAAGGCTTGGTTTGTGGAAAGTGTTTTGGAAAGAAATCCTATGCCTTAATGCATGAATGTGGACGGCATGTAAGGCTAGGGGGAGTGGCCGAATTTTTGGTAGGTAGCTTGGGGGGGATATTGGCCAAACTTTTGTTTTGTGTATCATTTTGTGCTTGTTTTTCCTCTCCAAAAAGCTCTCATCTTTGGCCGAATGTCTAGGGTGCTTTTAGTGCTAAATTTCTTTTGAAGACAACTTTATTTTGTTGGAAACAAAATATCACTTTCTTTCTCTCATTTGTCTTTTGAACCAAACTACATTTTGCATCTTATGCATTTTCTTCCTTGGTAAAGTTTGTGGTAACCGAATATCATTTCTTCCATCTCTCTTTTTCTTCCTTTGATCAATTCTTTCTCATTCTCTTTTCAACCTTTATCAAAAACCAAAAACCATCCTTTCTTTTTCTAAACTTTGGTCGAATCTTCTACACCATTATCTTTCATCTACTACTTTTCTTTTCTTTTCAAAACTGAATCCCCATTTCTCTTTTCTTCTCAATAATTTCTTTATTGGCCGAATATACTCCTTGGGTATGCTGAAACTCTCTTCTTTCATTTAGAAGTATCTTGGCCGAATATTGAAGGTGGTAAGGATTTATTTCAAAGGATTATTCTTTTAAGTTTTCGTTTAAATCGAAGGCTAATAACCTTAATGATGATGGTTGGTTGTAGGGAAGTGAGGCCGATTCATTTAGGAGTGTGTTGGCTAGTGTTCGAAGGCTTTTAGGTAAGATTTTGGGTTCACAAGGAACCCTTCTCAATTATTTTGGTTTGGCCGATTAGGCCATGGCACTGATGTTCATTCTTGGCCGAATATAGGGGCAAGAATACTTGTGTGGCCGATTTGTTTATTTGGGATTTAGAACTCTTGTTGGTGCCAGGTGTGTACATACACATCTTATAACTTTTAAATATGCTAAGTGTTATATTATGCCTAATCGATTTATGTAAACATGGATGTAATACCATCATGGTATTAACAAGGATTCGGGTAAGTCCTTATTTGCTATGAGATTACTATTTGATGCTTTTGGGAAGCATGACACATTTGGTATGTGTATTATTGGATATATGGCAATGATAAATTTATTAATGTTGTTAAATAAACCTATTGGCATGATTTCAGTAAAAGTACATAATTGTTTGTTATGGGTTGATGAGTGGAGGGGGCAGTGATATTCGTGTCGACGGACACCAGTGTTTTGGTAACACATTGTGACTACGGTCACCAGAGGTTTGGTACCTCCAGAGGTTTGGCACCTCATAGCGACTTGTCCCTGTGGTTGATACCACCGTGGGTTGGCCCCACTTTGAGATATGGGATCGTCTGCCAGTGATTTGGTATCACACGATGGGTTGGCCCCATCATTCGATTTGTGTCTTCGGACACCAGAGATTTGGTATCTCCAGTGATTTGGCATCACAATTGTGACTATATGTCACCAGTGTTTTGGTAACACAATTGTGTCTTTGGACACCAGTGGTTTGGTACCACACGGGGTAGAAAAAGGCGTATGGATGGTTAGGTTGGGTGCATTTTAAACTTATGCATGTTAATTGGTTATGATTTGTGTATGTTATTGCACTAAATCGGGGAAGGGTTACACATTGAATCTTGGTGACTCACCTTCTCCTTTAATTTTTCAGGTGACTCGTAGATCGCGGGTGAGGAGCCGGATGGACTCGAGGTGGCCATGCAGTGGAGACTTTTAATAAATGAATTTTTGGATTTTATCTATTTTTCTTTTGAGTTTATGTTGCTTAATTGTAATAAGGCCTCCTAGGATGATTTTATTATTACTGCATGTTTGAATGTTTGGTTTAAACTACTTGATGAAGTTAAAACGGTTGCACATGTTTTCTCAAATTAAACGAAAAATGTTTTTAAAGTACTATCGAGTACATTTGAAATTTTTAAACAACTCGACCCAACAAATATTTTTAGGTGTGGTTTTTAACAAAGAAAATTCAAATTGAAAGGCATTTCGAATAATTTTAAAATCGGTTTTAAAATGGTTTTCAAAATGTTTTCTCTGTAGCAAACCAAATTCGGTCATATTGTTTGGGCCGGGTTTTGGGTGTTACACACAGTCTGGGTCTAAGCCCATTACAGAAACGGTGTGGACTTTAGCCCACTCAGATACAGAATCAGATATGTTCTAGGGCCTTAGCCCGTTTCAATCATAATAAGCAGATTAAACAAAATAGCAAAATCCTCTTCACCAACCTACACACCATACTGTACCGAATGCGGCACATAATAAGAAAGTTTGCAGCTGAGCTGCCATATAACAGGCTTAAGAGCCTTTCAGATACTTCCTCCAGTAAACATCAAACCACCTAAATGCAATGCACCATACATAAAATGTCATGCTATTATGCAAATAAAGTTCATACATTTAGATATCAGAATTCATGCTCAGTATAGAAATCAGAACATCAAGTCACAAAGTTAGGGGTCTAGGTAAAGCTTATCGACCCTACAATAGGTCCACAGTCGACTAGGGCGACCCGTGCAACCGCACAAAACTTCTCAGAACAATAGGCTCACACGGCCATGTGGCCTGCCCGTGTGGGCCCACACGCCCGTGTGGCCCACACGACCCAAATTGGCCTTGGCCGTGTGGATCACACAGCCTGGTCCAAAATCCACACTCCCGTATGGTTCACCCGTGTAGGCCCACACGGCCCAATTGGTCAAGCCCGTGTGTCGCACACGGCCGTGTCGCTCGCGCACGGCCTGGTTCATCGATCACACGGCCGTGTGGTGACTTACAGTCTTGCACACGGCCTACCACATGGGCAACCACACGCCCATGTGATAGAGAGGTTTTTGGCTTTCGTTGAAGCCTTGTTTTCTGCGTTTCCGGGTACACACCTGGTTTCGATTGAAGCTAAAACAACTCCCAAGTACTCCAGAACCTATATTCGATCATTAGAACACCATTTAAGTCACTTAAAGCTATACTCAAAAGAAAAAAGCACGAGATGATCGAACGCAAACTCACAAAAACATTACCTTCAATCGAACAATCAAGGTTTCATACACTTAGCTCGTCAATTAACAATCTCCAGCCCTCTGGTTATCTTCTACTCATCAATCAAAACTCCCATAAGCAGAGATTCATTAATCCAATCAAAACTAAAATACTGTACTTACCAAAACACAAAGAACCGAAGCAGAGGATTGCGGATACTAAGTGATAAAAAGAAAATGGTTGGGATCTAGAGCAAAGGGGGAAAATTCAACAGTAAAGGAGGGGATGAAACGGCAGAGAGAGGGAATTTGAGATGGAAAGTTTTTTTGGAAACAAAAAAAAAAATCCTATCAGATTTACCCCAACTCCCACTATCATTCAACTTCGCAAACTTACAATCCCAATCAAACTCATCCACTCCACACACCCCACACCAAAAAGAATTACTCCTCGTTTACGCAGGGATCCGAACACAAGACCTCCACCATAATAACACACCACTTAACCACCAGACCAGGAGGCCCATTTTGTTAATTGTTAAACACTTTTACTTATAAGCCTACTAACCAGAGATAGGGCTTTATTCATAAAAATACCAAAATTTTCCCAAGTCAAGGCTTGAACCCAAGACTTCTTAGGCACTCCTAGAACACTTAACCACTGAAGCAGATACACAGTTGTGTGTCAAAATTCCAAAAACAAAAATTAAAGAAAATCGAGGCGTTACAGATATAATCACATATCAATTCCACATTCAATCAAAATCATGTATCCATACATATTATTCTTTTACTACATATTTATGATTCAGTCCATTTGTTGCCAAAAGACAATATTTATAAAACAATTCAAACAAAAAAGCAGAATGATATAGTAAAAACATGACTTGAATTAATAAAGTAAGCTCTATATGGACTTACCTGAGAAAACAACAATAAACAAAACATCAAGGACTAATTTACAATTTTCCCTTTTCTTCGATTATCTTCCGATTAATTCAAATATCAATCTATAATAATTCATTACAATTTATCAATTCTAAACATCTTTTAACAATCTATTAGGTGCATATGACAATTCAATTTCATTTTACAAAAATTCCCTAATTTTTTATTTTATTCAATTTAGTCCTTAAAATCGAAACAACTATAACTTTCCTATTGGAGCATCAATTTTCATTCTCTATTCAATTACATCATTCTATAACTCTCTACTATCAGTTTCTATAAAATTCTCATGACATTTTCACAATTTATTCATTTTAGTCATTATACTAAAAAAAACTAGCATTTCACTTTACAAATGAGTCCCTTTTTCATTTCTAAGCTTAAAAGCTAACCTACTAACATCAAAAGCTTCAAAAATCATTCATGGTAACATTTTGAATCTTTAACAATTTTGAAAAATAAAACACGGTTTAGCTAAATCGAGTTACAACGATCTCTAAAATATAAAATTTACAAAAATCGAGTTCAGTTTGCCTTACAATGCAAGGATCGATTGCTTGAGCTTACGTGTAGGCCCATTAAGGGGTAGATGCTGGCCATTCTAAAGTTGTTCCATACCTAGGGTGATGATCGAACCCTTAACCACTAATTATGGTAGGAAAGACCCTTGCCATCTCACCTAACTCCCGTGGTTATTTTTTTTAAGCATTGTGTGAAATAGCAAATGTCTTGATCCAATTTTTACGCCTGATACTTTTAATAATATTTTTAAATGAATACAGCGTAAACATATATATATAGTGTGTCATTATAATACACAACTAATGCTTTATTATTAATAATTACTCAAATTTTATAATTATAATAATAATTATAATTATAATTATAATTATAATGTGATTTTTTAAAGATGATTTAATTTAATTACTAATATATATTTATTTACATGATTTTTTTTATTTAAGGAATTCAATAGTTTTTTTAATAGTATACCATTTAGTATTAATACATGGGCTTGAAAAAGCAACATACAGAAAGTCCAAAGAGAACAAAAACTAGAAGAAACCCAACAAGCACATCTACAAGTCCAAAAAATAAGGAGCATGGAAAAAATGAAAAAAAAAAGATAAAGTGAAAGTCTAAAAGCTTCAAAACAGGCCCCTTCAGATACCACAAACCCTAAATAACAGCAAAACCTCCCCTTGTTTTCGGTGATCTGAGAAACAATTGGAAGGGATTAAGTTTACCTTGGTTTAGATCAGAAATGTCCCCAACCCACCACAGAAAAGAGAGTCGGATGGCTACGATGGATGACGAAATCGGGGGTCTGATCTTTCATCTCCTTTGTTTTCATCGGCGAGTCTTCAACCTAGAAACAATCCTCAAGCCTCCTTATACCTTCCTCCACCAATGCATGTGCGAGAAAATTTCCTTGCCTCGCAGTGTACTCAAATCGACAATCGGAGAAGTGACTTGCCCATGCCTTTACATCCCAAGTAACTAGTCTCTTCCCTGAATAGTCCTCACCTGGGGATGTAATATTTTTTATTGTCATCTTTGAATCACTTTCTAGAATTACTTGCATGAACCCCATTGATAACTCTTGAAAAGAGTTATATTTCATTCCTTTAGACCTAGCTAATTGCTTGTACTTGGGTACATTTAGTGGCATTTTAGGACATTTTATTAGTATTTTTATCATTTTTATTAGGAGCTTGGACTGTGTTTACATGTTAGATACTTTTAATTGCGTGTGGAAGGGTTGTGTTTGGTAGTTTGGTAGGTGTAGGATGTGGAGAAAGAAATAAAGGAGTGAAGGTTTACCGAGGCAAAAAGGATAGACAGTTTGCCACCTTATATGTCGTGGCAAGTTCAGGAAGATGACTGAGTCAACATTTAGCTAATACCAGTCTCAGCCTAACTCTACTTGTACCAAAAAAAATTGCCTAAAAAAGAGAAGAATATGTCATGGGTTGTTGGAGTTACCCTAGGAAGAAATGCTTATAAAAAGCCGATGGAGGAAGCTCTAAGTGTGGAGATCGGAAGGCAACAATAGAGGGTAGCGGTTGAGTAGAGACGGAAAGATGAAGCTAAAGGCAATCCCTCTCAGCCACCACAGAACACTATGCTGTTGGATTGTGGATTGGTTTGGCAACAACCATCTTCCTAAGTTCTTCCATTATTTCTTATTCTATTCTCCTGTAAATTAATTTGATCGAAATGATGTTGGATGTTATTTTGAACTTGAATTTTAATCGCCAACCCATGAATTAAATCTCATAGGGTTTGGATTACATAATGAAACTTTTATTTTCTTTAATGGTTGAAGCATAATTTGATTTAATCTACTATTTCATTCAATTACTTTTATTTCCTAATTGTATGCGTACATTCTCTAGATATAGATACGTGTCTAGTATGCCCATAAATTGAATCTAATTTTGAAAATGTTGGATTAGTTGGACTTAAATTGAATGATATAAGTAGGTATTCGACTGAATACTAGCATTTGTAATATAATAAAGACAAAATAGTGCAGGGTGCCATGCTAAGGCCTTTAGACACAGGCCAGGTAACTTGAAATCTTGCTCTCGAAAGAAGCAGGTCACTTTAGGTCTCTTCTGAGTAGTAGGTTAAGTACGATTTTGCTTAGGCATTATTAAAAGTAATGACAGATTCTTAGTAATCCCAACCTTCCAATCAACATCGTAGACCTTCTGTCCTTTGTCGTAGTATATTTACAATAACATTCTTAGTTATTTATTTATTTGCTCGCATTTTATTCACATAATTATTCTCGTAAATGCCATTTCATTTTTACTCTTTCTTTACCTTAACATTTTTCAATAATAGTCAGTATACATTTTGCACTTATCCTTATTATTTTAATTTACCACTGCATACTTGACTCGGTTTTGCTATAACATTAATCATTATCATAACTTGACCATTTCTATACCTAATCCAATCCATGTGGAGACGATCTCACTTATCACTTTATTACTTGATTCAACATGTATACTTGCACAATTCGCATATCATATTAACACGTGACACCCATCTCTGAGGCGAACTAAATTCCATGAAGCATTGTGGCCACTTCCACCATTGCAACTGTTGTGACAAGGTGATGTACTCGAAAACAAGAACCTAATATGTGCGCCTCTTCAATTCTTATGATAAACCCCAAAATTGCCAACTATTTTGCAGTCAACATCCGGATTAACTTTAACCCATCTCGGTGGATGGGGGTTCCATTGGATCATCTCTCTTGGCCTAGGGTGTTTTAAAGTCACTGATAAATCATGATATTCCCTTCCAAAACCTCTGATGAAGGTAATAACTTCTTCCACAGTCTACTATTGTTTATCATGTAATAATTTGTTTCGGGGAAACCAAAGGGCCCAAATTGTAATAACAAGTTCCTCTCTTTTCATTTTCTATATTTTCAAAAGTCCAGGATAACCACTCTATAAAACTTGAATCTGCAAGTAAAACTAGCCACTGGTAATTAAGTTTTGACCACACTTGTTTTGCGAACAAACAATCACGAGCAATATGAACATTTGACTCACTATAATTACGATAATGCAAGCAATGATTCTCCATCATAATTCATCGAAAATGTAAATTCCAGAAGGTGGTAATGTAATTTCAGAAAAATTTCCAAACCAAAATATTTATTTTTGTTGGGCAGTTTAGGCTTCAAATCTGCTTGCATAAGTTTCGCTCTATATCATTTGCGTTTGAAGTCTCCATAAGTGATTTATACCCACTTTTTATAGAATATATACTAGATTTTCCCCAAACCAAACTTGTAACACCCCAAACCCGGCCTATTCGTTAAGACCAGACTTGGCATGCCACACAATTCAACTTACATCTACTCATCAATGCTTTTAGTGAAAACAATTCTTCAAAACGATTTTGAAGATGGCGTTTACCAAAAATCGAGATTTATTTGAAAATCATGATTTTAAAACATAAGAGTTTACAATTTGATTTATAGAGAAATAATTGGTTAAAGTCTTAAATAATTGGTTGAAATAAATTTATAAAAGAGTTTTCACAAAAATTTTACGAGTAAGTGATATTTAAGAAAAAACCCCTTTTTTATACGCAAGTTTAAGAAAAACATTTATAAAAAAAAATTTAACAGCCCCATTTAAGTAACTAAACATATTAAAATCCATCCACGAATAAAAATCCATAAAAATAATACCAGAGGCCTTATTACATCGCAATTGAAATAGTACTTAAAAGAAGTTCAAAGTTTTTATAACTCGTCATTCGTAGTATGGCCTCCACACGAAGTCATCCCCGGCCCAAGCCTCCATCAATTATCATTACCTGAGAAGAGTAAGAAAAACAGGGTGAGTTACTTAGAACTCAATGTGTAACCCACTTACCGTGTTCACTGGGCCAAAACCATTTAAGCATTTAATTGGGCTTGAGCCCATTAACAAATGTACAATATATAAATCAAATATAAAAATGCATGTGAAATGTAATTCCCAACCAAGCCTAATTTCCATCCGCTACACACCACCCGTACCAACCATCACACCTGTGGGGATCAAGTCAACCCACCCCGCCAACACACCAATCACAGGCATTAAGCCATTTAAAATATTTGTGGCAGAGCCACCGAACTAGATTGTGGTAGAGCCACCAAACTTGATTGTGACAGAGTCACCGAACTAGATTGTGACAGAGTCACCGAACTAGATTGTGGCAAAGCCACCGAACTTGATTGTGGCAGAGCCACCGAACTAGATTGTGGCAGAGCCACCAACACTTCTCTTCAATTTTATCCCAACCCATGCAACCATGTATGCATATACAAAACATAATAATGTTCATATAAAAATTTCATCATAAGGCCCATAATACAAGTTGGCCCATTAAGCAATCTAACAATTTAGCTCATTATTCGATCTAGCAAGATTTGGCCCATTTATCGATCTAGCAAATTTGGCCCATTTATCGATCTAGCAAATTTGGCCCATTTATCGATCTAGCAAATTTGGCCCATTTATCGATCTAGCAATCTGGCCCATTAAACACATGAGGCCCTTTTCACAATTTTCTCACTTGGCCAATTTATCAAAAATAATTCATATGGCCCAAAAAAATCACTTTTTAACAATATAGCCTATTAAGGGCAAATCTGTAATTTTCCACAACTTTAATACCGTTTTCATGCATTCACACAAAAAGAGCTAATATACCGTATTTTCCAATTTTACCGACTTGACGATTTTTATTCTAATGATTACGGTATAATATAACCCATGAGATAAGTGTGAAGTTATACACCTGATTACGGTGAGAACTATACTTTCCCGCTCGTTGATACCTAAATATATATATCACGCTTGATTAGAACACTAATATTTAATAAAAAAAACTATACTAATGATAAACGATCTAGATCTTTACCCTCGGAATCTCGAATGACAACTATTTGTCGGTTCTCCCCGGTTGACAGTTCACAACCCGATGGGAAATCCCGAACCGCTAATGGCTCCGAACTACGAACAACTTCAAATAATCGATTCTCCTCAGATGCGGGTCCATAACCCGGTGGAAAGTCTCGGATTGCTGAAACAGCCCTTCGCTTGAATCTGGAGGGAATAGCAAAACCGCCCCTCTTCCGATCGCTATTAACCACTCTTTTCGACCCTATCTTGTTTACCTCCATTGACAAAGGATTATTAGTCCTAACAATATATCGGAAATTTTAAGACTAATGGCTTAAAAGGGCGAACTCGGCTTACCTTAAAATCCCGAGTGATTTCCAAAGGATTCCTATATAAAAACTTTCGGTTATAACAATCCCAATGATAGTCATTGATAAAAAAAACGAGGGTGATCAAGAATCCTTGAAGAGTTCCTTCTTACCTTGCTAGATATGATCTGAACTTGAATAACTTCAAGATGACTTTGACGAGATGGTGATTCGGCCCTCCACTATTTCACTAAAATATAACGAAAGGAAACGTTTAATAGAATGGACGATTATCAATTTAAAAGCTCTTCCTAGGCCATCCTATAGATTCGACCAAGGTGACCAATTAACAAAAGAAATCAAGGATAAAAAAAATGATTCTTATCGGCTGTCCAAAACCTAATGGAAGAAATGATTGAGAATAAGGTCTTTGAGGAAAAAGAGATTCGGCTATGATTTAATGAATAGGAAAAATAATTTCGGCTATGGGGATGGTCACAAGCATTCGGCCATGGAAGGAAAATGAAGGAAGAATGTGTTTGAACGATAAGTAAAATGGAGAGGAAAAGAGAATAGGGAGAAGAGAAAAGAGAGGAGTTTAGGAACAAATATGCATTCGGCAATGGGGAAAAAGAAGGAAAAAGAAATGGCTTTTTGTGTTGATAATTTCGGCACTAGGAGAGAAATACAAGACGAAGCACTTGAGGGGTTTTGCAAAAATGACCAAATGGTCAAAAAGAATGACCAAAATAAACAAAGAAAAAATTGTTTTCTCCTAACACAAGCACATTCGGCCAAGAGTGAAAAAGATGAGAGAAAGATGTTTTTGGGAGAGCAAATGACCAAATGAAAATTCTATCAAGCTACCAAACTTTACCCAAAACTTACCACCAATATTCGGCTCCCCCTTTCGTCCACAAAGCCGTCCAAGTTCATGGACAAGTAGGCCATTCAAATGTTTCCAAAACATAACCCTTGGAATATGCCTTGTGTCCCCCCTACCTTCCATAAGTTTAGGATTTCTTTCCCCAAGTTCCAAGCTTACCTTAACCAATAGTCACCTTGCCATAAAAGAAATAGTCCAACCTTACCATAAGTAAAGCTTGACCGACACATGCTATATAGGTGCAAAAATAAAAGTCACCAAAATGCTATCCATGGGATTCGAACCTCTCCCATCAAGCAACACTCATGGCGCCAACTCCACCTTGCTACTAGCTCATCTTATGCTAGTTTTTGACACTTAATTACCTTAAGCATCAGGGTCACTTGTTCCACTTCAATAAAGTACTCATTACTAAAATTTATTCTAATTCTGAGTAAATCCAGTGCCTTCTCAAGACTATATCAAGCACACAAATTTAATCATTCACAAGCTAAGCACCAAAAACATGCAACATATCGATACTCAAATTTTTAGGATGTTACAAAACTAACTTATCAGATTGATTAGTTAGTGGAATAAGAATGCTTACAATTTTCCTTGTTTCTTCATCAGAGAAAGTTCTAGAGATTAGAGCATGATTCCATCCACTTGAATCAGGTAACCTTAAGTCACTAACTCGGTCCAGGCCAGGAACTAGGCTTGTAGCAATTCTCACTTGGTTATGTCTCCAAAAATCATTCCAAATCGAGACAGAGTGTCCCGATCCAACCCTCTATCTGAGCCTTGATTCTAGTAAATCTTTACAACACCAAATTCTAAGTTATAAGAGATGGATTTGAACCCAATGACGCCTCTATAAAATTTGAGTCATGATAGTACTTAGCCCGAATGATACGTGTTGTTAAAGAAGTAGGATTTTCCATTAACCTCTACCCTTGCTTAGATAACAATGCAATGTTGAAATTTGATAAATCTCAAAACCCATACCCCTACCAAGTTTCGAAACACATAGTGATTTCCAAGAGCACCAATACAACCCAGCCTTTTTGGCTTTTTTCTGTTACCAAAACCTTGCGATCATAGCTTCCAGTTCCTTACACAAGGAGCTGGGTAAAAGGAAGCATGACATCGCATACAATGGGATTGCTTGAAGAACAACTTTAATAAGGACTTCTTTACCCCAAATGGACAGCATCCTCGCGCTCTAGCTAGCCACCCTTTTTACTCATTTTCTCTTTAATTTCTTTGAACGTCAATCTTTTGTTCTTGCCCATAATCGAAGGAAGCCCAAGGTACCTTCCGGGATTATTGCTTGAAGTAACTCCCAATATTTGAAAAACACTCACCCTATTTCCAAACTCACGTTTGAACTAAAAAAAGAGATTGATTTGTCGAAATTTATTAATTACCTCGAACTATTGGCGTAGATCTTCAATATGTCTTTAAGAGCCCTAGCCCCTTCCATCATGGCCTCACTGAAGATCAAACTCTCATATGCAAAAAGTAAATAAGTGATGAGTGGGACATGTCTGTTCACACGGGCTCCCTTGAGTGTACCCTTTATGGAGGTCAATTGCAACAGAGTCGAAAGTCCTTCACAAATATGAGAAACAAGTAGGGACTAAGCGGATCTCCTTGTCTAAGCCCACGAGTTGGAAAGAAACTTTCTCCTATCTGCCCATTTAGAACCACGGAATAAGAGATTGTTTCAACACATCTCATAATTTTTTTAATCCACTCCTCAGAAAAAAAACCATTCGTCTAAGCATGATCTTAAGAAAAGGTCATTCCACTCTATCATATGCTTTGCTCATGTCAAGTTTCAAAGTGAAAGAACCCAGTTTCCTGATCTTCTCTTTGTCATCGAATGAAGAATTCCATAGGCAGCCAAGATATTATCGGAGACGAGTCTTCCCAGCACAATAGCGCTTTGTGTTTATCGATACAAAAATGAAGTATATTCTGAAATCTGTTTACTAACATTTTTGCAGCAATTTTGTACAAAATATTTCAAAGGCTAATAGGTCTGAATTGAGACATAGAGCTAGGATTACTAACCTTTGGAATTAGGACGATTCGTGTCTGATTAATTTTTGAGATATTGTGGTCTCCATTTAACAAATCTATTCAAAATTTCGCTACCTCCTTACCCACATTGTGTTAGAATCTTTGCTAAAACATCGCACCAAACCATCCTCACCCGAAGCCTTCAATGGGATCATATTTTTAAGGGCCAGACACACCTCTTCATAAGAAAACGCCCTTATGAGATCATCATTCGTTGACACAGTAATGCATGATTCAACTCCTTCAATAATGGCTTCGGCATTAGCAATACCATTTGATGAAAATAAGGATTCAAAGTACGTGGTGGCAAGCGACAAAATACCCTTATTGCCATCATGAACATTCCTATTTGAGTCTATCAGCTTTTCCCCTGTGTTTTTTCTCATTCTCTCTGATGCTGCTTTGTGGAAAAAATTATGTTTCGATCGCCATTCTTCAGCTAATTTGCTCTAGCTTTTTGTTCCCAATAGAGCTCTTCTTTATTAGCTTCCATACTGAGAGCTAGTTTTGTATCGACAATGTCCCCTAATACCTCATCAGTTGGAGTTAAAGTATTTAATCTTTGGAGATGTTTATCAAGGTTCTTCTTTGTTAGGGCTCTTTCTTATTTAAATTTTTTTAACCACTTTTTAAGACCCTCCCCAACCTTACATAGCCTTTTTGGAATAGATCCCGATCTAACGACCCACAAGTTCTTAACATCCATTTTGCAAGTGTCCTCCAACAGCCAGGCCGCCTCAAAACGAAAATGATGCACTTTTGTGTTCATACTATCCACTTTCGAATTAAGGAGCAAAGGATAGTGATCTAACAAGAATTCAATAGTTTTACATAAACTATTTAAAACAAAGAAATAACATACTAAGTATATATTGTCTATAGATATCACGATATGACAAGATTACTTTTTGCAATTAAACAATTTTATCAATTTTTTATCATAGAGATATCCTTAATGTAATATTCCAAAAATATATAAACTTTTTTTATTAATTTACTAAAATTTTGATGTCGCATGGAGAGATTATATTTCTAGTATATATATAAAAGATATAATTACATTATTGGACTTTTTAACAAAATTACCAATTGACAATTTGTTTTTTGGTGAATTACAATAACAGGGCAAAGCCCAAACAACCAACTGATAACTCTTGAAAAAAGTTATATTTCATGCCTTTAGACCTAATTAATTGACTGTACTTAAGTACATTTAGTTGCACTTTAGGACATTTCATTAGTATTTTTCCTTAATCATTGCATTAGAAGCTTGGACTGTGTTTAAATGTTATTTGTTACTTTTTAATTGCTTGTGGAAGGGTTGTGTTTTGTGGATTTGCAGGTGCAGGATGAAGAATGAGAATAAATGAGTGAAGGTTTGCCGAGGCAAAACGATAGACAGATTGCCAACTTGTATGCTGTGGCAATTCGCAATTTCGGGAAGATGACTGAGTCAACGCATACCAGTTTTAGCCAACTCTACTTGTACCAGATAAATCTACCTAAAAAGAGGAGGAGAAAATCTTGGGCTGTTGGTTTTATCTTAGAGAAAAAGAATTTAAAAAGAGGAAAACGATCATGAGATAATGAGCTGATAACCACCTACCCAAAAAGAAGGGATTTTTAAACCAAAAAAAATTTAAAAAGAGAAAAGATAATCTTCGGCTGTTGGCTAAACCCTAGTACACTTGCTTATAAAAGGCCAATGAATGAGACCTCAAGAGAATAGAAAACACAACAAACAAAGAACAACAAGTCGGGAAGATCCTATTGCAAGAGTAAGAAGGTTTGATTGAAAGAGAAAGTCATCCTCTCGACTAACATAAGGCACTGTGCTACTGAAGTGTGGACCAGTGGAAGTTGTTCTCCCTACGTTCTTCCATTATTTCCATTGTGTGCTCTTGTGAATTCATTTGGTTATAAACGATGGTGATGGTTTGGAATTTTATTTCCCAGCCAATGAGTTAAATCTCATCGGGTTGGAATTATTTTGATGACACTTAACTATTTTTAATTTTCATGGTATAAATCTGATTATCTTGTTGCCCATTCAATTGTTTAAGTGCAATCTTTAGGAATAGTCGATGGCATATTATTCTTGTTAAGTTAATTTAATACAGAAAAGGTTAGATTAGTTTAACTAATATTGGATGTCATGAGCAAGCATTCGAATGATGCTTGTGTCATACATAAAGAATTACACAGGCTGCTGTAGTAAGATCCTGTATGAGCATGGACAATAACTTGAAGTTTTGCCATCGAAAGAGACAGACCACTTTAGGACTCTTTTGCACAATATGTTAATCAAGATTTTTCCATGGCATTACCGACAGTAAAGGTTGATTCTGAATAATCCTAATGTACCGCATAAATATCATAGACATTATATCTTTATTCTTTGCCGAAGTATCTTTGCCACAACATATTTAGTAGTTGTCTGTTTATAAAATATTTGCAAATCACTCTCATATTTGCCATTTGATAAACCATAAAAGTAACACATTTTAATCCCACGCTTAGCGTGTTTTTGGATGTTTATTTATAGACTTTGGTGAATTTGATGCTCCTAATCCTTTAAATTCATGTTTCTATACTTAGGAGAGCATAGGGGAGCGAAAAGAACTGAAAACGAGCCAAAACCGGACAAAACAAGCCATCTTAAGGATCCACACGGCCAAAGCCCGCACCACACGGGCTGAACACATGCCCGTGTGAACCACACGGGCTGGCACACGGGCAGCCCGTGTCGATCGAGAGCCATGCAAATTCCCACACGGCCTGGGCCTCCTCACACGGGTTAATCACACGTCCGTGTCCCTGTCGTACCCTGCTTTGTTTTCACACCGAAAAAGCCAATTTTTAGGGTTTCTGAGCCTTTTAAAGTCTATAAATACACATTAGAGGAAGACCTAAAAAAACACGCAGAGTAGATCGAAGAAATTACTCGAAGGAAGCCGTCAGAATCATCTAGAAGGCGGATTCACTCCAAGATTAAAGATCTCCATCAAGTTCTTTAGAAGTTTTTGGGTTCTTTATTTCTTGTTGTTTTCTTAAATCTATGATGTTATCCTTTTACGTTATGAACTAAACTCCCTAAATACCTAGGGAGGATGAAACCTAGATGAATCTTATTATTTAATAAATCTGAATTACGTGATAAATACTGTTCTTGTTCTTAATTATGTGTTCTTAATCCTTGTTTTAATGTTTTCAGGATATTAATTCAAGTTTGATGTGCTTATTCAGTGGAGCAAAAGTCCCTGTTTAAGAGAAGATCTAGCATAATTAAGCGGAGTTGATTGCAACCCTAGAAATAGGATGACATAAATCTGTCAGATTAGAGTCAAATCTAATAAGAGAATCCATATATCGAGTTAATGCGACAATAGGGGTTTTAATTAGAAAGAGATTTCAATTAATCAACCTAGAGTCAGTCGTTCTTAGTCTTGAAAGAGATATCAACATAACTTAGGGATTTCTACGGATCAAGTCAAGTGAATAAATGATTTAATTCAGAGTCAGAATAATAAGTGAAGTCTAGGTGGATTCTTCTTTGGGTATTATCTTTATTCATTCGATTATTCTCTTCACTCTCTGTCGCGTTTATAGTTAATTAGTTAGTTAATTTTAGATTAAAAATAAATCCCCTTAATTATTAGGTTAGTTAATAAAAAGATAGTTATTACTAGTAATTTTAGTCCTTGAGGATACGATATTCTGGACTCACCAAAACTATACTACTGTTCGGTAGGTGCGCTTGCCTTTGTCGAAATATTAGTTAGTTTCAAGCCCATCAAGTCTTTGGCACCGTTGCCGGGGACTAAGATATTAGGAACACTAAATTTTTATTACTTTAGCCAATTTTATTTTATTGTAATTTATTTTTATCTTATTTTTACTTTTCTAATTTTTCTCTTTCTTTGATTCTGGCAGGTATCTCTAGTTTATGACTAGAAGGAACCCTCAGGACCCTTGCTTTTTGACAGTGAGATAGAAAGTACCGTTCGCAGAAATCGTAGAGAGATAAGGCAAAGTTTGCAATACATAGAGGAAGAGCAAGAGGACTATAATAATACTATCGACGAGATGGCTGATAATAATCTGCTTCCTCCGGTGGTTGTCGAAAATCCTGCTCCTCGTACTATGTACGACTATGCTAAGCCTAATTTAACTGGGGCTAAATCGAGTATTGTTAGACCTGCTATTGCTACAAATAATTTTGAACTAAAACCTAACATTATTCAAATGATTCAACAGTTTGTTCAGTTTGATGGTTTGCAGGACGAAAACCCAAATACTCATTTAGCAAATTTTCTAGAATTTTGTGATACTTTCAAAATAAATAGTGTTTCTGACGATGCCATTCGCCTTTGGTTATTCCCTTTTTCGTTAAGAAACAAAGCTAAACAGTGGTTGAACTCGTTACCACGAGGTTTTATCACTACTTGGGAACAGATGACCGAGAAATTCTTATTGAAATATTTTTCGCCGGCTAAAACGGCTAAATTGAGGAATGATATCTCTTCTTTTGTGCAGATGGATTTCAAAACACTTTACGATGCATAGGAGAGATACAAGGATCTACTGAGAAGATACCCTCAACACGGACTACCTTAATGGCTACAGGTTCAAACCTTCTACAACGGTTTGAACCCCTTAACTAGACAGCTGATTAACGCAGCCGCCGGCGGTACCCTAAATAATAAAACACCTGAGGAGGCTTATGAGTTTATAGAGGAGATGTCACTAAATAACTATCAACGGCAAATCATGAGAACAAAGCCGACGAAAGTCACTGGTGTTTTCAACCTCGACACGATCACCATGTTGTCGAACCAGGTAGAACTCTTAAACAAAAAGATTGATGGTTTATGTGTTTCTACGCAGGTACATCTGGTGATGCATTGCGACTCAAATGGAGGAGGGATGAACACAACAGAATATCCACCTTACAACCCGAGCACAGAGAATGAACAAGTTCACTATATGGGTAACAATTCTAGACTTCAAAATAATCCATATAGTAACACTTATAATGCAGATTGGGGGAACCATCCCAATTTCTCATGGGATGGTCAAGGAAATCAGAGACAACAACCCCCTCCAGGCTTTCAACAACAACCCTACCAATAGGAGAAGAAGCCGAACCTTGAGGAGATGCTAACAAAATTCATCTTGGTGTCAGAAACTCGTTTTCAAAACACCGAAACAGTACTTAAGAATCAGCAAGCATCGATTCAAGGGCTCAAGAACCAAATAGGTCAGCTTGCCAAGTTGATCTCAGAATAACCACAAGGTAGCTTACCGAGTAACACCGAGCCTAACCCAAGGGAGTAACTTCATGCCATCATGGTGTGCGACGAAGAAGGGTTGGTGGAATCCAAATCTGAACAGAGGCAAAAACCTGTGGTAGATAAAGGTAAGGTTGGGGTAAGCCACAAAACGCAGAAACCGGTGAGTAAAGAGCATATACCTCGTGTGCCATATCCTAACGTGACGAAGAAAGACCATACTAATGAGCAATTTGGTAAATTTCTTAAACTCTTAAAAAAATTACATATCAACTTACCGTTTATCAAAGCTCTTTCGCAGATGCCCAACTCAGTTAAATTCTTAAAAGAGCTTCTAGCAAAAAAACAGAAGTTAGACGATGAGTCGCATGTGGAGCTAAATGCAGTCTACTCGGCCATTTTACAGAATAAACTACCCGATAAATTAAAGGATCCAGGGAGTTTTACTATTCCTTGTTTGATTGGCAGTTTAGATGCTAACAATGCCTTGGCTGATTTAGGGGCGAGTATTAACGTCATGCCCTATAAAATGTTTAAACAACTAGGTCTTGGGAAACCTAAAAAAACTAGGATGAGCATTCAACTAGCAGATAAAACTATTAGATTTCCTAGGGGAATTATTGAGGACGTACTTCTAAAAGTCGATAAATTTATATTCCTAGTAGACTTTGTTGTTCTAGACATGGATGAGGAAAGTGGTGCACCTTTGATTTTAGGACGACCCTTTTTAGCAACTACTAGAAATATCATAGATGTTGGTACAGGTGAGTTAATACTTGTTGTAGGTGATGACACGATTAAACTCCAAGCTCGTGATTCTGCTAGGGTATCTAGTGATCAAAATGATATTACTAGTTCTGTTAATTTTAATAACCTTGTGGGTCAACATTCTTTGCAGGAAACACCTTGAAAAAATGTGATAGAGCCACCGTCCAATTTATATGACACAAACAGAACAAATCATGAAGAAAGAAAACTACAAATCGATGAACTAAATGAATGGCGGACACACGTTAAGGAGAAACCGAGAATACACGATGAACCAAAGCAACTCAATGACAAGCTTAAGGATGGGACGAACCAATTTAAGATCTGAGATCAGGTATTGTTGGATAAAACGGGCCCCCAAATTGCCACTTCAGGGCTTAATGCAAACGGAGCGACCCATTTCACGGTACTCAATGTCTTCCCATACGAAACAGTCGAGGTAACTTATCCTAAGTTCAGCACTTTTAAGGTAAACACTACTCGACTCAAACTGTATGTTGATAATAGAACTGATAGTAGGAGAGAGGAGTGTCAACTCCTCGAACCACCATGACCATGCAAATCAGAGGCAAGTTGAGCTTAGACTCTAAATAAGCGCTTCTCGGGAGGCAACCTGAGCACTAACCCTACTAATTAGTTTATTTTTACTTTTGTTCATCTTTTAATGCAGGATTTTAACCCACACGGCCTGGACACACGAGTGTGTCCCTGGCCGTGTGAATGTGGGGACTTAGTTTTTAAATTTTAAAGAAACCGATAGTGGGGAACATGGCCTAGCGACATGGCCGTGTTACCCACACGGCCTGGACAAACGGGCGTGTCCTTGGCTGTGTGGACCCTGGAGCTTAAAATCCCCAAAAATCGATAGAAACACGGCCTAAATATAGTTTACACGAGAGTGTCCATGGCCGTGTGAAAACTGGAGCCTAATTTTTCAAATGTTAAAACAAGTCAGTGGGCTCCATGGGCAGGCCACACAGCCGTGTGAGCGATCACACGGGTGTGGGAGAAGCGAAGGGCTTCGCACACGACCGTGCGATGCGGCCGTGTGAACCACACGGCCTAGACACACGGGTGTGTCCAAAGCCGTGTGAAAAATAAGCTTTTGCGAATTGTGAAGAACACGGGCTAGGGACTTTACCACGCGGGTGTGTGACACGGTCGTATGGCCCAACACGAGCCGTTACACGACCGTGTCCCCTATTTAAAACTTCCTTTTTCTTTTTCTTTTTCTTTTTATTTTCTTCCACTTTCCCCCTCCAAAACTTCCCCCAACCCTAGCCGCCGCAACCCCCCCACTTCTGGTCACAGTCAATCCCACCCCCCTTTGTTTCCCTTTCACTCTTCCTTCCCTTTTCTCTCTTTCCTCTCCCCCTCTTCCCTTGCGTAGCCCCACAAACAGCATCGCCACCACCGACCCCTAGCCGTCATCCCCCCCAAAAACCGCCCTTCACGCCCCGTCGACCACTGCTCTGCGTCCCAACTCAGTTGACTGCCGCACCTTCGGCCACCGTCTACGTCACGATCGGTTACCCTTATTCCTCTTTTACCCTTCTGATATTTTATTTTATTTTATTGCCCTTTATTATTTTTATGAATTAAATTATTATTTTATTATTATCTATAATTAGTTTATTATGTGTCATTCTTTTCAAGCTCTAATTATTATCTATTATTAGTTTATTAGCTTTATCATTTTATGAATTCAATTCATACATTAGTATTCCAATTTTAGTTAACATTCATTATTTCTTTTAGTAATAGATTTATTTCTTTACTTATTTAATTTTGCTCCTTATTTATTTATATATTATGGGACAATTTTTTTTTTAGGTTCGTTATTTCTACTAGTGTTCATTTTAAGCCTATCATGAATTATCCTTGTTTTATCTTGCTAGTTCAGTGTCATGGTTTAGCATGCTTAATATTCGTACTGTTTTTAGGACTACTTAGAGTTGGACCTCTTGGACTTTATTTGCAATTTTTATTTACTAATGGAAGTCTTTGACCGTTTCTTACAAGCACGCTATGACGAATACGCGAGGCAAGACTAAGGTCGCCGTTCCCGCTTCGAAAAAGCAGAAGGGTCCCGGTGCGACCTCCTAGAGTGCCTCCGCTGAAGTGCGCCACCCCTACCTCAAATTTACCGCGGACCCACCGGAGGACCTATTTCAGCTCCTTCGAGTACGACCCCTAGGTTTGGGCCACTGCATTGATTGGGCCGCGTTGGAGCAGGTCCACCTCGCTGATGAGGTCTGCGCCTTCATTATCACAGCACCATGGGATCGCTTCTTCAGTATCGTCGAGCCCACTTATATGGAGATTACTTTGGAGTTCTACTCGACGTTCCACCAACAGTGTCATGTCTGTCCATGACGAGCTCGGCACCATCGTCTTTCGCCTTGGCAGTGTCGTGCGCCATATAGGCGTCCCAGAGTGCAGCTTTGGGACTATACACAGATGAGTTCATGAGCGTCGAGGACTTTCTTTAGCTCTATCGACATATCTATTATTCACCCTCGCGTTGTTGGATTGACCTCACGAGTGGCCTGATGAACTATGACCCTAGTCGCTTGAAGGCGACTTCCCTCTCTCTAGCTCTGAGGTATCTTCACGCTCTTTTAGCTCATACATTGACAGGACAGAGAGAGAGCACTGGAGTCGTGAGCACACATGATGCATATTATTTATGGAGCATGGCACATGGCCATGTATTTGATCTAGCATACTTCATCGGTCTATCCTTCCGCCATCAGACTGACCCCCCATAGGAAGGGCCCCATTTGCCTAGGTCCTTACGTGGCTCGCCTAGCTCAACACTTCGGTCTCCTTGACACACCGGAGCAGTCCTCCTTACTTACACTTGTTGGTCAGATGTCCCCTCAGGGCATCTCGAGCATGCTACATATGAGGATGATTGAGCGACGCCATGGATTTAATCCTCCACAGTATCGATTTTCTCGTCCTAATGAGTAGGATGAACCCGAGGACATCACTGAGGATGTTCTTCCCCCTCACGTGGATCCACCACACCCTCCACCACCGAGTCACCGACCTCCCTCTTCTGCTGCTACTTTGACCGACATATCTGAGTGACTCACTCACTTCGAGCAGCAGTGTTATCAGCGGTTTGACAATCTCGAGGCCACCTTACAGCAGATATGCTACCATCTCCATCTTTCACCTTCAGTACCGCCACCTCATGATGCGTCTGACGATGAATAAGATTTCTATTAACTTGTGATTTTTATTGATATGTTTTGGATTAAGTTATAGGTAATTGCGCATTAATGGTTTAAACCTTAAGACATTAGAGAATCAAGCATGATAAGTCTATTTTCAGAATTAAAAATTTATTAGGTTGTTTCCCCAAATATAAATATTACTTTGAAGTTTGAAATTTGCAAGGTTAACATAAAAAACCATAATTTTTGTGAGATTTTGAGCCTTTTAGAGCATATATTTTTCTTGCTCACTTTATTGTTGGTTATGAGTGTGTCAATATTGATGTGTTATTCTAGAACTTGCTTCGATTATGCATGTCGAGACCACACTTTTGATTTGATATACTGAGATGATAAAGGCTCCTAGGTTTTAACCCACTTATCCCAAAAAAAAACCTACCCTCATAATTAACCCCTAGTAAACCCCTTTGAGCCTAATAAACCGTTTCTTAACTCACCCTTAATATTAACCCAAAACCCATTATTTTTTATTCATTAAGAAATTTTCCTATTGTATTAGCCCTTTTTTGTCGAGATTTGAGTTGAGCAATTGCCTAACTATGTTCTTTATTTCAGTTGTTAAATTCTTTCTTATTTTTGTACATGAAAAAAAAAGTGGAAATATATATTACTAGTTCTATGTTTTTTGAGCTTAAGCAGTTAAATTCACATTTTGAGAAAAAGCTCGTGTTATTTTTCAATTGTAATGATTCGGTATTAGTTTATTTTCCTAGTTAGGTAAATTGTCAATTCAATCTCGATTTTTACCCTCTAATTCAGCCTTTATCCGCACTTTTAACCCAAGCCCCATTACAACCCTTTCAAAGACCTTTTGATTTGTGTATCATCTCATTTTTTAGTGGTGGAGATTTGATTTTCATGCAAGCCTATGGTAATAACTTTTCATGTTTGACTTTTGAATGCTTAATTTAAACCTTAAACACTTTGAGTGATTTGAGTGAACCTTTAGTGAGGATGTCAATTCTTATTGGTTTTGAATCAAAGGTAATTATTTAGATAAGGGGAAACACCTATGTTTTCGTGCTATAAAATTTGTGACTTGAATTGTTTGAATCTTTAAGATTCTTTTAGTTAAATTATCAATGTATAAATTATTTGTGAATTATGATAATACATTATTGATAAGAATTGTGAATTAAAGAAGTTTATTTTTAATTGTGAGTTGAGGATTTTCTTGAGGACAAGCAAACGCTTAAGCGTGGGGATATTTGACAAACCATAAAAGTAACACATTTTAATCCCACGCTTAGCGTGTTTTTGGATGTTTATTTGTAGAATTTGGTGAATTCGATGCTCCTAATCCTTTAAATTCATGTTTCTATACTTAAGAGAGCATAGGGGAGTGAAAGGAACGGAAAATGGGCCAAAACCTGACAAAACGGGCCATCTTAAGGATCCACACGGCCAAAGCCAGCACCACACGGGCCGAACACATGCCCGTGTGAACCACACGGGCTGGACACACGCCCGTGTGCCAGCCCGTGTCGATCGAGAGCCATGCAAATTCCCACACGGCCTGGGCCTCCTCACACGGGTTAATCACACGCCCGTGTCCCTGTTGTACCCTGCTTTGTTTTCACGCCGAAAAAGCCAATTTTTAGGGTTTCTGAGCCTTTTAAAGTCTATAAATACACATTAGAGGAAGACCTAAAAAAACGCGCAGAGTAGATCGAAGAAATTACTCGAAGGAAGCCGTCGAAATCATCTAGAAGGCGGATTCACTCCAAGATTGAAGATCTCCATCAAGTTCTTTAGAAGTTTTTGGGTTCTTTATTTCTTGTTGTTTTCTTAAATCTATGATGTTTTCCTTTTACGTTATGAACTAAACTCCCTAAATACCTAGGGAGGATGAAACCTAGATGAATCTTATTATTTAATAAATCTGAATTACGTGATAAATACTTGTTCTTGTTCTTAATTATGTGTTCTTAATCCTTGTTTTAATGTTTTCAGGATATTAATTCAAGTTTAATGTGCTTATTCAGTGGAGAAAAAGTCCCTGTTTAAAAGAAGATCTAGCATAATTAAGCAGAGTTGATTGCAACCCTAGAAATAGGATGACATAAATCTGCCGGATTAGAGTCAAATCTAATAAGGGAATCCACAGAGCGAGTTAATGCGACGATAGGGTTTTTAATTAGAAAGAGATTTCAATTAATCAACCTAGAGTCAGTTGTTCTTAGTCTTGAAAGAGATATTAATATAACTTAGGGATTTCTACGGATCAAGTCAAGTGAATAAATCATTTAATTCATAGTCAGAATAATAAGTGAAGTCTAGGTGGATTCTTCCTTGGGTATTGTCTTTATTCATTCGATTATTTTCTTCACTCTCTGTCGTGTTCTTAGTCAATTAGTTAGTTAATTTTAGATTAAAAATAAATCCCCTTAATTATTAGGCTAGATAATAAAAAGATAGTTATTACTAGTAATTTTAGTCCTTGAGGATACGATATTCTGGACTCACCAAAACTATACTATTGTTCGATAGGTGCGCTTGCTTTTGTCGAAATATTAGTTAGTTTCGAGCCCATCACCATTACATTCCTACTATCACCTTTGCCATAACATTTTCAATTATTTACTAATTCCATATATTACTCATCATTGCATATTTACCTTAGTTTTTCCATAACATTCTATTCAATCGTTTTGTCATAGCATTAACCCGACTTTATTAAAATAACTTGACCAACTTTGTGTCTCAATCCGATCCTCGTGGGAACGATACTCACTCATCACTTTATTACTTGAACCGACGTGTATGCTTGCAAAAATCGCATATCATTTCACATGCAATACCAACGTAATTAGCGCAACTCGAATCTAGACACCAATTATCAATTTAAGATATCATGTAGTTACCCCTTTTGATTTTTTTTTTTTCCTTTTAATAACAACATTGATTGTCTTTTTTAAAAAAAAAATAAAAATTGGCGAGAGTCTAAATTTAATAGTATTACATTAATTAATTGATTTTTAATTTTTTATGTCATACACAGTATGATGCAATATTAATGTTGGACAATTTATTGGAACAATGGATAATAAAATTAGAAAAAAATTAAGGAAATCAATAGTATTTATGATGTTTTTGGACTGAGTGTTTATTTTTAATGCAGTGTGTTTAAATTTCTTTTTTATTTTTTATTATAGTATTTAATCTTATTACTACCATTACTTTTATATTAACCGCAAATGAATGCTCAACAAATTCTCATATTTTAATTTTCTTACACGTGATTTAAGGAAATTAAAATTAAAGGAATCAAAATAATAATATTTGATATTAAGACAATCATCGAATCTAAATGCGATATGTTTTGGTGTCTGGTTTTTTTTTCTTTTTTTAATTTTCTTGTGTTTAAGGTTAATTTAGACGTGGATGATGGAGTTCAATATAATTTTAAGGTTAAAATTGTTGTATATTCAAGTTGTATTTGATTTTTAAAATCTCTTGAACTGAATTTATATATTTTAAAAATACTGCATTAATAAAATTTGTATGATGGTAAAAAAAAAACATTAAAAAATTGTAAGAGAGTAGCTACAATTGATTTTAGGTTTTATTCACCGTTTGGCTCTTGAACTATCTCATTTTTTTTATATTGGTACTTAAACTTTTTTTTTGTTTTATTTTGGTACTTAAATTATAATTCCATTACACTTTTTGGCCTCTGCCAGTGTTAATAGAAAACAACTAATCAGAACATGCTAAGTGTCCTCGTTGACCGCTAATTTGGACTATGATGAGGTCATTCACCACATTGACTGTGCGTTGACCAGATCAAAAACTTGCACTTAAATTATAAAAAATATATCATAAATAATTATTTAATATTGTTAAAAATATTTTAAAATTTTAAAATAAAATTATAAAACACTATTTAGAATTTGTAAAAATTATTAAAAATTAGGGAAAAAAATTTTAAAATTTCAAATAATTATTAAAAATTTGTAAGTAATTATTAAAAATTTTAAAAAATATTTAAAAATTGTGAATCGGTAGCATTTAATCGACAATTTCACAATTTTTAAATAATTTTTACAATTTTTTAATTAAATCATATGTTGTTATTTTTTCAACACCGCAAATTTGAAAACAATAATGCCAAAAAAAATCAAGATAAAAAAGTTACCAATGTAAAAAATATGTGTAATTCAGAAGCTAAACAATGAATAAAGCTTTAATTTTAATGTAAAAACATGTGTCACTGAATAGAATATATCACTTTTCCAAAGGAGAAATTATTAAAAACTCAAAAGTTATAAAAAAAAATACTTAAAAACCTATATTAGATTTATGAGACATGTGAGTAAATAAATAATGGGCCCATCTTGTAGGTATGAGCCGAGGCCGAGGAGAGAAGCGAGATGGTGCATCCATGAATTAAATGCTCCCCAACGTGACCGATCCACACCATGCTTATCTTTTACACCTTGAACATGGGGATGTCCCACTCCAAATTTTAATCATAAAATTATTGTGATGGGATATTTGTTTCAACAACGATAAGATATTAGCTCCCTTCCGCACAAGGTGAAGTCAGAACAATATTTTAGAGATTAGATGAAATTTTAATTTTTTATAGTTTATATTTTTATAATTTTTAAAGGATTAAATTAAATTTTTATAATTTTAGAGGGCCAAAATAAACTTTTACATTTATTAATTTAAATTTTTTAAAAAATTTCAAGAGCCTAAATAGCAATTTTACATTTTAGGGGGCCGGCGCCCTTGCCAGCCCCTAGATTAGCTACTGCTCTGGCAATCGATTGCCTGGTAGATATACGTTGTTGTCAGCCACATCGATGATACTCATACATATATCATTCAAACAAAAACATTTCACTCCGAAAAATATGGATATTACATATATATAATAAAGATAATTATATGTTGTTATTTACATATATATGATACTCATACATATAATAACATGTAATAATTTTTATTATATATTATTATAATAGATTAGTTCAAATTAAAAGTGATCTAATTTGGTTAAGATTTATTAAGCTTTAATTATTAAATAAAATATGGGTCAAATATATGTAGATACTCTAATAACTAAGTTCTAATTAATGATGGGCTGATTAGAAATTAGGTTTAATGTGCAAAAGTTATATATTAGGGTTATAGTCCCTAAATTACATACAATGTAACTTTTTAAATATCCCATCTTTAGAAAATAGAGCAAATTTTCTCTGAATTTCTTGTATGCTAATTTGGAAAATCAAAACTATAAAATCCAAAAAATTATCAAGGAATTGATGGATTTAGGTATGATTCCAGATCTAGTTTTTTTTCATGATTTGTTCTTGATGATTTTACATGATAGATCCTGATTTATTAAGTTTTTGTATCAAGTTTTTTTTTACGATTTTAACAAGTAGTATCAGAGCCTCGTCATGTCGAATAATTGGTAATTGATTAAGTTTTTTTTTTGAAATGATTGATTCATGAAATTTCATGAGTTTAATATTTCGGATATATATATTGATCTTTGAAGGTTTATATTAAGTTTTCTTTAGATCTTGATTATCTTGGATTTATATTAAAAATTTTAAGGTTTGAAATATTTGTGCTGTAACACCCCAAACCCAGCCCATGCGTTATGACCTGATCTGACATGTCACATGAGAAAAATGTGTTAAATCCTTTTTATTCGTACTAAAATAGGTATTATTTTGTTATAATCAAGAGAAAAAATTTGATTTGAAACATATGATAAAATACTACTAATCTCGAATGTTGATTGATAAATTGATAATTTGAACTAGAGATCTTATAAACCGTGACTTTTGAAAATATCGTTGATAATTCGAGAGAAAATTTCTGAGTTAAAATATTTGTAAAAGTTTGTTATGAAATCCATTTGTTAAGCAATTTTAGAAAACTTTTATTTAAGTTTTTAGAAAAATTCCCATTTAAAACAATTCAAGCAAGATAATAGGTACGCCAAACATAAAGCAAAAATAAAATATTCCAGAGGCTTTATTACAACATAAAAACCCAAAATAGTAAAAGTAATAAAGTGAACGGAAATAGAAAGCTAAAGTTCAAAAACACCATTTCTGAAGTATGGCCTCCACTGAGTCATCCATGGCCCAAGTCCACATCACTGAGCATTACCTGTAAGGGTTAAGGAAAATGGGTGAGTTACTAGAACTCAGTGTATAATCCCCTTACCGTCATCCACTGGGCCTGAATCCATTTAGTAATAACTTGAGCCTAAGCCCATTTACATAACAGAATATATTTATGCAACCCAACCCATCCATCCATCACACCCCTGACCAGCCAGTCACACCTGTGGGGATCAAGTCAACCCACCCCGCCGCTCACACCAAATTGCAGACAAGTTGCCATTTATAGTATTTTTATTGTGGCCAAGCCACCGAAATCATAATGAAACATAATAATAAACATTTTTGTGGCAATGCTACCAAGCTGCACTTCTCTTTAACATTTTTTTTCCAACCCATGCAAAATATGTAAATGCAACATACATAATAAAACATAATATCCACATATATAAACAACAATCATTAATCCAGTAATTTATTACGGTAAATCGGCCAATTATAGAACTTTGTAATTCGGCCCACTAAGGCATTCTAGCAAATCGGCCCATAGGGGCATTTTGGTAAATTTTACAAATTAACCCCGATTTTGACAAATCTTAGTATTTACGATATTTAGGAAAAATACTCGATTCATACTACTTTACCGATATTAAGTTTTTAGGCAACATCAATCGATATTTCTAATATGATGCTAAATCACAGCTTTACGGGATTTCGGTGTGAGATTACACACCTGATTATGGTAAGGATTAATCCTTCTTGATCGTCGGCACCTAAAACACCATTACACTCGATTAACCAACAAACGAGGTTTTTCTTAATCCAAATATTTAAATCTAACGATCTAATAAAGTTCTTACCCTTAGAATCGTGTACGACCACGATTTGTCTATTCTTACCGGATGATGGTCCATAACCCGGTGGGAAATCTCGAATCGCCGATACCGCTCTATGCTTGAACTTAGGAGTAGGAATCGCAAATCCACTCCTTTTGAGTTCTCCAATCGCTTTTCCTTTCGAATCGGTACCACTTACCTCCATTGGAAAAAGTCTTAACCAAAACGATATTACGATGATATAAATCGATTGTCTAAGGAAAAAGGTTCGGCTTACCACTATTTCCATAGAATCCACAAGTGAATAAAAACGATCAATATGGTCCCTAGAATAAGTGTTTATATATAATCATAAATCCGTTTTAGCGGAATAACCAAATATTGAGATAAATCGAGATGAACTTAAAGAAATCCCTTACCTTGACGATAATAGATCCACTTCTATCGATTGGGCGCAAGGCTAGAAATGATTCGGCTAAGATGTGGTATTCGACCACCCACTAGAACACTACGAAAAAGGGTTGATCGCGTTTTGAGAGAGTAGAAGAAATGATGTTTTCAGTTAAGAAAACCATCCCATGACAAGGGTATATATTCGGCATGAAGAAAGGAAATTGAAAAGAAGAGTATACTTACCGATTCGGTCAACAAGATAGTGTCAATACGAACGAGAAAGAAATAATGACGAATGTATGAAAGTTTCAAAAGTTTGGATATGGAGGGAAAATAAGCAAGAAAATTCAGCTTCAAGCAATATTGATTTAAGAGAAAAGGAGAATGGTTGAGAAAATGGTGAAGAAGAAATGAGGTGATGGTCAAAAGAGTATTAGAGAGGTTCGACTATCAAAGGGGAAAAGGAGCAAAAATGCATTGAGGGTTTTGGCCAAAACAAGAGAAAATGAGAGGAACAATTGGCTTTAGAATTTCGGCAAGCAAGGGAAGAATTGGAAGAGAAAACATCAAAATGCTAAGAGAAGAAAAATAAGCCTTACAAGCACCAAAAAAATTTGCCAAATGCCCAAAGAAAATTCGGCTATCCCTTTCCCCCTACAAACCGTGTATCACTTTTGCCAAAAGGATGCATGTTGACCAAAATAATCTTTCTAAAACATCCTCTACAAAATAGGACAGCATGTTCCCTTCTCTTGCCTTTTATTTTGATTCTTTCATTCCTTTTCCCTTATCTTCCTCCTTACCATATTCCTTAGCCTCCTTTCCATAAATAAAAAGTCTTTCTTGCCTTAATTAAAACCATGGCCGACACCTAGAATAGGGATACAAAAATAAATCCAAAATTTGTAAAAGATAGGATTTGAACCCCTTCCCTCCATGTTCTCCACTTAACGCCATAACCTCCTTACCATATGCTCATTTATGCTAGCAAAATACGCACTTATTTCTTTAAGTCATGGTGCCACTTACCTATCTCTCCTTAAAGTGCTTAAACATAAAAATTTTGCTAAGGCCCAATTCAACCCCGAGCCTTCTTAGGACCCCTAAACATACACAATTAACATTTTTAACTAACCTATCGCATGATATTCTTCAAAACATAAAATTCTGAAATTTCAGGATGTTACATGTGTGATTTTAAAATTCAAAGACGATTGAAATTCTTTCATTGTTATATGATTAGACTGAAGATGCTTTATTTGTCATATTCTATTGAATTCAACCATGTCAATGTTTCTGTTCGGCTATTGTTTTTTTTCTTTTGTTTGAGTTGCATCCACTGCAATCTTTGTTCTTTATAGGTATTGCAGAACATTACGTTTTTGTTTTAGATCATTTATGTGCTTACTATCTCAATACTCTATTTGGTCCAATTTTTTATAGATGAGTTCATTAAATAATGGTGTAAAATATGTTTTAATCTCTACTTTTTTCTATTGTCAAGTTTCTTAGTTGAGCGTATGACATTTTTATGTGTAAAAACCTACCAAGGAAAGAGAAAAGCATTCTTGACTCATTTAAGTGGTGGTTTATATAATAATTAAAAAAAGAAAAGAAAGAAAGTTGATAGTATAAAAGTTGCCATGTGTTATTAACTATATCAAAATTGAATAACAAAGAGTAAATTTAGAATATTGAATGAATGACTGAATATTTTTGTATTCTTGACTTCTGGATCAGTACAAAGATAGGACTGCTAACCAATTCTCCTAACAATATATCAGATTGTATAACAAATTAATAACAACCTAACGTATTCTTATACTCTAACATTCACCCAACTCCTCAATAGGTAAGACCCGAAGCAGACTATGAAACCAAGTAAACATGGAGATAGACAAGGGTTTTGTGAAAATGTCAGCAACCTGGTCACAAGTTGGGACCTTACTGACAATGAGCGAGCCGTCAGCTACCTTTTTGTGGATAGAAAACAAATCAAGTTCAACATATTTGAATTTGAAATGTAAGACCGAACTGACAGCAACTGCTGCCGCACTAGAATTCTCACACCAAACAGCAGGTGAATTAGTAGAATGAATTTGTAACTACGTCAGTAGAAGACTAACTAGGTAATATCACTGGTAGTTACAACAAGACTTCGATATTCAGCCTCTGCTGTCAAATGAGAAACAACTTGTTACTTTTTCGAACACCACGAGATAGGCGTATCATCAAAATACACACAATAACCTGTCGTAGACCGACGATCATTAAAATCAAATCCCTAGTTGGCATCAGTATAACCAACGAGAGATAGTCTGTTAGATGGACGAAAAATCAACCCATGATCAATAGTCTCACGTAAATGTTGTAAGATTTTTTTTAAGGCCACCAAATGAACTGAAGTAAGTGCATGCATAAGCTGACAAACACAATTCACAGTATAAGAAATATCAGGATGGGTCAAGACCACATATTGAAGTGCACCAGAAAGACTTCGATATTCGATAGGATTAACAAGACGGTTGCCCTCATCTTTAAATAACGCAGCCGAAATGATCATTGGTGTGTGGACACTCTTTGCATTAGTCAAAGAGCTCCTGTCAATAAGAACTCTGATGTACTTGTGCTAGCATAAGTGTAGACTCCTAGTAGAAGATCGAATGACTTCAATACCTAAAAAGTAGTGAAGGTCTCACATGTCCTTTAGGGAAAACTCATTATGTAACAGCTGAATAAAACCACTTATATTGTCAGCCATACTTTCTGTAACAATAATATCATCCACATAAAACATAGAGGACAAACTTGGTCGTTACTCGAACAAATACAGACTCATCAGATTTAGACACGAGAAATCCAGTAGAAACAAGAAACTGTTTCAAATTTTCAAACCAAGTGCTCACCAGCCGGACCAGACTGAACATAACCTGGAGGTTGGTGCATGAATACTTCATCTGTAAGATCATCATTTAAAAAGGCATTGTTGACATTGACTTGACGAAGTTGCCAACCATGAGAGATAGCAACCACCAATATGGTTCGAATAGCCGCAGGTTTGACCACTAGGCTAAACGTTTCCTTGAAATCACATCTGGGAAACAGTGAACACCCTTTTTCCACCAATCGAGCCTTTCGTTGAACAA
Organism: Gossypium australe; assembly: GCA_005393395.2. NCBI lineage: Eukaryota > Viridiplantae > Streptophyta > Magnoliopsida > Malvales > Malvaceae > Gossypium > Gossypium australe. The sequence continues at coordinate 30,496,222 of CM016623.1, read as the reverse complement.
TGGTCCCATCAAGATTTTTCTTTATTTTGAAGAGCCACTTACACCCTATCACCTTCCGTCCATGAGGCAGAGAAATAATTTCCCAAGTGGAGTTAGCCATTAAAGCATCAAACTCAGTTTGGACTGCTAGTTTCCATTCTAGATCAACAAGCGTTTCTTCAATCGTGCGTGGTTCTTAGTCAACAGCTTCAACAAATAAAACTTTGGGTTTAAATATCCCAGCCTTAGATCTAGTAATCATAGTATGAGTATTTCCCAGTGAAACAGACGAAGGAGCCAAAGAAACCATGCTTGGAGCAGATGAACCACCAGCATTCGTCAGAACCGAGGGCTGAAACTCCTCACGAGTAGACCCCAACTTGGTCGATGAATCATCTGATGTAGATTGTATGAAACCATAGTGATGAGGAGAAGGTAAAACGATAGTGGGTCTCTCGATTATCGCAATAGGACGGGAGGCTGTAAACTTAACAAGAGGAACATACATGGATACAGACGGACTAGGCTCAATAGTGTTCATGGTAGGTGAAGAAAACAAGAACTGGCGTTCATAAAAAAAAACATGACGAGAAACAATTACCTTATCATTTGGTGTGAGACAGTAATAACCTTTATGTTGGGAGCTATATCCCAAAAATGTATAAGGCTGAGAACAAATCCAACTTGTGACGCGTAAACAGACGTAGATACGGGAAACAACAACACCCAAACACCCTTAAATGATCATATGTAGGCTCACAACCATGAAGGATCTGATATGGAGATTGCCCTTTCAAGACTGAAGTAGGTAGACAATTTATGAGATGAACGGCACTACAAAAAGCATAACCCCAGTAATCTATGGGTAGATTGGCTTGGGCTAAGAGAGTAAGGCCAGTCTCAACAATATGTCTATGTTTTCGCCCAGCCACTCCGTTCTGCTCAAACGTATGTGGGCAGGATAGATGATGAAGTATCCCAAGATCAGCCAAAACCGATGTGAATGCACGATACTCACCACCCCAATCACTTTGAAAACTTTTGATATCTTTCCCAAACTGAGTTTTGACCATCTTCTAAAACTGAAGAAAACAATCAACTACTTGAGACTTACGTTGAATGAGATAAATCCAAGTAAACCAACTACACGTGTCGATAAACGAAACATAATACAAATTATTACCACATACAACTGACATCGGTCACCATAAGTCAGAGACAACCAAATAAAAAAATCCTTATATTCAGTAGCAGAACTTGAAAAAGGTAGTTTATGAGATTTCCCCTTTTGACATGCAAGATAAACATTATCAAGGCACATTTTATAGGAGACAATTTTACACTTATCAAGAACAATTTTAACAATTAAAGCAGACGGATAACCAAGTCTGCTGTGCCATAATGAAAATACAACATCACCATCATTGTGAGCCTGAAGTCTAGTGTTGTGGATAGAATGAGCATCGACAGATGAAGTATGAGTAGCCGGCGAAAAGTAATAGAGCTTGCCACGAGTGTGGCCCTACAGTAAAATTTCTCGAGTTGGGATGTCCGTAACAACACAATAAGATGGATGAAATTCAAAAAACACATTATTATCCTTAGTAACAACACAATAAGATGGATGAAATTCAAAAAACACATTATTATCCTTAGTAAACTTAGTGATAGACAACAGATTCTTCCATATATTTGGAACACACAGAACATTAGACAGATGAAGCATCTTACTCGTTGTAGGTAATATAGAATTCCCAACACACGATATTTTTGTAGGAGACCCATCACCTATGAGAAGATGGGATGTACCTGAGTATGACGTGGATTCATACAAAGCGGTGGCCTCGCGATGACATGATGTGTAGCCCCTGAATCAGGACACCAAGATTTGGTCCCTACAGGCATAGGAATATTGGAATTGTCATTATCAAAGTTAGACCCATATTGAGTTGTATTGGCATTGAACCCAGAGGTGGTAAAAAAATCAGATGCATGAAAATTATTGATACGAGGCATCTCAACGCACGACGAGGCATCAAAATCATGAATACATGCTATCGGTTTAGTGCACCACGGTATACAGGGCCCATGATTTTGTACTAAAATATTACCAGTGGGCTCAAGCCCAACAAGGTTGGCATTCGACCTATTATGTTGGCCAACATTAGGGTCTGTACTGACCGGCCGACCATACAGCCCAATCCCATGGCTTGAAGAAAACGGCCTAGAAGCACCAAAATAACTAAAGGCATTCGGCCCATATTGCTAACCCAAGGTTGGCGGCAAGAAAGGAGCACCATAGGACGGGCCTGATCCAGCAGCGGGCCCAATTGCTTGACCTACCCCAATATCATGAGTAGAAGTAAAAGGGTTAGAAACCCTAGCAAGTGGTTGAGTAGGCACAGAAAAATTATTTTGAAATTTTCCCCAAGAAGAGTCGAAGGGAAATGTCATCGGAGCGGCCACCGAAGGACTGATGTATTGCCTAGATCTACCGAAGGAGATCGGACCTCCACGAGTCGACGAACACCAGCCAGGCTCGCCAAAAATGGCTTTACACGATCCGAGACTATCACGTCCAGATTGCGCCGGTGCCATAGGCGGAGCAGATGAGCCACCATATTTGCAATCAAATCTGTAATAACATTGTTGCGCTATATGGCCAAACCAACTGTAGATTTGGCACTGAAGCCGAGTCAGAAAACCTTGCCCACGAGCAATAGACGGTGGATGGGCACCACACACAGAATTCACCATCAGTGTCGTCAAAGCGGCCTCCACCAGATGCGCATGAAAAGACACGTCGGTCACCGCGCGAGCTTGACGACTCTCAAAATCCATAAGCACATCGATCAGCTTTTGTAGAGGAAGGGTTTCAGTCGAAAATGAGGCCAATGTTAGAACAACATCATAATCCGATGAGAGTCCAGCAAGGATGATCTCCACTTTCTCTGCCTTCGATACTGCAGATCCAGACACCTAGAGCAACGTGCAGGTATTCTATATTTTAGCAACATATTATTTGACAAACATTACCCCTTTCTTGATAAAGTGGAGTTCGTGCCTTATTTGTGATAACTTTGCTCCAGTGGCAGCGCCAAAGAGGTGATTTGCCGTGCTCTAGACCTTACACGCCAGTTTTGTTGCTATAAAACAAGATAACAAAGAAGAGCTAATCATAGAAAGTAACCAAGAAGCAAAAAGCTTATCTTGCTGAACAAAGAGAGAGGCATCGGGATTCGAAGTTAAAACTCCATCTGGAGAAGAGACAAATTGAGGTGGAGCAGGTAACGTCCTTTCTAAATATCCTAGTAATTCATATCCTTCAACTATTAATTTGATATGTTGTTGCCATTGCACAAATTTTCTTTCATCCAACTTCACCGTATCGTGACAAGGAAAAGTCTGAACCAAACGAGAGTTGGAGAATGCGGGACTGCCACAATCAGCAGTGGTAGAATTAGTGGAATTGGCCATGGACCGACAGCGGGAAGGACCTCTAGAAAATCAGGCCGATTGATACCATGTTAGTAACTATATCAAAATTGAATAACAAAGAGTAAATTTAGAATATTGAATGAATGACTGAATATTTTTGTATTCTTGACTTCTGGATCAGTACAAAGATAGGACTTATATACATGAGTGAGTGTGACTAACTGCAGCTAACCAATTCTACTAACAATATACTAGATTGTATAACAAATTAATAACAACCTAACGTATTCTTATACTCTAACATCGTGCGTGTTTAATTCATATTATATGTTTCGATTATATATACATATATAATATACACATGTTTTGATAGTTCAATGTATGAAATGCATTTCTATATTAAACCCTATTAGTTGAGTGTATGGTTTATGAATTTTGATAATTAAGATATGATGTGTGCTGTTTTGGAAAATTATATAAATATATATATATATATATATATACACGATTATCTTTTAATTTGATTGAAAGATGAAATTAAGAGAAATATTTTGAAACAAACAAATTTCGACTTTGACTTTGGGTTTTAATGAAGGATGTCTAATATTTAAATTAGTTGAAACAAAAACACCACCAAAGTAACCTCTTTTATGTAAAATAGTTTGTATTAAAATATCAAGATGATTATATGTTTTTTTTATTAATGTGTTTATTAATTGACCTAAAGGTAAGTTAATATTTGGCAGAATTTCAACAACATCTGTGGTGATAAACGTGTAACAATCATAAGGTACTTTAAGTGAGAAATAAGTTAGTCCAAAGATTGATTCATTGTTTGACATAATTTATTGTCAATATTTGATTGCTACTTAATATTATTGTCCAAAGACTTGATATTAATTTTGTGTTTGGTATCTTGAGATGGGATTGCCACTATCTTGAATTTATTGTTTACTTATACTTCATGTTCTGCTGCCACAATATCTGCTAACATCAATTCTATATCCATGCTTAATGGGACTAGTTTCAAGGAATGGAGAAGACACTTACTTATAATACTTGGTTGTATTGACATAGACCTTTCACTAAGGGAAGAACAACTCGCACCTCTCACTGAGGAAAGCACCCTGATGTTAAAAGGGATTTTGAGATGTGGGATCGTTCAAATCACATGAGTCTAATGACCATGAAGTACAACATTCTATAAGCCTTTAAGGGCACAGAATCTGAAGAGATTGCTCAGATTAAATGTTTCCTTGACGAAATTGAGAAACATTTTGCTAGAAATGATAAGATTGAAATAACATCACTTTTGACTTCTTTAATGTCTATGAAGTATAAGGGTCAAGGAAATGTGAGGGAGTACATTATGGAGATGTTTCATGTTGCTTTAAGACTTAAGGCACTTAAGATTGAGCTTTTAGAGGAATTGCTTGTTCTTATGGTTTTGGTATCACTTCCTGCACCGTTTAATCAATTTAAAATTAGTTACAACTGTAAAAATGAGGAACGGACTCTAAATGAGCTCATTTCTCATTGTGTGCAAGAGGAAGAAAGGTTGAAGTGTGATAAGTCTGAAAGTGCTCATTTGGCCAATGCCTTTAAAGACAAGGGACAGAAAAGAAAATATCAAAATGAAGCTGCTAAAGGTCTAGCTCAAAAGAAACAATAGTAGGTTACAGAGAGTTATTTCTTTTGTAATAAGTCTAGACTCGTGAAGAAAGAATGTGCCAAATATCACGCTTGGTGTGCAAAGGAAGGTATAATTCTTACTTCGGTCTGTTTTGAGGTTATTTTAGCTTCAATACCTAGAAACACTTGGTGGATAGGTTCTAGTGTTACTACTCACATAAGTGTTTCTATTCAAGGTTTCCTGAGCTACCGAAAGCCAAGTGATGATGAAAAACACATCTTCGTAGGTGATGAAAAATCGATGGAAATGGAAGTAATTGGGCATTTGATGTTGTTACTAAGAAATGGGTTTTATTTGGATTTAAAAGATACTTTTATTGTACCATTTTTAGATGGAATCTAATTTTTGTTTCTTTGTTGGAAAAATATGGATTTTGTTGTTCTTTTGGAAAAAATTAGTTTACTCTGTCTTTAAATTCAAATGTTGTTGGAAATGGTTAGTTAAATGCTTTTGACAACCTTTATTTTTAGAAACAGTTGCATCCTAGGCATGTGGAATCATGTGGTATTAAGAAAAAATAAATAAGGAAAATTCGACATCATTATGGCATAAGCCTTTAGGTCATATCTCAAAAGGTAGAGTTGAACGCCTTATGTCTGATGGTATTCTAGAGTCTCTTGACTTCACAGACTTTGATGTCTGCGTCGACTATATTAAGGGAAAATAGACCAAAACCAAGAGATTGGGTGCCAATAGATCTTCAAATGTCTTAGAATTAATTCATACTGATATTTGTGGGCCATTCCCTACGACATCCTGGAATGGTCAATAATATTTCATAAGATTTATAGACGATTACTCGAGTTATGTGTACCTATATCTCATTCATGAGAAATCTCAGTCTCTAGGAGTGTTCAAAACTTATAAAGCTAAAGTTGAGAATCAAGTCAACAAAAGGATTAAGAACGTCAGATCTAATCGTGGTGGTGGGTACTATGGTAGATATGATAGCTCAAGTGAACAACGTCTAGGACCATTTGCGAAGTTCCTAGTGGAATGCAGTATTGTCCCACAGTACACCATGCTAGGATCACCTAGTATGATTGGTATAACTAAAATACGAAATAGGACTCTTAGGTATATGGTAAGGAGTATGATTGCTTATTCTATCTTACCTGAGTCCCTCTTGGGACAAGAATTAAACACAACAACTTACATTTTGAATAGAGTACCCACTAAAGCAACTGTAAAAACATCTTATGAACTTTGGACATGTCAAAAACTTAGTTTAAAGCACTTTCACATTTGGGGATGTTCAACTAAGGCAAGGTCTTATAGGTCATATGAAAAAATATTGGACTCCAAAATAGTGAGAAGCTACTTTATTGGTTATTTTGAGTGATCTAGGGGCTATAAGTTTTATGATCCCACAATTAGGAATACTTTTTAGACAAGAACTGCAACACTTTTTAGGATATTGAGTTTGGAGGGAAAATAAGGTTAAAGACATTGCTTCTGAGGAGGAATTGGATTCTAGCTCAACTCCTGCTATCACTTTTGACGATGTTTAGGTTCTCATGCCTATCATTGATCAAGAAGTGAATTTAGAACCTCGACAAGACAATGTTGAACAACTTCCTATTCAAGATGAGGTAATTTTTCCATAAGAACAAACTTAACAAACTCAACAACAAGTGCCATTAAGGAGGTCCACGAGAGAAAGGAGAAATGATATTCTAGACGATTATGTTGTATTTCTCCAAGAACATGAGGATAACAATGAAATGATGGAACATGATCCAATCAGCTTTCGTTAGGCCATGAAAAGTTCTAATTCTCAAAAGCAGATTGATGCTATGAAAGAAGAATATAAGTCTATATAGGACAATAAAGTTTGGAAACTTGTCCCATTACTTGAAGGTGCAAAACCAATTGGTTGTAAATGGATATTTAAAACCAAGAGGGATGTAAATGGTAATGTGGAGAGGTATAAGGTGCGTCATGTAATTGTCTCGTTCAATTTTGAGATGAATATTGTTGATGATTGAATGTATCACGAATTCAGTGGGAGTAAGTATATATTTCTAGTTCTATATGTCGATGAAATTTTGCTTGTCGTTAATGATATAGGCTTATTACACGAAACTAAGAGGTTTTTATCTAAGCATTTTGAGATGAAAGATCTTGGGATGCCTATTTTGTTTTAGGAATTCAGATACATCGAGACCGATCTCGGGGTATTCTTGGATTGTCACAAAAAACTATATCGTTAAAGTACTCAAAAGGTTTGGAACACAAAGTTATTAACCAGGTGACACCTCTATCGCTAAAGGAGATAAATTTAATCTTACTCAATGCCTTAAAAGTAACCTTGAAATTCAAGAAATGCAATAGATTCCCTATGCATCAAATGTTGGGAGTCTAATGTATCCTCAAGTATGTACGTGTCTGGATATTGCATACATTGTTAGGATGTTAGGAAAATATTTAAGCAACTTTGGTATGAACCATTGGATAGCAGCCAAGAGGGTTATGAGGTATCTTTAGAGAATAAAAAATTACATGCTCACTTATAAGAGATCAGATCATTTGGAGGTCATAGGGTATTCTTTAATTTGATTTCATTGGGTGCCAAGATAGCAGGAAATCTACATTAAGCTATATTTAACTATTAGTTGGAGGAGTTATATCCTAGAAAAGTGTCAATCAGACACTTTTAGCTTCTTCCACTATGGCAGCAGAGTTTGAAGCATGTTATGAGGCATTAAACCATGGAATATGGTTGCTAAACTTTGTCGCTATGCTGAGCAGTTTTGAAAATGTAGAAAGACCGCTCAAATTATTTTGTAACAATAAGTCAGTGGTGTTGTATTCCAACAATAACAAGAGTTCATCAAAGTCAAAGCGTTTTGACATAAAATTCCTAGCTGTGAAAGAAAGTACAAAATGGACAAATATCTATAGAACACATTGGGATAAACTCCATGATAGCTGATCCACTCACAAAAGGTTACCACCCAAGTTTTTCTATGAGCACACTGCTCATACGAGTGTTACATTATTTGAGGACATCATGGTTTAGTGGGAGCTTATATTTTATGTTCTTTATGTCTGTTTTCATACATTTATATATTTGGTTATTTTCTGATCATAAATGAAGTATTTAGTTTATTCACTCTGTTTGATACTAACATTACTTAAGTTTAAGGAGGACCAGTCGAAAATAGGCTTGTTTGGTTCACATTACATGTATTTTCCATAGAACACATCCATGCTTGATCTATGTAATTTGGTTATGTTAATATATGTGTTCAGGGATGGATTTAGTTACGATATATAAGTAACAAAAATCGTCTTGGTTCTATGTTAACATAATTAATGGACGAGATTGTTCAGAATGCCTTATTGGATATGATGATAAAATTTTGAGCTTATAAGGTTATATAATGACATGTAATTATAGAGTAATTAATATATATGGTCCAAGTGGGAGATTGTTGAAAAATATGGACATTACATATATAATAAAGGTACTTACATGCTATTATTTATTATCACAATATGTTAGCCCAAATTAAAAGTGATCTAATTTGGTTAAGATTTATTGGGCTTTAATTATTAAATAAAGTATGGGTCAAATATGTGTAGATACTCTAGTAACTAATTTCTAATTAATGGTGGGTTATAGTCCCCAAATTACACACAATTAACTTTTCTAATATCCCGTCTTTAGAAAAGAGAGTAAATTTTCTCTGAATTTCTTGTGTGCTAATTTGGAAGACCAAAATCGTAAGATCTGAAAAATATCAAGGAATCAATGAATTCAGTTATGCTTCCACATCTAGTTTTTATTCATGATTTATTCTTGATAATTTTACATAATAGATTCTAATTTATTAAATTTTTGTATCAAGTTTTTTTACGGGTCTAACACGAAAAACCATGTGTGGAAGAAGTAAAGGTGGAAGGATTGTAGAGAAAAAGAGAGTCGAAAGGGAGAGAGATTAAGAAGCCAAATAGATCACCTTATTATGGGGTTTGGAAATTTATAAAAAGTTGACTTTCATAAGCCACGTGTCCTTTTTTTACGGTTCTTTAATTTGAATTGTTGCACCCTTATCTACTCAATCCTATTATCCACGATAAGGTCTGTAAAACCACAAAAAACAAAATAAGCATATAACCATGCATGTCATTAGGAAAATAAGCAAACATTACATACCCCTTGAGAACCTAACAACTATTGTATCATACTCGCCCGAAGTAATGCTGACAGTAGGGGAAGAAATAGGCTTCTCCAAGTCTGGCCTCAGCATGGGTACCATGCGTGGAGACGTGGGAGGGATTTGCCATCTATGATCCGGGAGCCCTGCATAATTTGGAATGAAATTCCAATGCTTTAGACACAAACTCTAAAGATATTTGGCTACAACATCCATTGAGTCATAAAGCCAAGAATGCTCACAATGCTTTCAACGCCTAATATCCTTTATTCTATTTATCAAATTTGGAGAGGCATATCTTATCGTCCTTTTGTCACGAAGACAATAATGGAACACCCCACGAAGGGAGATATCTTGAGGCATGACTAAGAAACCATTATGATTGAGGAGATCGTGAATACCTCCCCCTTCACGAATGTCCTCCAACTTGGGACGGTGGAGATATCGGGAGGGCACAAGCCTTCTCTATTCAATGGATAACCCAAATGACTCTCCCAACTTCAACTCCACAAAGATATATTTGTTAGGATCTAGTTTCAACTTCACAATTCCTCCACCATAAATAAGTTTTTCTGTTTCCTCCTTTTGGACCACAAAGTACAACCCCAACGATTTCTTTCTTTTGAAGGGTATACATGTATTGAAATAATGCCACGTTGGGCCATATACCCCTTAGTCCATATTTGATTATGAATCTAATTATTAGCCACCACGAGCTTCCACTATCTGTTCGGTGCCGAACAGTAAGAATTTAACAAATACATAACAAACTGATGAGGTGGCAAATAAAACCCTACCTCCAACAAGTATAGCGACCGGAAAAATCCTGGCCTTCCCCCACCATATTGCGGCCCAAATACAGAGCTCAAGTAATGCTTCCCTTTTTGAATACTAAACTCGTACTTGGGATGCTTGGGATGCCTTGCAAGGAGATCCCTGCACCTTTACACCCTTTGCATTTCATGTTCTGTTGTATTACAATGACATTCATCGATTACCAACGGTTCAGAGAAAGCCTTCAAATGTTTAGGGATTTTCCCCTTTCTTCACTAATTGTCGAAGTTCTTCTTGGATTGTTCACTGCCGTTCTATTAGTCGTCATCTCCCTATTGTTGATAATAGAATACCTACTTCCACGCCTTTGTGATGAAGACCTACCAGTTCTTCCATGTCTTTTCTCAACTCTAGCCATTTCCTGCAAAATTATGAAAACAACGATGAAATAAAGAAAATCACTATTTGCAACTACAAAGAAGGAACCTTAAGCAACAGAAAAGCACAAACCAAAAAAATAACACAACTAGTTTTAGAGAAGTTAAAGAACCCAAATTTATAGATTCTTTTAATACGCCCTCTTAAACGCACCGTTTTGGGAAGAAAAAAACCTTAACAAATAGCATCTAGCCACTTGTACAGTGTCAGATGCTCCTCATTGTGGCCACTCTTCCCCAAAACTTCGCATTTATACTTGTTCTTTTAGAAGGAACTAGTGTTCCTTCATCTTCTTTGGTGGGACAAACCTTAATCAAAATTCAAATTATGTCTCACGAAAGACTACTTTATAATCTTTCATTTGACTCGGGGAAGGGGTTATTGTTATACCTTGCCACCACTTGGACATGTGTCAATACAAGTCACATTGTTGACTTTCGCATTGATTCCTATTGAAGTAGCATTTTAGCAGGTCACCTGCTCTCAGTACCTCTTGACAAAACCATCCATTCTACCTATAAGGAGTCACCCACCTGTATTTAAGTGTGAATACTCTCCTAGCGTGAACACACTTCTCAGACAATAAGGAGCCCATTTAGGCATGGCAATCTCGTACTAATAAAGTCTAATGATACACACCTATGATTATCTCTTACACATTTAGTGAGACTAAATGTATATCCTGCCACATCATACTAACGAACAATGAGCCTATCCTATAAATGCCTTAACAAATGATGAAAAAGGAAACAATCTTTTAACACTCTAAAGTTACTCTGGGCAATAGTCTTCTTGATCAGCCTGCCCATTTGCCACTGTTTCAGCTCGCAATCTCTTTAGGTGAATTGACCTTCATTGCACCACAACAATCTCCTTTTTATTCCTCCTTATCTTCCTCATTTGTTGTACGCTGTATCAATAATTTTACATCATAAAAATAAAAATAAAATAAAATAGTAGTCCGAACACTCATGAATTATTAACTTTTAAACCAAAGAATTGATTTTTCGATTTTTAGGCTGGATTATTTTTAGTATATTGGCAATGAAAATTTTGAAACTCTACAATCACAAGTGAAATTAGGATCTTGTTATGCGTGTCTTAAACAGTATCTAAAAAATAAAAATTTTGAAATTGATAAAATTTCAACCCGTTCATAAAAAAAATAAAATTATACTAAATAATTACCTTTTAATAAAAAGAATGTGACCAAATATTGAATTTTAAAATTGTTGAAAAAAATTGTAGGTTTTGAATTGTGTGAAATAATAATAAATAAAATGCAATGCTTAAAATATTGTTGATATTATGGGTAAAAACTAATGCATGCCTCATGGATAACAAATCGACAAAGGTGGAGTGAAAATAGTGGAGATCTGCAAAAATGCCAGGGAAGATGCTACCTAAACTTGTTTGGAATGTGACCGACAAAACTCTAATTTTTCAATTTATTATATTTCTCTTGTTTCAGTGTACATCTTTTAAAAACGTCTCAAACTTATTTCCTGTTTTCAAATAAGTCCTTATACTATTATATGTAAATAAGTTTTTATTTCAACTGAAAATATTGATCTATATTATGAGTTTCTTCACATACAAATTATAAAAAGATAAAGTTCAATGACTTTTCTTTTTTAATTTTAACACTTTCAAAATAAATTTTAAAATTTACTCAGAAAACTACCTATTTTCTTTTTTATCACATTTTAGTTACTTTTCACAGTGGACTGAGAATTGAGATGTGGTATTAACAATTTGACCAGTATTTTTTTAATTGGGTTAACAATTGAAAACAAGGACATTTTAGTCAAAATTCTGAAATAAGAGGACCAAAAAGTAAAACTTCCCCAAAATGAAAAATATAAATTAAAAACAGTAAAGCTGATAAATTAACTTGGACGTCAAACTTTTTCCAGCGTATAATAACGTGGCCACTGAGTCAGAGTGGAACACTTTTATAAAGGTGAGTCGAGTCTCCGGCGACCCACAACTTGCCTCCCACTCTTCCCTTTAATCGAATTCATTTCCTCGCAAACCTAACCCAAATTCAAGGCGTTGCTCTGCTCAGGTATTCTTATTATTATAATAATTCTTGGTATTTTTGTCTCCAATATTTTAAGCTGGGTTTTTCCCCCTTTATAGTTGATTAGTTTATGTTTTGCTCACACGGCTAGTGGCGTAGACATTGTCTTCTTCCTCAAATTATTGCCATCCAAAACTCTTTACGTCTCCTTCAGTCCCCGTTCATTTTACTTTTCCTATTCTGACCAAAATGTTAGATAAAGAAACCATTTTTGAAACTATGCAAACCCTTTATAAATTAATGCAAGTAAAATAGAAAAAATGATGTCTTTTTCCTCATACCACTTTTCTTTACTTTGGAATCTTTAGTAGATCAAGTTGCCGACTGTTTTTTTGTTTACTACTTGTTTTTATTCTGACTGAATTTGATCTGATGTTGGTATGGTAGACGTTGTTAGTGAAGTTTCCGGTGACCCACAAACTTCGGGTCAACCAGCTGCTGGCTGTGTAAGTCCACAGAATCAGCCTGTTTCAGTATCACAGATACAGACTACCGTTGATACGAAACATCCGAGTTCCGAGGAGGATGAGGTGATCTGCATGCCTTTGCGCTTTCCGGTTTCCGGCTGTTTTATGTCTTTGTTGTTATGTTATTTTCTTTTTGATGGCTTAAAAGTTGCTATTTGCTATTTGCTATAAGGTGATAGTAAGCATCTGAGTTCCGAAGAGGATGAGGTAATCGACCTGCCTCTGTGCTGCCTGGTTTAGGGTGTTTATCAGATCTCCGGCTGTTGTTCAGCTTTTATGTTTTTTTTTGCTTGCTTTCATCATGGTATTTTCTTTTTGATTTGCTATAAAGTGATGATAAGCAATAGAAGCCGACTTATGATAATTGGTTCTAAATGAGTGAATGGCTAAAATTTAACAGCAATACCATCATGGTTCTCTTACATTATATATAAAGAGTAAAATCATTCATTTGTTCATCTAAGAAAACAGAAATTTTAGTTGTTATTCTTCACATATGTTTTCTTAGAAGATTAAGTTCCATCCAAGTGACAGCGAAGAAGTAAAACTAAGGTCCTTAGGTGCTCGCCTGCTAGAAGAGGTGCATTAGAAGCTGACCTCTCTTTCTCTTTTTATAAATCGTTTCTTTGTAGAGATACATAGTTTTCTCTCAGTCTACCATCTCTTATTATCAATTGCAAGTCGCGAGGAAAGTTATATATGCTTTTGTTTAAATTGAAACACTGTGTTCTGCGTTTTAAACAATCGGTTTCTGGGTTAGAAGTATCTCAACACATGGTTTATGTTGATAGTTTATCAAGGTTGCAGCTGATCCATCGTTAATCGAGCTGCTTTTGTAATATTGCAATACATGGCTGAACTTTGGCTATTGTGAAACATTTTATTTTTGGGTATTTTCATCTGCTTTCAGAATGCTTGAGAACTAATTATTTTACTTTCACCATTTTGATGGAATTGCATGAGGCATATATATTTTAGTAGTTCTTTGAAGTTTTGCATTTTGTGCTTTTGAAACAAGGACTAAAGAAACCAAATTGTTGTTTTGCTGAGAACTTGATTCTCTTGCAGAAGTTGAGACACACACCAAACACGACCGCAATGGGGCAGTATGACAGTGCTGAATATGTTACTATTGGTGAAGTGCCAACTTCCCCGGCGGATAACTTCAAGAAAGTCTCAGTTTTACCACTTATTTTCCTGATCTTTTATGAGGTTTCTGGAGGTCCATTCGGAGTGGAGGACAGTGTCCAAGCTGCCGGACCATTTCTCGCTCTTCTCGGTTTTTTGGTGTTTCCATTCATCTGGAGCATTCCGGAAGCATTAATTACTGCTGAGATGGGCACTATGTTCCCTGAAAATGGTGGTTATGTTGTTTGGGTTGCATCTGCATTAGGTCCCTATTGGGGGTTTCAGCAAGGCTGGATGAAATGGCTGAGTGGGGTCATTGATAATGCTTTATATCCTGTTTTGTTTCTTGACTATTTAAAGTCTGCAATCCCTGCATTAGGAGGTGGCTGGCCAAGAATCTTTGCCGTGCTAGCTTTGACGTTAGTGCTCACATACATGAACTATAGGGGTTTAACAATTGTAGGATGGGTTGCTGTTCTTCTCGGGGTTTTCTCGATCCTTCCTTTTGTGGTCATGGGGTTTGTGTCGATTCCAAAATTAAAGCCTTCAAGATGGCTTGTGGTAAACATGCATCATGTGGATTGGAATTTATATTTGAACACGCTCTTTTGGAATCTAAACTATTGGGACTCTATAAGTACTCTTGCTGGAGAGGTAGAGAACCCAAAAAAAACTCTCCCAAAAGCATTGTTTTATGCTTTGATCTTAGTGGTTATTGGGTATTTCTTTCCGCTTTTAGTTGGCACGGGGGCTCTTCCCCTTGATCGTGAGCTGTGGACTGATGGTTATTTCTCGGACATGGCTAAATTGCTGGGTGGAGTTTGGTTGAGATGGTGGATCCAAGCAGCTGCAGCGATGTCAAATATGGGGATGTTTGTGGCTGAGATGAGTAGTGACTCTTTCCAACTTTTGGGAATGGCTGAGCGTGGGATGCTGCCTGAGTTCTTTAGCAAGAGGTCTCGCTATGGAACTCCTCTAATCGGGATCTTATTTTCGGCTTCAGGCGTTTTATTGTTGTCATGGTTGAGCTTTCAAGAGATTGTAGCTGCAGAGAACTTCTTGTACTGTTTCGGGATGATTTTGGAGTTCATAGCATTCATACGTCTAAGGATGAAATATCCAGCTGCATCACGACCTTACAAAATACCCGTTGGAACAGTTGGGTCGATTCTCATGTGCATTCCTCCAACCATATTGATTTGTGTTGTCTTAGCTATTTCTTCACTCAAAGTTGCAGTGATTAGCCTTGTCGCCGTTGTAATTGGCCTTGTAATGCAGCCTGGTCTCAAGTACGTTGAGAAAAGAAGATGGCTCAAGTTCTCTACTAGCGCAAACCTTCCCGACCTACACAACGATTCCTCATTAAGATGACATATCGTGATCAAAACTCAAAGGTAAAGTTCTTGGTCAAATCGCGAGCCCATATACTCCATTGAAAAGGTGTTTTAGTTGCATGCGGGGCAACAACTATTTATCATCTTCGCATTTAGAGTGATGGTAGATGGAATAATTAGAAGCAAACACCAAATTGTTGCATATTCTCAAGTCTTTTCAACTATGATTGGTTTCCTTGTAAATTTTCAGTCCTAGTTTATGCAAAAGCCTAAACAAGCATGCTTTTATTGCTGAATTTGATATTGTCAGAATTAATTGGACCGATTGAATCGGAGATCAGCTGTTCCAGTTTCCAACCAATAAAAAACCGACTGCTATCGTTTATAATTGCTTTCATATCCTTTGGCTAGTCTATGATTTTTATTTCTGAAATTTTATTTTATTTGAAAATGAAATCATTGCACATAATTTTATTTTTTGCATTAATTCAACCGCTTGTTTTATGTTAGACATTTGTGAGGCTCTCAATTGAGATTTGCAAATTTTAAATTTTAGTTTTTATATTTTATTTTTGTTCCTTCTGTTCAATTCTGCTCTTCGCGTTTAGCGTGGCAATTATTAAAGGGGAAATAATTATTTTATCCCTTAATAATTACAATATTTAAATTTAGTCTTTTACTCTAAAAAATATATACAATTTGAAAAAAAAAAGAAAAATCTAATATTTTTTCAGATTGTCAATAGAAACCTTTTTTCTTTTTAAAGTTAAATATTTTTCAAATTTCCAAGAATTTAAAAATTTCCAATATTTTTTTAATATTTTATAATTAAATTTATTAAAAATATTTTTAATATATTATTCTTTTGATTTAAATTTAAAAATACTTATTTAAATATGATTTAATGTGACCAGTACAAACAAGAGAGACTGTATTATGGGAAAATATTTAGTACACTATCAATGGAGTTTTTAGACTTCACAAATAGGGTTAAGAGATTGATAACTGTCTTATAAGAATATAGTAACATATTAAAAATAAATAAATAAAAAAAGAGACATATATCAATTTTCTAAAACTGCTTGTGAAATAAAAAGAATACACTACTAGTGCAACAAATACACTACTAGTGCAACAAATTTCGACTACCAAATTCTAGCACGTGTTTAGAGAAGTGAGCTAAAACATGTCCTCGTAATACTAATGAACTTATTATTGATTTTCATTTGTTTCATGTTAGGAAGTTTCTACTTGATAAATTAAAGGACTACAAGCAGATTTAAAGACTACTGAATGCTTTCTTTCTTATAAGAAAAACATAACATATTTTTAAAAATTTTTCAACTTCTTTTTTTTATTAATATTTTTAATATATTTTTTTGAATTTTTAAAATAAATTTTACTTTTATATATATATATATATATATATATATATATGACTATCAAACCTTATCAATCTATATAGTTTTGACAATCAAAAACATAAAAAGGAAAAAAAAATGAATATTAAGGGTCTGTTTGGATGGGCGGTGCATTTACCTGCGGTTAGTGTAAAAACAGCGGTGGTGGTGAGATTAGATACTGTAGCGTGAGACAAAAAGTAATAGCCCGATTTTGGGGCTAGTCGGAACAGTAGTTTCGAGACTGCTAATCCGAGGATGAAGAAAATTATTTTTGACATTATTTTATGTGTTATAGTATGATTATAAGGATGAATGAAAATTTTGGTGCATTAATTTTAGTGATTTAAGGCTTAATTGCGAAAAAGGACTAAACCGCATAAAGTGCAAAAGTTCCATTTTACAAGCTAGAAGTATTAAATAGATAAGGAACTTTAAATTGAAGGTCTTGAATGTGAAAGTAGACCTTCCTAATGTTGATAGCCGACCGTAGGGGACAATAGACTCAAAATTGGTCAAAATTGGGCGGGTTAGGTGGACTAATTTGAAGGAAGTAAATAAAATAAGAAAAGATGATATCACCCATTTTTCTTCATCACCTTCACCACCGAAAATACCAGCATAGAAGGGGCTTTTGAAAGCTTTGAAATTTCAGCAACTTATCCTCACACAAGTAAGTAGTTTTGATGGTTTTAGTTGATAATTTTTGTACTTTTGGAACCCCTAAAACTAAAGCTAGAGGGGACTAACTTGCAATATGGTTGAAAGTCTAGGGACTTGCCATGAGAGAGTTTATGTTGTTTGCTGAGGTTTTATAGAAGAAAATGGATGTTAGTGAGTTAAGGAACAACTTTTGTGAAAGGTGTTACCATGAAAACACCTAAATGAGACTAAGTTGTAAAAGTTGAAATTGTGTAATAGATTCATGAAATAGTTTGAATTATGAGTAGTTGTAAGAGAAATAAATGTTCAACTAGGTTTTTTTAACGAGAAAATGTGATGAAAAATGATTTACGAGCATAGGGGCAAAATCGTAACTTTGCCATAGTACAAGGGCATAATGGTCATTTTTGCCTAAGTAGAGATAATGATGTATTATGATTATAAAAATGATTGAATGAGTGAATTTTGTTGTTATAGATCAAGAAGAGCGCGGAATTAACCTTGACCGGGGAAAATGCAAGGTTTTGGATTAAACCGCAAATTAACACATTTTGCATCGAGGTAAGTTTATGTGTAAACGATGCATCTTAAATACACATGTTGTTACTTATTGGTGCACTGTATGATTGAGAACATTTACGATTTAAATGGATTGAATTCGGTAGATAATGAATAATTTTCGTATGAACGTTGAAATAGATATGTAAATGTGGAATATTATCCGTAGTAATTAATGTTGGGCTGTGTGCGATACCACCTTAATTATTCTTGTTGGTGGACTATGTGCGATACCACCTTACTACTTATTCACGATATGGCAAATGATATGGCAAATGATACAAGTAATAAAAAAAATTGAAAAAACGATATGGAAAAATCTAAAATAGTTAATATATATATAATAAAATAAATATACATATTTTAAATAAACAATATATGGAAAATTTTGCCTTAATAATAAAACAATTTAGATGACGTACAACATACAAATTTTCAAATAATACATAATATGATTAAAGTTAAATAATATAATATATATAATATATATAACAAATAAAAATAATAACATATATGATAAAACAATTTAACGTAAATAGGGAAAAACAAAAAAGAAAAACAAGTTTAAAATAATTAAAATAAATGAATAAATAATGATTAAGCAATTAAATGGATAAATAAAAAAAAGTTTAAAAAAACGCATAAGTCAACCTAACTCCCGCAATATGAGGATTCAACGAAATTCCTCCACCAAAATTTAACTCGAACGGAAGCAACTCAAAAAGAAACGAAAATGAGCGAAGAACAAAATAAGAACAAGCCACAGAAAATAAGAACGCAAAAGAGAGAAATTTGAGTGAATGCTCTCAAGAATTTTTATTACTCCAAACTCATGTATCTTTTACAATGAAGGGAGAGACCTCTATTTATAGTTGAGCCTCCACAAATCCAACGGTACAGATCAATTACATCAACAACTAAGATTAAAAGGTATCTACAAATTAAATCTCTAAGATTACAAAATTATATCTTCTAAGATTGCATACCATATCTTCTAAGATTGCATATCATATTTAAGATTTGCATATCATATCTAAGATTGCATATTATATCTTCTAAGATTGCATACCATATCTTCTAGGATTGCATATCATATCTAAGATTTACATATCATATCTAAGATTGCATATCCTTGAAGATTGTGTTCCCATATACGTCAAGCTTGTAGATGGACCATCAATCTTTTCAAGTGGTGGGTCATTCTGATCGGGCCAAATGATATATTTTGGACTGGACTTGGACTTTGTTTTATTATTTTGGGTTTATTATTTTTTTGTATGGGCCCGGGCTAAATTGGCCTATTACATTCTTGTTGGTGGGGTATGTGCGATACCACCGTAAATATTCTTGTTGGTGGGCTATGTGCGATACCATCCTGTTAAAGATTAATGGTGGGCTAAGTGCGAAACCATCGAGTGTTTGGTATTACTGTGAATGGCTTATTATGAAATTGTGATGTATTGTTTCATGTGATCATGTGGTGATAAGTGCAGGGATATATGTTAAATAATATGAGCATTTGGCTTGTGATATGGTTGGAATGTGGTAAGAGATGAAATGAGTAAGCATGATCTTGGAATGTGGAATGTTCTTACTTATTATGAAATGTTATTTATTCATTAGCACAGATTATGATGTTTATTGTTTACATGTAAACTTACTAAGCTTAAAGCTTACTCCCTTTCTTTTCCCTTGTTTTATAGTGTCCAAGAGCCGGGTCGGGGTACGAAGATAATTAGAAGATCACCCACACTATAAGCTCATCTAGGTATATCTAGACTTAGTATTTTGAGTATGGCATGTATAGGGGCTAGACTAGGTGAATTGTTTTGTTATTTTGGCCAAGTATGTATTGGCTCCTTTAAAGATGAACTCTTTTGAATATTGCCATAGTTGATGGCTCATTATTACTAATTTATGAAAAGATGAAGTTATTCATAGAAGTGTATGTGGCAAATTTGAGTTGCTTAATGATTTGTTGAGTGGGATTATGTTGTATGAGCTAGGGTGATGAAAAGAGCTTGGTGAATAGCCTTGTTCTTGTCCACACGGGTAGACACACGGGCGTGTGTCTAGGCCGTGTGAGACACACGGGCAGTCCCATGGGTGTTTGACGAGGCCGTGTGTCCCCTGCATGTTAGTGTTTCAAGTCAGTGTCGACCACGGGCTAGCTACACGGGCGTGTGCCTAGGCCGTGTGCCCCTTATGAGGTTGCTGACGTCACAAATAGAATACCCAGGATTTTACACACGGGCGAGGACACGGGCGTGTCTAGGTCGTGTGGAGCACACGGGCCAAGAACACAAGCGTGTGTCCGGCCGTGTGAAAACCCCTGTCGGTTCGAAATGAAAATAAATCCCACACGGGTTAGGGACATGGGTGTGCGTGACCACACGGCCTGCCCACACGGGGGTGTCCCATTTCACACGGGCGTGTGGCCCCTGTTTAGACAAAAAATTTTAAATGCACAAAACTTCTCGGTTGGGTTGTGAGACCCTCCGTAAGCTTATTGAGGCCTCGTGGGCCCTTAATGAAGTTTTATAACTCAAAGTTGTATGGCCGAGTGAGTTAAGTACGGTAATGCCTCGTACCCAGTTCCGGCGTAGAATACGGGTAAGGAGTGTTACATTAGTGGTATTTAAGTATATATATATATATATATATATATAAATTTATTTTCAATTTATTGGGAAACATTTATTATAATATTTTAATATTTTTGATGTACTATATATTTTTAAAATAATTATATAAAAAATAAAATAGGCGGGCCGAGTTGGGCATGGGTTTTAGTATTTTTTATTCGGGCCTAGTTTAGGCAAAATTTTAGGCCCATTTTTTTGCCCGAGCCTAGCAAACAGGCCTAAATTTTTTATTGGGCCCGACCCGAACCCATCCTGACCCGACTCATGGACACCTCTTAATAGTCATCCCTCATCCATTTTTCTACAATTTTTAAGGATTTTTATTTCATGAAAATTTAAAGATGTAAAAAAATCCATAATTTTTGCAAAATTTAAAAAATATATTTTTTAAAATTTTTTAAAGGATTTTATATTGAAAATATGAAATATTTTATTTTATTTTTCATTTTTTTAATTTTTATGTAATTTTAAAGAGCAATGGTCAAATTGACAAAAAACTTTGAGGACTAAAAAAAATATATTGCAGTTTCTATTATATTGAAAAAAGCATAAGAAATTCAATGTTTCAAGATTAAAATACAAAGATTAAATTTTAAATTTTAAAAAATATAAAGACTTCTGGCATATTTAAACCTATTCGTTTCCACTATAATTTTTTTAATTTTATTTTCTATTTTTTATTCTATGTTAAAAAAAAAAGTTAAGGTTTTTATATTGAAAATATGAAATTTTTTAATTTTTTATAATTTTAAAGAGAAAGGGTCAAATTGACAAAAAAATTATAAATATTGAGGAATAAAAAATTATATTTCCTTTTCTATAATAGCCATGACGACAATACTAACGACAAATTAGATGGTGGGACCAAAATTATTAAATAAAAAAAATACATAAAATTCAATGTCTCAAAATTAAAATATAAATACTAAATTTTAAAATTTAAGAAATATAAAAACATACAACATATTTAAACCTGTTCATTTCCACTCTAATTTTTTAATTGCCTTTTCTATTTGTTTTATTTTATGCTAAATCATTATGTTTAGTTTTTTTTATCCGATAGACAGAATTTTTCTTATGTTTTTCTTGGATTTTTTAATAGGAGCTTATGAATTCTTTTTAATTTAATCATTATCGAACTGGGAATTGCATTAGTTAAATCGGAAATTGATAATTTAATTAATTCGATTATCAATTAAGTTCTTACAATATTTTTTGAATTTAATTCAAATAAATTTATTCTGAATTTCCTAAATCAAAATTTTTTAAATAAAGGTTCTAAAAAAAATAATTCGGTTAATGGCTTGAATACTTGAATACATTATTCGTAATAATATAATAAATTTGAATATCAATTCAATGGAATAAAGTGGTTGATTGATGTCCATGTTGCTAGTCAATTATTGGATTATGGATCTAAATTGCTCAAACTCATAATCGGCTCAATTTTACCTTTTCGTTACCAATTTACCAAATTAGACAATTTAATCTGATTTATCTCTCAACCTCACTAAACTAAATTGGGACAATCAAATTGGTTCACAATAGATTCTCCTCTTGGTCTCACCTATCTAAATATTAGGCATCAATTATAGGTTTTAAAGTATATTCGATTTAGTTCATTTTTTTTATTTAGTCCTTAACCAAAAAACTAACCATGCAATATTTTCATCAACCAACCGCCCTAAGGTTTATTGGCTATACAACATCAACATACAAATTCAGTGAATTTCATGCTTAAATTAATCATCAAAGAAAACATAAAAAGCTAAGGTTGAGAAAATCTTAGTGACTTTTGAGGGAGTCTTTGTTGGAGATGATAACAACAGTAATAGAGATGAAACCATAGCCAACGTTGAAAATTTTACACTTTAAAACTTCTCAAAGGTAAAACCTACTGTATACTTTAAAGAGAAATCAAAATAATAAGATAAAGTTTTGTATCTAATTGAAAGAGTGAAAGTTACAATAAAAATGAACTACCAGCTACTAACTACCTAAGCTAAGAAAGTAAAAACTGAAAACCTAAAAATTGTGAAATGAATAAAAGAGAAAGTTAAAATGATGATAAAGGAGGCTCTTCTTTATTTGGCATCAAGTGTGTCTTTAATACAACCAAGTTTACAATCCTAAAGTTTGACAAAAATGTCATTGGAGTGCATGAGTTGACTTGAGTTGGTGTTGGATACAAAATTGTCCTTGTAATATTTTTCACCTTACCAGGCTTTAGTGTTATGGCATCCTCGATAATAGGCACAATCTTAGCTTGGGGGTTCTCGATGTCGTAACACGGACTAATTGGTGTCGCGACACCTTCAATAGTGGCCTTGGTTCCTTCACTTCAACCATCATCAGTGGAGTCGTGACCCCGAAAGCTTGGAGTTATGACACAACACACCTGGTATGGTGACATCCTTGGCAGACTACTTCAGATTGGTTTCTTGTTGAAGTTTTACTCCTTTGAGATGATGGAGGATCGATGTCGCGACACACATGCATCAATGTCGTGACATTCAAAGCAATTGATATTTTTTCAGGGTTTGGCCATAGTCATTTTCCTATACGCACTAAAAGAAACCATTAGACTCCCAATGACATAGTTTTTCCAATTTCGGTCTCAAAAGGTTAAAAAAAAAGCATTAAAAAGACTCGTAAATTGCTTGAGAACAAACTCATCAAGTATTTGAGAGAACCTAACTTGACATATCAAATTACGACAGATCATATATCCACCTTACACTTCTTATGAGAGATTGGTTATCATACACAACACCCTCAAGCACAACAGGGTGTTGGACTGTAACGGCCCGATTTAGGGGCTAGCCGGAATAGTGATCTCGGGATCATTAATCCGAGATTTGAGAAATTTATTTTCATGTTATATTATGAGTTAGAACATGATAGTATACATGCATGAAAAATTTGGTGCTTTAATTTTAGCGATTTCGTGTTTAAACGTGAAAAAGGACTAAATCGCATAAAGTGCAAAAGTTCCATTCTATAAGCTAAAGGTGCCAAATAGCCATAGATTATTAATTGTAGGTCTTTAAAAGGCAATTAGACCCCTAGAGATAGCATGGCCTGCCATAGGAGACAATTGTGTCAAAATTGGTCAAAGTTGTTGATAGTAGGTGGACTAAAATAATGTTTTATATTAAAATAAAGAAAAAGAAGATATCATCTTTTCCTCTACTCTTCTCCACCAAAAATTGGCAGCAAACTAAAGGGTTTGAGAGCTCAAATTTTCAGCAAGCTTCTTTCTTTGCTAGTAAGTGATTTTAATGATCTTTATTGAAGAAAATTATACTTTTGAGACACTGATAAACCGTAATAGTAACATATTTTAATCCCACATTTAGCATGTTTTTCGGATGATTTATCTATTGATTCATGTAAAAAGGTGCTCTTAATCCTTTCTTTTCATGTCTTATACCTAGGAAAGCACCCGAGGATGAAAAGAACATAAAACGGGCCCAAAACGGGGTAAATGAGCCATATTACAAAATTCACAAGGCCTGGCCCAAAGATCACACGGCCATGCCTTGTCGAGCATCCAGAACATGACCTCACCCCCGGTTTACACGGCCGTGCCTCAATTAAGAAATCCGAACACGGCTCAAAGATTTATCACACGGGTGTGTGACATGGCCGTGTCCCTACCGTGGCAATGAATAATTTTAGTCGGAAAAGGATGCTTAGGGAGAAAGAATCGCATTCCAAGAGCCTATATATACCCTCCTAGGTACCACCTTTGAGGGGGCGTCAAGCTAGGCTAAGGAGCCAAGCTAAAAAGGTCAGAGTTGTGGGAATTGCTCGAAGTTAGCCAGCTGATCCATCCCAAGAAGCCGAGATTCTACTCAAAACGGCAGATTTCCCCTTCAATTCCTTCAGGGAGTTTTAGGGATTTCTTATGTTTTGTTTTATCTTTTCTCTTGAGATGTTTTCTTTATTTGTTATGAACTAAACCCTTCAGATACCTGAAGGGGATGAAACCTAGATGAATCTTGTTATTGATTTCTGAATTATATGATAAATACTTAGTTTGTTCTAATTATGTGAGCTTAATCCAAATTTGATGTACTTAGGTGGAGGAGGAATAGACCTTACTTAAGAGTAGATCTAGCATAATTAAGCGGAGTTGATCGAACGCCTAGAGATAGGGTGACGAGATTTTGCTGGATTAGGCTGAAACCTAATATGGGAGTCCATAGATCGATTTACTGCTATTCTAGGGGTTATTATTCGAGAAAGAGATTTCCGTTAATTAACCTAGGGTTAGACGTTATTCGCCTCGAGAGAGAGTTTAATATACGTTAGGGAGTCCTACGGATCAAACTAAGTGAATAAATCATATGGGTCAGTGTTAGATAACAAGTGAAGTCTAGGTGGATTCTTCCTGAGGGTATTGTCGTGATCAACTGAGTTTTTCTTCAAGTTATTTCTCAATTCGTTCTTTTTGTCTTCGCGTCTTTAGCTTAGTAGTCGTTAATTTAGATTAAAGAAACATCCCTTTATTTTAGGCTAAATAATAAAAAGAAATTTAGTATTAGTACTTTTAGTTCTTTTGGGTTCGACAAATCTAGTCTTGCCTAAGCTATACTACTGTTCGATAGGTACACTTGCCTTTAATCGTTGTCAAAGTTAGTTTCCAGGTTCGATCTCATTCATTATAAATTTTAAAACTCGACACAGCGATCAAGTTTTTGGCGCCATTGCCGGGGAACTAAAATATTAAGAAAGCTCTATTTTTATTACTTTAGCCATTATTTTTATTTTTTCAATTTACGTTTATTTTTATTTTTTTAAGTTAAATTTTGATTTTGCTAAATTTTCTTTCTTCTCCTAGCAGGTACCTCTAGTTTATGACTAGAAGGAACCTGAAAGGACC
Source organism: Gossypium australe (assembly GCA_005393395.2). Lineage (NCBI taxonomy): Eukaryota > Viridiplantae > Streptophyta > Magnoliopsida > Malvales > Malvaceae > Gossypium > Gossypium australe. The sequence continues at coordinate 30,470,571 of CM016623.1, read as the reverse complement.
ATTAGTATACAACAGTGAAATTGAAGCTACCGTTCGTAGGACTCGCAGAGAAATCAGGCGAGCCCTAAATTACACAGAGGAAGACCAAGAAGACAGACCCAATCCTACTGAAGGGATGGACGAGAATAACCCATAACCACATGATGTGGGGGAAAACAATGCTCCACGTACTGTGTTTGATTATGCTAAACCGCATTTAACAGGAGCGGAATCGAGTATTGTTAGGCCTGCTATAGCTGCTAACAATTTTGAATTAAAGCCTAACACAATACAAATGATTCAACAATTTGTTCAATTTGATGGTTTGTAGGACGAAGATCCAAACACTCATATAGCTAATTTCTTAGAGTTCTGTGATACCTTCAAAATAAATGGCATTTCTGATGATGCCATACGTCTTCGGTTATTCCCTTTTTCATTAAGGAATAAAACCAAACAGTGGTTAAACTCGTTACCACCGGGATCAATCACTACACGGGAACAAATGACCGAGAAATTTTTACTAAAATATTTCCCACCGGCCAAAATGGCTAAATTACGGAATGATATCTCTTCTTTTGTTCAGATAGATTTAGAGACATTATACGATGCATGGGAGAGATACAAAGATCTCCTGAGAAGGTGTCCACACCATGGTCTACCCTTGTGGCTACAAGTCCAAACTTTCTATAATGGTGTAAACCCCTCAACGAGACAACTAATTGATTCAGCCACCGGTGGAACCCTAAATAACAGAACTCCTGAAGCAGCCTACGAGTTCATTGAAGAGATGTCACTGAATAACTATTAGTGGCAAGTTATAAGGACAAAACCGACAAAATCAGCCGGAGTTTACAGCCTCGATGCAGTGACCACACTATCAACACAGATAGAGATGATAAATAAAAAGCTTAATAGTTTGTGTTCTTCGCAGGCACACCCAGTCATGCAGTGCAATGCAAGTGGAACTGTGGCGAATCCTGAGTACCCACCTTACCAACCGAATGTAGAGAGCAAACATATGAACTATATAGGTAATAATAATCCTTATAGTAATACTTACAATCCAGGTTGGAGGAACCACCCAAATTTCTCATGGGGAGGTCAAGGAAATCAAGGAAATCAAAGACAACAACCTCCACAAAATTTCCAAAATCAGCCATATCCACAAGAGAAAAGCCAAACCTCGAAGAGATGCTGACAAAATTCATGGCAAGCACAGAAAATTGTCTCCAGGATACCGAGAAAACACTTAAAAGTCAACAAACATCGGCTGAGGAGACCAAAAACCGAATCGGAGAACTAACTAAGTCAGTAGGGAAAGTCACTAAAGCAGTCGGACAACTTGCAAAATTGATGTCCGAACGACCGATAATACGTCTACCTAGTAACACGGAGATTAACCCAAAGGAACAAATTCAAGCCATCACAGCTCATAATAGCACAGGGGTAGACGAACCTAATCCAATACAAGGAAACAAGGTAGAAGAAGGTAAAGTTGAGGCAACACAGGAAAAGCAAAAACCGGTAGTCAAAGAGTACCAACCTCACATACCTTATCCCGAAGCAATGAAAAGAGATGATACAGAGGAACAGTTCGGTAAGTTTCTTAAACTTTTAAAGAAATTACATATTAACTTACCTCTTCTTGAAGCTCTTTTTCAGATGCCAGATTCGAGGAAATTTTTAAAACAGCTCTTGATGAACAAACGCAAATTAGATGAAGAGCCACATGTGGAACTGGACGCAGTATGCTCAGCAATGCTACAGAATAGACTACCACGGAAGCAAAAAGATCCAGGGAGTTTTACTATTCCTTGTTTAATTAGTAGACTAAATGTTGATAACGCGTTAGCTGATTTAGGAGCAAGTATAAATGTCATGCCTTATACATTGTTTAAACGACTAGGTCTAGGGAAGCCCAAACAAACCAGAATGAGTATACAATTAGCTGATAAAACTGTTAGAATTCCTAGGGGCATTATCGAAGATGTTCTTGTAAAAATCGACAAATTTATTTTCCCAGTAGATTTTGTTGTCTTAGACATGGATGAGGATAATTCAATCCCCTTAATTTTAGGAAGACCATTCCTAGCAACTGCCAAGACTAAAATTGATGTTGCCACAGGAGAACTCATACTTTTTGTAGGTAACGAATCAATCAGTCTTCAAGCTCTTGACTCGGCCAGGACAACAATCGATGAAGGTAAGAAAGACAATTCATTTGATAATCAATTTGTGCAACCTTCATCGCAGGAAACACCACAAGGATAAAACCTTGAGCCAAATCATAGACCCCAAGCCGACAAAACAGAATTACTTAAGGAACAAAGCTTAAGGGTCGACAAACTAAAAGAACAGGAAACACAAATCAAAGAGGAACAAGAACCGACCGAAGTAAAACCTAAGGAGCCCCCAGAAGACTTATAGGATCATCGAATCACTTCAAAATAGGAGACCAGGTACTAATAGACAAAGTCGATCCTCGCATCATCACATCAGACCAAGAAGTAAACGAAGAAATTTCTCTTAAGGTACACAATATCTCCTGCACGGAACAGTCGAGGTAAGCAATCCAACATTCGACACCTCTAAGGTAAACACTTCTCGACTTGAACTTTGTCAAGAAAATAGAACTGTAAGCATGAGGGAAGATATTCAAACCTTTAAACCTCCCTAATTTTTTTATTACGAGAAAAGTCTAGCTTAAGACTATAAACAAGCGCTTCTCGGGAGGCAACCCCAGCACTAACACTATTTACTTTCAAATTTATTTTCAGTTTCTTTTCTTTCTTTTTTTCTTTTCTGAAAATTTAGTTTTACATTAACACAAAAGTGCAGAATTCCAGTCCACACGGTCTTACACACGGCTGTGTCTGTGGCCGTGTGGACCACCAGAATCCCAGTACTGACATAGCAGAGGCCGTACGAATCAAATCCCACCTAATTTCTGACACCACGAATCCAACCACTCCCCCATGAGCATCAACAAAATGGCACGACCATGTGAAGCTACTGACTTGCACACCACGGGCAGAACACGCCCGTGCCTTGAAACCATGCCAACATACTGACTTGTGACCTACGGGCGTGGCTGGCTGAAAAACGGCCATAGAGATTCAACACGCCTATACACACGGCCGTGTGAAGCGGCTGTACGACTCAACACGCCCATGGCTAATGAGTGTGGGAGAAACGAACGGAGCCTCACCACTGCCGTGCGAGGCGGCCGTGTGCATCGACACGCCCTCGGTCCATGGCGTGGGAACGTGCCAGATTTGAGATCTTATTTAAACCCCATAGCCCTTCCTCTTCTCCCCATCTTCTTTCTTCCTTCTTTTTCTTTCTTTCCTTAGAAAAGGTGTCCAAACTCTTGAGCAACACCAGAACTATGCTGAAGAAGCGGAAGAAGGCAAGCATAGTCTCCCCAAAGAGACCCTACACATAAGTTCATGCCGGCCGCTTCATCCAAACATCAAGCCAAGGGTCTTTGAGACCAATTAGTTTTTATGTTTCTTTTCTCTTTTGCTTCAATTTCCTTCCCTTTGACAATCTTATGCTTAGTTTAGTTTAATTTATTTTAGTTTCTTAGTGTCAGGTTCGCCAGGCTGCTTTGAAATCACGCCACTTCCGCCACCGCCACCACCACAGCAGCCCTAGGAATCATACCCACCTCGCGAACCATCCAACAATAAGGACTCTTCGGTCCATTTTTCTTTTCTTTTACTTATATTTTCCTTCTTAGTCTCTTTTCATTTTTCTTTCTTGTTTTTAGTTATATATTTCGTTTATTTTAATTATGTCTTAATAAACCATGGCTAATTTTTCACGAGCTCTGCAATTTCTTCATCTAGCATAGGATCGTCATCCAGACCGACCCCTTCAAACATACACACCACGACCTCTACCATCCTCCAAGGACACCATCCAAAATTCAGGGAGTATTCTTTCCCCTTCTCTTTTGATTTATCCCTTAAATCTTATATCTATCTTTGTACATTGAGGGCAATGTACATATTAAGTGTGGGGGTGAATATTTATTTAAAGAAAGGGCCTAACTTTCTACATTATTCTCAAATCTGGCCTAACTTTCTTCATTATTCTCAAATCCCTGAATTCAGTCTTGTCTTTAAGTAAATTTTTCATATTACTAATTAGGACGAAATTTCTAACGATTTATGATTTTTATTAATATGTTTTAAATTAAGTCATAGTTAATTGTGCATTAACGATTAAATTAAAAGAATATTAAAGAATCAAGCATGATAAGTCTATTTTTCAAAATTAAAATCTTTGCTAGGTTGTTGAGCTGAATCTGAATATTATCTTGAAGTTTGAAATTTACAAGGTTGATGTCAAAACACCCATAATTTTTGTGAGATTTTGAGCCTATTAAAGCATATATTCTTTTTCATACTCACTTTATTGATTATGAGTGTGTCAACTATGAACTGTTATTCTAGAACTTGCCTCAATTATACATGTTAAGACCACACCTATGATTTGATATACTGAGATGATAAAGGCACCTAGGTTTTAACCCACCCACTCCACTAAATAGCCTACCTTCACAACTAACCCCTAGTAAACCCTGTTGATCCTAACGACCTTTTTTATTGACTTACTAGCTAATATTAACCCAAAACCCCTTTGTATTTGTTATCACCATTCCTTTTGACTACCCTTATATCGAGAGTTGATTTGATATGTTGTCTTACTGTTATCTTTATTTTAAAGTAATAGATTCATTCCTTGTAAAATTTAGTTTGTTCTTAAAAAAAAAAAACGAAGTATATTCATTATTAGTTCCATAATTAAATGAGCTTACATGTTAAAATTCCACATCTTGAGGAAAAAGCTCGTATTATTAGTTTCCAATTGATGTAATTATTTAGGATTAGTTCAATTTTTGTTAGTTAGGCAATTTGTCAGGTCAGTCTCGATTCTAACCTTCTAATTCAGCCTTTATCCACACCTTTAACCCTAGCCCCGTTACAACCCTGTTAAAGACCTTTTGATTTGTGCATCATCTCATATGACAGTGGTGGAGATTTGATTTTCAGGCAAGCCTATGGGATTAACTTTTCAGGTTCGACTTCTGAGAGCTTAATTTTGAACCTTAAACACCTCGAGTGATTTGAGTGAATCTTTAGTGAGGATATCAATCCTTGTCAATTTTGAATCAAAGGTAATTATTTAGATAAGGGGAGACACCTACGTTTTTGTGCTACAAATGTATGACTTTGATTGTTTGAATCTTTAGAACTCTTTGAGTTAGATCATCCATGTATAAATTATCTATGAATTATGATGAGACATTGTTGATAGGAATTATGAATCATGGAAAGTTCGTTTTAATTGTAAGTTGAGAATTTTGCTTGAGGACGTGCAAAAACTTAAGTGTGGGGGTATTTGATAAACCGTAATAGTAACATATTTTAATCCCATATTTAGCATGTTTTTCGGATGATTTATCCCTTGATTCACGTAAAAAGGTGCTCTTAATCCTTTCTTTTCATGTCTTAGACATAGGAAAGCACCCGAGGATGAAAAGAACATAAAATGGGCCCAAAACAGAGTAAATGGGCCATATCACAAAATTCACAAGGCCTGGCCCAAAGACCACACGACCATGCCTTGTCGAGCATCTAGAACACAGCCTCACCCCCGATTTACACGGCCGTGCCTCAATTAAGAAATCCAAACACGGCTCAAAGATTCGTCACACGGACGTGTGACATGTTCGTGTCCCTGCCGTGGCAATGAATAATTTTAGTCAGAAAAGGATACTTAGGGAGAAAGAATTGCATTCCAAGAGCTTATATATACCCTCCTAGGTACCACTTTGATGGGGCGTCAAGCTAGGCCAAGGAGCCAAGCCTAAAAGGTTAGAGTTGTGGGAATCGCTCGAAGTTAGCCAGCTGAACCATCCCAAGAAGCCGAAATTCTACTCAAAACGGCGGATTTCCCCTTCAATTCCTTCAGGGAGTTTTAGAGATTTCTTATGTTTTGTTTTATCTTTGCTCTTGAGATGTTTTCTTTATTTGTTATGAACTAAACCCTTCAGATACCTGAAGGGGATAAAGCCTAGATGAATCTTTTTATTGATTTCTGAATTATATGATAAATACTTAGTTTGTTCTTAATTATGTGAGCTTAATCCAAATTTGATGTGCTTAGGTGGAGGAGGAATAGACCCTGCTTAAGAGTAGATCTAGCATAATTAAGCGGAGTTGATCGCACGCCTAGAGATAGGGTGACGAGATTTTGCCGGATTAGGGTGAAACCTAATATGGGAGTCCATAGATTGATTTACTGCTATTCTAGGGGGTTATTATTCGAGAAATAGATTTTCGTTAATTAACCTAGGGTTAGACGTTATTCACCTCGAGAGAGGGTTCAATATACGTTAGGGAGTCCTACGGATCAAATTAAGTGAATAAATCGTATGGGTCAGTGTTAGATAACAAGTGAAGTCTAGGTGGATTCTTCCTAAGGGTATCGTCATGATCAACTGAGTTTTTCTTCAAGTTATTTCTCAATTCGTTCTTTTTGTCTTCGCGTCTTTAGCTTAGTAGTCGTTAATTTAGATTAAAGAAACATCCCTTTATTTTAGGCTAAATAATAAAAAGAAAGTTAGTATTAGTACTTTTAGTTCCTTTTGGTTCGACAAATTCGGTCTTGCCTAAGCTATACTACTGTTCGATAGGTACACATGCCTTTAATCGTTGTCAGAGTTAGTTTCCAGGTTCGATCTCATTCATTATAAATTTTAAAACTCGACACAGTGGTCAAACCCCTAAAGCTTAAGCTTTCATATGAGGGGACTAATGTGCAATATAGTGAAGAGTTTAGAGTTTTACCATGAGAGCCTCCATTGTTATTTGCTGTATTTTTATGGAAGAAATTGAGTCTTAGTTGTTAGATGAACAACTTTTGTGAATGGTGTTAGCATGAAAACACCAAATGGGACCTTGATGAAAAGGTTACAAATTTTGTAGTAAGTATGTGAAATATTGATTCTTGATGATAGCTTTAAGAGCAGTAGATGTTTACCTAGGCTTGTTGAAGGTAGAAATGTGATTAGAGTTTATTTTCGAGCCTAGGGGCAAAATGGTCATTTTGCTAAAGTCTAAGGGCAAATTAGTAATTTTACCCAAGCTTGATGTTTGAAACGCTTTTATTAATGTAGTGATTAAAATGAGCTAATTTGCTATTATAGAGCAAGAGGAGTCAAGCATCCGCCTCGATCGGGGAAAGAATAAAGTCTTGGACTGAACCGAAGAACTAGCTCATTTTAGAAAACGAGGTAAGTTGTATGTGATTTAAATAGCATTCATATTAGCATGTTGAGAAACGCTTGACATTATATTGAAGCATGATGCATTACTAAATTGAGTAGTTAATGTGAATGAGATGTTGGAGTCCTAATGGGTCATATTGATTATAGAAATGCTATCATTGAAATGTGAAATAAATAAGGTCCCGTATAAGGCCATGTCCGAGACATGGCCTTGGCACCGAGTTGAGATCCCGTATAAGACCATATCCAGGATATGGCTTCGGTAATCAATATGGAAATCGTACAAGACCATATCCGGGATATGGCATCGATACATGAGGGGGTAATTCCATATAAGACCATATCCGGGATATGGCATTGGCACTTAGAGGTAATCCCATATAAGACCATGTCCGGGATATGGCATTGGCATCTAGGGGAGACTCCATGTAAGACCACCTCGAGGATGTGGAAATGGCTTTATACTTACAATAGTGATGATAAACACACGTTTTTGACTATCCCTTTTGAGTAGTGGGATAAGTAGATGAATTTAAAAGTAGGAAGGTGAAGGATATTTAAGTCATGTGAATGAGTGAATACAGGTACTCGTGAATGAGTCACGAAGAATCGGTCTCGATACGTGGCACGGTATGTGCTAGATAAGGGCAACTAGAAGTAAGTATTGTCAAGAAGCCTTGACTTGTGTACGGTTAGCTAATACCGTGGATGGATTATTTTATGAGCATTATTATTGCTATTTATTTCCATGCAACTTACTAAGCTTTATGCTTACCCCTTTTCATTGCCCTTCTTTCTTGTAGTATTGCCAAGGTAAGTCGAGGATCGTGGCCGTAGGAGTTTGGAAATCACACTATCGACAGCACTTTGGTATAACAATTTTAGACTTATTTTGAGTATGGCATGTGTAGGATTGGAGTATTTTGTTAAGTTGTAATTGTTAGTCAAAGTGTTGGCTATGTAAGTCATTTTGTAAATGGCCTTATTGTCAAACTCTTTTATTCAATGAAGATGAAATTCATGAAGTGTATGTCCCTTTAATGATCTTGTATATTGGAAATGAGTCCTTGGACTTGCTTATGGGGTAGGAATTGTATTATTTGAGTGGAAGTATGAATGTGTGCATTCTAAGGTAGCAAGGGCTTGGTATATAACCTGCTAATTACTCACTTAGCTAGACACACGAGCATGGGCCTAGGCCTTGTGGGAGGCACGGCTAGCACATGGGCGTGCACCCAGGCCATGTGAAGTCTGGACCTTGCACTTAGGATATAAATTACCACACGGTCGGGGTACACGGGCGTGTGTATTGGCCGTGTGGATAAGTCAGAATAACAAGGTTTGGCACACGGGGTAGTGACACGGACGTGTCAAGGCCGTGTGAAATTAGTCAGTGTTGACCACGGGTGTGAGACACGGGCATGCCTTAGGGGCACACGGGCTTGTCCCTAGGCCTACACGGGCGTGTGGCCCCTGTTTTATTAAAAAAAGTTTATCAAACTCGTGAAAGTTTCTGGATAAATTCTGATACTTCTCGGAAGTATATTTAGGGCCTCCTAGGTCGGATATGTGTGAGCAATAGAGTTAAACAAAATTTTATAACCCTATTTTATATGTTTAAGCAAGATTAGCTATGTATGCCTCGAACCCTGTTTCGTTTCAGACACTGGCAAGGGGTGTTACATTTATTGGTATCAAAGCTACGGTTTAGTCAATTCTAGGACTAACGTAGCGCAAGTACGAGTCTAGCTACACATGCCATGTGTAAGAGCGTCTGAGTAATGATAGTGTGATGACTCCTAACATATTAAATTGTGTTCTATGTAGTATATGGATTCCGATTCGGATAGAACTGCAACTGATGATGCTTCGAGTAACGCGCCGGCTCCCGCTCAAGGGACCGCACCAGCTAATAGTAGACCCAAGACCTTGAGTCAGAGAGAAGAGGATCGAGAAGCCTTTCTTCACATGGTGAGCAATTCGTATACTGAGTATACCCGAGCAAATCCTAACGCTCAACCCCCTCCAGTCCCACCAATTCCTCAACCCGCTCTAGTAGCCTCTCAAGTAGTTGAGGTGGTGAGAAGAGAAAGGCCTCTGATGGATAAGATCTGGAAGCAAGGAGCTGAGAAATTTCGGGCAAATAAGGATGATGACCCGGAGAAAGCGAAATTTTGGCTCGAGAATACCATCCGGGTATTTGAGGAGTTATCCTGCACACCTGAGGAGTGCCTAAAGTGTGCGGTGTCTCTCCTGAGAGATTCAGCCTACCGATGGTGGAACACCCTAGTGTCGGTGGTGCCAAGGGAGAGAGTTAATTGGGAATTCCTCCAAGAGGAATACCGGAAGAAATATATCAGCCAGAGGTTTATCGACCACAAGAGAAAGGAGTTCTTGGAGCTGAAAGCAAGGCCGTATGTCAGCAACCGACTACGAACGGGAGTTCGTAAGGCTTAGCAAGTATGCACGAGAGTGTGTGTCTACTGAAGCTATCATGTGCAAGAGATTTGAGGACGGGTTAAATGAAGATATCCGCCTATACGTGGGAGTTCTCGAATTAAAGGAGTTTGTAGTATTAGTGGATAGGGCTTGTAAAGCCGAGGAGTTGGCTAAAGAGAAGAGAAAAGTTGAGTTCGAGTCTCGTGACTCGAGAAAGAGACAAATGAACAAGTCTCACCAATCCTCATCTAAGAAATCGAGGGATTTCACTACTCGATCAGTCACTTCAGCGGGGTTTTTAACCCGAGATAAAGGCAAGTAGTTTTCGGGATCGAAAGGGCAAACCACATCAGTTGCTAGTGTGGGCAACGTTCGACCAAGTAGACCGGAATGCCCTCAGTGTGGCAGGCGCCATTTTGGTGAGTGTCGAGCTAATGAGAAAGCTTGCTTCAGATGTGGATCTTTAGACCACTTTATCAGAGAATGTCCCGAGGTAGACGAGAAAGAAAAGCCTCAAAATGCAAGATCGGGAAGTACCACTAGGAGAAGACCTTTGAGAAACCCGAGAATTGAGATGGGAAGCAAGAATCCTTCTAAAGAACAAGCTGCTGGAGTTGAGGGTAGAGCACCGGCGAGAACATATGCCATTCGTGCTCGTGAAGAGGCATCTTCCCCCGACGTGATCACGGGTATCTTTTCTCTCCATAATACTCATATTATAGCTTTAATTGACCCGGGATCTACCCACTCATACATATGCATGAAATTAGTCTCTAGCATGAGCATGCCTATAGAGTCTACCGAATTCATCATAAGAGTGTCTAATCCCCTAGGCAAGTGTGTGTTGGTTGATAGAGTTTGCAAAGGGTGCCCTTTGATGATTAAGGGTCATTGTTTCCCGGTCGATCTTATGTTACTACCGTTTGACGAGTTTGACGTCATTCTCAGGATGGATTGGTTAGTTACCCACAGTGTAATTGTGAATTGTGGGAAGAAGCATATCGAGTTGAGAGATGAAAAGGGTAATTTTATTCGTGTTGAATCAGATAAGCCGGATAGGTCACCGATAGTGGTATCAACCATGTCAGCTCAGAGGTACCTAAGGAAAGGGTATGAGGCTTATCTTGCCTTTGTGTTGAACACTAAAGAGACTGAATTGAAAATGGAGTCAGTACCCATAGTGTGTGAGTACCTAGATGTTTTCCCGGAAGAGTTGCCAGGGCTACCTCCGGATAGAGAGATCAAATTTGGGATTGAATTAGCTCCGGGTACTGCCCCTATTTCTATTGCTCCCTATAGAATGGCCCCAACTGAACTGAAAGAGTTGAAAGCACAGTTGCAAGAATTAACGGATAAGGGTTTCGCGAGGCCAAGTTTTTCTTCGTGGGGCGCTCCCGTTCTATTCGTGAAGAAGAAAGATGGTTCCATGAGACTATGTATAGACTATCGGTAACTCAACAAGGTGACAGTGAAGAATAAGTACCCGTTGCCAAGGATCAACGATCTATTTGATCAATTGAAGGGAGCTACAGTATTTTCCAAGATAGATCTGAGGTTAGGGTACTATCAGTTGAGAGTCAAGGACTCGGATATACTGAAAACTGCATTTAGAACTAGGTACGGCCACTATGAATTTTTGGTTATGCCTTTTGGTCTAACAAATGCCCCCGCGATCTTCATGGATTTGATGAATCGCATTTTTCGACTGTACTTGGATAGGTTTGTTGTGGTCTTCATCGACAACATACTGATCTACTCCCGAGATGAGAACGATCATGCAGAGCATTTGAGTATGGTTCTACAAGTTTTGAGAGAAACAATTGTATGCCAAATTCAGTAAGAGTGAATTTTGGCTCAAGGAAGTGGGATTTTTGGGGCATATTGTCTCGGGAGATGGGATTAGAGTCGACCGAAGTAAAATTTCGGCAATTGTTGAATGGAAACTGCCAAGGAGCGTAACTGAAGTGAGGAGTTTTCTAGGCCTAGCAGGCTATTATAGGCGTTTTGTCAAGGGATTTTCCATAATAGCTACACCGATGACGAGACTTCTGCAGAAAGATGTAAAGTTTGACTGGACGGAAAAGTGTCAACAGAGTTTTGAGAAACTGAAGACACTGTTGACTGAGGCTCCTATTTTGGTGCAACCAGAATCGAGAAGAGAATTTGTGGTTTATAGCGATGCGTCCTTGAACGGATTGGGTTGTGTACTTATGCAAGAGGGTAAAGTGATTGCATACGCCTCTAGACAATTGAAACTGCACGAGAAGAACTACCTGACTCATGATTTAGAATACAATTGCGTTTGCGTTAAAAATTTGGAGACATCATTTATAAGGTGAAAGGTGTCAGATTTTCACTGACTGCAAAAGCCTAAAATATTTGATGACTCAAAAGGAATTAAATTTGAGGCAACGAAGATGGTTAGAGTTGATTAAAGATTATGAGTTAGTAATTGACTACCATCCGAGAAAGGCAAATGTAGTCGCCGACGCTTTGAGCAGAAAATCGTTGCTTGCACTAAAAGCCATGAACACTAAGGTGACCTTGTTAGATGATGGTTCTATTTTAGCCGAGTTGAGGGCTAAACCATTGTTCCTCCAAGAGATTTGTGAAGCTCAGAAGGATGATAACAGTTTGCAAGCCAAGAGAGTTTTATGTGTGTCAAGCGTTAAGACAGACTTTCGAGTAAATCTTGATGGATGTCTAACATTTCGAGATCGAGTCTGTGTACCCAGGAATTATGAGCACATTCGCAAAATTTTGCATGAAGCACATAAGGGATGTTTGAATGTACACCCAGGCAGCACAAAGATGTACCATGATTTGAAGAGATGGTATTGGTGGTTGGGTATGAAGAAAGATATTTTCGAATTTGTATCCAAATGCATGATTTGTCAGCAAGTGAAGGCTGAACATCAAGTACCTTCGGGTTTACTTCAGCCTCTTATGATTCCTGAGTGGAAGTGGGACCGTGTTACTATGGACTTTGTGACAGGCTTACCGTTGACTCCCAAGAGGAAAGATGCAATATGGGTAGTGGTTGATAGGCTCACTAAGTCAGCCCACTTTATACCAGTGCGAGTCGACTATTCACTCGATAAATTGGCAGACTTGTACATGTATGAGATAGTAAGACTTCATGGTGTACCGCTGTCCATCATTTTAGATAGAGATTCGAGATTCACATCACGGTTTTGGAAAAAGCTGCAAGAAGCTTTGGGCACAAAATTGAGTTTTAGTACGGCTTTCCATCCACAAACTGACGGGCAGTCAGAGAGGGTAATTCAGATACTACATGCTTCGGTGTTGTGTTTTAGAATTCCATGGTAATTGGGAGAAATACTTACCATTAGTGGAATTCGCCTACAACAACAGCTTTCAATCAAGTTTGAAGATGGCGCCTTATAAGGCATCGTATGGGCGTAAGCGTCGGACGCCCTTGTATTGGTCAGAACTCAGAGAGAAACAGATGCACGGGGTTGATTTGGTTAAGGAAACTGAAGAGAAGGTAAAAGTGATACGTAACTGCCTGAAAGTCGCCTCAGATAGACAAAAGTCCTATTCGGATTTAAAAAGGAAAGAGATAGAATTCAAAGTTGGTGATAAAGTGTTCTTGAAAGTATCACCTTGGAGAAAAGTCCTCAGATTTGGCCAGAAGGGCAAATTGAGTCCACGCTTTATCAGACCTTATGAAGTTACTGAAAGGATAGGACCGGTAGCTCGGTTAGCCTTGCCACTTGAGTTAGAAAAGATTCACGACGTCTTTCATGTGTCTATGTTGCGCCGATACCGTTGAGATCCTTCACATGTCTTAATGCCGACAGAGGTAGAAATACAACCGGATTTGACATATGAAGAAGAACCAGTTAGAATTTTGGCTCGTGAAGTAAAACAGTTAAGGAACAAAAGCATAGCCCTAGTAAAAGTCCTATGGAAAAGGCATGGTATTGAAGAGGCTACATGGGAGCCCGAGGAAACGATGAGAAATCAATACCCCAACCTTTTCACTGGTAAGATTTTCGAGGACGAAAATCCTTAAGGGGGAGAATTGTAACGACCCGATTTAAGGGCTAGCCGGAATAGTGATCTTGGGATCATTAATCCGAGATTTGAGAAATTTATTTTCATGTTATATTATGGGTTAGAACATGATAGTACACATGCATGAAAATTTTGGTGCTTTAATTTTAGCAATTTCGTGTTTAAACGTGAAAAAAGACTAAATCGCATAAAGTGCGAAAGTTCCATTCTATAAGCTAAAGGTGCCAAATAGCCATAGATTATTAATTGGAGGTCTTTAAAAGGAAATTAGACCCCTAGAGATAGCATGACCGGTCATAGGAGACAATTGTGTCAAAATTGGTCAAAGTTGTTGATAGTAGGTGGACTAAAATGATGTTTTATATTAAAATGAAGAAAAAGAAGATATCATCTTTTTCTCTACTCTTCTCCACCAAAAATTGGTAGCAAGCTAAAGGGTTTGAGAGCTCAAATTTTTAGCAAGCTTCTTTCTTTGCTAGTAAGTGATTTTAATGATCTTTCTTGAAAAACAATTGTACTTTTGAGACCCCTAAAGCTTAAGCTTTCATATGAGGGGACTAATGTGCAATATAGTGAAGAGTTTAGAGTTTTACCATGAGAGCCTCCATTTTTATTTGCTATATTTTTATGGAAGAAATTGAGTCTTAGTTGTTAGATGAACAACTTTTGTGAAAGGTGTTAGCATGAAAACACCAAATGGGACCTTGATGAAAAGGTTACAAATTTTGTAGTAAGTATGTGAAATATTGATTCTTGATGATAGCTTTTAGAGCATTAAATGTTTACCTAGGCTTGTTGAAGGTAGAAATGTGATTAGAATTTATTTCCGAGCCTAGGGGCAAAATGGTCATTTTGCCAAAGTCTAAGGGCAAATTAGTAATTTTACCCAAGCATGATGTTTGAAATGCTTTTATTAATGTAGTGATTAAAATGAGTTAATTTGCTATTATAGAGCAAGAGGAGTCGAGAATCTGCCTCGATCGGGGAAAGAATAAAGTCTTGGACTAAACCGAAGAACTAGCTCATTTTGGAAAATGAGGTAAGTTGTATGTGATTTAAACAACATTCATATTAGCATGTTGAGAAATGCTTGACATTATATTGAAGCATGATGCATTACTAAATTGAGTAGTTAATGTGAATGAGATGTTGGAGTCCTAATGGGTCATATTGATTATAGAAATGCTATCATTGAAATGTGAAATAAATAAGGTCCCGTATAAGGCCATGTCCGGGACATGGCCTCGGCACCGAGTTGAGATCCCGTATAAGACCATATCCAGGATATGGCTTCCGTAATGAATATGGAAATCGTACAAGACCATATCCGGGATATGGCATCGATACATGAGGGGGTAATTCCATATAAGACCATATCCGAGATATGGCATTGGCACTTAGAGGTAATCCCATATAAGACCATGTCCGGGATATGGCATTGACATCTAGGGGAGACTCCATGTAAGACCACCTCGAGGATGTGGCAATGGCTTTATACTTACAGTAGTGATGATAAACACACGTCTTTGACTATCCCTTGTGAGTAGTGGGATAAGTAGATGAATTTAGAAGTAGAAAGGTGAAGGATATTTAAGTCATGTGAATGAGTAAATACAGGTACTCGTGAATGAGTCACGAAGAATCGGTCTTGATACGTGGCACGGTATGTACTAGATAAGGGCAATTAGAAGTAAGTATTGTCAAGAAGCTTTGACTTGTGTACGGTTAGCTAATATCGTGGATGGATTATTTTATGAGCATTATTATTGCTATTTATTTCCATGCAACTTACTAAGCTTTATGCTTACCCCTTTCATTGCCCTTCTTTCTTGTAGTATTACCAAGGTAAGTCGAGGATCGTGGCCGTAGGAGTTTGGAAATCACACTATCGACAACATTTTGGTATAACAATTTTAAACTTATTTTAAGTATGGCATGTGTAGGATTGGAGTATTTTGTTAAGTTGTAATTGTTAGTCAAAGTGTTGGCTATGTAAGTCATTTTGTAAATGGCCTTATGAGTTAGGCAAATACTTGGCAAACTCTTTTATTCAATGAAGATGAAATTCATGAAGTGTATGTCCCTTTAATGATCTTGTATATTGGAAATGAGTCCTTGGACTTGCTTATGAGGTAGGAATTGTATTATTTGAGTGGAAGTATGAATGTGTGCATTCTAAGGTAGCAAGGGCTTGGTATGTAACCTGCTAATTGCTCACTTAGCTAGACACAAGGGCGTGCACCCAGGCCGTGTGAAGTCTGCAACTTGCATTTGGGATTTGAATTACCACACGACTGGGGTATACGGGCGTGTGTATAGGTCGTGTGGATAAGTCAGAATAACAAGGTTTGGCACACGGGGTAGTGACACGGGCGTGTCAAGGCCGTGTGAAATTAGTCAGTTTCGACCACGGGTAGGAGGCACGAGCATGCCTTAGGGGTACATGGGCGTGTAGCCCTGTTTTATTAAAAAAAAGTTTATCGAACTCGTGAAAGTTCCCGGATAAATTTCGATACTTCTCGGAAGTATATTTAGGGCTTCCTAAGTCGGATATGTGTGAGTAATAGAGTTAAATGAAATTTTATAACCCTATTTTATATGTTTAAGCAAGATTAGCTATGTAATGCCTCGAACCCTGTTCAGGTTCGAATACGGGCAAGGGGTGTTACATGGACAATCAATCCATGAAAACCCACAAGCTACTAATAACACTCTAGTAAATCAAGTTGTTCAATAAAATCTAGAAATTATTAAAAAAATTGTTAAACAAGATAATCCTCAAGAAAATTTTTGTTCAAATTGAGATCTATTAGAGAAAGGAAATCAAAAAAATCCAGTGATTATATTGTGTATCTGCAAGAATTTGACTATAACATTGGAGCTAAAAATGATCTTGAGACTTTTTTACAAGCTATGAGTTACAGAGAGTCAAAATTGTGGTACAATGTTATAGAGGATTAGATTAACTCCATGAAAAGTAACGATGTCTGGGATCTTGTACTGTTTCCTAAAGGTGTAAAAGCAATAGGGTGTAAATGGGTTTTCAAAACAAAAAAGAGACTCAATAGGCACCGTAGAAAGATATAAAGCTACACTCGTTGTGAAAGGATTCACTTAATGCAAAGGAATTGATTATACAAAGAATTTTAGTCTCATATCTTAGAAAGATTCCTTTTGCATCATGTTGGCTTTAGATGTTGGTTTTGACTTTGATTTGCAACAAATGGATGTGAAAATCATATTTCTCAATGGTGACCTAGAGGAAGAGGCGTACATGAAACAACCTAAAGGATTCTCCTCTAGTGATGGTGAATACTTGGTATGCAAGCTGGAAAAGTCTATATATGTAACACCCCTCACCAGGCTTGGTCGTCAGACCCGAGTTTCAAGATGCTACCACAGACATCATGTAATAGTCCAATTTTCAATAGTGTTAGAAATAGTGGCTTTGGGACCACAATTCCGATAAGTAAGTCAGTAAATATTATTCATTAATAGTTACAAGTCCATTATAGTGTTATATTGATCCTTGATTTGGTAATTTGGTTGACTAGTTAGTAATGTTGATGTAAGGACTAAATCATGAGAATTATTGAGTACCTAGTTAAATGTATTTTTATAAGAATTGATCAGGGTGTATGTAGTGATTAACCATGTAATTTCTCCAAGTCGGTCTAGACGTTAGACCCAAATTCGGGAGATTACATCGGCCACTAAGATGGCTTAGTATAATTGGAGTTTATAAAACAACCAATTTAAAATATTTATTTATTTTAGAAGAAAAATTAGTCTAATTTTAGAATAACTCGAGAGTTATCAAAAAATCATTTTAGTTTAACTTTCCCAAGTAATGATGACTTCTTTATGAAAACTTAATTAATTTTTCACTTAATTTATCTGCAATAAGGTAGCGAAAAAGTGGTTTTTACTTAGTTTTAATAAAAATATATTTCATACCTTAATTAAATAAAAACCATAGTTTAAATAAACTTAAATGTTATGGATGTTAAATAAAACCTGATTATGAGTCCCATGCCACAAAATAAATAAAATGGTACAGTTATGAAATAATAGAAATTATAGAAATAATCTTGATAATACTTTCATAAAAATAAAACGTTCCTGAGCCCTCTGTGTGTCATGTCTGCGTCCAAACCTGGTGGGTTATCTGTAAAGATGGAAATAAAAGGGAAGTGAACTATGAAGCTCAGTGTGAGTTCAATCACAAGAAAACTAGTGCAAACAATAGACAAAACATATAGAATATTAATTCATAGAATAAATCACAATTAATTAACAATACAGAATATCAGTAAATTAGATCAATTCATCAACATAATATCTCAATGTTCAAAGTCATGTATTTGTCTTATGAATGCAATGCAATTTCCATTAATCAAAATAGGTTTTACCCAACTCCGCTACACACTAGAGTAGGAGTTCCCTAGAACTCTTCTACCTTTACACCATGGTGCGGATGAACCACTAATAAAAAAAGGGTGGATGAACCATTGGGATTTTTTGATAAAAAGTTTTTGTAGGCGCATTGCCAGTAAATTGTGAAGCACAACATATTTGCATATTAAAGTTGCTAATACGGTGTGGGTAAACCACTAATCGATGCAAATAAAAGCTGCTAATTCGATGTGGATAAACCACTAACTGGTGCAGACAAACTGCTAACACTTCCTTTGTACATATAGTCCCACCCAATAGAATGCAATATGGCAAGCTCAAACAGATCAATACAGTAGCATTCAATTTTTCTTTTAACAAAACAATATGTTAGCAACCAATATGCTTATAACAGCTCAATACAGTAGCAAATAATATGCTTATAGCATATCAACTTAGTAGCGAATAGTCTTGCTTATTAAGTGTTCGGTTTAATGGTATCATAAGGCATGCCATACATACAATTACAAATACAGATACAATAAACATGTATATTATTCGCAATTCATGCAAATATTTATATAATATTAACTCAGTCAATTAGATCATGGATTCTAGCATTATTCATATTATCAATGACTCAATTGAACAAAATTAAGCACTAAAAATAGTTAGGGAATCAATCATGGACTAAAATAAACAAAGCATAAAATTTTGGGAAAAATTATAAAATTTGTAAAGTTGCGGACAAAATTGTAAAATTTGAAAATAGGGGAAAATGAAAAATATGAAAAATAAGGGCAAAATTGTAAAATCTAAAAAAGGGTAAAATTATAAAATCTAAAAAATAAGGGCAAAACTATAAAATCTGAAAAACAAGGGACACATGGCCGTGTGACCAGACTGTGTGGAAAGCCATGGACTGTGTGGAGGGGGTACACGATTGTGTGGTTGGGTTATGTAATAGTCTGAGCCCATGTGAGAATTGAAAAACCTAGGGTTTCAGAGGAACATAGTCTTGTGAGGGGTCGTGTGTTCCACACAGGTGGCCCACACGTTCGTATGGCTTTCCGTGTGGCCCTATTCTGAGGCATGGTTTGCCCAGATTCACTTGTAAACAAACACACACTTGTCTCCGAGAGTCTGATCGACGTTTCTCACTATTCAAATCTTATTCGATGCACTTAAAGTGGGTCCTTCAAACGATATTTATACATGAGTTAACATTGGGTATCAAGATTCAATTAAGATTAATGGAAGGTTTTGGCAAGAACCGTAATGGATTGATTAATCGAATGTAAGATGAGCGTTAGATAGAAAATCTATAAAGATTCAAGATCAAACTTTGGGTTTGAAGTGTACTTATCACTTCTTGGCAAGAATTAAAAATGTTTCTAGTGGTGATTATGAATCCAGTTGAAAAAAAACTTGAATTGGGAATAGATTTTGATTCAGGAAATAAAAAATAATTTTCAACAATTGAATAAAATTATGATGTAAATGGAAGAAAATAAAAGAAAGAGGGATTAAATAGAAAAGATGGAAGCAAAATTCTAAGGGGGTTTGACAAGGGCAAATTGAAATTCTAATTAGGAAAAGAAAATAAAAATATGGTGGACTTCTAGTTCTATTGGAATTTTGAGGAAGGAGAAAGTTGTGAATTCTAATTAGGAAAGAATTGGGTTAATTCCTATGGTTTGTAAACCCTAGGGGCGTTACTTGTAATTTTCCTAAATTTTGTCAAATCTAAAATTAAAATGAAAGGGAGAAAGGAGGCAGCAGTTCGAACCCTAGTTTCAAGGAGTATCAACGGCTTACCATTGAGCCTGTAGCACATTCTTGCTTATTTTTTACACTTAATTTTACATATTTTAATGTTTAGAGTGTCTTTGGTGAAATTGTGAAATAAAAAGTGAAGAAGGGATTCAAACTTGGATCAAGTGGGAAAGAAACCAACGTGCTAACCATTAGGCCTAAGCCTATTTCTTGTTTAGTTTTTTACCGCAAATAATTTTTTTTTGCTGAAAATAGAAGGAAAATAAATGGGAGAAGGAAGCTTGAACCTAGGGCCTCTAAGATAAGGGAAGAGCACTTAACCACCAAGCCTAAAACTTATTTCTTGCTTAATTTTATTTCTGAATTGTATATATATATTTAGAGCTAAACTTACCTATTCTTTATTAGCTTATACATTTATTCAAATTTTTTTATTAAATTATTTAACTTTATAGTTTTTAACACATTCCTATTTTAGTTTATATACAATAATCAATTCTCATAGTCAAGTCTCATTATTAATATTTTAATTTATTTTAACCATTTTCTAATTAGGTTTTAACTCAATTAAAACATACCATTTTCAAATTAAACCTTGTAATCAAGTTTTGTTTTAGATTAATTAATATAATAATATCTGATTATACTATTTTAATCCTTTAATTAATTATTTATGACCTTAGTTTCGGTATTTGTTTCAAACCCTCAATTTATTTACAGTAAACAAAGATAACCTTATATATCGGGGCATGACCACTCTCAGTATTCACAAACTCGATTCTTCTAACCCAATTTTTGGGGTGTGATAAACCAAATTTACTTTGTAATGTACGGTTAGAGTTGAGTATTTAAGTAGAAATTTGTAGTGAATGGAAAGAGAGTTTTTCATTCTCATCTTCCTCCACCAAAACCATTTTCACTAAAGAATAAAGAAAAGCTTTAGGTAGTCTTGAACAATCAACTTTGCATGTAAGTGTTTTCAACGACTATTCTTCATGAATTTCATGTTTTTGAGATCGTTTTAGCTAACCTATATGTTTGACTTCAAAATTGTTAAAGTTTGAGGAGTTGTCATTGATGAATTGAATGTATTAATGTATAGATCAAGAACCAAATCAACTGGTAGATAACAGAGGAAAAGGAAAGATCACAGATTAATCTTTGATATTGTAGTTTTGCTGTTGTACTAGGTAAGTTCAAATGGTAATATTGTGTTTAATTATGAAATGCTTGAGTTTGAATGAATATAAAAAATGTTAATGAATTAGCACATGAGGTGAGAAAAGTATTGAATGGTAAAAAGGAATACTTAGATATGATTATGGATCCTAAATGAACAAAGGATACAATTGGCATGTCAATAGGGTTATTGCGTGCGTTATGGGTTGTAAAATAGATGCGAAAAAGATAAAGGAAGTTCTTTAATGTTATTAGAGTCCAACATTTGTTGCAGATTCCCAATTATAGCTTTTATGAGCAAACTGGCGTGTTATTGGTTGGAATAGCTCTTATGAGTAAATTGGTGTGTTATCGGATGGAATAGCTCTTATGAGCAAATTGGTGTGTTTCGGTCAGTTTCTCGCGTACCCAGTTTTGTTTATAAATTTTTTTGGGTTGACTAGTTAAAGTACGGGTATCTTTGATTTTTTGCAGTGATATATATATGTACGTTAAAAAAAGGATAGGAATACTTGATAGTATGATCGTGTTTTAATGATGTGAAATACATGGAAAATTTTACATGATTCAATGTGATGCACTCACCTTGTACGTGTGAAATGTGTTAACAGAGAGAAAAGTGTTTTAGTCAAGTTATTTGTATTAATGTTTTGTAAGGTGAGTATTATGTTTAAAACATATGAACTTACTTAGCATATTGAATGCTTGTTCTGTTGAATTTCCCTGTTCTTGTAGTTATATTCTATGGAACTTAGCTTGCGGATCAACCCACAACTCACACTATCCAGCTTCTGTTTTGGTAGATTTTGCTTTTAATCTTACACTCGGTCAAGTGGCATGTATATAAGCTTAAATTATATAGAAATCTATTTTGAGGAAATGAATGTGTATAGTTGATGATCTAAATTATGGGTATTTATATATATAAGTTGATGATGCTTATTCATGTGTATGGTATTAGTGTGTAATTTCTTGAATGGAAACGAATGCATGTCTTGAATGTGTAAATTTATTTGGTTTCATTTGGCGGACTACATAAATGCAGGTTGTAAAAAGGTTACGACAAGTATAAAAGTTGCGGATAGTAATTGTGTGAGCATTCATGACAGATGGTTTATACATGATTTAATATGCGGACTATGTGAAACCAAGCTGATGTGGCGTACTGTCTAGAGATGAATGAAACTGGAAAACAAGCTTGGAAGCCAGTGGACACGACTAGCGAAGTGTATGCGAGAAATTTGGCGAACTGATCTAGGCATCATTCTTGGCGGGTAGTCATTTGGCAAATAACATAGGCATGTTATGTTTTATTTTTTCCAATTTAAACTTAAGCATGCTTAAGTTGATTGATGATTGCTTTTAAATGTATTTAGAAGAGTTTTAATGATTTTTAAATGAAATTCTTGTTAAACTTTGCATGTGAATGTTCTTGTATTTTCATTGTAGCATCCCGCAACGTGGGTCCGGTGACTAGCTCGGGTGAGGGGTGTTACACACCGGAATAGTCACATATAGATTATATCATTTAATTCGGTTTAGAACATCAAATTATTCCATTTACATGCAAAACAAAATTTATACACAAAACTGAGACTAAATCGAGCTTACAATTATAAATTAATAGATTCGAGCATGAATAATGATCATTTTGAATATTTTCAAAACTTTTAGAAAATAGGTATCGATACTTGGTAAGTAGTACCGATACCCTATGAACAAGTATCGATACTAATACAGTATCAATACCAAATTGATATTCTGTCCATTTTAAAATATCATTCAATTGGTAAAGTATCGATACCTAGATGGTAAAAAATTACAAGTTTTATTGTAACGCCCTTACCTGACCCGATAAAATACCCAAATGGTAAAAAATCACAAGTTTTATTGTAACAATCTTACCTGACCTGACCGCTGAGTCCGGGTATGGAGTGTCATAATTGAACTAGTTTGGTCTAGCATCAAACTTTACTTAAAAAATTTGCCAATAGACTTTATTACAAATATTTCTTACAACACGAATTTTAATCAAACAAAATTTGACTACCTTGATTAAAATTCTAAGATAATCTATTTAATTACAATATATCTAAACCCGAGGCGAAGCCTCTGAAGGTACCCCTTTTTACGCATGAAACCTTACTGACGATGATCCTTGATCTAACACGAGTTGACTTGGTCCCTCCACCAGTTCTTTACTCACAGAATAAGTCTTACAAACATAAGCCAAAATCTATAAGTTCGAAAGAACTTAGCGAGTTTCTTTATTGCATTACTAAAAAATATACCCCATCTTGCAGGGGTAGTAAATGAAAATAACTAAACATGTTTAACTCCTTGATCGTTTTGGGATGATTTCTCTTAATCTAGGATGGCAGACTCTAATTCATTTTTTGATCTTATCTATTGGTAGATACATCGTTAAGAGATCTTCCCCTAGTCGATCCTATAACCATCCGACTAGTTTTGGTGATTTCTCAAATGTTTAGCAAAAACTGCAGACTCTGTCCTTTCTTCACATACAATTATTTTCTTTCACCCATCCCCTGTTCAGGATCCATCTACTCGTAACTTTTATGTTTAATCCTTAATTACAAATTTTTATGGTTGATTACCAGTATGGTTCCTATTTTCCACTATATACTTCTAAGGTTGTCCTCCTAAACTTCCATCCTAAGGACCCTTTGGTTATGTTCTCCTTGACGAACATTCCAAATTTGACTAGTCCTTGATGGACTCCCTTTTCTTACTATAGTCCTGAAGGGCTTGCTGACATCCATTAGTCAGGTTAACTAATGAGGACCCACGCCATTCTGGCGGACTTAATCAGGTTAACTAACTCTATTGTAGATATACTCGCATTAGGTTCTCCTCAAAGAGGAACAGTTTTGACAGACATAACTGCCACTTGGATAATCCTACTAGTATCTCTTCCTTGGAGCACTTTCTGGTAGTTCTTAGTGGGGATCCTTATCTGTGATCCACGGATAAATATTCTTTCGCTTTTCTATATACAAGGCATTATCGTTGCATCATTTGCAAATATGATTCTAATTGGGTTACCACCATATCCCCTACTGGCTTCCATGTTTACCATTTTAACAGACTTTTCCCATTTTTGTTACTTTTTCCTTTTTCGGCGAATTCATCAAACTCATCAACACTTTATTTTAATTTTAACCATTTTTCCTCGTTTGCATGAATTTCCATGATTACTGTTCTGATGGACTACCTCGATTTTATTGTCCCGGCAGACTACCCTGCGTTTATTGTCCTAGCAGGCTCCCTCATAGTCAAGCTATGGTCTTACACACCACACCCCATGCTTAACGTCCTTGCAAATTTTTATGTTGCCATAGCTGAGCTATAGTCTTACGCAATATACCCCATGTTTAATGTCCTGACTGACTTTCTATGTTTCCATAGTCGAGCTATCATCTTACATAATATACCCCATGTTTAATGTCCTGACGGACTCTCTATGTTGTCATAGTCGAGTTATGGTCTTACACATTTTGCCCCATGTTTAATGTCTTGGAGGACTCTCTATGTTTCTATAGCTGAGCTATGGTCTTACACATTTTACCCCATGTTTAATGTCCTGACAGACTCTTTATGTCGCCATAGCCGAGCTATGGTCTTACACATTTTACCCTATGTTTAATGTCCTGACGGACTTTTTATGTTTCCATAGTTGAGCCATAGTCTTACACACTTTACCCCATTATAGACCATCCATTCTGCCTCACTTCTAACCTTGATGCTCAAATATCATAGTGCTCTGACTGACATCGCGCATGTGTGCATAAAAGAACGAATCTATAAAACAATTTTTTAAAGCTTGATTTTATTGCAAGTGTACAGATCAATTGTAATATTTATAGTGTTACAATGGAACACAGGAGTATTCCAAGGATCAAACCCAAAGAAGATGGCGATTGAGTGATAAATAACATACACTATAGAGTCTAAGCATCTACTAGTACGATTTTATAGTACGACAATTCATAACAAGAAAATATTGTAAGAAAATTAAATATGCTAATCTAAGGACTAAATTGCAAAGAGTATGAAACTAATGAACTATCCAATAAATAAGTAATGGTGGTTGGTTGATTTCGATGTAGTTCACCAGTCCTCGAATAAGGGACTTAAATAACTTAAATTACTAAGTGACACCATTTTATCTTCCGATCTCAATTTTACCAACTTAGACGAATTAGCTCCAGATTATCTTCCAACCTCACCGGTTAATCGGAGACTAATGCACGGGTGCGCGAAAAGATTACCTTCTGATCTTACTTGCCTAAATATTTCCTTAGGGGCGTCACTTCTAATTTGTTAGATCTATTCGTTTTAGTCCAATTTGTTAAGATTTAGTCATTTTTCCAAAAATTTCAATTTACCCACATCTCTATCAACCAACCCCTTTTGAGGTTTAGCTACTCATGCTGAATGTAACACCCCTAACCCGTATCCGACGCTGGACTAGGGTTAAGAGGCATTACCAGACGTATCAGACATTTTACGCTCATTTCACAACATTAATCATACAACATCATTTCATAAACATTCATACTCATATAGTCCCTTTAGAAGGTCTACGAGATCTTAACCATGCTTTAGAGAAGGTTCGGGACTAAACCGATCTCATACGGAAACTTTGCGGAACTAAGAAAATTTTTCTTTCAAAGCAAGGCACACGCCTGGATGGCTAGGCCGTGTGCCTCACATGGCCGTGCCTTGGACCATGTCTCAGCCCGTGTGCAACACTGATTTGGGTCACATGGTCTGGCACACGCCAGTGCTTCTTGCCCGTGTGGCATCCTGACTTGAATCACACGGCCTGTCACACGCCCGTCTGTCTGGCCTGTGTGCAAGTCTGACTTGTTTCGAATTGTAACCTTGAGAGACACGGTCGAGACACACGCCCGTGTGCTCAACCGTGTGGGCAAATATAGGCCATTTGCAAGGCCAATCTGCCACCCAAAATTTGGGTCATACCTGCAAGCATCAAACAAGCATCAATTCATGTCCCAAAGGCAGCCAAAAACATACCACATCATGCACAATTTGACCCGTAATAACATCATTCATTTCCATATACAATCCAACTCAAGCATACCAATTCAAAGTACCCACTTCACATCAAAAACATGTGATTCATACATCATATTAACCCATTTCAATTCATAGCATTTCTCATCATATTAATTTCCCAAATCAACCATGAAACTTACCAAAATTAACCATTTCTTTTGGTCATTCATGAGCACATCAAAACATACCAAATTTTACATCACATAGCATGCACTAAATTCACTACATAATCACATTCATTATCAAGCCATATCACATGGCTATATTTACACATTTCAAAACATAATCAAAGTTCTCGAGCCTATACATGCCATATTTCAATATGTACATTTTCAAAAGGTACCAAAATATTATTCGATAATGTGGTGATGATCCTCGATGATCCTCAAGCTCCCAGTAGCTTCGATAATCTATAAAACAACGCAAACACACATAAAGTAAGCTTTCAAAAGCTTAGTAAGCCATATACACATAAACTTATCACATAGAACTATTATAAACCATTTCATTCATATGAACTATGGCATAAAACATTAGCAAATTCATATTTCTCATCTAGCACAACCGTTCATAACCACTTGCTTATAAACAAACCACATTTTCATGTAGCTCACATATTAAATGATCATATTCATACTTATCTTCCATTGCCAAATTTCATATACATTTCATACATACCTGAAATGGATACATATTCATATATTCACTCATATCTCGGAATGCCCGTTGAACCGCTCGAAATCAATATGGATACTTGGATAGCTCGTAAAGCTCGTATGATGCCAACGTCCCAGACGTGGTATTACATGTAATTAAATATTGACGCCTCTGTCCCAGACAGGGTCATACACGAAATCATATATGTTGCCGATGTCCCAGACATGGTCTTACACGTAAATCTCAAATCAATGCCAACGTCCTAGATGTGGTCTTACACAATAACTCATATCGGAATCCTATGTCATGACATATGTATCCTAACTATTCCTATGGTTCGTACAGGCTTTTCGGACATCATCACATTATCAGAATTTTCTCGGATTTCACATATTCAGCTCCAATAACCATTCATCACATTTCAATAGCATATGAGCAATAATAATTCAATTCAAACACATTTATTTGTATATAGACTTACCTCGTACGGGAAAGAATGGACAAACGGCTATTCAACTACTTCCGATTTCCCTCGATCTAATTCCATTTTCTTTGGTTCTTGATCTATACACATTCAAATTTAACTCTTTTATTCACCAAATCATTTAATTCAATCTATATACTCATATTTAGGGCATTTTTCAAATTAGCCATCATATTTTCACATTTTAACACTTTAGTCCTCATTTCACAAAATCACAAAATACACAAAATTTCACTTTTTTCATGCTTAACCAAATTTTCATGGAGTTCATTTAAGCCTATGAATTCCATTTATTTCACATTTCAATCCTTCAATTTCTCATTTTCACAAATTAGCCCATAATAATCAATTTCATAAAAAATCCCAATACAAAACATATTTATCTAACATCAAGCTTTCATATTTCACCATTTAACATCACAATGCTCACAACATCAACAATGGCATAACTCAAAATCATCATCAATTTCATGAATTAAGGCATGGCCTTAAGAGAACATGAAGCAACGATAAAAAAAAAACATAGAAATTATCAAAAGTGGATCAAAAACACATACTCGATTGATTCTTAGACAATGGCCGAATGTTTAAGAACTCAAACCCTTGTTTTCCTTTTTATTTTCGGCAAGATGATGAAAAGATGAAGCAAAAATCATGTTTTGTTTAGCTAATAAACATTAATTCATCATTTACCAAAATAACTTTAATAAACACCTTTAGAATCCACTAACCCTTGGAATATATGTCCATTCATAAATTCAATGGCCCATTTACAACATAAGGACCCCACATTTAATATACTATGTCAATTCGACACTTAATTAAATAAAAGGCTACTTTTGCATTTTCTACAATTTAGTCCTTTTTGCAAATTAAGCACACAAACGATCAAATTAAATCAAAGAAATTTCACACATACTAGTTCACATGCTGTAGACTCAAAAAATAATATTAAAATATTTTTCTGACTCGGATTTGTGGTCCCGGAACCACTATTTTGACTAGTGTCTAAACCGGGCTGTTACAACTCTCCCCCTTAAGGATTTTCATCCCCGAAAATCTTACCATTGAACAGATTCAATTATTGCTGTCTCATAGCATCTCCAGGTTCCCACATAGCCTCTTCAACACCGTGACAATGCCACATTATTTTTACTAATGAAATTTTCTTATTTCTCAATTCTTTAACCTCGCGAGCTAAGATACAGATTGGTTCTTCTTCATAAGTCATATCGGACTGAATCTCTATCTCAGACGGAGAAATTACATGCGAGTGATCTGATCTGTATCGTCGAAGCATCGATACATGAAACACATTATGGATCTTTTCTAACTCAGATGGTAGCAACAGTCTATAAGCAACCGACCCAATACGCTCGATAATTTTATATGGCCCAATGAATCTCGGACTCAATTTGCCTTTTCTTCCGAATTGGAGTATTTTCTTCCACGGAGACACTTTCAAAAATACTTTATCACCGATCTCAAATTCAATATCTTTTCGTTTCAAATCTGCGTATGATTTCTATTGATCAGACACTGCTTTTAGACTATCTCGTATCACTTTTACTTTCTGTTCAGTCTCTTTAATCAAATCAACCCCGTGAATTTTATTTTCACTAAGTTCAGACCAGTACAGAGGTGTTCGGCATTTGCTACCATACAAAGCTTTGTACAGTGCCATTTTAATGCTTGATTGAAAACTATTATTATACGTGAATTCAATCAATGGCAAATACTGTTCCCACGTACCTTCAAACTCAAGAATGCAACATCTCAACATATCCTCGAGTATCTGAATAATCCGCTCGGATTGACCATCCGTCTGTGGGTGAAAAGTAGTACTGAAGTGTAATTTCGTACCTAAAGCCTCTTGCAGTTTTTTCCAAAATCGTGAAGTAAACCTCGTGTCTCTGTTTGACACAATAGATAGTGGCACCTCGTGCAATCTCACAATATCAGATATGTATAACTCGACTAATTTATCAAGCGAATAATCTGTTCTCACTGGAATAAAATAAGCTGATTTTGTTAATCTATCAACTATAACCCAGATTGTATCTTTCTTCCTTAGAGTTAAAGGAAAACCTGAAACAAAATCCATCGTCACTCTATCCCATTTCCACTTGGGAATTATAATCGGTTGTAACAAACCGGATGGCACCTGATGTTCAGCTTTAACTTGCTAACAGATCAAACATTTCGAAACAAAATTAGAGATATCTCTTTTCATTCCAAGCCACCAGTAAAATTGTTTCAAATCATTATACATCTTTGTACTTCCTGGATGAATCGATAAGCGACTGCTATGAGCTTCTTTCAAAATCAACTGAATCAACTCTGGATTTCTCGGAACACAAATCCGATCTCGAAATCTCAAACAATTATCATCATCATCTTCAAATTCTAAATTAGGGTTCAATTCACACTGAGCTCATTTCGCTAGCATTTCATTGTCAACTTTTTGAGGATCACAAATCTGTTGTAAGAACAGCGGTCTTGCTTCCAATTCCGCTAAAACCAAACCATCATCAGACAGAACTAAATGAGCATTCATCGCAAGTAAGGAAAACAATGATTTTCGACTCAATGCATCAGCAACAACATTTGCTTTTCCCGAATGATAATCAATCACAAGCTCGTAGCCTTTTAAATGTTCTAACCATCTTCTCTATCATAGATTCAAGTCTTTTTGAGTCATCTAATATTTTAGACTTTTATGATCTGAAAACACATGACATTTCTCACCGAAAAGATAATGGTGCCAAATTTTTAGAGCAAATACGATTGTAGCTAACTCAAGGTCGTGCGTCGGATAATTCTTTTCATGCGGTTTCAATTGTCTCGAGGCATAAGCTATAACTTTGCCTTCCTGCATCAAAACACATCCTAGACCGTTCAACGAAGCATCACTATATATCACAAATTCTTTACTAAATTTTGGTTGTACTAGCACTGGAGCTTCAGTCAATAGGGCTTTCAACTGATCAAAGCTTTTCTTCACATCTTTCTGAAGCAATCTCGTCAACGGAGTTTCAATCATCGAAAAGCCTTTTACGAACCGCCGGTAATAACCAACAAGTCCCAGAAAACTACGAATTTCAGAGACATTTTTCTTAGGCTTCCACTCTAAAATAGCTGTAATCTTGCTCGGATCAACTCCTATACTGGATGTTGACACAATATGCCCCAAAAAGCCAACTTCGCTCAACCAAAACTCACATTTACTAAACTTTGCATACAATTGCTTATCACGCAGAGTTTCTAGCACAATTCTCAAATGTTCGGCATGCTCAATTTCATCGCGCGAATAAATCAAAATGTCTTCAATGAATACAACAACAAATCGATCTAAATACGGTCTAAAAATTTTGTTCATCAAGTCCATAAAGACATCAGGAGCATTTGTTAGTCCGAAAGGCATACTAAAAATTCATAATGTCCGTACCTCATTCTAAAAGTAGTTTTCGGAATGTCTGAATCTTTTACTCGCAACTGATAGTATCCCGATCTCAGATCTATCTTTGAAAACACAGTAGCTCCTTTCAGCTGATCAAACAAATCATCGATTCTGGGCAGAGGATATTTGTTCTTAATAGTCACTTTGTTTAACTAAAGGTAATCATTCTTATCGTTCCATCTTTCTTTTTCAC
This sequence comes from Gossypium australe, assembly GCA_005393395.2. NCBI lineage: Eukaryota > Viridiplantae > Streptophyta > Magnoliopsida > Malvales > Malvaceae > Gossypium > Gossypium australe. The sequence goes on along the minus strand of CM016623.1, from coordinate 30,439,562 downwards.
AAACAGAACAGGAGCACCCCAAGGAGAAAATCTTGGTCATGCGAAACCTCTGTCTGTCAATTCTTGCAACTGAGACTTCAATTCTTTCAATTCTGTTGGAGCCATTCTATACGGAGCTATTGAGATAGGGGTCGTCCCGTGATCGTGTCTGTCGAGTCTTAAAAATTTATATAAAGAATGATCGAACCTGAAAACTAACTATGACAACGATTTGAGGCAAGTGCAGCTATCGAACAGTAGTATAGTTAAGGCAAGACGGAATGTTGAATCCCAAAGGAACCAAAGGTACTAATACTAACTCTCTCTTTATTATTTAGCCTAAGAATTAAAGTTATCTTTATTTAATCTAAAATTAACTAACTACTAAACTAAAGACTCTAAGACAAAGAAGAATGAAATTGGGAAAATACTTGAGGAAAAACCAATTGATTAAGACGACACCCAAGGAAGAATCCACCTAGACTTCACTTGTTATCTAACTCTGAACCAGACGATTTATTCACTTGACTTGATCCGTAAGATTCCCTAAGTTATATTAATCCCTCTCTCGAGGCGACTAACGTCTAACCCTAGGTTGATTAATTGAAATCTCTTTCTAATTGAAACCCCTAGAACTGCATTAACTCGATCTATGGACTCCCATATTAGGTTTCACCCTAATCCAGCAAAATCTCGTCACCCTATCTCTAGGCCGCAATCAACTCTGCTTAATTATGCTAGGTCCACTCTTAGGCAGGGACTTTTGCTCCTCCACCTAAGCACATCATACTTGAATTAATATCCCGGAAATATTAACACAAGAATTAAGAACACATAATTAAGAACAAGTCAAATATTTATCATATAGTTCAGCAAACGATAACAAGATTCATCTTAGATTTCATCCCCTCAGGTATCTGAGGGTTTAGTTCATAATAATGAAAGAAAACATCTCAAAAGAAAAGATAAAACAAAACATAAGAAATCCCTAAAACCCTCTGAAGGAATTGAAGGAGAGATCCTCCGTCTTGAGTATAATTCCAGCTTCTTGAGATGGATCAACTGGCTCTCTTCGAGTAAATCTCCACAAATTTGACCTTTCTGGCTCGGCTCCTTAGCCTTCCTAACCGCCCCCTTCTAGGTTATAATTAGGGTGTTTATATAGGCTTTTGAGATAGGTTTCTTTGCCCCTAAGTATTCTTTTCCGAGTGAAATTGCTCTTTTCCACGACAGGGACACGGCCATGGCACACGCCTATGTGAGTCGTCTTTAGGCCGTGTTTGGACTTTTAATGATGCACGGCCGTGTGGTCTTGGGCCCAGGCCGTGTCATTTTCTATTTTGGCCCAATTTGGTCCATTTTAAGCCCGTTTCTCGTTCTTTTCATCCTCGGGTGCTTTCCTGAGCATAAAACATGAAAAGAAAGGATTAAGAGCACCTTTTTACATAAATCAAGGGATAAATCATCCAAAGGCATGCTAAATGTGGGCTTAAAATATGTTACTTTTACGGTTTATCAAATACCCCCACACTTAAGCTTTTGCTTGTCCTCAAGCAAAATTCTCAACTCACAATTAAAACAACTTTCCTTGATTCATAATATTCATCAATAATGTTTCATCATAATTCGTAGATAATTCATACATGGATAACTCAACTCAAAGAGTCCTTACCTGAATAATTGCCTCTGATTCAAAATCGACAAGAATTGACATCCTTACTAAAGATTCACTCAAACCACTCGAAGTGTTTAAGGTTCAGAATTAAGCACTCAAAAGTCAAACATGAAGTGTTAATCCCATAAGCTTGCATGAAAATCAAATCTCCACCACTAAAATATGAGATGATACACAAATCAAAAGGTCTTTATAAGGGTTGTAACGGGGTTTAGGTTAAAGGTGTGGATAAAGGCTTAATTAGAAAGTTAGAATCAAGATTGAATTGACAATTTACCTAACTAGAAAAAATGAACTAATCCTAAATAATTACATCAATTGAAAACTTGTCATACTAATAATAATACCCTAATGCGAGCTTTCTTCTTCAATAATTGGCATTCAAACATATAAGCTCATTCAATCACATAGCTAATAATGAATATAAATCATTTTTCTTAAGAACAAGTCAAAATAATAGGAAAGAACTTTTACAACTGAAATATAGAACATAATTAGGCAACAGTTCAAAATCAAATCTCAAAAAAAAGGTAGTCAAAAGGAATGGTGATAACAAATACAAAGGGTTTTGGGTTAACATTAGTGGGTGAGTCAATAAAAAGGGTTGTTAGGATCAACGTGGTTCACTAGGGGTTAATTATGAAGGTAGGCTGTTTTAGTGGAGTAAGTGGGTTAAAACCTAGGTGCCTTTATTATCTCTGTATATCAAATAATAGGTGTGGTCTCGACATGTAAAATCAATGCAAGTTCTAGAATAACAGATCAATGTTGACACACTTATAACCAATAAAGTGAGCATGAAAAAGAATATATGCTCTAAAAGGCTCAAAAGCTCACAGAATTAATGGGTTCTTGATGTCAACCTCGTAAATTTCAAACTTCAAGATAACATTCAGATTCAGGTAGACAACCTAAAAATTTTAAATTTGGAAAAAAATAGACTTATCATGCCTGATTCTCTAGTATCCTTCAAATTTAATCATCACTGCACAATTATCAATGAATTAATCTAAAACATATCAATAAAAATCATAAATCAAATGAAATTTTCATTCTAATCATAATATGAGAAACTTACTTTTTGAACAAGGCATAAATTAGGGATTTGAGAATAATGCAGAAAGTTAGGCACTTTCTTGAAATAACTATTCACCCCCGACACTTAAGATGTACATTGCCCTCAATGTACAAACATGTATATGCAACTTAAGAGAGAGAGAGAGATGAAACTGCCTGAATTTGGATGGTTTCCTGGAGTTGGAAGTTGATAGGGGTGGTGGTTGCTACCGAGCTCTGCGCTAGATGAAAATTTGGGGAGCTCGTAGAGAATTAGCCAGGAATTATTAAGACACATTTAAAATAAGCTAAATATATAATTAAAGATAAGAAAGATAAAGAGAAGGAAAATAGAAATGTAAATTAAATTAAAATGAAAGATGAATCGACCAAAGAGTCCTTATTGTTAGATGGTCCGTGAGGTGGGTGTGACCTCTAAGGCTGTAGAGGTGCTGGCGGTGGTGGAAGTGATGTGATTCCCAAACAACCTTTAGAACCTCTAAGGTTGCATTGAGGTAGTGGTCGTGGTTCCAGTGTGATTCCCTAGCAGCCTTTTGAACCTGACACTAAGAAACTACAGTAAAATAAACTAAATTAAGCATAAGATAGTCAAAGAGAAGGAAAATAAAAGAGAAGAGTAAAGAAGAGGAAGAATTAAATGGTCTCAAAGACCATTGGCTTGTTGTTTGGATGAAGCGGCCGGCATGAACTTAGTAGATCGGTCTCCCTCGGGGAGACTGTGTTTGGATCCTTCCGCTTCTTCGACATGGTTACGATGTGGTTCAATGGTTAGTGAAATGTTAGAGAAGAAAAGTGGAGAGAGGTTTGAGAAATAAAAGGAAAAGGAAATAGTCTGGAGAAAATGAGGAGTGGGAGAGACGAGGGAGGGGTGGGTGGTTTAAATAGAATTTCAAGTCTGACACCTCCCCACGCCCGTGGATCGTGGGCGTGTCAAATCACACGGCCGCCTCGCACGGCCATGTAGCTGGTCGTGTTGTTTTTCGCACGCCCATGTTAGGGTAGCCATGCCCATGTGTGAGCAAACAGTGTCGTCCACGGCCGCGTCGCACGGCCGTGGGGTTTTGTCGGTGCCCGTGGGGTGGTGGTTGGAGTCCGTGACTCGAAGATTTGATTCGTCTGACTCGTACCATTTCTGCCATGTCAGTACAGAAATTCGTGTGGTCCACACGGCCACGGCCACGGCCGTGTGCAAGGCCGTGTGGCCTGGAAATCTGCACTTGGTTAGCTTATAGTTAAATGTTAAAAAGGAAAAATAAAAGAAAGAGTAAAATTTAAAAAATGTAATGGGGTTAGTGCTCGGGTTGCCTCCCGAGAAGCGCTCGTTTAAAGTCTTAAGCTAGACTTACCTCTTATTCGCCTAATTATGGTGGTTTGAAGAGTTGAATATCTTCTCTCATACTATCAATTCTACGATAAAGTTTGAGTCGAGTGGCATTTACCTTAAAAGTGCCAAATGCAGAGTGAGTTACCTCGACTGTTCCGTATGAGAAGATATTGCGTACCTCAAGAGGAATTTCTTTTTCTGTCTTCAGGTTGGAGGTGGTAATTCTAGGGTCTCCCTTATTTAACAGTACCTGGTCTCCTATTTTGAAGTGATTTGATGTTCCTGTGAGTTCATCTAGGTATTCCCTCAGTGTTACTTCGTGTGGTTGTGATTTATCTTTTAAATGTGTTTTCCACTCGTCTAGTTCATCGATGTGAAGCCGTTGTTCCTCGTGTGATATTTCTTTGTTGTTATGAGGTATAAACTCTCGCTTGGTTGTGTGATTCTGTGGTGCTTCCTGCAAAGAAGGTTTAGCGGAAAGCTTATCAATAGAATTTACGTTCTCACCTTTGTCACTCGATGTCCTAGCCGAATTGAGAGCTTGAAGACTAATTGATTCGTCACCTACACAAAGTATGAGTTCACCTGCAATGACATCAATTTTAGTTCTGGCAGCTGCTAAAAAGGGCCTTCTTAGAATTAAGGGGATACTATTGTCCTCATCCATGTCTAAAATGACAAAGTCTACTGAAAATACGAATTTGTCAATTTTTACTAACACATCTTCGATTATCCCCCTAAGAATTCTAATAGTTTTATCAGCTAATTGAATGCTCATCCCTGTTTGTTTGGGTTTCCCTAGACCTAGTTGTTTAAACAATTTATAAGGCATGACATTTATGCTTGCCCCTAAATCAGCTAATGCATTATCAACAGTTAAACTACCAATTAAGCATGGAATTGTAAAACTCCCTGGATCTTTCAATTTCTATGGTAGTTTATTTTGCAACATTGCTGAGCACACTGCGTTCAGTTCCACATGTGATTCCTCATCTATCTTTCGCTTATTTGTCAATAGCTTCTTTAAAAATTTCCTGGAATCTGTCTGTGAAAGAGCTTCAAGAAACGGTAAGTTAATATGTAATTTCTTTAAAAGTTTAAGAAACTTACCGAACTGTTCCTCTGTGTCGTCTTTTGTTATTGCTTGGGGATATGGTATGCGAGGTTTGTACTCTTTGATTACCGGTTTTGGCTTTTTATTGACCTCAACCATATCTTCTTCTACCACATTCTTTTGCTTCAAATTAGGCTCGTCTAACCCTTCACTATCTTGAGCTGTTATGGCTTGAACTTGCTCCCTTGGGTTAGTCTCGGTGTTGCTCAGTAGTCTTCCCTGTGGTCTCTCAGAAATCTGCTTAGCAAGTTGCCTGAATTGATCCTTGAACTCCTGTTTCAATGCCTCAAGTTTTGTTTCTATATTTTGGAAACGTGTTTCTGAGGCTGCTATGAAGTTTGTTAGCACCTCTTCAAGGTTTGGCTTCTTTTCGTGTGGGTAGGGCTTTTGTTGGAAGTTTTGGGATGGTTGTTGCCTTTGATTTCTTTGACCGCCCCATGAGAAATTGGGGTGGTTCTTCCAACCTGGATTATAAGTATTACTATAAGGGTTATTGTTAGATCGTAAATTGTTACCGATATAGTTCATTTGCTCACTCTCCATGCCCTGTCCGTAGGGTGGGTACTCAGGATTCGCCACGCCCTCACTTGTCTCGCACTGCATTACTGGATGTGCATGCCATGAACCATAGCAACTATCAAATTTTTTTGTAGCAACTCTACCTGATTTGATAGCGCGATTACTGCGTCGAGGTTGAAAACTCTGGCTGCTTTGACTGGCCTTGTCCTTGTAACTTGCCACTGATAGTTATTTAGTGACATATCCTCTATAAACTCGTAGGCTCTTTCAGGAGTTTTGTTGTTCAGGGTTCCACCGGTGGCTGGATCGATTAATTGCCTTGTTGAGGGGTTCACACCGTTGTAAAAAGTTTGGACCTGTAGCCACAATGGTAATCCATGGTGTGGGCACCTTCTTAACAAGTCCTTGTATCTCTCCCATGCATCATAAAGTGTCTCTAAATCTATCTGCACAAAAGAAGAGATATCATTCCTTAATTTGGCCGTTTTGGCCGGTGGAAAATATTTTAATAAAAATTTTTATGTCATTTGGTCCCATATAGTGATTGACCCTCGTGGAAGTGAATGCAACCATTGTTTGGCTTTATTCCTTAGGGAAAAGGGAAATAACCGAAGACGGATGGCATCACCAGAAACGCCATTTATCTTGAAGCTATCACAGAATTCTAGAAAATTCGCTAAGTGGGAGTTAGGATCCTCATCCTGCAAACCATCAAAATGAACAAACTGTTGTATCATCTGTATAGTGTTAGGTTTCAGTTCAAAATTATTTGCAGCAATAGCAGGCCTAACAATACTAGACTCAGTTCCAGTTAAACTAGGTTTAGCATAATCATACATAGTGCGTGGAGCATGATGTTCGGCCATCTCTGGTTTAGCATAATCATACATAGGTTTAGCATAATCAGTTCCAGTTAAACTAGGTTTAGCATAATCACAGATTATTCTCTGCCATCTCTTCTGTAGTATTAATTTTGACTTCTTGCTCTTTTTCTATGTAGTTTAAGCTTCGCCTTGTCTCTCTGCGATTTCTGCGAACGACACCTTCAATATCACTGTCGTAAAGTAAGGGTCCTGTCGGGTTCCATCTAGTCACAAACTAGAGGTACCTGAAAGGAGTGAAAGAAAGAAATTAGCAAAAATAAAAATAGACTAAAAAAAGAGTAAATTGCAAAAATATAAAAATGGCTAAAGTAATAAAAATTGAGCGTTCTTAATATTTAAGTTCCCCGGCATAGGCGCCAAAAACTTGATCATGTCTGTCGAGTCTTAAAAATTTATATAAAGAATGATCGAACCTGGAAACTAACTATGACAAAAATTTGAGGCAAGCGCACCTATCGAACAGTAGTATAGTTTAGGCAAGACTGGAATGTCGAATCCCAAAGGAACAAAAGGTACTAATACTAACTCTCTCTTTATTATTTAGCCTAAGAATTAAAGTGATCTTTATTTAATCTAAAATTAACTAACTACTAAACTAAAGACTCTAAGACAAAGAAGAATGAAATTGGGAAAATACTTGAGGAAAAACCAATTGATTAAGACGACACCCAAGGGAGAATTCACCTAGACTTCACTTGTTATCTAACTCTGAACCAGATGATTTATTCACTTGACTTGATTCGTAAGATTCCCTAAGTTATATTAATCCATCTCTCGAGGCGACAAACGTCTAACCCTAGGTTGATTAATTGAAATCTCTTTCTAATTAAAACACCTAGAACTGCATTAATTCGATCTATGAACTCCCATATTAGGTTTCACCCTAATCCGGCAAAATCTCGTCACCCTATCTCTAGGCGCGCGATCAACTCCGCTTAATTATGCTAGATCTACTCTTAGGCAGGGACTTTTGCTCCTCCACCTAAGCACATCATACTTGAATTAATATCCCGGAAATATTAACACAAGAATTAAGAACACATAATTAAGAACAAGTCAAATATTTATCATATAGTTCAGCAAACGATAATAAGATTCATCTTAGGCTTCATCCCCTCAGGTATCTGAGGGTTTAGTTCATAATAATGGAAGAAAACTGTAACACCCCCAAACCCGGCCCATGCGTTTCGACCAGATCTGGTATGCTACGAGTTGTACATTAAAAAATTTTGCTTCGTTGGTTTTGGAACTCGTAAGTTAATTAGACATAATTTGAATAAATAAATGACGTTTTAAAAAATAAACTCCTTTCTATTATTATTATTATTAAGTATAAATAAACCTAGTCATAAATTCATAAATTTCAGAACATTGAAATCTACTTAGTTGAATAAAAACTAGGGGCCTTATTACATAAATATTACCAAAATGAAATAAAATAAGCTTAAAGAAATCCCAAAAATAACTTGTAGAAATAAAAACTTGATGGCCCCTCGAGTCCGTCTCGGCTCCTATGTCCACGATCTACTGCTCATCTGGAGGAGTAGAAAAAAAGGAAAGCGTGAGTCACCAAGACTCAGTGTATAAATCTCAAAGCACACAATGACCTGAGCCCACAAACACATTATGGGCCCTGGCCCATACATAAAGGCAACAATCATGATTATAAATCAAATAATAAATGATTAATAACCCAACCCCTCCTAGGTTTCCATCCTCTACACACCAGCCCGTACCAACCATCACACCTTGGGGATTTCTACAATCAACCCTCCATCCGCTACACACCATAACGACAGCCGTACTGCCTATTCCTGTTATTCAGGAATCATTAAACGTGGCATAGCCACCGATCACTATGTGACCTAACATTTACATTTGTGGGATTTCTACCACCGATCACCAAGTGACCTATCATGCACTTCCACTTCAATATCATAATTTCCCCCCCATGCATACATATATAAAGAAGACATCATGCAGGCTTACATATATTTCGATACACATAGAGAGTTCTATGTTTACGTACCTGGCATCCATGCCTAAGCCATATAGGGTTCCATTCGACTATCTATACAGCCTCTTTCCGGCTTTTTAGCCTATAACATATATATATAAACATACATACAGGTTTAATAGTGTGTTAGAGATCTACACACCTGATTACCGATAAAATGATACTTTCTATGTCGACGCTATCCTTGGTCGACACAACTGCTATCTGCCTAAGGTGTTGTTCAGAAGCTGGTCCACAACCAAGTGGCCAATCTCGAACGGCAGATACTGCTCATTTCTTAAACTTAGGGATTCTCTCCTTTGCCTGATCCATATTTAATTCCATCACAAGTCCTTGTCAGAACTACTATCACAATTTATGATCGTTAATCCTCATCATAAAGTTAAGATCTTGCATATAATGAACGAATCTAGTAAAAATCTAGGGAAAATCTTCTTACCTTAAAATCCCGAAATTGGAGACTAACGATTTTCGGCTTTTAGATCTAGACGACCAAGTTTCCTTCAAATCCCAGAATGCTGCCCAACATAGAACCATTAAACTATTAGCTTTTTGGCTTTTGCCTTTCAAAAACCGACATAGAATGTGAGAGCTTAACAGAAGTCGACACTTACCTTAACACAGGGAATTCGGCTAGCACTAGAGAGAAGATTCGACAAGGCCAAAGAAAAATATTTAAATGCCGGAAGAATAGATCTAACTCACAAATGGGATGAAGAGAGAAAAACTATGGAGATTTCGGTTTTTAGAGAAATCGGCACAAGAGGAAAAGAATGGAAAAGAGAGTGAAGGGGAGAGGTTTCAGCTTTTGAAGAAATTAAAGAAAAGAAATTGTAGAGGGAGAGGCTAAGAATTTCGGCACAAAGAATGAAGAGGAAATTAGGGTTTAAATGCTAGAATCAATGAGAAATCCCTCTATTTATAGAAATTTCGGCACCTACTGCTTAAAATCGAAAACGCCCTTCCTGATAACTAAAAGTTAAGCTAATGAAAAGGGAAAATTCGGCACCCCTTTTCCATGAAATAGCCGAATTCTTTACTCCTCTAGGTGATGGAATTTCGACCATCACCTAGCCTTGTAGATAGCTCCTATCTTTTCTCCTTTTTATCTTCTATATTATCAATTATAAAATCCATACAAATTCTCCTATTTTCGAGCCTTGTTGCCGTCCACTTCACCTAACCCTAATGCCGAATGTAGCAACTTAAATTAAAAGATTTGGGCTCCATGAAACTTAAATTTTGGGCCCCTAACTCTTGTGTGTGGCGTCACCCCTTGCTCCCTTTTAAATGCCGAAAATGCCCAAAAAACATGGGCTCCTTGCAGCCAAAACTTGGGCCTCTTTAATTGTTAGTAATGCCACCCTCTCTCTCCCTTGCAGCGTCATCCATTGTTGGGCCACAAGCCCACGTTGGTGTTTTTAACCCCAATTGCCACCCTTTTAACTCTATAATGCCCAATCAGATAATTTAACCAAGGCCTTTGCTTAGTCCTGAGCCCAATTTGGACCCCTATCACTCAGATTAACATTTTAAACATATCCTTACACTAAACGCATAGACCCATTTACTCAGGATGTTACAGTTCTACCCCTTAAAGAAATTTCATCCTCGAAATTACCTGATCAGAAAATATGAGGGTATTGCTGCCGCATTGCTTCCTCGGGTTCCCACGTAGCCTCCTCAGAACCATGATTCCTCCACAACACCTTAACCAGTGGATCCGTTTTCCTTCGTAACACCTTGACATCACGATCCAGAATTTCCACCGGTTCCTCTTCAAAAGATAGATCAGGTCTTACCTCGATTTCCTCCACAGTCACTACATGAGACGGATCCGAACGGTAACGTCTTAGCATGGAGACGTGAAATACATCATGAATTTGACTTAACTCTGGAGGTAACTCTAGCTGGTAGGCTACTGGTCCTACTCGCTTCAACACCCGATATGGTCCGATAAATCTGGGACTTAATTTACCCTTTCGACCAAACCTTAATACCTTTTTCCACGGCGACACCTTTAGGAATACTTTATCACCCACTGCATACTCTATATCCTTACGCTTTAAATCAACATAGGACTTTTGTCTGTCCGACGCCTCCTTCAGTCGAACCCGAATCAATTCAACCTTCTCTTCTGTCTCAGTCACCAACTCCGGACCCAAAATCTGACGTTCCCCTAGTTCTGTCCAACAAGTAGGAGTACGACACCTCCACCCGTACAAAGCTTCATAGGGCACCATCTGAATACTTGATTAGTAGCTATTGTTGTAAGCAAACTCTGCTAATGGTAAGAACTCTTCGCAACTACCTCTGAAATCAATGACACATCCTCTCAACATGTCCTCTAAGATCTGAATCACCCGCTCAGACTGTCCATCGGTCTGAGGATGAAACGCTGTACTGAAATCCAACTTCGTACCCAGCACTTGATGCAACGCCTTCCAAAATCGTGAGGAGAACCTAGGGTCCCTATCTGATATGATCGAAACCGGTACTCCATGCAACCTCACAACCTCCGCTATGTATAACTTAGCTAACTTCTGCAAGGAATAATCAACACGTACGGGTATGAAGTGTGCAGACTTCATCAAGCGATCAACAACTACCCAAACTGCATCTTTCTTAGTGGGTGTGAGGGGAAGCCCACTAACAAAGTCCATGGTGATTCTTTCCCACTTCCATTGTGGAATCTTCACTGGCTGCAATAATCCTGATGGTAACTGATGTTCCGCCTTGACCTGCTGACAGGTCAAACACTTACCCACCAATTCAGTTACTTCTTGCTTCAACCCCGGCCACCAGAACTGATCTCGCAAATCCCGAAACATCTTACTTCCTCCAGGGTGCATAGCGTATGCACCACCATGTGCCTCGTACAAAATCCTACGCCTCAACTCCGGATCTTTTGGCATGCACACTCTCCCTTGGAAACATAACAGCCCTTCCTCATTTATACTGAATTCTGTTGGTCCATCCTTTGAGATTAGCTGCAATTTCTCCTTTAGTAACTATCGGTCTGTTGCCTCTCCTTTACTTCGCTAATCCAAGAATGTTTCACTTGAAGTTCAGCTAATAAACTTCCATCCTCATACAAACTAAGGTGAGCAAACATTGCTTTTAAGTCGGAGACTACTTTACAACTTAGAGCATCCGCCACTACATTAGCCTTTCCCGGGTGATACTCGATCGAGCAGTCATAATCCTTTAGCAACTCGATCCACCTTCTCTGCCTTAGATTCAGCTCCTTCTGAGTCAAAAGATACTTTAAGCTCTTATGATCTGTGTAGATGATAGATTTCTCCCCGTACAAATAGTGCCTCCAAATTTTTAAGGCAAACACTACCGCCACCAATTCTAAATCATGGGTGGGATAATTCAATTCATGCGGTCTTAACTGCCGAGATGCATATGGAACCACCTTTCCATCTTGCATCAACACACATCCTAATCCTGCGTGTGACGCATCACAGTAAATTATAAACTCTTTCCCTGCCTCTGGCTGAATCAACATCGGAGCCTCCGTCAGAAGCCTCTTTAACTTTTCGAAACTCTCCTGTTGCTTATCCGACCAAACAAACGGAACTCCTTTCCGTAGCAACTTAGTCAACGGTGCCGCAACCGAAGAAAATCCTTCAACAAACCTTCGGTAGTACCCAGCTAAACCGAGAAAACTCCTAATCTCAGCCACAGACCTAGGTGGCTTCCAATCCAACACCGCTTCAATCTTTCTAGGGTCAACCCTAATCCCTTCTGCCGATACGAACTTCCCTTAGCCAAAATTCACACTTACTGAATTTGGCATACAACTGCTTCTCCCTTAGAATCTGCAAAACTATTCGCAGATGAGCATCATGCTCCTTCTCCGACTTCGAATAAACCAAGATATCGTCTATAAACACCACGACACACCGGTCTAGGTAGGGTTGAAACACTCGGTTCATCATGTCCATGAACGCTGCTGGCGCGTTGGTCAGTCCAAACGGCATCACCATAAACTCATAATGACCGTAGCGAGTCCTGAAAGCTGTCTTATGAATATCCACCTCTTTGACCCTAAGCTGATGGTACCCTGACCTCAGATCTATCTTTGAAAAGACTGAGGCCCCCTTCAACTGATCGAACAAGTCATCGATCCTTGGCAACGGGTACTTGTTCTTGATTGTTAGCTTATTCAACTGGTGATAATCTATGCACATACGCATTGATCCATCTTTCTTCTTAACAAATAACACCGGCGCTCCCCAAGGCGACACACTTGGTCGAATAAACCCTCATCCAACAACTCTTGAATCTGCGCTTTCAATTCCACCAATTCCTTTGGTGCCATCCTATACGGAGCAATAGATATCGGCGCTGTTCTCGGAAGAAGATCGATACCAAACTCCACTTCACGATCTGGGGGTAATCCCGAAAGCTCTTCAGGGAAAATATCAGGAAATTCCTTTACCGCCCTGACGTCCCTAACAGTCAGGTCCTTGGCTTCCAAAGCCCGAACAAATAATAAAACTGCCTCGCATCCTTTCCTCACCATCTTTTCTGCTCTTAGGGCAGTCACTACATTCGACAAGCAGTTTCCCCTTTCTTCTATCACCAACACTTCATCGCCCTCGGGGGTTTTTAACACCATACGCTTGGCTGCACAATCTAGATTAGCTTGATACTTCACAAGCCAATCCATGCCTAAAATTAAATCAAACTCCCCAAACGGTAATTCTATTAGATCCGTTCAGAAAACTATCCCTTGAACTTCTAGAGGTACTTCACGTTTATCCACTACTACAGATTGTCCTAACGGGCTAACCACAGTCATGGCCCTAGAGGTAACTTCAGATTCTAACTTTAGAGTTCCAGATACGCTACTAGCTACATACGAATACATCGACCCAATGTCAATCAATGCAGTGTAAGGCAAGTAAAAAATTAAAAACGTATCAGTTATGACATTCGGTGCGTCGGCCTCCTCTCGACGTCTGACAGCATAGACCAATCCTGGCTGTCTCGCCTCGGTGTTTCCTGCCCCTTGACCTGGTGCTCCACGGCCCCGACCAGCACCATTACCACCTCTAGCTGCACCATGACCTCTTTGTGGCTCCTGACCTCCTCTGCCAGGCTGAACATTCCCTTGACCCATGGTCCCTTCACCGTCCCGTTGCTGTGGACAGTTTCTAACTTGGTGGTCCGTAGATCCACACCTAAAACACTTCCCACTACCAGCCCAACACTCACCGGTATGAAATTTGCTACATCGAGCACACTTTGGTGTCTGGTTAGCAGCAGCAGGTTTCTCTTCCCGTTTCGGTCCATCAAACCGGGACCTTTTCTGAGTACGCCCGGTTGACGATCCAAAATTCCTCTTATTTCCACCCCTATCTCTATCTCGATTCAGTTTTTCGGTCCGCTTTACCTCCTCGGCTATCTTAGCCTTTTCCACTAGGACAGTAAATTCCCTCTCCCGCTGTGGGGCTATCAAAACACGCAAATCATCCCTCAGGCCATCTTCGAACCTAACACAATGTTCATGCTCCGTGGCTACCATCCCTCGAGCATAACGGTTAAGGCGTAAGAATTCCACTTCATACGCAGCCACTGACCTACTCCCTTGAACCAAATTCAGAAATGCTCTGCGCTGCGCATTCACATAACTCGATCCAATGTACTTATTCTGGAACGCCGTTTTAAAGAGATCCCAGGTGATACGGTCAGCCACTGTACCATCCTTAAACGTAAGCCACCATTGATAGGCTTCATTCCGTAGGAGAGATACAACTCCTTTCAACTTCTCCTCCTCCGTGAAATCCAAATCATCCATTATGCGTTCTACTGACTCCAACCAATACTCAGCTGAACTTGGGGCTACACCAGAAATTCCCCTAAACACTTCTGCCCCATTTGCCCTAAGCCGTTCCGACACAGATTTTCGGGCTCCTGTGCCCATACCAGCCCCAGCAACCCTCTCTAAAACCCTTAGCATTGCCTGAGATACCGCATCATCTCCGGCAGTTTGATCTTGAAATTCCTCCTCTGCTGCTGGGGGAACTGGCATCTCGTCCCCAGATCCATGGCCAGATCCTACTGGCTCTGACACAGTCATCCTGCCCCTACCACGGCCACGTGGCGGACGTTCTCGACCCCTTGTACTCATTCTACCGCTTCGCATTTATCTGATTCGAAGTTTTACGAATTATTAGTTTTCTTCCACTGATTAACCACGAACAGTCTTATGAATAGTAGTTTTAAGAGTAGTTCTTTCGAATTCGCAATTACATTCACAATTCAGTCTCAAGTTCGTATCCTCTAATTCTAGGAAGCACATACATTCAATCATCAACATACAAATAACATCCATGAACTTACATTCATCATGTAAGAGTGTTTGCATTGTTTCACTACCTAGGGGTATTTTCGTAATTTATCCTACAGGGGTATTTTCGTAATTTTCCAAAATAGGGTTCCTTGGTGATTTTGTAAAATAAGGGTATTTTGGTAATTTTGCAATCCCAGGGGTATTTCGATAATTTTGGAATCTTGGGGTATTTCGGTAATTTTGCAAATCCAGCGGTATTTCGGTAATTTTACAAATCAGGATAATTTTGGTCATTTTGCAAAACAAGAGTAATTTGGTAATTTACAAACCAGGGATATTTTGATGTTGTTGTTGCTTACGGTTTTTTTGAAATAGGGGTACGTTGAAAAAAATCTCATTTCATAAACCGGGTTACTCTTGTAAACATGAGGTTTTCGGGTAAAGTTTTCAAACATAGGTATTTCATAAATTCATGGTTGATTGGAATTTTTTTTTTCAAATAGGGTGGCTGGTCCGTTTCGGGTTTTAACTATAAGGTTTAGCCCATCAACAAGTCCTCGTAGCTAGGGTGAACAGTCACTACGCACCAGGTAAGATTCTAGTGAAGAGGAGGTGAGTCACTAGGATTGCTTAAGTACCAAGCTCTCCCTGAATCCACTCCTAGATATGCGTATGCCCATTGCCACACCCTAACTCAGCTAAGGTGAACAGTCACTACGCACCAGGTAAGATTCCAGCGAAGAGGAGGTGAGTCACTAGGACTGCTTAAATACCAAGCTCTTCCGGATCCAATCCTAGACATGCGTATGCCTGTTGCCACACCCTAGCCTTGCGACTCGTTTACGGGTTTGTTCAGAGAAATTAAGTCTTATGAAATTGAAGAGTTGTTTATTCTAAGCCTAAAGTCCATTAATACTATCATACTAATCTACGTCCCTCAAGCCCATTAAGCCCACATATATAACACAACAAGAGTTTAGAATACTTACCTGCGTGGATCGGGTGCTGGTAGACTCAAAGGCCACTTCTCAACCCAAAACTTTTTTTTCTCAAAATCACTTATATTTTACAAAACATTACTAGACCCATTTCACAGCCCGAGTTTTGAAATGGGCTCTGATACCAAAATGTAACACTCCCAAACCCGGCCCATGCGTTTCGACCAGATCTGGTATGCTACGAGTTGTACATTAAAAACTTTTGCTTCGTTGGTTTTGGAAGTCGTAAGTTAATTAGACATAATTTGAATAAATAAATGACGTTTTAAAAAATAAACTCCTTTGTATTATGATTATTAAGTATAAATAAACCTTGTCATAAATTCATAAATTTCAGAACATTGAAATCTAGTCAGTTGAATAAAAACTAGGGGCCTTATTACATAAATATTACCAAAATGAAATAAAATAAGCTTAAAGAAATCCCAAAAATAACTAGTAGAAATAAAAACTTGATGGCCCCTCGAGTCCGTCTCGTCTCCTATGTCCACGATCTACTGCTCATCTGGAGGAGTAGAAAAAAAGAAAAGCGTGAGCCACCAAGACTCAGTGTATAAATCTCAAAGCACACAACGACCTGAGCCCACAAACACATTATGGGCCCTGGCCCATACATAAAGGCAACAATCATGATTATAAATCAAATAATAAATGATTAATAACCCAACCCCTCCTAGGTTTCCATCCTCTACACACCAGCCCGTACCAACCATCACACGTTGGGGATTTCTACAATCAACCTTCCATCCGCTACACACCATAACGACAGTCGTACTGCCTATTCCTATTATTCAGGAATCATTAAACGCGGCATAGCCACCGATCACTATGTGACCTAACATTTACATTTGTGGGATTTCTACCACCGATCACCAAGTGACCTATCATGCACTTCCCCTTCAATATCATAATTTCCCCCATGCATACACATATAAAGAAGACATCATGCAGGCTTACATATATTTCGATACACATAGAGAGTTCTATGTTTACTTACCTGGCATCCATGCCTAACCCATTTAGGGTTCCATTCGACTGTCTATACATCCTCTTTCCGGCTTTTTGGCCCATAACATATATATATAAACATACATACAGGTTTAATAGTGTGTTAGAGATCTACACACCTGATTACCGATAAAACGATGCTTTCTATGTCGACGCTATCCTTGGTCGACACAACTGCTATCTGCCTAAGGTGTTGTTCAGAAGCTGGTCTACAACCAAGTGGCCAATCTCGAACGGCAGATACCGCTCGTTTCTTAAACTTAGGGATTCTCTCCTTTGCCTGATCCATATTTAATTCCATCACAAGTCCTTGTCAGAACTACTATCACAATTTATGATCGTTAATCCTCATCACAAAGTTAAGATCTTGCATATAATGAACGAATCTAGTAAAAATCTAGGGAAAATCTTCTTACCTTAAAATCCCGAAATTGGAGACTAACGATTTTCGGCTTTTAGATCTAGACGACCAAGTTTCCTTCAAATCTCGGAATGCCGCCCAACATAGAACCATTAACTATTAGCTTTTCAGCTTTTGCCTTTCAAAAATCGACATAGAATGTGAGAGCTTAACAGAAGTCGACACTTACCTTAACACAGGGAATTCGGCTAGCACTAGAGAGAAGATTCGACAATGCCAAAGAAAGAGATTTAAATGCCGGAAGAATAGATCTAACTCACAAATGGGATGAAGAGAGAAAAACTATGGAGATTTCAGCTTTTTAGAGAAATCAGCACAAGAGGAAAAGAATGGAAAAGAGAGTGAAAGGGAGAGGTTTTGGCTTTTGAAGAAATTAAAGAAAAGAAATTGTAGAGGGAGAGGCTAAGAATTTCGGCACAAAGAATGAAGAGGAAATTAGGGTTTAAATGCCAGAACTACCACTGTCATAAAAACCAATCCCCGAATTTGATTATGCCTTCGACTCTGAACACACAAAGCATGGAATCAATAAGATATCCCCCCTATTTATAGAAATTTCGGCACTTACTGCTTAAAACCGAAAACGCCCTTCCTGATAACTAAAAGTTAAGCTAATGAAAAGGGAAAATTCGGTACCCCTTTTCCATGAAGTAGCCGAATTCTTTACTCCTCTAGGTGATGGAATTTCGGCCATCACCTAGCCTTGTTGATAGCTCCTATCTTTTCTCCTTTTTATCTTCTATATTATCAATCATAAAATCCATATACATTCTCCTATTTTCGAGCCTTGTTGCCGTCCACTTCACCTAACCCTAATGCCGAATTTAGCAACTTAAATTAAAAGATTTAGGCTCCATGAAACTTAAATTTTGGGCCCCTAACTCCGTGTGTGTGGCGTCACCCCTTGCTCCCTTTTAAATGCCGAAAATGGCCCAAAAACATGGGCTCCTTGCAGCCAAAACTTGGGCCTCTTTAACTGTTAGTAACGCTACCCTCTCTCTCCCTTGCAGCGTCATCCATTGTTGGGCCACAAGCCCACGTTGGTGTTTTTTACCCCAATTGCCACCCTTTTAACTCTATAATGCCCAATCAGATAATTTAACCAAGGCCTTTGCCTAGTCCTGAGCCCAATTTGGACCCCTATCATTTAGATTAACATTTTAAACATATCCTTACACTAAACGTATAGACCCATTTACTCAGGATGTTACAAAAATATCTCAAAAGAAAATATAAAACAAAACATAAGAAATCCCTAAAACCCCCTGAAGGAATTGAAGGAGAGATCCTCCGTCTTGAGTATAATTTCGGCTTCTTGAGATGGATCAATTGGCTCTCTTCGAGTAAATCTCCACAAATTTAACCTTTCTGGCTCGGCTCCTTGGCCTCGCTAACTGCTCCTTTCTAGGTTATACTTAGGGTGTTTATATAGGCTTTTGAGATAGGTTTCTTTGCCCCTAAGCATCCATTTCCGAGTGAAATTGCTCTTTTCCACGACAGGGACACGGCCATGGCACATGCCCGTGTGAGTTGTCTTTAGGTCGTGTTCAGACTTTTAATTAGGCACGACCGTGTGGTCTTGGGCCCAGGTCGTGTCAATTTCTATTTTGGCCCAATTTGGTCCGTTTTAAGTCCGTTTCTCGTTCTTTTCATCCTCGGGTGCTTTCCTGAGTATAAAACATGAAAAGAAAGGATTAAGAGTACCTTTTTACATAAATCAATGGATAAATCATCCAAAAGCATGCTAAATGTGGGCTTAAAATATGTTACTTTTACGGTTTATCATCCTGGCGCTAATTCAATGCCAAACTTAACTTCTCGTATCGGAGGTAATCCCAGTAATTCTTTAGAAAACACATCAGGGTACTCACAAACCACAGGTACAGATTCAACTTTCTTTTCTGTCACTTTCGTATCAATCACATAGCACGATAAGCTTCATAACCCTTTTTCACATAATTCAGAGCTTTCATCGAAGATATCACTACCGGTAGCCCATTCAAATCACTGGACTCAATCCGTATTATTTCATCATTCTTACATCTCAAATCAATAATCTTCCATTTGCAATTCACAACAGCATCATGCAATGTTAGCCAATCCATCCCCAAAATTATATCAAACTCATCAAAGGGTAATAACATCAGATTAGCCGGGAAACAGATATCTCGAAACATCAACGGAGAATTCTTGCACACTTTGTCAACTAGAACACACTTGCCTAAGGGGTTCGAGACTTTACTTACAAATTCAGTAGACTCTATAGGCAAAGTCTTACTGGATACGAAGTTCATGCATATATATGAATGAGTAAACCCTAGATCTATCAATGCAATCACAAAAATATCATACAGAGTAAAAGTACCGATAATGACGTTTGGAGACGAAGCTTTCTCACGAGCTCGAATAGCATAAGCTCTGGCAGGCGCTTTCGCGTCAGATCTTGCAGCTGCATCTTTCGTAGCTCTCTGGCTACCACTCACATTTCTCGTGTTTCTAGAAGGTCTACCCCTAACTAAAGCGTTATTCAAATTCAGATTCTGTACAATCTCTTACTTAACAGACTTGGGACAATCTCGGATAAAGTGATCTAAAGATCCACACTTGAAACAAGCTCGACCATTTAACCGACAATTGCCCGGATGTCTTTTACCATAATGTCTACACTCAAGTCGCTCAGATCTGACATTTCCAACACTTGCAATCGAAGCAGCTGGAGCTTGAAAGATCGAATGTGATCTTGCACGATCTCTACTCGAATGTCCCACGTTAGTCTTTGAAAGGCTATAATCATCTCGAATTTTCTTTGATGCCGACTGATATGACTTACTCTTTGTTCATTTTCACACCTCTCTAGCTTCTGAATCAGCTTTTCTTTTCTCTTTCCTGAGTTCTTCAACTTTACACACTCGGTCAACAAGCTCAACGAATTCTTTTATTTCCAAAATTCTGACTAACAAACAGATATCTTCATTCAAGCCGTCTTCTAACCTTTTACACATTATTGCCTCAGTCGAGACACATTCTCGTGCATACTGGCTCAGTCTTACAAATTCTCACCCGTACTCTATAACAGACATACGGCCATGTTTCAATTCAAGAAACTCTTTGCGTTTTGATCAATGAATCTCTGACTAATATATTTCTTCCGAAATTCAGATTGAAAGAAATCCCAGATAATTTGTGCTTTCGAAACAATGGAAGTCAAAGTTTTCCACAAGTCAAAGTTTTCCACCATTGGTAAGCTGCATCTCTCAACAAAGAAACGGTACATTTCACACATTCATCAGGGGTACATGACATCTCATCAAATTCCCGAATTGTATTCTCGAGCCAAAACTCAGCTTTCTCAGCATCATCATCATTAGTGGCCCTGAACTCTTTGGCCCCATATTTACATATTTTATCGACCAGAGGCTTATTTAACAAATTTGGATTCATAATCGGAGGTACAATAGGAGTCTGAGGGGGATTAAGTGGGGGTGGAGGTTGAGGAACAACCGAAGTTGCTCTAACATGCTGAATGAACCACTCATTCATCATTTCAAAGAAAGCTTGTTTAGCCTCTCCTTTCTGACCGCTGGTAACCGGTCTAGAATCATACGGTGCTATCCCCTGAGCGGGAGCAGGCGCATTACTTTCAACATCATCAGCTACGGCTCGTTCGGGATCCATTTACTATACGGAAAACACATTTTACTTGTCAGGATTCATCACACTATCACAATTCGAATTTATGGCATGTATAGCTAGACTATCACACGCTACTTTAGTCCTAGAATCGACTAAACTATAGCTCTGATACCAACAAATTGTAACACCCCAAACCTGTATCTGACGCCGGACTAGGGTTAAGAGGCATTACCGGACATATCAGACATTTTATGCTCATTTCACAACATTAATCATACAACATCATTTCATAAGCATTCATACTCATATAGTCCCTTTAGAAGGTCTATGAGACATTAAACATGCTTTAGAGAAGGTTCGGGACTAAATCGATCTCATACGGAAACTTTGCAGAACTAAGAAAATTTTTCTTTCAAGTAGGGCACACGCCCGTATGGCTAGGCCACGTGCCTCACACGGTCGTGCCTTGGACCATGTCTCAGCCCGTGTGCAACACTGGTTTGGGTCACACGGTCTGGCACACACCCTTGCTTCTTACCCGTGTGGCATCTTGACTTGAATAACACGGCCTGTGACACGCATATGTGTCTGGCCTATGTGCAAGTCTGACTTGTTTTGAATTGCAACCTTGAGAGACACGGTCAAGACACATGCCCGTGTGCTCAACCGTACGGGCAAATATAGGCCATTTGCCAATTTGCCACCCAAAATTTGGGTCATACCTACAAGCATCAATTCATGTCCCAAAGGCAGCCAAAAACATACCAAACCATGTACAATTTGACCCGTAATAACATCATTCATTTCCATATACAATCCAACTCAAACATACCAATTCAAAGTACCCACTTCACCTCAAAAACATGTGATTCATATATCATATTAACCCATTTCAATTCATAGCATTTCTCATCATATCAATTTCCCAAATCAACCATGAAACTTACCAAAATTAACCATTTCTTGTGGTCGTTCATGAGCACATCAAAACATACCAAATTTTGCATCACATAGCATGCACTAAATTCACTCCAGAATCACATTCATTATCAAGCCATATCACATGGCTATATTTACACATTTCAAAACATAATCAATGTTCTCTAGCCTATACATGCCATACTTCAATATGTACATTTTTAAAAAGGTACCAAAATATAGTTCGATAGTGTGGTGATGACCCTCGATGATCCCCGAGCTCCCAGTAGCTTCGATAATCTATAAAACAATGCAAACACACACAAAGTAAGCTTTCAAAAGCTTAGTAAGCCATATACAAATAAACTTATCACATAGAACTATTATAAACCATTTCTTTCATATGAACTATGGCATAACACATTAGCAAATTCATATTTCTCATCTAGCTCAATTGTTCATAACCACTTGCTTATAAACATACCACATTTTCATGTAGCTCACATATCAAATGATCATATTCAATCTTATCTTCCATTGCCGAATTTCATATACATTTCATACATACCTGAAATGGATACATATTCACATATTCACTCATATCTTGGAATGCCCGTTGAACCGTTCGGAATCAATATGGATACTTGGATAGCTCGTACAATGCCAACGTCCCAGACGTGGTCTTACATGTAATTAAATATCGATGCCTCTGTCCCAGACAAGGTCTTAGACGAAATCATATACAATGCCGATGTCCCAGACATGGTCTTACACGTAAATCTCAAATCGATGCCAATGTTCCAGACGTGGTCTTACACGATAACTCATATCGAAATCCTATGTCATGACATATGTATCCTAACTATTCCTATGGTTCGTACGGGGTTTTCGGACGTCATCACATTATTGGAATTTTCTCGGATTTCACATATTCACCTTCAATAACCATTCATCACATTTCATTAACATATGATAATTCAATTCAAATACATTTATTTGTATATAAACTTACCTTGTACAGGAAAGAACGGAAACGAACGACTATTCAACTACTTTCGATTTCCCCCGATCTAATTTCGTTTTCTTTGGTTCTTGATCTATAAACATTCAAATTTAACTCTTTCATTTACCAAATTATTTAATCCAATCTATATATACATATTTAGGGATTTTTTCAAATTAGCCCTCACATTTTCACATTTTAACACTTTAGTCCTCATTTCACAAAATCACAAAATACAAAAAATTTCACATTTTTTATGCTTAACCAAATTTTCATGGAGTTCATTTAAGCCCATATATTTCATTTATTTCACATTTTAGTCCTTCAGTTTCTCATTTTCACAAATTAGCCCATAATAATCAATTTCATCAAAAATCCCAATATAAAACATATTTATCTAACATCAAGCTTTCATATTTCACCATTTAACATCACAAAGCTCACAACATCAACAATGGCATAACTTAAAATCATCATCAATTTCATGAATTAAGGCATGGGCTTAAGAGAACACGAAGCAACGATCACAAAAACATAGAAATTATCAAAAATGGATCAAAAACACATACCCAATTGATGCTTAGACATTAGACAAATATTTAAGAACTCAAACCCTTGTTTTCTTTTTGATTTTCGGCAAGATGATGAAAAGATGAAGCTAAAATCATGTTTTGTTTAGTTAATAAACATTAATTCATCATTTACCAAAACAACCTTAATAAACACCTTTAAAATCCACTAACCCTTGGCATATATGTCCATTCATAAATTCAATGGTCCATGTACAACATAAGAACCCCACATTTAATATACTATGTCAATTCGACACTTAATTAAATAAAAGGCTACTTTTGCATTTTTTACAATTTAGTCTTGTTTGCAAATTAAGCACACAAACGATCAAATTAAATCACAGAAATTTCACACATACCAATTCACATGTTGTTGACTCAGAAAATTATATTAAAATATTTTTTGACTCAGATTTGTGGTCCCAGAACCACTATTCTGACTAGTGTCTAAACCGGGCTGTTACACTGAAAGTAAAGGAAATGAACATGGAAATGAAAAACGAAGTAACCATTAAAGTAAAACTTAAGAAAAACAAGAAAGTTTGGATTTTTATGTTAGAAAACTTAAAGAACATAAAACTAAAGACATTCAACAAGAAAATCTAAAGAAATGAACATAAAAGGAATAAACTTTGATAGGTTTAAAGTAAAAGAAACTGAAATACATGAAGCTAAAGCTAGAAATGTCTTACAACCAAGGTACAAGGACTGAAAGTAAAAAAAAAAACCTAAGTTACAGTGATAAATATATTAACTAATACTAAGAACATCAAGAAGAAAAAGTAAATGCAGAAAAATAAACTCTAAACTAAGGAAGAAGAAGGGAAAATGAAAACCCTAAACCTAGAACTAAGCTAATGTGTGTCTCACCTCCTCCTCAGTAAATTTTGGCTGTTTTAAGTTGCCTTCTGATGATTTTTCATTACCAAAAATGGCCCTACATAGGCCTTAGGTGATTAGTGGATCAAGTGGACAAAGACTACCCTTTTTGTTTAAGTTTGTCCCCCTAATAAAACTATATTATGATACCTAGAACCAGATATAGTGATACCTCGGATAGTGTAGCCTTAAGGTCTTCTTTGAAGGGTGGATATTTCGATACCCAGAAGCGGATATTGAGATACCTCAGGCAGTGCCGAGCCTTGAGGTTTTTTTTGAAGGGTGGATATTGCGATACCCAAAAAGCATATCGCGATACCACTAAAGGGTGTCTCCATTTTTCCATCATGCTGGAGGTATCGTGATTCGAAGGGGTGGATATTATGATACCCTTTCTTTTGGTGTAGTTCTCACTTGTTTTCAATCTCCAACACGTCCCTACACCATTCAATCACACGTTAGGCCTTCCAATGGCACCATTGGCCAAATTGGGTCTTAAAATGGGCAAAAATGAGACATTTTCACTTATTAACTAAACACATAAAAATAACGAAAAACTATGCTAAATATGCTATTTTGCTTGAGAAAAAGCTCCTTAAGTATATCGGGAAAGTCTGATTTGGCACATCAATTTGTGGCAGATCATGTCCCCTCTGCAAGGCCCACAGCTTCTCACATCACAGTTTGCACCCAAAAAATTCTAGTTTGCAGACAGAAACTCCATTTCCCAAACCATCTGCCCAATCCTCCACATTGCCAAATCCTAACTTTATCTAATCCATCAACGATTTTCCCTCCGTACTCCACCGTTATAGATATGTAATACATGCATTTCATAAACATATTATCATGGAGTACGCTAGGTTTTAAGCATTAAATCAAAATCATTTCATGCATATCGAAATACATTTGTGAATACTTATATACCTACACAATCTTATACATGCTTAGCATTCTAAATCAAAAAAGATCATACACCATCACATAACTCCCTCTAAACTCATCATAGATACAGGCCAATGATACATCGTCCCAGGAATGGAGTATAGAAACTCACCTGATGCTTCTTTTCCTTATTAGCTTAGCTCTTCTGAACGCTAGAGCTTCCATCCTCCTGGTACCTAAGCATGAAAACTAAAGTAATAAATTAAACTTAGCATTCTTGCTTAAAAACTCAAGTTCTGAAAACATGCAAAACCCCTTAAAGGTTTTGAAAATTATTAACTTCATTTCTTAAATTTACGAGCACCAAAGTACTTAAAACCTTACTAGGTTACTAGATTTTCAACTTTTCCAACTGAAACCTCATAATCATCAGTCCATGTAGAGCTCCCATAATTATCTCTTCTTTGGAGCAACTAAGGAAGAATATAAAGAAGAGAAGAAAATAAAACAAAAGTGAGAAAACTTCACCCCGAGAATTCAATTCTCAGCTACATATAGCCATTCACGCACGATTATCAACCCTATAAAAACCGTGCATTGGTAATCATTTTGTCTCCTACTAAAGATCTAATTGGTCTTAATCCAACCGAACCAGAATTAGGACTCAACTATATCCAAATCAGCCACTAAATTTTTTTATTTTTCAGTAAAAGCCACCAACTTACGGTTTCTTTCAATTTAACCCCTAATTATTCCTAAATTTTGGACTTTAAAAAAAAGCCAGGTGTGACATTTCTTGTTACTTACATGCCTAAATCAAAGCCCCTTTCAAATGGTGGCTTAGATACACCTATATAAAACTAATCATACCATCCTCAAAATACCATATTCTAACCATATTTAACCCACTTACTAATATGCCTCCAAGGCTACTAATCATACAATCACATTTAAACTTTTCATACTATTCAAAACATGCACACGTTTTATACTCATTCATTTTTATATTAACCAATTAGGCATCAGACCATTCACAAGTACAAACAGGACATTGGTATTCATCACTCACACACACATACCTTTAATTACAAGTCATTACCATTAAAAAAAAACTAGCCACAAACTAGATCCACAATATTAACTTTCAAGTGAGCACAAACACTTAACAAGACCTTTATACTACCAAATTTAGCCATTCAAAAATACAACTAAGGCTCATTACTTGATTAACATGAACATTTAACCACCATTTGAAATACCAACCAAGTTCAAGCATTAATTAGGATCAATGTCATTCGTATACAAATCAACTCATATCCATAACAAAGCCTTTATGCATGCGACATAATCGAGTTTAGAACGATTGAAAGTTTACTGAATTACTGATAGGATAGTGTGAGCTTCGCAGTGATCCAACCGACGCATTTTGCAACTGATATTCTATTGGATTTGGTGTCTTAAGTGTAGTATTTTTGTCAATATACACTTGTAATTTTTTCAAATTAATTGGTTAATATTATAAATTCATTAATTAATATACTTTGTATGTAACACCCCTTACCCGTATTCAACACCGGAACAGGGTACGAGGCATTACCAGACTTACAACACAAGCATTCACACAATTCTGAGTCATAAATTTGTGTCCAATTTAAAACCGTTCATATTCAATCATAAAGTCCCTAATACGAGCCTATGAGGCCCAAAACATGCTTTATAAGTAGTTCAGGACTAAACCGAGAACTCAGGAAATTTTTATAAAACTTAGAAAATTTTTGCTATACGCAGGGCTCACACGCCCGTGTGACCCAGGGATACGCCTGTGCTACAGGCCGTGTTCAATTTAGGGTGCTATCTAACTTGTGCCACACGATCGTGCCACACACCCGTGTGCTAGGCCATGCGGTTAATTAATTTAATTCGAATTAGGTGTAGGTTTCACACGGCCAAGACACACACCCGTGTTCTAGGCCGTGTAGCACACACGGCTGAGACACATGCCCGTGTCTCTGCCCGTGTGCTTGATTCTAGACATTCTATTTCTCAAAATTAAGATGCAGGGGACACACGGCTAACACACATGCCCATGGGGCAAGCCATGGGTCACACACAGCCGAGACACACGCCTATGTGTCTACCCGTGTGGACAAAAATAAGGCTATTTACCAAGCCATTTGTCACCCTTCCATGCACATACCTACACAACATATTATAACACCAATTCAAGCATATACAAGCAACCAAAACAATCACAACCAAGGTATTAACATCACATACACATGCTAACATCTATCATGCTTTAACATCACAATTTACCAAACACAAACATACCAAAAGCACATCCAATTTAACCAAGATAGGCCATCTTTCAAGGCCTTTTACAAAATAAAACACTTATTAATTACAAACCAATACTTTTGGCCAAATCATAATGACACATATAACAAAATGACCAAGTCTCTATACATGCCATAACTCAAAATATTGACATTTCAATGGTACCTAAAATAATGATTAATAGTGTGAATGGATCTCCGAAGATCTCTGATCCCGAGCTAGCTTGGTGATACTATAAGATAAGGGAAAGAAAGGGGGTAAGCTATATAGCTTTGCAAGTTCATATGCAAATAATACAAAACATTATTCATACATTTGTCATATAAATAACTTAACATATACTAACATAAATGTCATTAAAACTTCATAAGCACAACTTACTCAATCACATTCTTACCAATAGTTCACCATATATCGAGTTCATTGCCTTTGAGTTTTACGTACATACCTGTACCAACTCGTAACATATTCACATACTTTCTCATCTTTGACATACCCGTTCAACCACTTGGAATACTATCAGATACACAGAAAAGTTTGCACATAAGTGCCACATATGTAGCCAATGCTACCACAAATCTCGTAACACATATAGACTCGCTCACGAGCTATCCATGGGCCTGCTCACACAAGTTGCCAGTCAAGACGTAGCTACACGGTGTTGCTCATACAAGCTGTCAGGTATTCGCAACACATGCCGGTATACCTAGCCACCGGTAGGATGCACAAGACCAGCACCTGAGACACATAAATCACATAATTACATATTCACATGGGTTTCTAGTGACATGCCACTTGTATCCTAATCTATTTATAAGGTTCAACTGGGATGTTCTCGCTTGTTGAAACTTCGTTAATTACATCCATAGAGCCAATCATATAATTCAAGCAATAAAAAAACATTATAAATACAATTGTAACGTTGCATTATTAACATACAAACTTACCTCGGTACAAAAATAGTAGAAATAGACCTAATCGTCAAACACGTTTTTCCCCTGATCTTGGTTCGAACCTCGTTTTTCTGGATCTATAATAGAAAATTTAACTTATTTAATAATCACATATTTTAATTTAGCCCAAAAATCACATAATGGGAAAATTACCTTTTTGCCTCTAACTTTTTAACATTTTACATTTTAGTCCCTAGGCTCGAAAAATGAATTCATTCAATTTCTTAAAAACCCTAGCCTAGCCGAAACTTATTCATACTCATAACAGCCCACATTTTCCATTTAATCACACTTTTACTACTCATTTTATAACTTTTTACAAATAAGTCCTTTTTGACATTTTTACCGAAAATCACTTAGCAAAAGTTGTTTATCTTACAACTAACATTCATTTTCTACCATTAAACATCAAAATACACACATATTCAACATGGTAAAATGTTAGACTTTAATCACTCTTCAAATTAGTCCTTGGAAAGGCTAGATTAGGTTGAGACAACTTTAAAAACATAAAAATCATGAAAAACGAGGCAAGAACGGACTTACAATCAAGCTTGAAAGATGGCCAAACCCTAGCTATGGAATCCTTCCAAATTTCGGCACAAGGGTGGACTATTTTGAGAAGATGAAATCTTTTATTTTTTTATTTAGTCTTTAAGTACTAAATGACCAAAATGTCCTTAACTTAAAACTTTAAAGTTTACCTACTCCATGTCCGTTCTTGTCCACCAAAAGATAAAATGGCTTAATTACTATCTAAGGACATCTAATTTGAATCTCACAGCATTTAATCACCTTTAGCTTCCAGAACACGCATTTTGCGTCTATTACAATTTAGTCCTTCTAGCTAAATTGAGTGCTCAAACGTTAAAATTTCTAAACGCAAATTTCACGAAATTATTCCATAAAACTATAGACCATAAAATAATAAAAATAAATTTTATTCTTCGAATTTGTGGTCTTGAAACCATTGTTCCGACTAGACCCAAAATTGGGCTGTTACAACTCTCTCCCTTTAGGGATTTTCGTCCTCGAAAATCTTACCAGAAAAGATGTTTGGGTACTGTTTTCTCATAGCTTCCTAGGGTTCCCACAAAACCTTCACTAGGACTATGCTTTTATTTCTCAACTGTTTAACTTTCCGAGCCAAAATCTTGACCGGTTATTCACCATAAGTCATATCGGGTCTAATCTCAACCTCTGTCAGAGAAACCACATGCGAAGGGTCTAATCAATAACGTCGCAAGATCAACACATGAAATGAAATACATTGTGAATCCTTTCCAACTCTGTCGGCAAAGCTAACTGATATGCCACTAGCCATATTCTTTTAATAACCTCATGTGGCACAATGAAACGCGGACTCAACTTGCCTTTGTGACCAAATCTCAGAATTTTCTTCCACGGAGATACTTTCAGAAATACTTTATCACCAACTTGAAACTCAATCTCTTTTCTTTTCAAATTCGCTCTTTCAAATAGTCACGAATTACTTTCACTTTCTCTTCGATCTCTCTAACCAAATCGACCCTGTGAATCTATTTCTCACTAAGTTCAGTCTAGTACAATGGTGTCCGACATTTGCGACCATATAATGCTTTGCACGGTGCCATCTTTATACTCGATTGAAAACTTTTGTTATAAGTAAATTCAACCAATGGTAGATATTTCTCCCAACTACCTTCGAATTTGAGAACACAAAATCGAAGCATAGCTTCAAGAATCTGAATCACTCTCTCGGATTGACCGTCGGTTTACAGATGAAATGTGGTACTAAAATTTAACTTTGTACCCAAAGCTTCATGGAACTTCTTCCAAAAACGCTAAGTAAACCTTGGATCACTATCCTAAATAATAGAAATAGGCACCCCGTGCAATCTAACAATTTCAGCAACATAAAACTCAGCTAGTTTATCAAGTGAATAATCCATACGTACCGGTATAAAATGAGCCTATTTCATTAATCTATCAACCGAAACCCATACAACATTTTTCTTTTTTGGAGTCAAAGGTAAACCCATTACGAAATCCATCGTAATTTTGTCCCATTTCCACTCTGGTATCGTCACTGGCTGAAGTAAACCCAAAGGTACTTGGTGTTCAGATTTTACTTGTTGACAAATCAAACATCTCGAAACAAATTCTAAAATATCATGTTTCATTCTCGACCACCAATACAATTTCTCCAAATCATTATACATTTTCGTACTTCCCGGATGAACGGATAAACAACCATTATGTGCCTCATAAAGAATTTTCTAAATAATCTTATCATCTTTTGGTACACATACTCTATCTCAAAACATTAAACAATCATCAGAACCGATTCGAAAGTCTAAATCACTACCCGATTTGCACTGAACTCTTTTAGCTTGAAGTTCTTTGTCACACCTTTGAGCTTCGCAAATCTGCTGAAGAAATACCAGTCTAGCTTTTAACTCAGCTAAAATTGAACCATCCTTAGATAAAGTCAATCTCGTTTTCATAGCTCTCAAGGTAAACAAGGACTTTCTGCTCAAAGCATCTGCGACTACGTTCGCCTTTCTGAGATGGTAGTCAATCACTAGCTTTTAATCTTTCATTAGCTCGAGCTATATCCGTTGCCACAAATTCAAATATTTCTGAGTCATCAAGTACTTTAAAGTTTTATGATCCAAAAAGACATGACATTTCTCACCATACAAGTGATGTCTCCAAATCTTCAAAGTAAACACTATGGCAGCCAATTCTAGACCGTGCGTCGGATAATTCTTCTCATGCGGTTTCAACTGTCTCAAGGCATAGGCTATCACTTTGCCCTGTTGCATCAATACACATCCTAATCCATTCAGTGACGCATTGCTAGAAACCACAAACTCTTTTCTCGGTTCAGGTTGACTAAAACCGGTGCCTCAATCAATAATGCTTTCAACTTCTCAAAACTTTGTTGACAGTTTTTGGACCATTCAAACTTAACATCTTTTTGCAACATCTTAGTCATAGGAGTAGCGATCATCGAAAAACCCTTAACAAAACGTCGGTAGTAACCGGCTAAACCCAAAAAGCTTTTAACCTCTTATACATTTCTCGACGGCTTCCAATCAACAATTGACGAAATGTTACTTGGATAAACCCGAATACCATCTCCAGAAACAATATGTCCCAAAAATCTGATTTCTCGAAGCCAAAACTCACTTTTACTGAATTTAGCAAATAATTTCTTATCTCTCAAAGTCTACAATACAGTTCTTAGGTGCTCGACATGCTGTAAATGGAAAAATATATAGGATTTTTCCTATGTAAATTATGACCTTTTTACTTAAATCTGTTGTTAAAACTAAGTAATTGTTTAATAGATTAATGAAATATGTGAAAATATGAAATTAAGACATAGAAATTATTAAAATGTGATTTTATACTTTATTATATAGTTTTCATGCAATAAATGGATTATTTTATATTAATTTGAATATATTATATTTTGTAAGACATAAAGTGGGCCATGCATGATTAAATTAAATAATAAAATATAAAATTATATTTAATAATTCATTTTAAAATATTTCATTAATAATTAGGGTTTTAATTAATTAATTAAATTGGATAAATTTTATTCTTTGGTCCTCTAACTTGTTGATTTATTCTGGACAGGTCTGATAGCTTTACTAGATTACAAAGCTGTCCAAATTGGAGACCAAGTCAACCCAATATTCGACTACACATGGCTGTCCATTTAAACCATTCTTTGGTTTAATTATACAAGGTCCTTGTAGTGTTGAAGAAATTAGAGATTTGCCCGAAGATTTACGATTGATCGAATCTCAGTCCTGAGTTGTGTGGCATCCAAAATTGCTTAAAAATCAAGAAAAAATAAAGTTAAAAGCCACTAAGCATGGCCAGCCAAAATTTGAGGAGATTTGAAGAGGTTAACATCCACTATTTTTAACAAACTGTCCCCCTCTCCTCACCTATAAATAAGACCCTGTCATTCCCTCATTCATCATCCCTCAAGCATCTTTCAATCATTCCTCATTCATTCTCATCATTCATCATTCTCTCTTCTCTCCAAATTCTCTTAGCCTTTTCCATTCCCACGCCTAGCATCATTTCTTCATAGAGATTTTAGCAATTAAGCCTCTTAAAGAACCCCTGGTCGGCCACCTTGGAAAGCCATCAGCAAAGGAGCAAAGCAAAGAAATGAATGAGCCTCGTCAGTTAGAGTTTTGAGTGACAGCCACTCTGAATTAGGTTTAATCTTTCTTTTCTTTAGATTTAATCTAAAGATGTTTTCTATGTGTTCTTTGTTCTTGTTTACAACAATGTTAGCTTAATTTTAATTAAGCTAGGATGATTGCTTTGATTAAATAATATTTATTTGATTCATGCTTATAATGTTTGTGCCTCAATCGATCATGTTTTCAATTAAAATCAAGTCTGTATTTGGTTCATATGTGATTGAAATGCACCTAAATTAGCTGAGCGATCCTAACCAAACGAGGGCTAATGGACACATAATTGAAATGTGCATGCTTAATTTAGATCCTGACCCTATTAAATTGTAGGTAGCATAACAACTCTGACCAAGCTCTGTTATTTGCATAGTTTTTAGAATTGTGTGATTAAACTGTTTCAAACCTGACACGTCCCTGTTATCTCACACGAATGCTAAATAAGGATTAGTAATGTAATGCCCCAAATTTCTTTAATTTTGGCTTATGTGATTTTGGAGCACAAAATATCTGTATGTGTTTCTGAAATTAATTGACACAACTGTCTATCTGCTTCAGTGGTTATGTGTTCTGAGTGTTTGTGGGAGGTCCCAAGTTCAAGTCACAACTAGGGTTGGTAGGCTTTTAAGTTATAGTTGGTAAAATGATATCAGAATGGGCCTGCTGGTCTGGTGGTTAAGTGGAGTGTTTGATTGCATGAGGTCATGTGTTCGAATCCCTGCGCGACCATGGGATAGTTTTATTTTGCTCATTCGACTGAAAGAGTTTTAATTGAATCGAAATTCTGAGGTGGTTGAGGATGAGAGAATAGTAGGATAATGGGGAGTTATCAGAATTATTTTCCTTTTGATTTCAAATTCTTTTCTCTCATCTTCTCAAGAGTTCTTTTCTCACATTTTTTCATCTCCCCAACTCTTCTGCCGAAAATCTGCCACCCCATCCATTTTTCCTTTTGATTTCTTCTTTCCAATCCATCTTCTTTTGTTCAGCGTTGGTTTTCGCTCGTTCGGTAAGTTGTGTATTAGTAGAAACTTAGTCTTGTTTCGACAAAGTGCTTAACGTGAGAGTTTGTGTTGATTCTATCGATATAAGGTGAAAGGCAGGAATCAGTGGGAACTTCTGCAATAAATTGAGCATTAGGAGTCTTCGTTAGCTGTAAGTTTACGAATACGCATTGGGTATTCTAAAGTTTCGTTGGTGGATTAATTTCGTTAAGTTGGAAGTATTGACTGAAATTGGGTGATGGTATTCTGATTTTTAGGTACGTGTGGTATCGGGAGTGTTTTTGCATCAAATCAATACCAGGTGTATACCTAGAAACACAGAAAATGAGAATCGACGAAAGCCGACAAATGTTTCTATCGACGCCACATGGCTCACTTTATACCGGTGTGTGCTGATTATGCTCTTGATAAGTTGGACGAGTTGTATATTGTTGAGGTGGTGAGATCACATGGGGTGCCTGTATCTATTATCTCGGATAGAGATTCGAGATTTACTTCGAGGTTTTGGAAGAAGTTGCAGGAAGCCTTAGGTACAAGGTTGAATTTTAGTACTACGTTCCATTTGCAAACTGATGGCCAATCTGAAAAAGTGGTTTAAGTCCTTGAGGATATGCTCCGATGCTATGTGTTAGAGTTTGGAGGTAGTTGGGAAAAATATCTACCTTTGGTTGAGTTTGCTTACAACAAAAGTTATCAGTCGAGTATACGGATGGCACCGTACGAGGCTTTATATGGTCGCAAGTGTCGAACTCCTTTGTATTGGATCGAGCTTAGTGAGAAGCAAATTCATGGGGTCGACCTAGTTAAAGAGACCGAGGAGAAAGTGAAAGTGATACGTGATAGTCTGAAAACTGCTCCGGACCGACAAAATTCGTACGCGGATTTAAAAAGGAAAAAAATTGAGTTTCATGTGGGCGATAAGGTATTTTTGAAAGTATCCCCGTGGAAGAAAATATTTAGATTTAGTAGAAAGGGAAAATTGAGTCCACGATTCTTAGGGCCGTATGAGATTACCAAAAGGATTGGACCAGTGGCATATCGGTTGGCTTTGCCGGTAGAGTTAGAGAGAATACACAGTGTGTTTCATGTGTCGATGTTGCGGCGATATCGTTTCGATCCTTCTCATGTAATCCCTCCCACAAAAGTTGAGATACGATCGGACATGACTTATGAAGAGGAGCTAATTAAGATTATGGCTCGAGAGGTGAAGCAATTGAGGAATAAGAGAATAGCCTTAGTAAAAGTGTTATGGAAAAAACACGGTGTAGAAGAGGCTACGTGGGAACCGGAAGAAGCCATGAGAGAACAATATCCAAACCTTTTTACCGATAAGATTTTTGAGGGCGAAAATCTCTAAAGAAGGGGAGAGTTGTAACAGCCTGATTTTGGGGCTAGTCGGAATAATGGTTTCGGGACCACTAACCCAAGGTTGAAGAAAATTATTTTCATAATATTTTATGAATTATAGCATGATACTAAGGTTGCATAGAAATTTTAGTTCTTTAATTTTAGCAATTGTGTGCTTAATTGTGAAAAAGGACTAAATTGCACTAAATGTGAAAGTATTGTTTTACAAGCAAAAGGTGTCTACTAGCTGTAGATTTTAATTGGAGGTCCCTAATATGCAAATAGACCTTTCTAAAGTTAATAGCTGGTCATAGGGGACAAAGAATTAAATTTTCAAATCATTAGGTGAGATTTTGGTGGTAATTTGTCTAGTAATATAATAAAATAAGGAGAAGAAAAGATATCATCTTTTCCCCTTCTTCTCACCACTAAAATTTCCAAAGAAAAACACCATGGGAGCTTCAAAATTTTCAGCAACTCCTTACCTCTACAAGTAAGTGATCTTAGTGGTTTTTATTGAGAATTTTTGTACTTTTGGAGTCCCCAAAGCTTAAGCTAGCTAATGAGGGGACTAATTTGCAATATGGTTGAAAGTCTAGGGACTTTCCATGAGATATTTTTTGTTGTTTGCTAAGTTTTTATGAAGAAAATGAATGATAGTGAGTTAAGGAACAACTTTTGTGAAAGGTGTTAGCATGAAAACACTTAAATAGGATTTGAATGCAAAGGTTGAAAATGTGTAATAAATGCATGAAATAATTGGAATTATGAGTAGTTATAAGAGTAATAAATGTTCAGCTAGGCTTGTTTAAAGAGAAAATGTGATGAAAAATGATTTACGAGCCTAGGGGCAAAATTGTAATTTTGCCAAAGTACAAGGTCAAAATGGTCATTTTGCCTAAGTAGATATTATGATGTATTATGATCATGAAATGATTGAATGAATGAAATTTTGTTGTTATAGATCAAGAAGAGCGTGGAATTAACTTTGACCGGGGAAAAGGCAAGGTTTCGGATTAAACCGCAAAGTAACGCATTTTGCACCAAGGTAAGTTTATGTGTAAACGATGTATCTTAAGTACACATGTTATTGTTTACTGGGGTATTGTGTGATTGAGGTCATTTATGATTTAAATGTATTGGACTTGTTAGAATATGAATGTTGAAATAGATATGTAAGTGTAGAATATTATCTGTAATAAATAATGGTGGGCTGTGTGCGATACCACCTTAATTATTCTTGTTGGTGGGCTATGTGTGATACCACCTTAATACTTATTCACGATGGGCTGTGTGTCATACCATCGTTTATGTTATCAATTGGTGGGCTATGTACGATACCACCGTAAATATTTTTTCTTGGTGGGCTATGTGCGTTACCACCCTGTTTAAGACAAATGGTGGGCTAAGTGAGAAACCACCGAGTGTTTGATATTTCTAAGAGTGACTTATCGTGAAATTGTGTTGTGTTGTTTCATGTGGTCTTGTGGTGATAAGTGCAGGGATGTATGTTAAATAATAAGAGCATTTGGTTGTGATATTATTGGAATGTGGTAAGAAAGAATGAGTAAGCATGATCTAGGGTTGTTGGATGCTTTTACTTATTGTGAAATGCTACTTATTGATTAGCAGATGTGATGATATTTATTGTTTACATGTAAACTTACTAAGCTTTAAAGCTTACTCCCTTTCTTTTTCCCTTGTTTTATAGAGCCAAAGAGTCGGGTCAGGATACAAAGATAATCGGAAGATCACCCACACTATTAGCTCATCTTGGTATATTTTGAATTAGTATTTTGAGTATGGCATGTATAGGGGCTAGACTAGGTGAAATGTTTTTTATTTTGGCCAAGTGTGTATTGGCTCCTTATAGATGAATTCTTTTGTACATGGCCATAGTTAATGGCTCAATACTATTAATCAATGAAAAGATGAGGTTATTCGTGATTGTGTAGGGTATATGATTGGGTTGTTTGGTTATGAATTATGCTTGAATGAATTAGGGTGATGAAAGATCTTGACAAATAGCCTTGTTCTTGTCCACATGGGTAGGCGGCGTGTGTCTAGGCCGTGTGTGACACACAGTCAGTCCCATGGGTGTGTGACCAGGCCGTGTGTCCCCTGTATGTTACTTTTACAAGTCAGTAAGCTTTGTAGTAAACACACGAGCAGAGACACGACCGTGTGTCATAGCCGTGTGGGAGGCATGACCAAAGACATGGATGTGTGCCCAGGCGTGTGAAGTCTGCACCTTAAAAATGGAATTTAATTTGACACGCGGTCTAAGGACACGGGCGTGTGCCCTGGCCATGTGACCATAGTGAGGTGATGAAATCATAAATAGAATGCCAAGATTTTCGCACACGGGCTAAGACATGGGCGTGTCGAGGCCTTGTGAGAGACACAGGCCAGGGACATAGGCGTGTCGAGGCCGTGTGAGACACACGGGCCAGGGACACGGGCATGTGTCCAGCCGTGTGAAATAAGTCAGCGTCGACCACGGGTGAGGGACATGGGCGTGTGTGACCACACAGCCTGCC
Source organism: Gossypium australe (assembly GCA_005393395.2). Classification (NCBI taxonomy): domain Eukaryota; kingdom Viridiplantae; phylum Streptophyta; class Magnoliopsida; order Malvales; family Malvaceae; genus Gossypium; species Gossypium australe. The sequence continues at coordinate 30,401,960 of CM016623.1, read as the reverse complement.
CACACGGGCGTGTCCCATTTCACACGGGCGTGTGGCCCCTGTTTAGGTAAAATTTTTCGAATTATTTTCAAAACCTTCTAGAAGCATGTTTAGGGCGTCGTAGGCCCATTATAAAGATGTTAGAGGTGTGTGTGGAAAAGTTTTAATTTGGAATGAAATTTGATAGTCCAAAGTTGTATGACCATGTAAGTTAAGTACGGTAACACCTCGTATCCGGTTCTGGCATAGAATACCAGTAAGGGGCATTACATGGGCCGTGTGGGCCACACGGGCATGTGGAATTCTAGGCCAGGCCGTGTGATCCACACGGCCAAGGCCAATTTGGGCCGTGTGAGCCGACACGGGCAGGCCACATGGGCGTGTGAGCACATTTTTTTTGAAATGATCTATAAGGTTGCATGGGTTGCCCAAGTCGACTATGAACCTATTATAGGGTCAGTGTGTTACTTAGACCCCTATTTGTGTGATCTAATTATATGGTGTCTGACTGAGCATGATTTTTGTACTGAACTGAATGTATGATCGGTTATTTTCATGTTGCATGTCATATTTGGTATGTTGTATTGCATCGGGGAGGGTTGATGATATTTCAGAGGAAGCGTCTGAAAGGCTTTAAGCCTGTTATCTGGCAGCTCAGCTGCGCTATTCTGTTTATGTGCTGCATTTCGATATAGTATGGTGTGTAGGGATAGGTGGGTTGATTATATCCCCACATGGTGTGTAGGGCTGGACGGAGATGGTGTGTAGAGGCTGGTGGGTAGGATTCTGATATTCTGATATGCATTCTGTATCTGATTAGGCAGAGGCCCTAATATATTTCTGATTTTGTATCTGATTGGGCTAATGCCCTATTATATATATCTGATTCTGCATCCGAGTGGGCTAAGGCCCAAACCTTTTCTATAATGGGCTCCAACCTAGTCTGTGATTTCTGATTTCTGGTGATTACTCTGTACGTTTGATATATGTGGGGATTACACACTGAGTTGTGAAACTCACCCTTTTCTGTTTAATACCAGGTAATCCCCAGCGTTAGATAGATCGGTGCAGCAGAGGACTCGACAGTGACCACTGCTACTGCCTCTCGATAGATTTATGGTTTATACTTATCATGGTTTTAATTTTTATTTGGGAAATTTTAATGTAATTATGGCCATTACGTATTTTGCTTAAATTTGGGATTTCCAACGTTTATGGTTTTACTGCTATTAGTAGGAAAACTCGAGTTTGCAAAACAAACAAACATTTTATCGAAATACACACAAATTCACACACTGTTTTAAAAGCTTCCGCAAAGTATAACGTTTGAGAATGGATAACGATTGAAAACAAATGACACGTTTTTGAAGTTAGCATAAGATAATGAAAAGTGGTACAAATGAAGAAATGGTCTTAACGTCATTACGATTTCTAAAGCACTATCATGTTACATCGCCAGATTCGGCCATAACGTCTAGGCCAGGTTTGGGGTGTTACAAGTAAAATGCGTATTTACCAAGTAAAGGATTCTGAAAGCACCTATTGTGGTTTCCAAACTCATGAAAGATCGAGTTGCCATGAAATGTTTTTCTGAATGTTATTAAGCATGTTGATAATAAATTGAGTTTAATTAAAGTAATTGTCCTAGTTTATTTATGTTATAATTGTTGCAAATTGTGTTTAATTTTACTAAAATCTATTTCATTCATATAGTTTGCATACTTAGGATAATTTGCATTAGAGATCATTGCATTTAGTTTAATATATTTTAATCACCACTTCTCAACTATATTGTGTTTTTATTTACTAAATTGTTAATATAATTTTACAAATTAAGTGACTTAGCACAAATACAATCCCTGTGGAGACGATAACTCGATACTTATTTATTACTTGATAACGACTGTGTACACTTGCACAAACCTATGCGTTACACATGCTCAGTCTTATCCCGAGAATAAATCAGAATATCATCAATAAACACAACTACGAATTTATCTAAATACGGTCGAAAGATTCGGTTCATCAAGTCCATAAAAACAGCAGGAGCATTAGTTAGTCCGAAATGCATGACAAGAAATTCATAGTGCCCGTACCTTGTTCTAAAAGCGGTTTTCGGTACATCTGACTCTTTAACTCTCAACTGGTAGTAGCCAGATCTCAAATCAACCTTTGAAAACACTGTTGCCCCTTTCAACTGATCAAAAAAGTTAGCAAATCTCGGCAAAGGATACTTTTTCTTTATCGTTACTTTGTTGAGCTGTCGATAATCGATTCAAAGTCTCATAGATCCGTCTTTCTTCTTTATAAATAATACTGGTGCACCCCAGGGAAAAAAACACGATCTTGCAAAACTCTTATTTGTCAACTCTTGCAACTGAACTTTCAATTCTTTCAATTCAGTCGGAGCCATTCTATACGGAGCTATCGATATCGGTGAAGTCTCTAGTACTAAATCAATACCAAACTCAACTTCTCTAATAGGTGGCAAACCAGACAACTCTTCTAGAAAAACATCTGGATATTCACAAACTACCGGTACTAATTCAATTTTCAATTCAGACACTTTTATATTCAACACATAAGCATGATAAGCTTCAGAACCCTTTCTCACATACCTTTGGGCAGACATCGAATGTAACACCCCAAAAATCCCTTACATATTTATTTTCGTATGTTTGTGACAACTGTATGTCTGCTTTAGTGGTTAAGTGTTCTGAGAAGTGTCTAAGAGGTCCCAAGTTCAAGCCTTAGCTTGGGCAAAAATTTTGTTTTTATTGAATAAACCCCTATCTTTAGACAGTAGGCTTATAAATAAATGTTGGTAAAACATGTTAGAATGAGCCTGCTGGTCTAGTGGTTAAGTGGAGTGTTAATGTTGCAAGGGGTCTGGAGTTCGAATCTTTGCGAGATCAAGGGGATTTATTTTTGTGCTTGTGTTGTGTAAGAGTTTGAGGTATAGTGGAATACTAAGTGGTTGAGGGATAAGGATCTTGTAGCCGATTTTGAGGAGGACAATGAGGGATTAGATTTTGTTTATTGTTATTTTTTTTAAAAATAGTTTTGGTTTCCATACCTTTCCAAAGGTTTTTCGACGCTAGTTTTTCTTTTCCAGAAAGGCTGCCTTTTTTTAATTTGATTTTTCCCTTTTGGCCAAATATTGTTGTGAGGTTGCTGCTAATTTCTTTTCTCCTCTCCAATCTTCTTTTTGTTTTATCTGATCTCTTGGTTCCGCTGATTCCCTCCATCCCCTTGTGCTGCTGATTTTTCTATTTCTTAATTCTCTTCTTGTTGCCACGACTGGTCACCTTTGTGTAGTTCTTGCATTATTGGTAAGTTTCTTAAATATGGTGTAATGTGGTTATGGATTTTTGGTAATCAATCAACTGTGTCTTTAATGAAGGTTAAGGGTGGGAGCATTCGGCTATCGTTGGAATGTTGTGGTTTCGCTATTACTCGTTTGGTAGGTAAGGTGGTTCTGGTTTGATGGAATTTAGGAAAAGCTTTTCTTCTTTCCTTGTTGGGGTATAAATCATTGTCATGTTGGTGGTTTGTTCGATTTTGGAAGGTAAATAACGATTGGATTGAACGATTTACTGTCAAAGCTTTAGTTCGAACTAACTACGATTTAAATTGACTGTGGGGTTTGGTTGTGGATCATAGGTACTGGTGGTTTCGGAAGCGTTTTAAGTCACAAATGAACCAGGTGTGTAAACACAATCGCGATTATGGAAATCGGCAAAAGCTGGAATAAGTGAACGTCGACGCTACACGAATGTGTGCTCGCCTATGTGGTAGGCCGTGTGACTAAATATGGGTGTGTGATCAACGAGGCCGGCCATGTGCGATTTCATGGGCCAGGCCAAATTGGGCTGTGTAGGGCCCATGGGCGTGTGGGCCCCACAAGAGATAACCACACGGGCGTGTGGAAATTGTTGGGCCAGGTCATGCATTTCATACGGCCAAGGCCATTTTGGGCCGTGTGGACCACACGAGCATGTGGGCCTACATAGGCTAGCAACATGGGCTCATGGGCCCATTTTCACTGTTTGACTGCTAAGGTTGCACGGATCGCTCGAGTCGACTGTGGACCTACTATTGGGTCGGTAAGCTTACTTAGACCCCTAATTGACTGGTTGATTGTTATGCCCCTGTGTGATATATCTATATATATATGTACATGTAAGGCTATATTTTAGCATGCTATGTAGACTATACTGAATACATACACGATACTATGATATGACATGACATGATTGCATGATGCATTGCATTGGGATGGGTTGTTATTGATTGGAGGAAATGTACTGAAAGGCTTTGAGCTTAAATTACTGGCAGCCCAGCTGCATATCACTGTATAGTGCCGCATTCGGTGCTTTCTAGAGTGTAGGGATGGGTGGGTTGATTATATCTCCACATGGAGTGTAGGGTTGGACGGAGATGGAGTGTAGAGGCTGGATGGGTAGGACTTGTATACTACTTCATATGTTACTGCACTGATTAATGTTACTGTAATGCACCAAGGCCCAAGTACATGACTGTTCTATTCTGTGATGGGCCAAAGCCCAAACTGATATTGTCACTAATACTGAAGAAGGGCTTAGGGCCAGACTGTGTTTGTTTTCTATCTGTTTGCTATTATGGATTACACACTGAGTTTCGTAAACTCACCCATCTGTTTTAACTGTACAGGCAGTCATAGGCGGATCGGTGCAACAGAGGACTCAGCGGTGGCCATAAGACCCATCTAATTCGATTTAGTAATTTATGATTTCAACTTAATTTTTAGGGTATTTTATTGTAATAAAGGCCTTTGGATTTATATTTTTAATTTGGGATTTTATTGTTGTTTGGTTTATGACTGCTAGCAGTAGGAAAAGCCACGAGTTTTCAGAAAGATAAATGTCTTATCAAAATTTCCCCAAATACGCAATCGGTTTAAAAGCTTCCGCAATAAATGACGCTTTGAAAATTAATAATGTTTTTAAGAAAATAACTTTTCAATGATTCATGCTTTGAAAATGAACTTAGACTCATCATTGAATAACATAAAGTGATTAAATAGAAAGGAGGATTTCAACGACAACATATTTTACGAAAAACACTTCAATGTGACATCATCAGATTTGGCCATAACGTCCAAGCTGGGTTTGTGGTGTTACATTGAATAAATCACAACAGGTAACTCACCCGACTCATCTGAATCAATCCGAAGAATTTCACCATTTTCTCATTTCAATTCAATAATTTTTCATCTACAATTCACTACAGCATCATGCAGTGTCAACCAATCCATACCCAAAATAACATCAAACTCATCAAATGGAAACAACATTAAGTCAACTAGAAAACAGTGACCTTGAATCATCAAGGGACAATTCTTGCAAACTCTATCAACTATTACATGTTTGCCTAAGGGGTTTGACACTTTAATCACAAACTCAGTAAACTCAACAGGCAAACTCTTACTAGCTTCCAATTTAATGCTAACATAAGAATGAGTCGATCCAGGATCAATCAATGCAACTACATTAGTATTATAGAGAGAAAAAGTACCAGTGATAACACTAGGAGATGTCGCTTCTTCGCGAGCACAGATAGCATAGGCTTTAGCAGGTGCTCTAGCCTCGGATCTTACAGTTGAATCTTTAGTTACACCTTTACTACTGGTTGCATTCCCCATATTCCTCGGGGGTCTCCCTCTAGTGGCAGTGTTGCCTGATCTTGCATTCTAAATTTCGTCTTTCTCAGCTATTGGAAACAGGAAATTTACACATTTTTATATACCCTTTTTAACTTAAAAGCATACAGTTACGATAAAAATTCTTGTCGAAAAATAATTAATTTTTATAAAATAATTAAAGTTCACTTAAAATATGAACATGTTGAATTTTAGTTAATTTTATAATTAATTTTGATGAATTTTGGTTATTTTCGACAGATTTGCACAAAGAGCAAAAAATGGCTCGGCAGACACTGCTAGAAGCACAAAACCGAGAAGCAATTTGAAGTATCGAGGTGAAGTAAATTTTAGCCTAAGACAGTCCAAAATTATATGTATTAATTCATAATATAATTAATTTTAATTTATATCCAATTTAATTTGGGTTAATAAATTATTATTAATTAATTATGAAAAGTGGTTCAGTTGAACTGAACCGACCAAGAAATGGACAGCCCAAAAACCCTCCCAAGAGCTGACCCAAATCAGCTTATTAGCTGATTATTTAAGCTTGAAAAGAGGCCCTTGAAGACTTGTTCAAGAATTGTTGGCTTTGTAGATATGCCCCAAGCCAAATTTAGCAAAGTTGAAACCATTAACCTTGCCACATGTGTGGCCGGCCAAGGGATGGCTCTTTGGTTGCTATTTTTAGCTAATTTTAGCAGCCATCTTCATCTATAAACCCCCTAGTTGATCATTCAACACACCTCAAGCATTCACATCTTTTCTCTCTTCTATCCACATTCTCTCTTCTTTTCCATTCCAAATTCCCTTTCTCTCTTGCCAATTTCTCCTCTTGGAAAAGGGGCATTCATCAGCCATTTGGAGCAGCAATTAAGTTTTCATAGCAGCCTTGGTCGACGAGGACAACGGAGAAGGAAGAACGGAGCAAACTAGTCAAGCCACGGAAAAACACTAGATTTGATTATTGTTCCCTATCTCTTTAATTTTTGTTGTTGTTATGATGAACATATCTATGAATATTTATGTTGTTGGAATGGTTAAATTAATCGATTTAGCTTGAATTTAATTCGTGTTAGGTTGATTGCATTTTGTTTGCTAAAATTGTTAAAATTGTGTTTATGTTGTTATAGGCCTCGGTAAGATGCTTGATTAAGTAAAATCATGACTAAGTTATTCTTGCATTACAATTGTAAGGTAGCTAATGAATTAATTATTTAAACGGACTGAAATTGTAATTAAATGGACACAATACATAATCAGTGCATGTTTAGTCATCTAGGGTAGTTGAGGGTTAAATTAGCAACAGTATCTGACGATACATTTGCCTTGCATAGCTTGCAAGATTATTGTGATTAAACCGTTTCAAGGTAAGGATACTTTGTTACCTCACATAGTCTTTTATGTGCTTATTAAATCGAGTTAATTGTTTGAATTAACATAGGGATACGTACAAGAGATTATTTCGATTTAACAAGTATGTATGTGCAATAACATATTTGCCTATTAAGATTTGTTTAATCGGTTGAATTGACAAAGGGATATAGTCAAGAAATGAATGGATTTTGGTAGGTGAGTATGTTCATAAGTTAGCAAATTACCGAGTTGCCGTGAATTTATTCATAACAATATAAACATGAGTTTAATAATTCTAAGTTAAGAAATGTAATTAATCTAACACAATTATGTCATCTTGATTAAAATTGTATTTTGAAATTGTGCATTTGAGATTTATTTATTTAGTTTGCTTAGTTTAAAATATTAGTTTTTAATCACCCTCTTCAAACAAAATATTTTTCTTCACCAAATTGTTTTAAATAGCATTCATAAATAATTCTTTTCACAATCCATGTGGGTACGATAACTCGTCACTTTATTACTTGTTGCGATTGTGTACACTTGCACATTTCCGTCATTCCAGCTATCTCAGGGCAGTCCCGAATAAAGTGGTCTTATGAGCCATACGTAAAGCAAGCCCGATCATTCATTCTACATTCACCAGGATGTCGTCTTCCACAGTGCTGACATTCAAGTCAATTGGATATCCCCCCTATTTATAGAAATTTCGGCACCTATTATTTAAAACTGAAAACGCCCTTCCTGATAACTAAAAGTCAAGCAAGTAAAAAGGGAAAATTCGGCACCCCTTATCCATGAAGTAGCCGAATTCATTACTCCTCTAGGTGGTGGATTTTCGGCCATCACCTTGCCTTGCAGATAGCTCCTATCTTTTCTCCTTTTTATCTTCTATATTATCAATTATAAAACCCATATATATCCTCCTATTTTTGAGCCTTGTAGCCGTCCACTTCATCTAACCCTAATGCCAAATTTAGCTAACTTAAATTAAAAGATTTGGGCTCCATAAAACTTAAATTTTGGGCCCCTAACTCCTTGTGTGTGGCGTCACCCCTTGCTCTAATTTAAGTGCTGAAAATGGCCCAAAAACATGGGCTCCTTGCGGCCAAAACTTGGGCCCCTTTAATTGTTAATGACGCCACCTTCTAATTCCCTTGCAGTGCCACCTTTTGTTGGGCCACAAGCCCACATTAGTATTTTAAACACAATTACCCCTTTTAACTCTATAATGCCCCATCAGATAATTTAACCAAGGCCTTTGCCTAATCCTGAGCCGAATTTGGACCCCTATTACTTAAATTAACATATTAAACATATCCTTACACTAAACGCATAGACCCATTAATTCAGGATGTTACAACATAAATGGTACAAATTTTGCTATTCAATCATAAGCTAAATTATGCCATTTCCTATCCTTTATAGAATGATCAATTCACAACCAATGATATCATAGGCATATATTTATTGGTCTTATCTATTACTAGCCGAATATAAACATGCTTATTAAATCACTTAATAATTAATCATATAACCAACAAAACATGCTTATAAAATAATCATGTGATCAAACCAAATCATCCTATTTTATAACCGAATTCATACCTAGACATGGCAAATTTTCACTAATAAATAACCGAATTAATGTGGCCATACTACTATTAATTCGTCTATCACATTATACACATAGATAAAATCTAATCTTAAACTAACCAAATTGACCATCAAATACCAAGACATATACAACATGTCATATACCTGTTTATATATATATATAATCAAATTATCCATTTCTAACCGAACATGAGTGTGCACTCTTTTCTATTTCTAAGCCAATTCACAAGATAAAAACATATACATCTTTAACAATTCAACAATTAACCACAATTCAAACACATACATCAAACCGATTCATATATCAAGCACACCACACATAAGTACTATGAAACATAAATCCCAACATGAACTTATATCATGATCAAAACTGCATAAACATAAGCATCATTTCTAGCCATTTTCGCATGGCTTTATATTTACAATTTCAAAACCAACCAAAACATATGCTAGCCTATACATGCCATAAGTTCATAATTCAAGCTTTTAAAATACCAAAACAATGATCGATAGTGTGACGGACTTCCTTGATGATCCCCGAGCTAGTAACTAGCTTTCCAAAATCTATAAAATAACAAACAAACACACACAGAGTAAGCTTAAATAGCTTAGTAAGTCATAAGCAAATAAATTATCAAATGAACATTAGCATTATTATTTCAACTTGATCGAATATGAACAATCTCATGTACATAATGATCACACCTTTTACATGCATAGTTCATATCATCATCTCAAGTACTATACTTACCTTATTTTCATGAACATTTAACTTTGTACGTACTTGAACTATTTAGCTCGATTTCACATTCGATCTTAACTCAATATTGCCCGTTGAACCATTTGAAATCAATAAGAATACTCGGATAGCTCGAAAAGCTTGTACAATGCCAACATCCCAGACGAGGTTTTACATGTAATAAAATATCGATGCCACTATCCCAGACAGGGTCTTACATGAAATCATATACGATGCCAATGTCCCAGACATGGTCTTACACGTAAATCTCAAATCGATGCCAACGTCCAAGACGTGGTCTTACACAAAATCACATATTGGAATCCTATGTCATGACGTATGTATCCTAACTATTCCTATGGTTCGTACGGGGCTTTCGGACATCGTAATTCGATCATTTCAAGCTCGTAGTTACTTCTGCCATACTTATATCAATTCGGCATACACATATATAGTTACTAAAATTCAATTCGGCACAATTAAATACATTTTCATATGAATTTAACAATAATTATTTTCTTATAAACTTACCTCGTACAGAAACGAACGGATGGAATCGACTACTCGACCACTTTCGACTTCCCCCGATCTAATTCCATTTTCTTTTGTTCTTGATTTATATAAATTAAAATTTGGCTATTTAATAACACATTCCATTCAATTCAAACCGCAAACACATAATTAGGGCATTTTGCACTTTAGCCCCTAAAATTCACATTTTTGATATTTTAGTCCCTATTTCATAAAATCACAATATACACAAAATTTCATATTTCCCATGCTTGGCCAAATATTCATATAGTTCATATAAGCCCATATCTTTCACTTATTTCATATTTTGATCCCTAAATTTTCAAATTTCATAATTAAATCCTTCATACACATTTTTACCAAAAATCACTTAATTAAACATAATAATCTATCAACAAGGATTTATTTTTCATCATCCAACAAAAAAAATCTCAAGCTATCAACAATGGTAAATCACAAAATCCACAACCAATTCAAAAATTCAAGCATGGGCTAGCTAATATTCGAAGCAACGTTCTCAAAAACGTAAAAAATTATCAAAAACCAAGCTAAACACATACCTTAATCAAGCTTGGACAAGGCCGAACCTAGCTTTTTCTTTTTCTTTCTTTTTCTTTTGATGTTTCGGCCAAATGAACAAAAATGCATGGCCATTTCATGTTTACTTTATTTAATTACATATTAATAAACCATTTACTATTTGAACCTTAATGAAATAACTTTAATAATTAACTAACCATGTCCATAAAAGTCCACTCATAATTTCAATGGTATAATATCAACATAAAGACCCCACATTATAAAAGCCATAGCAATATAGCACTTTAACAAATAGCAAGTCACTTTTGCATTTTATGCAATTAAGTCCTTCTATCAAATCGAACACACAAACGATATAATTTTCACTCGAAACTTTCTCACATATAATATATCATGTTGTAAACACAGAAAATAATATTAAAATAATTTTATGACCTTAGATTTGTGGTTCCAAAACCACTGTTCCGATTTAGCTAAAATCGGGCTATTACAATGACAATTTTACCTCTGATAAATTTTTTGAGAAAATATATTTAATATTTCATCATTCAACTTGTTCACTATGATCATATGATTTTATTTTTATTTTTAGGCTTTAAAATAGCTAAAAGAAACAAACTCAATCTTCCAATCATTTTTGAGAATTCTTTGTTCATTTCTAAATGAATTCATTTCTCATTTTCACTTCCATTTTGAGAAAACCACATTCATTTTCAAATGATTCCATTTTCTCTATTTTCATTTTAATTTAGGAGAAAACCATAATAATTTCCTGAATGTTTTCCATCTCTCTATTTCAATTCATTCTGTTCATTTTGATTCAACACACAATTCATTTATGGTTTCAATGAGCTAGCGGAGGGACCAATTATACATATGAAATTGAGGTTTAAATGATTTATAATTAAGTTCCAACTTTCACCTATTAATTATAAACTCATTTAGTCACAAACTAATTCACTATAGTATTGTAACAGCCTGTTTTTTATTGGTGTCAGACCCTATTCTGGCGACGAAAAAGGGTTATGGGTGTTACGACTATCATGACTGAGCTCTCCCCAAAAGCATATCCTTACGAAAGCAACTCAATTACTACTCGTCCAATGACATTTTCATAAGTGTGTTACCCTCATAGGAAACCCTTAATCTCTTTTAGATAATATACGTTCTCCCAATATGATCCTATTTTATCTCATGGTAACCATCATATCTTCCTTCATGAAAAGTCAATTACTATCAAATAGTAATCAAGTCATTCATCACAAAGATGAACAACCTGTGGTCACATTTACTTTTCATCAACCATGTAATGCCAATGAGAGGATATCATTTACCCATGTCTCAGGTTATGAATTCCTCTATTGTGAATGATGTTACATACTATAGAAGTCGTACACCCAATGCACCAGCTTTCGATTCCTTATTTATTCTAACTCAGGCTTTTACTTAGATCAAAGTGTACCAGTCACGCATACATAGTCTGTCTTCCACTCAGGACTTAGGTATGCCACACTATGAATGTCATAAGAGAATAAATCCATAAACAGATTCAAGATCTATTCTTCTTGGGTCCTATTCTATACACTATTAGTCTAGTTAGTCACATCTATGTATCTATCTTTTGGGAGTCATCTGCTCTGATGCCTAAGACAAAGCGTCTCTATAACTAGACTTGATAGACGACATATTAGTATTTCAGTCTATTTACTCATTTTTTATTAAGCTAAGAACATGTTTAGGTTTGTCTATTAATACAAGTTGTCTTTCTGTATTGCAATCCGACCACGTAATACTGGTTAGTATTAGTTTAAACATTAGACAACAAATGAGCAACATTTGCTTCCATTTTGCTTTGCATGCAAAAACCATATGCGGGCAATCATACAAAGTACATTAATGTAATCTATGAATTTGTTTATTATTCAATATGTTCAAAAAATTACAACTTTACAAATGAATATAATATACTACACCTAGGGCACCAGATGTAATAGCCCATTTTTGAGTCAAATCAGAGCAGTGGTTCCGGGACCACAAATTTGAAGTTAAAATATTTATTTTATTATTTTATTATAGTTTAAAACATGATAGAATTATTATATGAAAGTTTCGTAAAGAAATTTTACTGTTTGAATGCTTAATTTGGTAAAAAGGACTTAATCGCGTAAAATGCAAAAGTTGCATTCTATTGTTAAAAGTGTTGAATTGCTATGAATTGTTAAATGAAAGGTTCTTATAATGTTATTAGACCATTGATAGTGGAATTTGACATAGATGGCCGTATATTGGATGTTTTGAATGATTTTTTATTAAGGCTAAAATAGTAATTAGCATAATTATTATATGTTAAATAAAACAAAAACCTATTTTCTCATTATCATCTTTACTTAATTGATTTTTAAGAATAAAAAGAAGAAAAATTTTGCTTCCTAGGGTTCGGTCATTTGGAAATTAAATTGGTAAATGATTTTGACTCGGTTTTTGATGATTTCTATGTTTTTGATATCGTTGCTTTGTATTCTAGCTAGCCTGTACCTTAAAATTTGAAATTGTTAATGATTTCATGAATTTCCATTGTTGAATTCTTGAGCTTTTAAATGGTTGATGATGGATTTTGATTAATTTTTTATAGTTAAACTAATTTTGTAAAGTGATTTTTGACAAAAATGTAAAATAGGGATTAAATTGTGAAAAATGTAAAATGTGGTGTTTAAAAGTGTGAATAAATTTGAAATATGGGCTGCTAGTAATATGAGGAAAATTTGGCTAAGCATGTAATTGTATTAAATTGCATGAATTTGTAACTTTAGGTGAAAAGGGCTAAATTATAAAAATGTGAAAAGTATATGGGAAAATATGTAAATTTGAAAAAATATGAATTATGGACTAAATTGAATAGATTTAATGCTGAATGTACTGAATTTGATATATATATAGATCAAGATAAGCCGAGATCGAGTTTAGATCGGGGAAAAGAGAAGATTGATGAATAGCCAATAGTTTTTATTCGAGCGATACGAGGTAAGTTCGTATAATTAGAATCAAACTTCTAAATATTGTATTTAATTGAAATGTATGTATATAATTGAGGAATTGGTATACTTGGAATACTAGTGCCTAATTGATATAAATATATATTAATGGTTACCGAGCCCCGTTTGAACCATATGAATTCGTAGGATACGAGTGACATGTCACTAGGGTTACCGTTTTGGTCGAGCTCCTGCATTTGTTACAGACTCACCATAGCTTGTATGAGCTTACCGATATATCAGCTCGTAAGAGCTTACTGTTCTCAGCTCGTCAGAGCTTACTATTTCAGCTCGTCAGAGCTTACTGTTTCAGCTCAATAGAGCTTACTGTCCATCAGCTCAGGAGGAGCTTACTGATCATGCTCGAAAGAGTGAAAATGATAATGAATTGACGGATTACTGATGTATATCACCCGAGTATCCTTTGAAGTTCTAATGGGTTCAACGGGCATAAATACTGTAACAGCCCGATTTAATGGCTAATCAGAATAGTGGTTTTGAAACCACTAATTTGAGGTCAGAGAAAATTATTTTAATGTTATTTTATAAGTTATAGCATGATTATATGGGTGCATGAAAATTTTGGTGCTTTAATTTTAGCGATTGCATGCTTAATTGCGAAAAAGGACTAAATCGCATTAAGTGCGAAAGTCCTAGTTTACAAGCTAGAGGCACCAATTAGCTATAGAATTTTAATTGGAGGCCCTTAATGTGAAATTAGGCCTTTCTAAAGGTCATAGCTGGCCATAGGGGGGACACAAGGATTAATTTAGTCAATGTTTTGGTGGATTAAGTGATAAATTGTATAGAAATAAAATAAAATAAAGGAAAGAAAGATATCATCTTTTCTCTCCATCTTCTCCACTGAAAAATACAAGAAAAATAGGGGTTTGAAAGCTTAAAAATTTCAGCAACTTGTCCTCTTTGCAAGTAAGTGATTTTGGTGATTTTTCTTGATGATTTTTGTACTTTAAGGACCCTTGTATCATGATCTAGCTAATGATGGGACTATTTTGCAAAATGGTTAAGAGTCTAGGGTTTTTCCATGTGAGTGTTCATGTTAATTTCTGAAATTTTATAGAAGAAAATGAATCTTAGTTGTTAAATAAACAACTTTTGTGAAAGGTGTTTCCATGAAAACACCTAAAAGGATCATTTTGTAAAGGTTATAAAATAGGTGTTAAATGTGAGAAATAATGAGTATTGGTAGTGGCTATAAGAGTAATTAATGTTCAGCTAGGCTTGTTAAAAGAGAAAATTTGGTTAGAATCGATTTACGGGCCTAGGGGTAAAATCATAATTTTGCCAAAGTCTAAGGGCAAAAAGGTAATTTTGCCAAAGTATGATTATTGAAATGTATTAATTAATGTGATAATTAAATGAGCTAATATGCTATTATAGATCAAGAAGAACGAAGAATTAACCTTGACCGAGGAAAAGGCAAGGTATCGGACTAGATCGGCAAATTGGCCTATGTTGAAATCGATGTAAGTTTGTGTGTAATAAATTCAACATCATGTTACTAAGTTTAAAATGTTTGATATTAGTGATGTTGTATATTATTTCTATGAAATTGAATAACGATGTTGAATGAGAAAATGATGAAAATTTATGATGTTGAAATCCTGGTTGGACTTTAAGAAGTGAGACGATATCATCATCAATACATGAGTTTGGTAAGGTCCCGTGTAAGACCATGTTTGGGACATGGCCTTGGCTCTGAATTGAGGTCTCGTATAAGACCATATCTGGGATATGGCATCGGCATCATATATGAAAATCGTATAAGACCATATCTGGGATATGGCATCGACAATCGATATGAGATCCCGTATAAAACCATATCTGGGATATGGCATCGGCATCTAGAGGTGACCCCATGTAAGACCATATCTAGGATGTGGCATTGGCATCGTATTTATGTGAATGATGATGATTATGTATCTTCGAGTATCCTAAGTAATTCAATGGGGTAAATAGTTAAGCTTATAATAGAGATGAGATTAGTGCTAAAGCTATGTGATAAAGTGATGCAGGTACATGTGAGTAATTCACGAGAAATGTTTACTATATGTGACATGACATGTAAACGGTAAGAGTAAGTTTGAGTAAGTTATGGCATTGTGCTTGAGGCTTTGTGTTTTTATTCAATTCAATGGATGGATAACATTATGAGCCTCCATGTTGCTATTTATTTCATGCAAACTTATTAAGTTATATGCTTACCCCTCTCATTTCCTTTTTCGTTGTAGTATCGCCTAGCTAACTCAGGGATCGTGCGACGTCGAAGTTCGAAATCACACTATCAACCTCTATTTGGTATAGCAAAGTTAGATTTATTTTGAGTATGGCATGTATAGGACTTGGTCATTTTGTTATGACATATTTGTTAGCCAAAGTGTTGACTATTAATGTTGTTCAATTCATTTTGTAAATGGTCATTGGAAATTGGCCAATACTTGACAAGTTCATATATTCAATGATGATGATATTTATGAAGTGCATGCTTGTGTGGATGTCTTGGTTTTGAGTTCTTAGAAGTGCCTTATGGTCATGATGTATGTTGAATTAAATTGGTATAAGTATGGTTGCTTTGTAGGGTGGCATTTGGCTTGGTAAATATCCTTACAAATGTCCATATGAGTGTGTGTCTAGGCCGTGTGTGACACACGGTCAGCCCCATGGGCGTGTTGATAGGCCGTGTGTCCCCATGCATGCTAGGTTGGCAAGCCAGTATGCTCAGTAGTAAACACGCGGGCGGAGACACGGCCGTGTGTCTCGACCGTGTGAGAGACACGGCCTAAGGACACGGGCGTGTGCCTTGGCCATGTGACCTTATTGAGGTGATGATGTCACAAACAGAATACCAAGGTTTTCACAGAGGAGTGGAGACATGGGCGTGTCATGGCCGTGTGAGGGACACGGGAGTGTCATGGCCGTGTGAGGGACACGGGCGTGTGTCAAGCCGTGTGAAAACCCCTGTAGGTTTGAATTGAAAAATAAATCCACACGAATGTGGAACACGGGCATGTGATTTGCCACACAGGCGTGTGGCCCTGTTTTGTGTCAAATTTTTTTAAATGTTCAAAGTTTCTAGTTTGGTCCCAAATCATTCCGAGTGCAAGTTTAGGGTTTCGTAGACCTATAGTAAGGATATTCTGGTCTCGAATGAAAAGTTTTAATTTGAAATGAAGTTCTTAAGGATCAATATTGTATGATTGAGTAAGTTAAGTACGGTAATGCCTCGTACTCGGTTTAGGTGTTGAATACGGGTAAGGGGTGTTACAAATACTGTTTATATTGATAAGTATTGTTATTGAATGAATTATTGATTATATGATTGAAAGTGAAATGTTGAGTATGATGTACATGATATATGAATTTGGTATGATGTATATATTTGAGTTAATGGATGGTTTCATGTATTTTAAATGACTAACATGTGATGAATGATTGTGTTTAGGCATTTGGTAATTGAATTGGTTACACTTTGATTATGTATAAATGGTAAGTTTAATTCTAAATTATATGGGCTTACTAAGCTATAAAGCTTACTCTATTTCTTTTCCTTATTTTATAGAGGTTCGATAGCTCGCTCGTTGCGGACAAGTCAGAGTTATACATCACACTATCCAATTGCCTATTGGTACTTTTGAACTTGTGGATAATTGTAAATATGGCATGTATAGGCTAGTTTTAATGGTGATAATTGTGGTTACTTGAGACTATGGATTTGGTACTTTTTGTGTATAAGTTAAGCCATGTGATTTGGCTAGACTTGATGTTAGATTTTGGTATGTTTTGGTAAATAGTTGTTGGAATGAAAGTATGCAAATGTGTCTTGTTTTATGATAGGTTTATGAATGGAAATTATATTACCTTAGTTAAGTATTGAATACTATGTGGAAATGGTATCATATGTGTATGAATTGTTATGGAATGGCTGCCAATTGGGTTGTAAAAATGTTACCATTTATGCTTGTGTATTTATGTGAAATTAGGGTGGCAAAATGGCTTTGCAAATAGCTTATTTTTCTCCACACGGGCAGAGACACGAGCGTGTCTCTCAGCCGTGTGTGACACATGGCCATGTTAAACAGCCATGTGTCCCCTAGTGTTGAAATGGAATTGAAGTTAGTATGCTCCACACGGCCTCACACACGGGCGTGTGACTGGCCGTGTGGTACAAGTCAGTATACCCCCTAAATGGCAAACGGCCTAGCACACGGGTGTGTGACTTGGCCGTGTTGTTAAGTCAGTATACCCTACAGTTTTGGCACGACCTAGTACACGGTCTGGCACACGGGCATGTGTGGCCACTTCGAAGGGCACACGGGCTAAACACACGGGCGTGTGGTCGGCCGTGTGACCCAAGTCAGTATGTATGCCCTGTTTTCACACAACCTGGGACACGGGCATGTTTGGAGCCGTCTGAGGCACACGGCCTGTCTACATGGGCGTGTGACCCTTGAAATGTTGAAATTTTTCTAAGTTTCCAAAATTTTCGTATGTTATCGGTTTAGTCCCGAACCACTTCTAATGCATGTTTAAGGCCTTGTAGGTCATTATTAGGGACAATGTGATTGTATTGAATAGTATTTGTATATGAATGTATGAATGTAAGAGAGTTGGATATTAAATGATGTGTATTGATCGGTAATACCTCGTAACCCTACTCCGGCGATGGATACGGGTTAGGGGTGTTACACTAGATCCAACAGCTTCCTCACAGGGTTTACAGTTGAAAAGTTTTATTTCTAGGCTTAAAATTGTCGATTCAATTTCTAAGCCATTGAGGATATATTGTGACAATTCAATTGTTGTCTTTATGACTAAGAACAACAAAAGTGGAAGTTGAAGTAAATACATCGACATTAAATATCTGGCCATAAAGTAACATGCTAAGGAAAAGAAAGTGGTCATTGAGTACATTAACATGGAGTAAATGTTAGTTGATCCTTTAACTAAAGGCATGCCACCACATAAATTTAAGGATCATGTAGCCACTTTAGGACCTGTTCCATTTTGTGAATTTTCATTGTAAGAAAAATAATAAAGAAATTTTATTTTTTTGATGTTTGTCATATTTTATTTGTGTACACATTCAATTATTTTGAGAAATATCATTTAAGTATGGACATAGAATAAACATTGAGTTTATTCATTAAGAAATTTGGGCCAAAACATTAAAGCATATTATATCGTGATATATGGAAGATACTATTCAAATTTTTAGAGAAAATATCGCCATGATTCTTGTACTATGTTTTCACTTTACAATAAGTATTTGTGGGTAATATAAACCAAGTGGAAGAATGTTAGGTTTTTGGCAAAGCGAGAGTTACCTTAAGTGGTCCATATCGCGAGACCATTTGAAATATCCACTAAAACATGAAACCACTTCCCACATTCTCATTTATATGCCCATAACCTTCAATTATTACCATGAAATTAGGAAAGAATGGTTATGGTAGTTCTTGATGGTAAAATAGTATAATATGAGTAAAAGCCAATCAAGGTCCTTAAACACAAAAAAATTTCATGTTAGTGTTAAATGGTTTCGACAACTTAGGCAACTCTAATGGGGATGTAAACCTATGGTGTTTGGAAGTTTGGGCTTATGAGCATTATTCATTAGAACCAAGCTATGTTGGCTAAATGGTGTTGGAGATATGGTGTTGCAAATGAAATTTTATAGAGGAAGTTGATTGAGAAAAACATGAGGTTATTGAGCGATAATGGGTTTGAAATGTAAATAATATTTAGAAAATGTCAAACATTTGGAAAATCATCCTCGATCTTAAAAGATATAAAGAGGTTAATCATCTAATTACCACTCCAGTAAAATAAAAAATACCAATTTAAAAAAAGAATAAAAATATTAAATTTTTTTATTGGAATAAACATGGGCAAATGATTGTCCAGGTTCATTTATTTCAAACTTAATTTTTTAAATTTGATAAAAGAAACATTTTAAAAAAAATATTTTAAATTATTTTATAAATTTGTAAAATATTATTAAAATTTATAAAAATATTAAATAAAATTTAAAATTTTCAGAAAAAAGTTAATAAAAACCATTAAAAAGTTAAGTTTAGAATGAATATGGAATTGAATCTAGACAATCACATGTCCAGATTCATTAAAGATGATTTTTTTTAAAATTATATAAATTTTAAAAATTTAAAATTTATTTTTCTTTAAAAATATGATATGTGTATCAATGTGTATGGTTGTCAAAGCCGCCAAAAATAGATTTTACTTGAAGAAAAATAATTAGTATAAGCGACATATAGGGTCAAATCCACATAGATCGTTAGTAATATTATTCCTTCAACTAAAACATATAAAATAAAGAAGGTTTTTTTTTTAAAGAGAACTCAAAAATTAAAATTGAGAATTTACAAAAAGCAAAGAGCAATAATCAAAATTTTGGAAAAAATTAATGAGATGAAGCTTCTAGTCAAAGTAAATTCTCGGTTTGATTCAAGGGTTTGATCATTGATGCAAAGATAAATTTCAATATTCTTTAATAAATTGGTTATACTTACCGACAATCGCTAAGTAACCTAATCTCTTCTTACCTTCTCGATAATCAAGACAATCACCATTAATTACTTCCCTTATTGATAAATAACTATATAACAATCGTTTAATAATTTATAGCAATTGCCTTAAGAACGAAAGAGACCTAATTCTAACCAACAAACACACAATCAATATTTATTTAAGTTAAATCGCATGCCCACACTATACAAATCATGCAATGGTCACAAATATTAGAAATCAATCGATCGACTAATTATCTAATTGACAAAGTAATTATTCTAAGCTATCAAATAATCACCACATATTTAACAAACTTGAACAATTGTAATTAAACCAGAAGACATGCAAATACTAAAGAGCAAAGAAAGACTAAGAACAATTCGATCTCACAAACTTGTAGAATCCAACTTCAAATATTACTTCAACTAGATAAGAAGAGTTTCACAACCCATAAGCAATAAAATGCAAATTGAATTAAAATTGAAAGTAGAGATGATTTGTCTCTGTTCTAAGATCTTATTTATATAGTTATGGAATTTTAATTGACTTCAAACTAGGATTGCAAACTTGATTTAGACTTAAATACTCGAAAAGATAAATGTAGCCTTGTGTATTGGTTTTAAAATAATGAATGGACCCACAAGACATGAACAGCGACGTCGCGGCTTGGTGAAACAACATTGCAACACGAAGCTCAAGGCGTTGGCAGCTAGGTTGGGGCACCACGTGTTGCTTTCGACTGGCATCTCCTCACAACCCGCTCGTATTTGTTTAGGCCTTATTTGGAGATGCTCTTTCCATCCTCTAGGACTCGCGACATTGCCATCCAAGCTCATATGCACCTAATGTATGTCACAAAAGCACTCGAAACAATCACTTATAACTAACTAACTAACATGGAATCAAACTAAAAATAGAGAAAAGTAGCAAAGCATGCGTAAACAACACTAAATACACAAATGGAACTAAAACACGATATTTCGCTCGTGGAAAAATAAAAAGTAAAGTAATAAGGGTTCGAAATATATGAAATATGAGTGTTTATCAAAATGTTTTAGTTCTATTGGTACCTTTTAGGTTATATAAAAATAAAAATATTTTAGAAAATAAATACATTAATTTTATTAATCATATGTGTAAAATTTTTTAATAAAATTAAAAAAACTTTACACATACGATCAATAAAATTTAATAAAAACTCGGCCACGCCATTGCCGATAGGAACTTGGCCATACCCAAGTCGTTGAAATTGTGGCACTGCAACTCAGTCAATGCAACCCATATATTAGAAAACAAAATGTAAAAAAAAAAAAAAAAAAAAACCAGATAATTAAAAAGCGATGAAAATTAACTTACTAATATAAGCTTTGTTTACCACTGAGGTTAAAAGGCAGTTTTCAACCCAAATCTTTATTTCAAACCACAAAATTTGAAAAATAAATAACTTTTCAAATCAAGTCATGATTTTAAACTAGAATTTTAACTCAAGCTAAAAACCAAAAGTTTTAGCTTTTGGCTTTTGAAAAAGTGTTTTTTAAATAAAGTTACCTATTAAAATCTTTTATTGTACATCGTTATGTTTAAAATTAACATTTTACCTTCTCAAAATCTTTTTTGACGGTGATAATAAATACTCTCAAACTTAAAAAAAAAAAAAAACACATTTTTCAAAGAACACTTCTCTAAATAATAGTAAACTAGCGCTTATCAAGGTCTATTTAAGCTTTTGAAGTTGTTTCTGGACCAAACCAGCTTCCACCTTTTCCTAAAATTCTCTTGCACTTTTTTTTGGTTCTTTTTTTTTTTTTTGAAATTTTGTGTAGTGTTTGAGATTGGTTCAGCTTTTAAATGCATGCAAAGTAATGAAGCTGATGCCTTTTTTTTTTAAGCGGTTGTTACTTGTTAGCACTGTTATTATGGCTATAAAAATAATTTTATTTATTTATTTTAAAAATATTTTTATATGGCCTAAAATGTATCAGTAAAACTAAAACATTGATACACATAAAATATTTTATAATAAAAGTATTTTTTAATATTTTTAAATTTTATATAATTTAAAAAATAATTTTGAATGAATTTGAACAAATGGTTGTCCAAATTCATTCTGGACTTAACTTTTAAATGTTTTTTTTTAAAAATCAATTTTATGTTTTTGAATTTTTTTAAATTTTATTTAATATTTTTATCAACTTTAATAATATTTTAAAAATTTATAAAAAATTGAAAATATATTTTTTTATCATTTAAAAAAATAAGTTTGAAAGTTTCATTCTAGTTAAAAAACAATTTTTTTATTTTTTTAAAAAATATTTTTTAATTTTTTTCTTACATTGCTCATCAGTAACTGTTATTGACATGGAGCACTATGCCAATGCTGTAACTTTAAAAATGAAAAATTATTAGTCATAAGGTTTAATTAATGCAATTTGAAAGTTTAAAATTTTAGTTGAATGTATTTTTGATTTAATTAATTTTTTTGCCAAAATTCAAGGGCTAATATACCCATTTAACCTTATATTTAATGCTTTAATAGTATGTTAGAATAAGTGCCAAGTGCCCCGCTTATCCTAAGCTTTTAGCTCTTTTTTTTATTTTTTTTTTATAAATGAGTTAATTTTTTATTATTAAAACTTTTCATAATATAATTATTAATATTAATTATAAAAATTAAATTTAAAATAATGAAACAAAATTGGATAATGATCTTGAACTGACATTATGGGGTAATCTATGTTTGGATTGGGGCAACAGGAAGGGAAGGAAAGTTCTTTCCTACTTTTTACATGGAGGGAAAGTGAAAAGGAGTTAAGAATACCTCATTATCCTTTGTTTTCCCTCATTTTTTAATTATTGTAACTTTTAAGAATATTAGAACTCTTTTTACTTATTAACTTTGTATCAAATTAACAAACTATCAAAATTATTTTCTTCATTTCTTAAAAAAATTAAATCAGCATAGGCATTTAATAAGGGAAAAAAAAATACAAAGAACCTAAACCCAGCTTCGCCAGCTGTCCAAGGCCTAATGGAAACAATGGGCGGTGCTTTGGAACAAAGCAACCGTCTGAAAACGAAAAAGCCTAATAATGAAAAGAAAAAAGAAAAACAGTAGTTATCCTAAACTTAATTGAAATGAAAGACTCAAACCCTAAAGCTTTCCTCTTTTTTCCTTCTTCCATCACGTAGGCATCGTCGAGATCTTACCATTGAGAAAACTGGTTTCCACCATGCCTTCTACATGAACACCATTTCCTATACGGATTTCCGGTCACCGCTACTTATTCATTTTGGACTCAGTCCTCCTAACACCTCATATCTTCTCCTTTACAAAAAATTACCTCCCCTATCCTTTTTTCTATTGTGGGTTCAACTTTCGGTGGTATCTCTTCTACCCAATAAATCAGTGAACCGTACTCTTAACCCAAATGGCCAAATTGTACGTAGCCATGATTGCTAAGTCGGGAATGTACCGAAAAGATAAGCTCCAAAAGATCTATTCTGTTGTGCTTAAAAAAAAAAAAAAATTTGGCCTTAAAAATATTTTTGGAAGAAATATATTTCTAAAAAGAAAAAGTTAAAATTTTTAACTTTTTCTCTTTCAAAACACTTTTAGTACTTAATTATTTTTTCACTCTTCTAATAATATAGTACTTTCTCTTTTTTCTTGGTGTTTGATTACAAATTTATTAAAATTATTAATTAAAAATAAAAAAATATTTTTTAAAAGACAAATTATAAATATTTAATAGATATATTTAAATATTTAAAATATAATTTATATATTTTAATTAAATTTTATAAATAATTAATGTTATTGTTTAAAAATATTTAAAATTTATATTTTATATTAAAATATTAACAAAAAATTGTAATATTTTTTATATTCTTACTAAAATATAATAATATTAACTAATTTAAATATTATTTAAATACATATTTGTTACTTTTTTACAACAATGCTAAACATTCAAATTTTAATCCAAATTTTTTCAAAAATATTTTTCTACAACACTTTTCAAAATATCTTGTTACTTTGAGCTTTATTTTGTTTCAAATGTCGCATATAACTGACCTATTCTCTTCCTAATTGTTTAGTTTCTTGATGACAGTAAGTGAGTCCCTTTCAATCACGACATCGCCAAAACTCATTTCCTCTGCGAAGGTCACTGCTTGAAGGCACGCAACTGCTTCTGCGGTGGTTGAATCTCGAATATTATTTACCGAGTATACGCACGCATCCATAACTAGGCCTATGTTATATGTAATTATGATGCATGAAATTGCTAAACAGTTTAGCTACTGGTATGATGTGTTGGAGTTAACTTTGACTTGTTCTTCACTTGGGGGTTCCTAATTTGGTTTATCAGTATTGAATCTGTAATTTTGAAACTCTCTAGATGATCTAGTTCAACGATGTATGCCTTAATGAACCTCGCAACATCCAACACTCTATCCTGCATTCCTTCATGGTAGATTTTATTTCCGTTAAGCCATATTGCCCAAAATGATATAGCTATGTTTGCACATTGTGATATATCGTTGATGTTAAAAAGGTTAACTAACCCCTGTATCCACTCCTGATTTTCATTTGTGGGCGAGGTTAACACTCCTACCTCCTGTAGCACATCTCTTGTGAAGCTGCAATCTCAAAATAAGTGGGTTGTCGTTTCATCTTCTTCTCCACAAACTGGACAGAGAGTAGTGGTCCTTAATTTTAGATTACATAGCCTAGGCAAATAGTTCTTTGCAATTCTCCATAGGTTGATTCTGATCTTGCTGGGACATTGAGGCTTCAAAGTTTTGTATAATAATTTTCTGTAGTATTCATTTGTGTTATGTATTCATCCCCCAGCAAGAGTTGTTACTCTGTAAGCCTCCATCTGTAACTGCTTCTAGCTGTGTAAATTCTCGACTTATCACCTCGCCCAGCTAGTACGTTTGGTTGAGAGGAATTTACCAGCGGGATTGGTACAATTTGCTTGACCTGTTCTTCACTAAACAACTTGTTTAAGGTATTAAAATTCCAGCACCTTAAGTCCTCATCTATAAAATCCACAACCACTGTGTATCTCCAATTTATATTCTGACCCTTTATCATTTTTTCTCCAGGGTATGCAAGCCACTGAGTCATTCCATATATTAAATTTTTTTACCATCCCCGATCCGCCACCCAATACCTTTTTCCAGAATGTCTCGGGCGCTTCAAATGCTTCGTCAGTTAAAGGAGGGGTAAAAACCTAAACATGCACTCATGAAATCGCTCCTCAAATAGTATTTACTTTTCATTACCTGAGCCAATAGGCCGGTGGGATTGGTAATCAACTTCCACCCTTGTTTTGGTAACAAAGCCTTATTAAACATTGAAAGATCTCTAAAACCAATACACCATTGCACCTTTGAGGTGCATAATTATTTCCAATTACACCAATTAATTCCGTGATTAGTTCTTAGGTTGTGCCACCAAATTTTGCATAATAAAACTTCTAACTCTCGACATAATTAAATTGCAAATTGAAACACTGCATTGTGTAGATTAGGATAGCGTGTAAAATAGATTTAATAAAAACCTCTTTCCCTCCTAATGATAGATTACGGTTACTCCAGCTTTTTATTTTTGTCAAAAGTCTCTCCTTGATTTCAACGAAAGCATTCTTTTTACGTCGCCCTACCATTGTTGGTAACCCTAAGTATTTTTCTAGATTATTGGCAATTCTAACTCCCAATTCTCCTCCTAATTGCAACTTGGTTTCTTCATTGATATTGCTGCTAAAATATATTAAGGATTTATCGAAGTTTACCATTTGTCCAGAAATCCTTTCATATTCATTCACCACCGCCTTTGTTTCCAAGGTTCCTTCTTTAGTTTCTCTTCAAAATAGGATGCTAACGTCAGCAAAGAATAAGTGGGTTATTAACAGTCCCCCTCTTCCCACCTTCGCCCCATCGATTTTCCTTTCTCTCTTGGTATGTTGAGCAGCTTTGAAAATCCTTCTACACAAATGATAAATACATATGGCTTAGTAGATCTCCTTGTCTTAAGCCTCCTGAGGGTTTGAACTCGGATCCTTTTCCTCCATTGAGCACCACTATATAAAAAACATTAACACATCGCATAATTAAAGTTATCCACGCTTCACAACAGCCAAAACCTCATCATTTTTTCCACGAATTTCTATTCAACCCTTTCATAAGCCTTGCTCATGTCTAATTTTAGAGCAAAAGAATCCCTTACTGCATCTTCTCTGTTTAGATGAATGCAATAATTCATATGCCACAAGGATGTTGTCAGTAATTTTTCCTCCTAACACAAAAGCTCATTGAGTTTCTTCAATATAGTAATTAAGGGCATTCCTGAATATGTTAACAACTACTTTTGATATTACCTTATATGGGACATTACAAAGGCTAATAGGTCAAAATTGTCCCATATTTCTAGGCACCGAAACTTTAGGAATGAGAATGATATTTGTCTTGTTCACCTCTCCAATTTATTTATGATTATTTAAAATTTATAAGCAAAATTTTGTTACATCTTTTCCCACTATGTGCCAAAATTTTTTATAAAAGAAAGCGGGAAAATCATCATTCCTTAGGGGAGCCATATTTTAACACTTTTACCAACTCTTCCTCTTTGAAATTGGCAGAAAGTTCCTCGTTCAAACTATTAGGGATGCATGGTTGGATTTTCGTTAGAAGATTTTTTCAACTATGGGTTGTTTTAGATGAGAATAGGTCCATAAAGTACCTTGTTGCAAGCCCAATTAATTCCTTCTCCCATTCGACCCACCTTCAATTTTTGTCTTCAAGGCCATTCACTAAATTTCTTTTCCTATGTTGACTTGCAAACTTATGGAATAAAGATGTATTGCGATCACCTATCCTAAGCTAGTTTGCTCGTGCTCGTTGCTCCCAATAAATTTCTTCTTTGTCAGCTTCCATGTTCAGTGTCAGTTTAACTTCTGTGATCTCTGCCAAGTGATCATCATCTGGATCTTTTTCGTTTAGCTGGTTTAGTCTTAGGGTCAATTCCTCTCTTCTTTTATGTTTCTTCTCTTTATTCATTCTAGACCATTCTATTAAGGATCGTCCTAGTAACTCAAGTTTTCTCGGAAGTTCCATGTTGCTCGAATTCCAAACCGTCTTAACTCGCTTCTCAAAATCCGTTTCTACTGCCCAATCTACAATAAGACGAAACGATGCCTCTCTTCGCAAACCATCGGCCATTTGATTCCCTAAAGTATCTAAAAAAAGGACAATGATCTGAAAAACTATGGTTAAGATGTTGTAATGAATAATCTGGAAAACGTGTCCACCATTCCCTGTTGGCCACACTTCTACCCAACCTTTCTCTTATATTATTTCTAGCCAATCGGCCTCTCTCCCACATGAACTAATGGCCTAAGAAACCTAAGTTGCTTAAATAACATTCCTCTAGTGTATCCCTAAAAGTTGTCATTTGCCTTTCCTCTTGTTGTAATGCCCTAAATTGCTAAAGTTTAGTTTTGTTGGGTTTTTCCATGTGATGTGTACTGATTGGGTGGTTAAACGCTTGGTGTATCCATTTAAGGTTTTGTATTCAAGTCATACATAAAGAATGTTTTTATTTTTTTTTTGTTAAGGTGGTTGATGAGTTTTAATTAAATTTAAACTCTTTTTCAGATAATTGTTAGGTAGTGGGATTAATTTTGCTGCCTATGTTTAGTAAATAAACTTGATATGGTTATTTTGTTTAAAAACAAACAAATCCATATTTTTTTACACCCATATTCATGCCGTCACTTCAATTTTCTTGTTATTGCCTTTTGCTCAATCTTTTCTTTATTAATCTTTTCTGTCTTTTATTTTTCTTTTAATATTTTGGTTCCCCATTCTGCCATTATTTCTCCTTTTGTTCTTGTGGCCTCCTTACTCATTTGCTATGGTTACGGTTGTTCTTGAGCCTATTTGTATTATTTGGTTTTCAGTTCGTGAAGGTAATGTTCATTTGTTCTTATTTGTTCTTATTTGTTCTTTTAATTGGAATTGATATGGGTGGTTTTTGGGAAGTCTGCATTTTCAGGTTTTTATGTATCGTACTAAATTAATTGAATCGTTTTAGGAGAAAGTGGTGAGTCGATTAGTGTCCCTCTAGCAATTTGAATCATTTGGTTACTGTTCTTTCTTCGGTAAGGGTTAGATTGTGTTTGGGGGATTGATTAAGGGCACTACATGTTATACGTTTATTTAATTTAATTTTGTGAATCGTCGCTAAGTTGATGAATTCAATTCTGTTTTTAGGTCTCGAGAGTGTCGTAGGTGCATTCGTATAAAAATTGGACCAGATGTATAACACTAATCATGAAAAATAGTGAATAATGAAAGTTGAAAAATCATTTTGTCGACACTACACAGCCGTGTGCCAGGCCGTGTGGTAGGTCGTGTGTCATGTGACAGTCCGTGTGTCACACACGGTCTAAGCTAATTGGGTCGTGTGTACCACAAGGGCATGTGGGTCATACGGGCGTGTGTGAGGCCGTGTGGGTCACACGAGCTGGCCATTTGGGTCATGTAGGCCCAAAATTCAGAATTTTTCCCTAGGGCCGTACACGTCGTCTCGATTGATCGTGGGCCTTTCGTAGAGTCAGAATGTGATTAATTGCATTGTAAAACATGGAATCTGTCATATGTTAGTGTAATTTTTGCTATATATAAGTGCATTTGAGATGCCATATGATAAATAAACCTGAAAAATGTTATGTATGTAATTTGTATTTGATATGCCATGCTTGTAAAACTGCAACATGTATGATTTCTTCTCTGATTATATATGTTTCTTGGAAAAGATATATTATGTCGAGGAAGTGTATTGTGAGTAGCGATATATCACCTTTTATACTGGCAACACAACTACAATTATTTTGTAAGTGTCTCAAACAACACTAAGTGGTGTGTAGGGTTAGATGAGTGTTCTATACCCCATATAGTGTGTTGGATGGTTGGAGATGGTATGTAGTAGATGGGGGTAGAAAATATATTTGTATCTGTACTATTTTGTTAAAACTTTATTACTAATAAATTTGTCTAATAGGCATCAACTGTTTTAAGTTATTCGTTATACACTGAGTTTCAAAAACTCACTATCTATTTGACTGATATTTTCAGGTAATCCTCAGACATAGGTAGATCGGTGCAATCGAGAGCTCGGTTAATATCATATTTTCTTACCGAAGAAAATTTATTTAAATTTTGGTATTTGAGTTTTGTAAATTTTGAAATCTTTGGACTTTTTGGATTGTTTTAGATTTTTAACTTTAATTCCGTAATTTGCTTAATACTGTTCAAATGTTTTAGTCGACAAAATTTACTTTTCTGCAAAATAAATTAAAAAGATTTCAAACAGCGAACTGTGTTTTCCAAATATCACTTTTTAAGGAGTTTTCACTGCGAGAATTATAAGTTTTTAGAAAATATAAACAAACAACATTTTTAGTAATAAATTAGACACAATATGCTTTTGAATAATCTGGGATTTTAAGGGTTTGTGACAATTATTCAAATTTACGAAACCTAGAATTTCTAAGAAAATTTCGTAATAACTCTAGATTTGGCAACAACGTCTAGGTCGGGTTTGGGGTGTTACACTTGTGGTATTCCTCCTCTTTTTGCAAAAGAGTACATTATTAAAATCCCCCTGACAACCCATGGTAACTTCCTTCCTTCCTTTAGATTCCGTAGCATGTTCCATGATTTTTTACGTAAATGTTCAATTGGGGAACCATAAAATCCCATAAATCTCCAGGCCTCCCTTACGTTTTCCTCGTTTATTTCCAAATCAATATGAGAGGTTGAGTGGCTTTTTTGATTTACTGATACATTCTCCTTCCAACCCAACAATAGACCTCCTTCGAGCCATCCACACTTATGTCAATTCCATTCTCATACCCACACTTCTTCGTATTTTTTCCATCCTCCTTGTGCTAAAGTTGGGGATGATACTGTCTCAACAGGTTTTGAGACGTCTTACCGTTCATGGTTGCCCCAACTCACGAACATTCTAACTTAAGGTTTTCATTAGGACAGGTCGGCTTGCTTCTCAGCGGCCGCCGATAAATTATTATCAAAGTCTATTTCCATTTGTGTTACTGAATTTTCCACCATTTGTGATCTTCGTTGTCTTTTCTCCCCTTCAATCAACTCAATTAGATGTTATTCTTGATTTAATCCTTCCATCATCACTTTGACGCAATCCATACTAGCAATTGAAGCCTCTTTGATGCCCCTCGCAATTGAAGCCCCGTGTGTTCCTCCTTCTTTCAAACTAAGAGTTCAATTACCTCTTATATACCCCGCTAACTCTTTTCCGTTATGCTCTTCGTTGTTTGATTCCCCTTTAACCAAGGCTCTTGGTTTCTTATGTAACCATCTACTTTTCGCCTGCAATGCTTTACTTGGCAGTGTTCTTAATGGACTATCCCATTCTAAGGTTACTTCTTGGGTTCCTAGAGATAATCTTAGAGGGCAGAAACTTTCTCCATGCCCTAATCTTCCACACAAGAAACAGAATAAAGACAGTTTTTCGTATTGAAAGATCGCATAGGTAGATTTACCTAGTCCATATATGATGTGCTTCTTTCTTTTTAGGGGGCTTCGCACATCTAGCTTTACTTTTATACGCATAATTTTTTTCACGCCTCTTGTTACTATTGTAGCATCATACTCTAAGAATTTTCCAATCAAATTGCCCAATTGTCTTGCCATCCTTTCCGGCATAGATCTTATTGGGAGATTATGAATTTGGACCCAAAAATTTGAAAATATTAGGGGGACTTGAATCAGACCTTACCCTTTTTCGAATCTATGAAAAAGAATTAGGTGTTTATTAGAAAACTAGGGGATCCCATCTGTTACTCTTTTGAGATCTAACTCATTAAAGAACCAAAAAAAGACCCTCTTCTCCTCGATTTCTGTTATACAAACACCTTCAATAGGGTGCCAAAGTTCAGCAAGAACGTTTCTCATTGATGGAAAGTGAACCGCACTGCTTGTTAAGACCCTCCCTTGTAACATCTTGAAATTGAGCCTAGTAGGATTGGGCTAATTGGACCTTGGGCTTTAGGAAAAATTTGAGTATTATTTTTATTACTTGTGTTAGCTCGGGTAGTATTGTTTGTGTGTTAGCATAGTCTTGTGAAGGTTTGATTTTGTTTAGGAAGCTAGAATAATTCTAGTATGGTTTATTTAATGAAGTGGATTAGGTGAGCTTGACACTTAAGTTAATTTAAGTGTTAAATTAAAGCACAAGAGGAATTAGTGGCAAGGTGGATAAGGAGCTTGGAAAGTTGCTTGAGGGAAGTGGTTCGAGTAACATGGAAGGCATTTTGAGAATTTTATATTTTGTGCATCCTAGCATTAATGGACGGTCAATTCAAATTTATGATGGGTTGGACTTTCAACTTTTGGCAAGTAGAATATTTGCTTAAGGTAAGTTTGATGTTTGGGAAAGAAATCAAAGATTTTAAGGCTAATGGGAGAAAATAAGGCATGATGTGGGGTGTCTTGCTATGGTAAGAATTGAGTGGTAAGTTTTGACTTGGGAGATCATGTATGTGGATGGCATGTAAGGCTAGGGGGGTGGCCGAATTTTGATAGGTAGTTTGGGGGGGAATTGGTTGGTCATTTTAGAATTTTTGTGCATCTTTGGCATTTTTCTTTTCCTCCCCAAAGCTCTCCTCTTTAGCCGAATATGTTCTTGGCATTTAGGTTCAATTTTGTTTTAGTTTTGGCTTTCTTTCTTTGTTTTGTGTCCTAACCAAAAACCTATTCTTTTAGATCTTTACCAACTTTTCTCTAGTGCATCATAGTGAGCCATAGCCGAATGTCCATTAGGTGTTGTTGATTTTTCTCCCCTCTTAGGCTTTTGGCCGAATCTTCTTTGAAACCTCCCTCTCATCTCTTATTCCTTTGTAACCGAAAACAACCTCTCTAGTTCTCATCTCTCTTTTTCATTCTTTTTCATATTGTTCAATAATCCACAATTCTTATTTTAATTTCCTTTGGCCGAATTTTCCTTCTCTCATTTCTCTTTTCTTTTCTTCCATTATTTGCTCTAGCCGAATCCTATTTGTGTCTCAATCTATCACTTTACCGTAATAGTTTTGTCTTGTGAGGATCTTTTTGACCGAATTTTCTTTATCTCTTCTCTTTCAACAAATCTTTTTATTTTGGTAGTGGTATAGTGGAGTGTTGATTATTTCTTTATTGATAGTCGACTATAGCCATTCTAAGATCGTGTGGAAAAGGATATTATTATTCAAGGATTTTGACAACTCCTTAGGTAAGTGACGATTATCGGAATTGAATCGAAGTGTTAAGGTAAGGATCTTTATGCTTGTTATATCGTTTTAGATGGTCTTCTAATCGATTAATTTTTAGGAGACTCTATCGTTCATTTATTATCTTCTTTCCGTGAACGTTAGATTTTGGGGCAATCAAGTATGGGTTCGAAGAGAGCAGTTAATAGTGTTTGGAAGAGGGGTGGTTCTGTTATACCCTCAAATTCCAAACGAAGGGCTGTGTTGGGAGTTCGAGACTTTCCACCGGGATGTGGACCCTCTGCTGGCGATAATCGATTATTTGAAGTCGTTCGTACCCTCGAGCCATTGTTTGTTCGTGGTTCATCATCGGGTTATGAACCATCAATCGGAGAGAAATCACGTATAGATGTTGTTCGAGATTCCGAGGGTATCGACGAACGGGAAAGTTTAGTTATCACTATTATCAGGTGTGTAACTTATACTAAACTTCTAATAGATTAATAGCTTTATTGATAAAAATGTGTTTCTAAAGAAATATAAATGATTATGGCTTCGGGAACCATTCAATGGTACGGTGAATTGAGGTACGTTATTCCTTCGTACTATGTATGATTTTAATATGAAACATATTCGATATTTGATTATGATTTTTGGGATAATGTACAAGGCATGATATTTGCATCGTTAATAATGCTATATGCATAATATGATATGTGTCCGATTCAGATATGATTTTGGGGGTATATGGTATGATATTGAAATAATATGTTATTGCATGGGCATATGGGTAATATTGAAAGGGGAAGTGTTCCGGTGGTTTTACCACATTATCCGGTGACTTCGATCACGATATTATGAATCCGGTGACTTCGGTCACATACTATGAATCCAGTGACTCTGTCACAATTATCTGGTGGCTATGCCATAATTATAAGGGCGATGTGCATGTTGACTGCAGCAACTGCCTTCGATGGTGTGTAGCGGATGGAGGGTCGATTTAGTAATCCCCACGGTGTGATTGGTAGGTACGGGTGGTGTGTAGCGGATGGATATCTAAGTTGGGTTCGGGATTGCATTTCATTTTATATGTACATGTGATTTAATTATTTATTATTTGATTTGTTATATTATGGGCTTTATTGCTATGATCGATTGGACTTTTAGTGTATTGTTACACATTGAGTCTGTTGACTCACCCTTCAGTGGGATATCTTTTCAGGTGAATCGTGAGATCGCGGATGAGGAGCCGGATGAACTCGAGGAGGCCATGTAATAAAATTTGGTTTTACATGAACTACCATTTGGGTACTTTATTTAAATTTGGTTTTCATATTTTTATGGATTTGTAATAAGGCCTGTTTATTTATGTTTTGGATTATTTATATGTTTTGGATTTGACTTAAATTTGGCTTACAAATTTACATGTTTGATATAATAATTTGAGCATAAAGTTTTCTAAATTTCAAAATGCGATGGTTTTTAAAACGTTACCATCGGGTAACATAAATCATTTGATAATTTTATCATCTTAAGTATTTTCGATAACTCATACTATTTTTATAAAACTCAACCTTTCCAAATTTCTTTTAGATACAGTTTTCAACCTAATCACTTTGGTTTCTTTAAAATATTAAAAGGTTTTCTAATCTATGGATTTGCAACTAAGTTTTTAAGACTTATTTTGAGGTTTTCAAAAGTAAATTATCAGCTTTCAATTTATTATACACTTGTTGTCTACAAACAAAGTTCAACAAAGAGTTTTTCACAAAAATTTAATCGTTAACTCGTTTTTCTTCAAAACGTTTTTCCTTCGTGGCATGCCGGATTCGGTCATGGCGTATTGACCGGGTTTGGGGTGTTACAAATTGGTATCAGAGCTAAGTTCAAAAGCTCGGCTGTGGGCCCGAGGCCCAAAATGTTTTAAAATATGGTTTTAAAATGTTATTGTTGAAAATCTTATGGTTGGAAAGGCATGGCACCGAGTCTCCGGCACCAATCCGCCCTGGTAAGTACCTCAAACTATTGATTTTGATGATATGATGATATTGATATGACTATATAGTAGTAGGAACTACTTTAGAGACCCAAAATTATAGGTTGGATGTACACGCGAAACAACCACTTATAGAAACTTTTTCGTAAAACTGTGCTTTAAAGAAAGTGGAATATTGATTAATGCATAAAACTTTTTAATAAGAAAAGTCGAGACGTTAGACATGAGCACTCGAGATCGTGGTCGTCATGGACGTGGTAAAGGCCGATTGTGCTAGGGCTAGATCTTCGGCACCGAGGCATATTTCTGAAATGGAGGCGTTAGCATCGCTAGTGGTTGAGACGGGGTCTCATGATCGAATTTGGATTGATGAGCTGACTCGGATAGTTAAGGAAGTTTTGGAGGAAGTTAAAGGAATCGGTGAAGCACTTCGAGATTGGGTCTGTGGACTGTAAGAAGATTAGAGATCACGGTTCTCTTGGGTCACAATCTCGATTTGTAAAACTGTCAAGGCATGATCGAACTGTTTGGCAGGTGTTATCCGGGAGAAAGTTGGAGGGAGTCAGGAGTATGCTTGAGATGCGGGTCTAAGGAGCATAAGGCTCGGGATTGTTTCCTCACTCTCAAGTCAGGTATGTTTTGGTTGGAAGTGATGGCTGAATGTAGGAAAATTTTTGGTATAAGTGTAAGTGTTAGATAACGGTTTGCTATTGTGAATTAGATGTCTGGTTGTGGGAAAAAAGATTCAAGATTTTGTTAAAAAAGTACATTGTGGTTTTATTAAGATCAGAGTGCGCAGCAAGAGCGTAGTGTGGCGAGATAGGAGGTATGACTGTTAGCTAGTTGGAAATTTCAAGGACGAAATTTCTTTAAGGAGGGTAGATCTGTAACATCCTGAAATTGGGCCTAGTAGGATTGGGCTAATTGGACCTTGGGCTTTAGGAAAAATTTGAGTATTATTTTTATTACTTCTGTTAGCTCGGGTAGTATTGTTTGTGTGTTAGCATAGTCTTGTGAAGGTTTGATTTTGTTTAGGAAGCTAGAATAATTCTAGTATGGTTTATTTAATGAAGTGGATTAGGTGAGCTTGACACTTAAGTTAATTTAAGTGTTAAATTAAAGCACAAGAGGAATTAGTGGCAAGGTGGATAAGGAGCTTGGAAAGTTGCTCGAGGGAAGTGGTTCGAGTAACATGGAAGGCATTTTGAGAATTTTATATTTTGTGCATCCTAGCATTAATGGACGGTCAATTCAAATTTATGATGGGTTGGACTTTCAACTTTTGGCAAGTAGAATATTTGCTTAAGGTAAGTTTGATGTTTGGGAAAGAAATCAAAGATTTTAAGGCTAATGGGAGAAAATAAGGCATGATGTGGGGTGTCTTGCTATGGTAAGAATTGAGTGGTAAGTTTTGACTTGGGAGATCATGTATGTGGATGGCATAGGCTAGGGGGGTGGCCGAATTTTGATAGGTAGTTTGGGGGGGAATTGGTTGGTCATTTTAGCATTTTTGTGCATCTTTGGCATTTTTCTTTTCCTCCCCAAAGCTCTCCTCTTTAGCCGAATATGTTCTTGGCATTTAGGTTCAATTTTGTTTTAGTTTTGGCTTTCTTTCTTTGTTTTGTGTCTTAACCAAAAACCTATTCTTTTAGAATTTTACCAACTTTTCTCTAGTGCATCATAGTGAGCCATAGCCGAATGTCCATTAGGTGTTGTTGATTTTTCTCCCCTCTTAGGCTTTTGGCCGAATCTTCTTTGAAACCTCCCTCTCATCTCTTATTCCTTTGTAACCGAAAACAACCTCTCTAGTTCTCATCTCTCTTTTTCATTCTTTTTCATATTGTTCAATAATCCACAATTCTTATTTTAATTTCCTTTGGCCGAATTTTCCTTCTGTCATTTCTCTTTTCTTTTCTTCCATTATTTGCTCTAGCCGAATCCTATTTGTGTCTCAATCTATCACTTTGCCGTAATAGTTTTGTCTTGTGAGGATCTTTTTGACCGAATTTTCTTTATCTCTTCTCTTTCAACAAATCTTTTTATTTTGGTAGTGGTATAGTGGAGTGTTGATTATTTCTTTATTGATAGTCGACTATAGCCATTCTAAGATCGTGTGGAAAAGGATATTATTATTCAAGGATTTTGACAACTCCTTAGGTAAGTGACGATTATCGGAATTGAATCGAAGTGTTAAGGTAAGGATCTTTATGCTTGTTATATCGTTTTAGATGGTCTTCTAATCGATTAATTTTTAGGAGACTCTATCGTTCGTTTATTATCTTCTTTCCGTGAACGTTAGATTTTGGGGCAATCAAGTATGGGTTCGAAGAGAGCAGTTAATAGTGTTTGGAAGAGGGGTGGTTCTGTTATACCCTCAAATTCCAAACGAAGGGCTGTGTTGGGAGTTCGAGACTTTCCACCGGGATGTGGACCCTCTACTGGCGATAATCGATTATTTGAAGTCGTTCATACCCTCGAGCCATTGTTTGTTCGTGGTTCATCATCGGGTTATGAACCATCAATCAGAGAGAAATCACGTATAGATGTTGTTCGAGATTCCGAGGGTATCGACGAACGGGAAAGTTTAGTTATCACTATTATCAGGTGTGTAACTTATACTAAACTTCTAATAGATTAATAGCTTTATGGATAAAAATGTGTTTCTAAAGAAATATAAATGATTATGGCTTCAGGAACCATTCAATGGTACGGTGAATTGAGGTACGTTATTCCTTCGTACTATGTACGATTTTAATATGAAACATATTCGATATTTGATTATGATTTTTGGGATAATGTACAAGGCATAATATTTGCATCGTTAATAATGCTATATGCATAATATGATATGTGTCCGATTCCGATATGATTTTGGGGGTATATGGTATGATATTGAAATAATATGTTATTGCATGGGCATATGGGTAATATTGAAAGGGGAAGTGTTCCGGTGGTTTTACCACATTATCCAGTGACTTCGGTCACGATATTATGAATCCGGTGACTTCGGTCACATACTATGAATCCGGTGACTCTGTCACAATTATCTGGTGGCTATGCCACAATTATAAGGGCGATGTGCATGTTGACTGCAGCAACTGCCTTCGATGGTGTGTAGCGGATGGAGGGTCGATTTAGTAATCCCCACGGTGTGATTGGTAGGTAGGGTGGTGTGTAGCGGATGGATATCTAAGTTGGGTTCGGGATTGCATTTCATTTTATATGTACATGTGATTTAATTAATTATTATTTGATTTACTATATTATGGGCTTTATTGCTATGATCGATTGGACTTTTAGTGTATTGTTACACATTGAGTCTGTTGACTCACCCTTCAGTGGGATATCTTTTCAGGTGATTCGTGAGATCGCGGATGAGGAGCCGGATGAACTCGAGGAGGCCATGTAATAAAATTTGGTTTTACATGAACTACCATTTGGGTACTTTATTTAAATTTGGTTTTCATATTTTTATGGATTTGTAATAAGGCCTGTTTATTTATGTTTTGGATTATTTATATGTTTTGGATTTGACTTAAATTTGGCTTACAAATTTACATGTTTGATATAATAATTTGAGCATAAAGTTTTCTAAATTTCAAAATGCGATGGTTTTTAAAACGTTACCATCGGGTAACATAAATCATTTGATAATTTTATCATCTTAAGTATTTTCGATAACTCATACTATTTTTATAAAACTCAACCTTTCCAAATTTCTTTTAGATACAGTTTTCAACCTAATCACTTTGGTTTCTTTAAAATATTAAAAGGTTTTCTAATCTATGGATTTGCAACTAAGTTTTTAAGACTTATTTTGAGGTTTTCAAAAGTAAATTATCAGCTTTCAATTTATTATACACTTGTTGTCTACAAACAAAGTTCAACAAAGAGTTTTTCACAAAAAATTAATCGTTAACTCGTTTTTCTTCAAAACGTTTTTCCTTCGTGGCATGCCGGATTCGGTCATGGCGTATTGACCGGGTTTGGGGTGTTACATCCCTACCAAACAGAGGTTGAAATCCTATTCGCTTTCTTCTTTATCCTCTTGATTGTGGACTGGATATTCTTCCTCGTCGATAATATTGAGATTTGCCAACTCTTCCTCCATAAGTTTTTTCAATTGAAACTGCTTATGAAACTTGGGTGTATAAATATAACTTGATTGGATTGGCTAATCAGAGGAGACTCTCCAACTCTGCTACTATCGGCAGACAAAAAGAAACAAGAGAAAAAAAAACCCTAAGACTACCTACTACTTGAGCAGACATAAAACTTGTGTTTTAAAACTTAATAAAAAGGTTCAAAACAAATCAATATTTGTTGAAACCATTTAAAAGTCGGGTTCTGAAAATAGGGATCAACTTTAAAAACAAAATGGGAGTCGCCACCAATCTCTTTTTACTTAGGTGTGATTGGATCACCTTGTAAAACGTTTCATTTTAAAATATTTGATTTTGGTCTACGAAAAAACAAGAAAATGGGTTTGGGAGTCGGTTACGTACGAGGAAGGGTTAGCACCCTTGTAACGCCCAAAAATTGGTACCTAATCGATAGAGTCATGTCCAAATGTTCTAAATTTAAAAAGTTTTAAAATAAGATCCGTTTATTAGAAGGAAAACCAAGACTTACCGATTTCAAAGAAATAAAATACCACACCCAATAAGTTAGGATACAGCATCTTATAACTTCGAAGCTAGGTGCATCTTTATTTTAGAAAATCCCTACCTTGAGACACAAAACATCATACCCAATAAGTTAGGATACAACGTTTCCAAGAATAAGGTTTTTATTTGATTTAAAACTTTGAGATTTCTTTATTCCGAAAGAATATAAACATCACATTCAGCACGATTGGACACGATATTTTTAAAACCTCGTAACTAAGATCATCTCATAAAAACTTCGAGCAATTTTGACTTAAAATTTGAGAGTTCTTCGATTCGAAAGAATATAAACATCACATCCAGCACGATTGGACACGATATTTTAAAACCTTCGTATTCAAAATCATCTCACTATTTGCAAAACTTGTTAAAAGGATATTTAGTTATTTAGCCAAACGGAAAATTGCACCCAGCACGTTAGGGCACTATTTTTCGAATTTCTAAATACCTAAACATTGCCTTATTTTTAAAAAAATTTAAATAAAATATGATAATTTTGCAAAACACGTATTCATAAAGCAATTATAAATGAATAAATGAAGGAAATATGGGCAAATAAAATATATACATAAAACCATATCAAAATAGAAATTACTAAATAAATATGAAAATTTTCATGCAAGATTAATAATAAATAAATAAATAAAATTCATACTTATATGATATAAACAATATAACAATACATAAATAAAAAGAATAATATATAATGACTTTAAATAAAATAGTATAAACAATAGAAATGGAACATGTTTTTCAATATAAATATATTTGATAATAATAAAAATATGATATAATATATAAACCTAATATATGAAAATAATATATAATAATATTAAACAAAAATATATATATATAATACACTAATTATAAATAAATAATATAAATAAAATAGATTAGATAATATAAATTTTATAAAAAAATAAAGTTTTAGAGATAATAAAAATGTAACATAATAATATAATATACAAAATAAATAATAAAAAATATAATATATAAATTAAATAATACTTTAAATTAAATAAAATAATACAAATTAGTAATTTATATATAAGCTAATACATATAAATTATATATTTTATACTATTAATAAATTAATAAAATAATATAGAATCTTTTAAAATGATAAATAATTTAATATAAAATAAAATAAAAAAGAATAAAAATAAAATAAAACAAAGAAAACAAGGGTTAAAATGGTAATTAAAACAAATAAAAAGGATTAAATTAAAACACGTGTTAAATTACAGGGGTTAAAATGTTAATAATGCCAAATTTCAAAACGGCGTCGATCTGCTTATTAGTCTTTAAGGAACCCAAGGGTCAAATTGAAAAATAATTAAATTTTTGGGGCCAAATTGAAAATAAAGAAAAACCGGATTAAACAAATTGAAAATGTGGAAGGGTCTATTTGGATAATAACCCATTTCTCAAAGAAAAACACGCGAATCCTTCGGGTCGGGTCAACTGCACGCGGATCCTCGATAAAACGACGTCGTTTTATGTTTATGGGATTAAACAAAAACGACGTTGTTTCCTTGTTACTATATAACTGTAAAATTTGATAAAAAAAATCAATTCAAAGCTTTTTTAAAAAAAATCTTGAAGAACCCTCTCCTTCCCCAATAGGTCTGGTCATCGGGCTTAGGGGGTTTCTGCCTCCATGCGCTAAACGCGCCACAGCAACTAGTGGCCGAAGGCCAAACTTCGATATTATCAAAAGGTAATCTCGCTCTTTTTATTTATTTATTTTTTAAAAGAGTATTTGCATGCGTAAATATATAGAAGATAAAAAAAAATAAAACAAAATAAAAAGAAACAAATCACTTTTCGCAAAAAACTTCTGTATTTTATTTTTTTGAATATGTTTGTCTCTGTTTTTTCGTTTTCGTATATTCGTGTCCCATGTTTACAAGTTTTTGATGGGTTTTTATAACCCGAAAACAAAATAGGAAAGAAACTATTTGCCATGTTTTGCTCTATTTTGCTGCTGTTTCTTTCTCCTTTTGCAGGCGAGGAAATCTCGACGATGGTGGGGCTGTGATGGCGACCCGATTCGCGGCTTGACAAAGAGTCCATTGCGGCGCGATGTTTAGGATACTGCTGAGGGGTGAGTGACGCGACTGTTGAGCTCCAGCAACTGTGGCGCGAAGGGAACAGGGGTGTGAGGCTACGCCTAGGGTTTCAGAAACCCTAGGCCACTGCTGATTTGGTTAAGGTTTTGGGCCTTTTGGGCCGTCTGTTTCTTTTAGGTCTATTGGTTAGGCTTAAGTGGGTTTTGGGTATTATTTTGGGCAGCGGGTATTGGGCTCATTTTTGGGTCTGTTTTATTTGGTTGTAGAAATGGACTGTTCATGGACATTTATTATTCTTGGTTTTTTATTCTGTTTTATGGGCCCGGGCAAAATTAGGTACTTACAGCTGCCCCTCTTTGCTCATTGTTGTGAAACGAGAATAGAGTAAAGACTATAAAAAGACCAATTTTGCCCAGTTTTGGCCGAGCCTTGGCTTCTTGATCCTCATCTTCTTCAAATGGCTTTTAATCCGAACTGCATCTTCAGGGGTATTGGAACTTCATCTTGATTTCAATAAGTTTGATAGCTTCAACTTCATGAAGGCAGTATCCACTATCTTTTGATCTGCTCCACTGCAAACTCAGGGAGACCAGATCTGATATTTTCAATCTGATCCCTGCAAACTCAGGGATCATCAGACTGATGTCTTCGATCTGCTTCCTACAAAGCTCAGGAATGCCAGATTTGTTATCTTCAATCTGCTTCCAGTAAAGCTCAGGAATGCCAGATTGCTTTCAATCTGCTTTCTGCAAAGCTCAGGAATGCCAAATTTGCTGTCTTCAATCTGCTTCCTGCAAAGCTCAAGAATGCTAGATTTACTATCTTCAATCTGCTTCCTGCAAAGCTCAGGAATGCCAGATTTACTGTCTTCAATCTGGTTCCTGCAAAGCTCAGGAATGCAAGATTTGCTACCTTCAATCTGCTTCCTGCAACTTCAGAAAGATAAGATCTTCTGCTTTCGATTTGCTCACTTCAGGGAGATAAAATCTTCTATTTTTAGTCTACTCCGCTGCAACCTCAGGGAGATAAGACAAAACATCTTCGATCTGCTTCCTGCAACTTCAGGAAGATAAGATCTTCTGCTTTCGATTTGCTCCACTGCAACTTCAGGAAGATAAAATCTTCTGTTTTTAGTCTACTCCGCTGCAACCTCAGGGAGATAAGACTAAAACGTCTTCGATCTGCTTCCTGCAACTTTAGGAAGATAAGATCTTCTGCTTTCGATTTGCTCCACTGCAACTTCAGGAGATAAAATCTTCTGTTTTTAGTCTACTCCGCTGCAACCTCAGGGAAATAAGACTAAAACATCTTTGATCTGCTTCCTGCAACTTCAGGAAGATAAGATCTTCTGCTTTCGATTTGCTCCACTACAACTTCAGGGAGATAAAATCTTCTATTTTTAGTCTACCCCGCTGCAACCTCAGGGAGATAAGACTAAAACGTCTTCGATCTGCTTCCTGCAACTTCAGGAAGATAAGATTTTCTGCTTTTGATTTGCTCCACTGCAACTTCAGGGATATAAAATCTTCTGTTTTTAGTCTACTCCGCTGCAACCTCAGGGAGATAAGACTAAAACGTCTTCGATCTACTTCTTGCAACTTCAGGAAGATAAGATCTTCTGCGTTCGATTTTCTCCACTGCAACTTCAAGGAGATAAAATCTTCTGTTTTTAGTCTACTCCGCTGCAGCCTCAGGGAGATAAGACTAAAATGTCTTCGATCTGCTTCCTGCAACTTTAGGAAGATAAGATCTTCTGCTTTTGATTTGCTCCGCTGCAATTTCAAGGAGATAAAATCTTCTGTTTTTAGTCTACTCCGCTACAACCTCAGGGAGATAAGACTAAAACATCTTTGATATGCTTCCTACAACTTTAGGAAGA
The DNA here is from genome assembly GCA_005393395.2 of Gossypium australe. Taxonomy (NCBI): domain Eukaryota; kingdom Viridiplantae; phylum Streptophyta; class Magnoliopsida; order Malvales; family Malvaceae; genus Gossypium; species Gossypium australe. Next base: position 30,359,027 of record CM016623.1, on the reverse strand, counting down.
TAAGATCTTTTGTGGTCGATTTGCTCTACTGCAACTTCAGGGAGATAAAATCTTCTATTTTTAGTCTACTCCGCTGCAACCTCAGGGAGATAAGACTAAAACGTTTTCGATCTGCTTCCTACAACTTTAGGAAGATAAGATCTTCTACTTTCAATTTACTCCACTGCAACTTAAGACTAAAACATCTTTGATCTGCTTTCTACAACTTTAGGAAGATAAGATCTCCTGTTTTCGATTTGCTCCATTGCAACTTCAGGGAGATAAAGTCTTCTGTCTTTAGTTTACTCCACTGCAACTTCAGGGAGATAAGACTAAAACATCTTTGATCTACTTCCTACAACTTTAGGAAGATAAGATCTTCTGTGGTCGATTTGCTCCACTGCAACTTCAGGGAGATAAAATCTTCTATTTTTAGTCTACTCTGCTGCAACCTCAGGGAGATAAGACTAAAACGTCTTCGATCTGCTTCCTATAATTTTAGGAATATAAGATCTTCTGCGTTTGATTTGCTCCACTGTAACTTCAGGGAGATAAAATCTTCTGTTTTTACTCTACTCCGCTGCAACCTCAGGGAGATAAGACTAAAACGTCTTCGATCTGCTTCCTGCAACTTCAGGAAGATAAGATCTTCTGCTTTCGATTTGCTCCACTACAACTTCAGGGAGATAAAATCTTCTGTTTTTAGTCTACTCTGCTGCAACCTCAAGGAGATAAGACTAAAACGTCTTCGATCTGCTTCCTGCAACATTAGAAAGATAAGATCTTCTGCTTTCAATTTGCTCCACTACAACTTCAGGGAGATAAAATCTTCTATTTTTAGTCTACTCTGCTGCAACCTCAGAGAGATAAGACTAAAACGTCTTCGATCTGCTTCCTGCAACTTCAGGAAGATAAGATCTTCTGCTTTTGATTTGCTCCACTGCAACTTCAGGGAGATAAAATCTTCTGTTTTTAGTCTACTCCGCTGCAACCTCAGGGAGATAAGACTAAAACGTCTTCGATCTGCTTCCTACAACTTCAGGAAGATAAAATCTTCTGCTTTCGATTTGCTCCACTGCAACTTCAGGGAGATAAAATCTTCTATTTTTAGTCTACTCCGCTGCAACCTCAGGGAGATAAGACTAAAACGTCTTCGATCTGCTTCCTACAACTTTAGGAAGATAAGATCTTCTACTTTCGATTTGCTCCACTACAACTTAAGACTAAAACATCTTTGATCTACTTCCTACAACTTTAGGAAGATAAGATCTTCTGTTTTCGATTTGCTCCACTGCAACTTCAGGGAGATAAAGTCTTCTGTCTTTAGTCTACTCTGCTGCAACCTCAGGGAGATAAGACTAAAACATCTTTGATCTGCTTCCTACAACTTTAGGAACATAATATCTTCTGTGGTCGATTTGCTCCACTGCAACTTCAGGGAGATAAAATCTTCTATTTTTAGTCTACTCCGCTGCAACCTCAGGGAGATAAGACTAAAACGTCTTCGATCTGCTTCCTGCAACTTTAGGAAGATAAGATCTTCTGCTTTTGATTTGCTCCACTGCAACTTCAGGGAGATAAAATCTTCTGTTTTTAGTCTACTCCGCTGCAGCCTCAGGGAGATAAGACTAAAACATCTTCGATCTGCTTCCTACAACTTTAGGAAGATAAGATCTTCTTTCTTCAATCTGCTCTACTACAACTTCAGAGAGATAAGACTGAAAGTGTCTTTTGATCTGCTTCCTGCAACTTCAGGAAGATAAGATCTGAAACTTCAACGATAGTGCTACACCGTCTACTGAAGGACATATCCTGTAGACTTGGTTTCATGTGTTATGAGTGACATGAATGCAACATGTCATGAAAATGATTAGGATTAGAATGCAATGACCGGAATGAATCAAATGCAGCTCATGAAATTTGCTATGATACAAAAATGTTATGAGTATGATTCCTACTCTAGGTGTTATCACTCATTTGTTCTTTATTTTTGTTCATTAATCACGTTTTGCTTGGCCAGCTTGCTCCAATGTAATTTTTGAATCAGTCCTGTTTGGATCTTGAGTCATGAAATTGGTACTTCCCAGTGCAACTTCAGGGGAATAACATTCAATTTCTTCCATCTTTTCTGTTACCACTCAGAGGTACAGAACTTGTATCTCTTTCAATCTGTTACACCATTCCCTAGGTGTAATGACCAGATGTTTGTGTCTGAATGGGTGCAAGGTATCCCGACAATGATCCCCTTTTAAATTTCAATTGACCTTGTTCGTCATTTGCCAATATGGTGTCACCAACAAAGTTGTCTTATCCAATAAGAATTTGAAGAGATAATCATTTTTCAATGTTCCTAACCTTTAGGCTTGGTGAGTTCTGAACAATAGTCATGTTTCAGACTCCTATATTATTTAGAAGCTTCTAGAGTAATATGCGAAACTCCTTTTATAAAAGTGTTATTAATCCATTAATCATTATTTCAATAAAATTCTTGAAAAAGATCACAACAATGAACATGAAAGAAACTAATCAGGAGTATAGCTCGAAGCAAATAAGCTAATCAAAGATAACCAAGGCAATAAATGAAAATTGGTTGGTGTGTCTTAAAAGAATAAAGTAAGCAAAGATAGCAAAAGCTATAAAAGAAAATTGATTAGGGTGTAAAAAGAATAAAGTAATTAAAGATAAATTTAAAATGAGTAACTAGGTGCCCTAGATATCGCAGCCTGAGCTTCTCTGTTCAAACTTCTCAAGGACCATTTTAAGCTCAATATATGTTTAGGGGACCCTGAGTACTTTGTCGATGCTCCAAGACGTATCATACCTCTTTATTGTTAATTGTGTGCCCCGCTTTTTGATCAAAATTTCAGCCGCCCTTTTCGGGTTTTCAACTCAAATCCCCTTTGGTCTCAAAGCGCCTTTTACGGGTTTTCGCCTTGGCCTCTCCTTTTTCTTTTCTTTTCTTTTCTTTTTCTTCTTTTTTTTTTTTGATTTTGAGGCGCCCTTTTTGGGTTTTCACCTTGGTCTTTCCTCTTTCAAGTCAAATATCTCTTGACTAAACCTAAATCCGCTAGATTGGGCAAATCTTCAAATATCAATGCTCCTCTACAACAGGCCCTACATAAGTCCTTCCCAGTTTGGCATATGCTTTCCTCTAAAATCGTTTTGTAGAGGAAAAATCTTTTTTCAACCTCAGGTTTCTTCGTGGAATTCCTAAGATGAACTTCTTTAACGTCAGTTCGCATCATCTGGCCGTAACGAATAGCTTTTAATCTTTTCTTCAATTAGGATCAATTAGCAAAACGCTTTAATTCCAAAACCAATGGGTAAGACGTTACCCCCATCGCAGGTTCTGGCTGACGTTCAATAAGACAGAAGGTAACGGTAGCTTCTTATGCCAATCCTTACAAGTCTTAGCCACCTTTCATTTCTTTTTTTTTCTTTTTCTTTTTTTTGGCAACTTTTGTTGCACTGTGATATGCTGCCTGATCTTTGGACAAACTTTAAACTTTAACTTTGTACAGTTATACATTCTGTGCTGGCATCTGATCCTTTCCTTTATTCCTCTTTTTTTTGAATTTGATGACTGTCGACTTTGCAATATTGGCATATGAAGTAACATTCACCCTCTTAGTGAAGTAGACGATGACCATGACAGTGAATCGATGTCAACTAGAAGCATTTGACAAGATTGGCCCCATAATATCCATGCCCCACATATGGAAAATTTGTGAAGAATTGGAGTAAGCCCATGAATCTTGTCTCCTTAGATACGGCATAGCTGATACCATCCCTTTCTCTGTAAATTGGCAGTGCCCAATCCTCATATTTAGGGCGCGTTTTATTAGCCCAAGCATGTCCTGATATGATCGTGCAAAACGTCTTTGAGTCTTTTTGAAAGTAACTCAATGATGTCTTGCATTATTTCTATGGTAAGCTGGGCTTCGATCTTCACCCCTTTTCTAGGCTCACAATATCCAATGACCCTTTGTAGAGTAAGGTATGTTTTTCATCTTGTGAAACCATTCTTAACAAGTCAGAATATATCTCACAATCTCTGTCATCTTCAAAATCCTGAGATCCCCTAGACCCATATCTTGTTCAAAAAGGGAGTCAGTAACAACGTTGCTCATGACGTTGATATCTGGATACCTAGGAACACAGGCGAACAAATCCAAAGAATAAATTATTCTAAGGATGATTATTGGTATAGTCATGAATAAAGAATGAAAGAATATTCTAAAAAACAAAAGAATGTACAGTACGAAATAGAAAGAATAAAAGAATATGTGCTTAAAAAGATGCATTTTATTGAAATAATAATTTCAGAACACAAGCCTATTTCACAAAAGGGTTCTTATTACCTCTAGGCTTAAGGCAACAAGCTTGTTTCAAATATTACTCTAGATTAGCCCTAAAAGTACAAGGATTTCTTCTACAGTCTCATTATTCAAAACATTCTCCAAGTACACAAGAGCTTGGAAACTTTGTTCTTTAATTCCTTCTTCATTATTGATTTCTTCAAGGAGAAGGAACTTTCTTGTCTCCTCCTTCAATTATCGTATTCACTACCTCATTAAAGCGATCAGGTTTTGATGGATCGTTGAACTTCACAACTCCCATTTTCATAAACCTTTCGACCAAATTTTTAAACGTAGTACAGTTTTCAATTGAATGACCCGTTATTCCTGCATGGTAGTTGAAACATCCCAAACCCGGCCCATGAGCTTTGACCAGATTTGGTATGTTCCTCAAGTAAACCGGTTTTCAAATTCTTTTGTTACTTAGAGAAAAACTTGTGTGATTTTAAAAAAAATATTGTTTGGGTTGGGCTTGTGTTGAAAACAAACTGGATTTTTATATTAGAAAACCCTTTTTTAATTTTAAGTAATAAACATATCGAGTATATTTTAAAATAAAATACTTAATCTTTAACTTAATCAAAATTTGTAACACAATAAAACAACAAGTAGAAATAAAAATCGTTCATCATGGCCTTATGGCCTTATTACATCAATTAGTTTCCAAAATATTTCAAAGTACTAAAATAAATTCAGGAGTCCATAAAAATATAAACTTCATGTTGAGCATGGCTACCACAAGTACTGCCGTCCCGGTCCATCACTGTTCATAACATGGTCCCACAACGGGGTGAGTCAAACAGACTCAATGTGTACACGACACTAAATCATAATAGAATCAGGCATACAATAGTTACACATTCAAAACATAAAATGCAAGTTATGATGCATTCCCAAACCCAAACCTAATTGTCCATCCGCTACACACCCCCGTACCTGCCAGTCACACCGTGGGGACTACTAAGTTGACCCTCCTTCCACTACACTCCAAATTGCGGTCTTAGGTCACCGCATTCGTGGTCTTAGGTCACCACGTTCAGATTACTGTGGTCTTAGGTCACCACTTTCAGATTATTGTGGTCTTAGGTCACCACTTTTCACTTCCCCTTTCAAACAATCCCATATGCCCATAACATATTATGCAATTACATGCCCAAGTTCACATTCTTATCATATTCTCATGTTACGAATAACATTTTTCATATTCCTAGTAGAAGTAGGAAACGTACCTGAGTACTTAGTACCATATCATGGTACTTTAGCCACTTTCATATACTTAATAACACATATATTAATAAACATAGCCATAATACATATTATAAAGTAGTGTGGGGTACACACCTGATTCGCTTAGCAAATTCCTAGAGATCTCGAAATCTGATCTACCGCTTAGATCCTTAATTCCTACATTTGATTAATCACCTACTAATTTAATAAAAAGCCATTTGGCCATAAATCCAATTCCTAGTAGGATTAGTACACTTAAACTTACCTTGTTGCCGATTTCAATACTAAACAAATCCCGAAATCTATGCTATGCTCCTTCCTTGTATTCGGCCAACTCTAGATCCCTTTAACATATTAGTTTTCGGCTTTTAAGATAATAAAAGATAGATCCAAACATTAAAATAAGCCTTGGCCGAATGCTATAGACACTTACTTTGTGGATTTTAAATCCCGAAATTCACCGAATAACTAGGGAACACGCGGCCTATGGTGTACCTTCGGGAAAAGAACTTCTCCTTCCTTGTAGTCTACACTTAGTAAATCCCGAAAGATCTCTTCAAGGTTTCGGCAACCATGAACATTAATGGGATTAGCCCTAGATTTCGACAAATCTAAAAGAAAAGAATAGAAATCAAACTTGTTCTTACCTTTGAAGAAATCGACAGCACCTACGCTTGAAGCCACTTGAGATATTCGGCTATGGCCTTAAAAGGCTTACTTCCGGCTTTTGGAGGGATTAGAAAGAAAAGAGAAGGAAGAATAAAGATGGAGGATTTGGCTAGAACACAAGGTATTTCAGCTTTGGCTAATCAAAGAGAAGAAGAATAAAAATTGTAGGAAATTCGGCAGAGAGAAGAGAATTTGCTTAAGAAATTCGGCAAAGGAAAAGTGAATGAATGAATGGCCTCTCTTTTCCTTTTATAGCCGAATTTACTAGGCTAGAGTCCCTTACTTGGCCACCACTCTTTTATTTTGATAACTTTATCCCTTGATTATCACTTTAATAAAACTTAATCCAATAATTATCTCTTATCTCTTAATAAAAATAATACTAATAATAATCCTCTTTTATCTCTTCCTTATCTATCAAAATAAAAGAAATAAATCCATATTTATCCATCTATTATCTTTAAATAAAATAAAAGAGATAAAACTCCTACAATTTAGCCATGTGCCATCCACCTCACTTCTTCTGGAAGCAAAATAAAATTTCTTTTATTTGCTTCCCATGTGACTCGAACTCAGGCCCCAACACCCTTACATGTGGCGTCATTTCCAGAGGCCCTAAGTGGCATCTCCAGGCCACTTTTCCAAGCCTGTTTTTGTGTGTCAAATTCTTCCTACTAATTTTCTTAAGGCCACCTTGCCTTAATTTCCTCTTTTTTAGCTTTAAAACTTGACATTTCTTTACATTTCCAAGTTTCCAAAAATTTTCGTTTGCCTCCTTTAAACTTAACATTTCCTTACATTTCCAAGTTTCCCGAAATGTTTACTTTCCTCTTTTGAATCATTTCTAGATCATTTCCTTACATTTCCAGGACATTTCCCTACATTTCCAAGACAAGACATTTCCAGGAAATTTCCATACATTTCCATTTCCTTACATCTTAGGGTTCCTAAAACTCCTCAGAACACATCCAACACACCCACTGAACCCACTATCTCATGAATTACGCACGAACGCATAACCCTAATCCAGGATGTTACAGTTCTACCCTCCTTAAGAATAATTTCGTCCTCGAAATTACCTCTTAACAGTCGTACAATCCTTCTCACCGCACTATGCTTACGCTGCGCACTCTGATCTTAATAGAACCATCATACTTTCTAGGCACAATCTCTAAGTTCACGTCCCCTAGAACTCATGTCTGCTTCACGATTTAATCTGATTAAGAAATTTTATGAATTAGTCCTTGTTTCACTTGATTACCTGCGAAGAAGTTTTATGACAAGAATTTTAGGAGTGGTTCTTTCGTATTCATATATGCACACAGTCTTTTCATTCATACATCCATCAATCAATTATGAACTTTCGTTCATTCAGAGAAACGTTGTAGTTTTCATTGTTGTTGTTTTCCCACTACCCAGGGGTATTTTCGTAATTTTTCCTACAGGGGTATTTCCGTAATTTTTCACAAGAAAAATTCCTTGGTGATTTTGTCACAAAATATTTTGAAAATTTTGAATTCCCGGGGTATTTTGGAAAATTTTGAAATCCGGGGGTATTTCGGTAATTTTGAAGCTCGGGGGTATTTTGGTAATAAACCAGGGTAAATTTGTAAAGTTTAATAAATCAAGGGTATTTCAAAATTTGCAAAACTTGAGGGTTCTTTTTGAGAATTTGTTTTCCAAATCGGTGATGTTTGCAAAAATTTTGGAAATCAGGGTCATTTTGGTAATTTTATAAGTTAGGGGCAATTTCGTAATTTTCCAAAATCAAAGTATTTTGATATTTTTCAAATTAGGGTTTTTGGACTTGTTATAAAGTAATGAAATTTTTTTTTGAATAAGAACTGTGGGTATTTTGGAAATTTCATAAACCAAGGGCATTTTTGTAATTTTACAACTAGGGGTATTTTAGTAATTTTCATAAATCAAGAATATTTTAGAAAAATTTTACGGAATAGCTTTTATAAATCAAAAGGGTAATTTAGTCATTTTAAAACTAGGGTTTCCATAAAAATGTGGCTAATCCCTCTCGGGTTTTAGTTAGGAGTTTAGCCTATGAATAAGTCCTCTTGGTTAGGGTGAACTAAAGCTACGCACCAGGTAGGATTCCTGCGAAGAGGAGGTGAGTCACTAGGACTGCTTAAATACCAGGCTCTTTCGGATCCAATCCTAGACATGCGCACAATGGTTGCCACACCCTAACTCGGCGACTTAGCCATAGGTTTGTTTAATTAAGCATTAAGTCTTATGTAATAGTTGGGGTAAACTAGTCCTAGGGTTCAAGTATCTATCATACTAATTCTACGTTCCATTCTATTTCTACCCTTCTACAGATCACAATATAAAATCACACAAAGGTTAGGGGTACTTACCTGGTGGACTTCGGGTCGGAGACTTAGGTGCCATGCCAGAAAACCTGCTTACTTCCAAAAATATTTTCATAAAACTCATTTGGGCTCAATTTGAAAACGTTTTGGGCCTTAGACCACAGGCTGAGATTTTAAAACTGGGCTCTGATACCAAACTGAAACACCCCAAACCCGGCCCACGAGCTTTGACCAGATTTGGTATGTTCCTCAAGTAAACCGGTTTTCAAATTCTTTTGTTACTTAGAGAAAAACTTGTGTGATTTTAAAAAAAATATTGTTTGGGTTGGGCTTGTGTTGAAAACAAACTGGATTTTTATATTAGAAAACCCTTTTTTTTAATTTTAAGTAATAAACATATCGAGTATATTTTTAAAATAAAATACTTAATCTTTAACTTAATCAAAATTTGTAACACAATACCTCTGTTGCCTGACCTTGCTGCCCTGGTGACTGCTTACCAGAGATTGGTTCTCTCGGCGGGTTGATCAAGTTCCTTTCAGCTGCGGGCTAAATAAGAGGGTCCCGAAGAGAGGGGCGTTGAATGGCTTCCACGATTGGATGAGAATACAGGAGCACAAGAAGGCGGAAATGGATCCTGCAAGTCGCCGGAAGACGATCCTACTCAGACTCTTCCAATCGACGTCTTCAAGAATCTCTCTTCTTTCTCTGACCTGGAAGGAAGAGGTCTCCCTACGCTTGTTAACACGTATGGGATATAGAATCTTTTTCCTAGTAGGACGGTCTCAGTCCATGGCCTTTCGCCTCTGAAAGCGTCCTTCCTTCTCAATGCCCGGGCATCCATCCAATGCATTCTTTTCGATCTTGTACCCACGGTACACTGAACACCAACCCAAAAAAAAGGAAAAAAAAACTACAAGCTCCCGTGAATGAAGTGAAAGAGAAGTCGCCTCTCCCGCAGCAGTTAGCTCTTTTCCCCAATAAAACAAGTAGAAATAAAAATCGTTCATCATGGCCTTATGGCCTTATTACATCAATTAGTTTCCAAAATATTTCAAAGTACTAAAATAAATTCAGGAGTCCATAAAAATATAAACTTCATGTTGAGCATGGCCACCACAAGTACTGTCGTCCCGGTCCATCACTGTTCATCACCTGAAACATGGTCCCACAACGGGGTGAGTCAAACAGACTCAATGTGTACACGACACTAAATCATAATAGAATCAGGCATACAATAGTTACACATTCAAAACATAAAATACAAGTTATGATGCATTCCCAAACCCAAACCTAATTGTCCATCCGCTACACACCCCCGTACCTGCCAGTCACACCGTGGGGACTACTAAGTCGACCCTCCTTCCGCTACACTCCAAATTGCGGTCTTAGGTCACCGCATTCGTGGTCTTAGGTCACCACGTTCAGATTACTGTGGTCTTAGGTCACCACTTTCAGATTACTGTGGTCTTAGGTCACCACTTTTCACTTCCCCTTTCAAACAAACCCATATGCCCATAACATATTATGCAATTACATGCCCAAGTTCACATTCTTATCATATTCTCATGTTACGAATAACATTTTTCATATTCCTAGTAGAAGTAGGAAACGTACCTGAGTGCTTAGCACCATATCATGGTACTTTAGCCACTTTCATATACTTAATAACACATATATTAATAAACATAGCCATAATACATATTATAAAGTAGTGTGGGGTACACACCTGATTCGCTTAGCAAATTCCTTGAGATCTCGAAATCTGATCTACCGCTTAGATCCTTAATTCCTACATTTGATTAATCACCTACTAATTTAATAAAAAGCCATTTGGTCATAAATCCAATTCCTAGTAGGATTAGTACACTTAAACTTACCTTGTTGCCGATTTCAATACTAAACAAATCCCGAAATCTATGCTATGCTCCTTCCTTGTATTCGGCCAACTCTAGATCCCTTTAACATATTAGTTTTCGGCTTTTAAGATAATAAAAGATAGATCCAAACATTAAAATAAGCCTTGGCCGAATGCTATAGACACTTACCTTGTGGATTTTAAATGCCGAAATTCACCGAATAACTAGGGAACACGCGGCCTATGGTGTACCTTCGGGAAAAGAACTTCTCCTTCTTTGTAGTCTACACTTAGTAAATCCCGAAAGATCTCTTCAAGGTTTCGGGAACCATGAACATTAATGGGATTAGCCCTAGATTTCGACAAATCTAAAAGAAAAGAATAGAAATCAAACTTGTTCTTACCTTTGAAGAAATCGACAGCACCTAAGCTTGAAGCCACTTGAGATATTCGGCTATGGCCTTAAAAGGCTTACTTCCGGCTTTTGGAGGGATTAGAAAGAAAAGAGAAGGAAGAATAAAGATGGAGGATTTGGCTAGAACACAAGGTATTTCAGCTTTGGCTAATCAAAGAGAAGAAGAATAAAAATTGTAGGAAATTCGGCAGAGAGAGGAGAATTTGCTTAAGAAATTCGGCAAAGGAAAAGTGAATGAATGAATGGCCTCTCTTTTCCTTTTATAGCCGAATTTACTAGGCTAGAGTCCCTTACTTGGCCACCACTCTTTTATTTTGATAACTTTATCCCTTGATTTATCACTTTAATAAAACTTAATCCAATAATTATCTCTTATCTCTTAATAAAAATAATACTAATAATAATCCTCTTTTATCTCTTTCTTATCTATCAAAATAAAAGAAATAAATCCATATTTATCCATCTATTATCTTTAAATAAAATAAAAGAGATAAAACTCCTACAATTTAGCCATGTGCCATCCACCTCACTTCTTCTGGAAGCAAAATAAAATTTCTTTTATTTGCTTCCCATGTGACTCGAACTCAGGCCCCAATACCCTTACATGTGGCGCCATTTCCAGAGGCCCTAAGTGGCATCTCCAGGCCACTTTTCCAAGCCTGTTTTTGTGTGTCAAATTCTTCCTACTAATTTTCTTAAGGCCACCTTGCCTTAATTTCCTCTTTTTAAGCTTTAAAACTTGACATTTCTTTACATTTCCAAGTTTCCAAAAATTTTCGTTTGCCTCCTTTAAACTTAACATTTCCTTACATTTCCAAGTTTCCCGAAATGTTTACTTTCCTCTTTTGAATCATTTCTAGATCATTTCCTTACATTTCCAGGACATTTCCCTACATTTCCAAGACAAGACATTTCCTTACATTTCCAGGAAATTTCCATACATTTCCATTTCCTTACATCTTAGGGTTCCTAAAACTCCTTAGAACACATCCAACACACCCACTGAGCCCACTATCTCATGAATTATGCACGAACGCATAACCCCTAATCCATGATGTTACAGTAGTCGCATTGGGCCTTCTTGTTATACCATTTTAGGAACGGAGATTGCAACGATTTCGAATAAAATGGGGACATCACGTGTGCGTTAAACAAACTTTAATATAGCTCCTTATACGTCATTGGGATTGGTGTAAACTGGAGCTTTCCAGAGTTTTGTTTTGGAGAAACCTGATCGTTGGTAGTTACTGTCATTGGCTGGTTCATTGTAGTTGGCTCCGAATGGCTCTTGTTATAACTACCAGCTCTCTTTTCCTTCTTCCTCAAGGAATTTCAGGTCCCTTCTCCTCTTTCTCTTGTTTCTACTAGAGCAATCGGTTTGGCTTGATCATTATTCAGGTCAAAATCTGAAACCATTGGGAACTTCAACAAGGCCGAAGTATCAGCCTGACATCGGGGTTCAATAATGACGGGTCCCCCATGCAGATGCATGTCTGGTTGAGTCAGGATACCCATTAGAGAATAAACAATGTCTTCCTCATCATCCTCACTATTGTCCACTGGGCTAATCCTTTTTCCAAGTCCTTCGACTAGTAACTAGGTTAGCTGGCCTATCATAGTCCTTTGAAATTCCCGCATTTCTTGTTGAATCTCAGTCAATTGCCTCTGCATCTGTATTTGCATTTGCTCTATCCTCACCAAACTTTGTTCCATGTTTTCCAGGTTAACTGAAACATTTTACCTAATTAGGGTCCTTTTATAAAAGTCTAATGCAAATGATGCAATGTAATGCGAATGCATGAATGCAAAGAGGTATCGATTCTGATCAACTTCATTTTAGAAAACTTTATTAGAAAACAAATTCTTTTACATAAAACGGACTACTATATGCTTTCGCCATAAATCCTAAAGTTCTGACTTTCCTACAAAGCCAACTCTTGACCACGATCTGACCGTAGCTCATACTTCGTGCTCAATATATCAGCCTGTGAGGCAAAAATCTGAGGATGATCAACTACCTCTCAAATCTGAGCCGTTGCTTAACCCATGAAGTAATCCCAACTTCTAACTTCGTCATGGGAATGATGAAGCTCTTCCTTCCAACGCCCATTCCTCGGAAAGAAATTTCTACCATTGCCCCTTCTTAACTTTGGTACTGGCAGAATGCTTCCATCCACTTGGGTGAGATTAGAGTTGATATTAACACCTCGAGATTTCAGCACTGGTTCAGCATCATAACTTAGACAAAACATTCATCCTTTCTTGAGACATTTACCTCAATTTTCCAACCAGAGAAACTCTTTGGAAAGTTGATCAATTACTGGACCAGGTTGAATTATCATGGTAGTTTATACATCGATATTTAATGAAAGGCCTCCTTGAGTGGCTCTGAAACTTGAATGGAAACCCCTATAGCCAAGGGCACCTCCTCCAATGTCTGTGAAGTTGTTTTGATTATCTTGAAAGATTGGCGAAAAAGTAGGCATCCCTGTTTCGCAGCATGCTACCTTAAAATGATATCCAGTACCCTCAGTGCTTCTTGAGAGTTTTCAAATTCCTGCCCGCTCCGAGCATTTTGGATTGCTTACATGGGTATCTTCGCAGTATAGCTAATCTCAAAAAGTCTTTGAATGATACGGTCTTCTTAATCTCTTTCTTTTTCACGTCCATTTCGGTTATCCTAACCATCAGGGCTTGCATTTCCATTGTTTCTGGTAGGTGTAACATCCTCAAATACAACTGTAAACTCATGCTTATTATTAGGGAGAGCACCATCAGTAAATAAACTTTTCTCCCCATCATAAGCAAAGTCTTTTCCAGCCAATTCATTGCCATAGGTCTCTTGCACCCTCTCTATCACTTTTTCTTCAAACACCCTTACCATCCCCAGGGTGACCATCTTCATATGAAAGAGAACCGTTGTAATGGTAGAAGTGTCCATCTGTACTCCCCACACTTACTTTGAAATGATTGGCGAGTATAGTTACCTTTTGCCCTTTAGTTCCAACACCACGCCTTGCTATAGGGTGTCGTACAATCTTCTTCGCATCCAATTATGCTTTGATCAGAACAACATCAGGAAGCACAGGTGGCTGAGGAGACAAGGATTCTAGCATTTCCCCTATTCCCCTCTTGCTCAAACGAATCCATACCCTGAAATCTTCTTTCTAATTGGTTTTGCTCTAACCATATACGAACGATTGCATTGTCTTCCACTTTATCGAGGAACTCGTTCTTCATAACCAACTTTCTAACTTAGAAACTGATCGTGAATTGATACCTCTTAAAATATGAAATGACGTGCACAAAAACACAATGAGTTAATACCACGGAATAAAATATAAAGCAAGTAAAATAAACAAACACCTATCTAGGTAACCACTAAGGTTTGACATAGTTCTACCTAAGGTGGGCTCTTAGGGTTCACTATATGCGGTTTAGTTCTAAAGTTGAGGTACCCGAACCAGCAGATTCCTCGATCCTCACCCATTATAGGCTCATATGGACCGAGTTCGATTCAGGGGAATACATTTCCCTATGGCCATGCGGAGGTGAAAACCTCACGAAGACATAGGTACGGATGTATCCCGGAAGCAGTCCACTATCCCATGCGGAGGTGAAAACCTCACGAAGGCATAGCTTCTCGCTCCCACTTAAATGTGTGACCACAACGGTCATGCAGTGTAATGCAAAGAGATATATTTTAAAATCACATGCAATAAAAGGATCCTATTTTTAAAATCAGAATTTTAAATTCGAACAAAAGGACATGAAATTATCAATTTTAAGGCCTGACTCTCTTATTCCCCAGCGGAGTCGCCAAGCTGTCGAAACCATTTAAAAATCGGGTTTTGAAAATGGGGATCGACTTTAAAAACAAAATGGGAGTCGCCACCAATCTCTTTTTACTTAGGTGTGATTGGATCACCTTGTAAAACATTTCATTTTAAAACATTTGATTTTGGTCTACGAAAAAACAAGAAAACGGGTTCGGGAGTCGGTTACATACGAGGAAGGGTTAGCACCCTCGTAACGCCCAAAAATTGGTACCTAATCGATAGAGTCATGTCCAAATGTTCGAAATTTAAAAAGTTTTAAAATAAGATCAGTTTATTAGAAGGAAAACCAAGACTTACCGATTTCAAAGAAATAAAATACCACACCCAATAAGTTAGGATACAGCATCTTATAACTTCGAAGCTAGGTGCATCTTTATTTAGAAAATCCCTACCTTGAGACACAAAACATCACACCTAATAAGTTAGGATACAACGTTTTGAATTCCCAAGAATAAGGTTTTTTATTTGACTTAAAACTTTGAGATTTCTTTATTCCGAAAGAATATAAACATCATATCCAGCACGATTGAACACGATATTTTTAAAACCTCGTAACTAAGATCATCTCATAAAAACTTCGAGCAATTTTGACTTAAAATTTGAGAGTTCTTCGATCCGAAAGAATATAAACATATCCAACACGATTGGACACGATATTTTAAAACCTTCGTATTCAAAATCATCTCACTATTTGCAAAAAGTGTTAAAAGGATATTTAGTTATTTAGCCAAACGGAAAATCGCACCCAGCACGTTAGGGCACTATTTTTCGAATTTCTAAATACCTAAACATTGCCTTATTTTTAAAAAACTTTAAATAAAATATGATAATTTTGCAAAACACGTATTCATAAAGCAATTATAAATGAATAAATGAAGGAATATGGGCAAATAAAATATATACATAAAACCATATCAAAATAGAAATTACTAAATAAATATGAAAATTTTCATGCAAGATTAATAATAAATAAATAAATAAAATTCATCCTTATATGATATAAACAATATAACAATACATAAATAAAAAGAATAATATATAATGACTTTAAATAAAATAGTATAAACAATAGAAATGGAACATGTTTTTCAATATAAATATATTTGATAATAAAAAAAAATGATATAATATATAAAACTAAATATGAAAATATATAATAATATTAAACAAAAATAATATATATATATAATACACTAATTATAAATAAATAATATAAATAAAATAGATTAGATAATATAAATTTTATAAAAAAAATAAAGTTTTAGAGATAATAAAAATGTAACATAATAATATATAATATACAAAATAAATAATAATAAATATAATAATAAATAAATTAAATAATACTTTAAATTAAATAAAATAATACAAATTAGTAATTTAATATATAAGATAATACATATAAAATTATATATATATTTTATACTATTAATAAATTAATAAAAATAATATAGAATCTTTTAAAATGATAAAATAATTAATATAAAATAAAAAAGAATAAAAATAAAATAAAACAAAGAAAACAGGGGTTAAAATGGTAATTAAAATAAATAAAAAGGATTAAATTAAAACACGTGTTAAATTACAGGGGTTAAAATGTTAATAATGCCAAATTTCAAAACGGCGTCGATCTGCTTATTAGTCTTTAAGGAACCAGAGGGTCAAATTGAAAAATAATTAAATTTTTGGGGCCAAATTGAAAATAAAGAAAAAATTGGATTAAACAAATTGAAAATGTGGAAGGGTCTATTTGGAAAATAACCCATTTCTCAAAGAAAAACACGCGGATCCTTCGGGTCAGGTCAACTGCGCACGGATCCTCGATAAAACGACGTCGTTTTATGTTTATGGGATTAAACAGAAACGACGTCGTTTCCTTGTTACTATATAACTGTAAAATCTGATAAAAAAATCATTTCAAAGCTTTTTAAAAAAAAATCTTGAAGAACCCTCTAAAATCCTCTCCTTCCCCAATAGGTCTGGTCATCGGCTTAGGGGGTTTCTGCCTCCATGCGCTAAACGCGCCACCGCAACTGGTGGCCGAAGGCCAAACTTCGGTATTTTCAAAAGGTAATCCCGCTCCTTTTATTTATTTATTTTTTAAAAGAGTATTTGCATGCGTAAATATATAGAAGATAAAAAAAATAAAACAAAATAAAAAGAAACAAATCACCTTTCGCAAAAAACTTCTGTATTTTATTTCTTTGAATATGTTTGTCTCTGTTTTTTTGTTTTCGTATATTCATGCCCCCTGTTTACAAGTTTTTGATGGGTTTTTATAACCTGAAAACAGAATAGGAAAGAAACTAATTGCCATGTTTTGCTCTATTTTGCTGCTGTTTCTTTCTCCTTTTGCAGGCGAGGAGATCTCGACGATGGTGGGGCTGTGATGGCGGCGCGATTCGCGGCTTGACAAAGAGTCCATTGCTGCGCGATGTTTGGGATACTACTGAGGGGTGAGTGATGCGACTGTTGAGCTCCAGCTACTGTGGCGCGAAGGGAACAGGGGTGTAAGGCTGCGCCTAGGGTTTCAGAAACCCTAGGCCACTGCTGATTCAGTTAAGGTTTTGGGCCTTTTGGGCTGTTTGTTTGTTTTGGGTCTATTGGTTAGGCTTAAGTGGGTTTTGGGTATTATTTTGGGCAGCGGGTATTGGGCTCATTTTTGAGTCTGTTTTATTTGGTTGTAGAAATGGACTGTTCATAGACATTTATTATTCTTAGTTTTTTTATTCTGTTTTATGGGTCCAGGCAAAATTGGGTACTTACAATATTAAATTTATTTTCTTCAATTTTGAATTATTAAGACTATTTTTTAAAAGTTTGTACCAAATTAATAATTTTATCAAATTAATTTATACTTTTTATTAACACTTGTAATTATTATTTTATAAAGAACATTAATTTTTATATTTTATAATTTAATTTAATTATTATATGTTATTTAAGTAAGGTTAAAATTAGAAAATTTGTTTAAATAAATCATTTACTTTACTTTCCACAAAGAGAAAATGTTAAAATTACTTTCTTTTCCTTTCTTTTATTAATTTTAACTATTCAAACAACAAATAAATATTTCCTTCAACTTTCTTTAACCTTCCCTTCTCTTAATTATGTTTCATTTATTTTTAATTTTCCAAACATAGAGTTAAGATATATCATTTACACTATATTTTGCTTGCATTAAACTTAAGGAAAGGAAACAAAAATTACATCTTTTCGCTTATTTGGATAATTTCTTTTATTTGAGTAAGGGAAAATAAAGGGAGTTGAAATTCTCTTACTTCTCCTTTAGTTACTTTGTTTTCAATTATCCCAATTTGAGGAGAAAGTTAGAGAAAGGAAAGTGAGATTACTTTTAAGATGTGAAATTATATTTTTATCCTATTAATTTTTTACATGAGTTATTTCATAGAATGACATAATTGGAAATGAAAAATCATTATAATCAATCATTTCCTTAACTTACCACTGTTTAACCAACAAAAATTGTAAATATTCTTTTATTTTACTTTACAAACTATATCTATCCAAACAAACTAAACATACATAATATCATTTATTTAACCTTCATTTCTTTTCCTTTATAATTATTTATCCAGACATAGGGTTAATGATAGAGTAAAAATAATAAAACTAAATCAACTTGAGAGTGATTGTGATTTATATAAACAACCTTGTTTAAATAATTTTTAAGTGTAGTATAGAAACCAAAGTTAAAACTTAACCATTCTGGTATAAGCTAAAGAAAAAATATGATGTCATGCCACTTTGTTACCTTCAAAGTCCCTCTTTTTTTCTCAAGATGTTTATATATTGTTAAAAAAAACTACTTTTAACCTTTCAACTACAAATAACTTTTTTATTCTTGAACACTTGTCTGCATACAAATGATATGATAGTAAAATAATAAGATAGCTATAACATAAAAGTATGTAAATTATTTGAACTAACTAATTTCTTTGTAAAAGTAAAGGGCCAAGTTACGTCAAATTAAAATATAAAGATTAAATATCAAATGTGAGCGAAGTAGAGAAATCAAAATTGTAATTTTACCATTATCTTTTTTCTTTTTTGACAAAAAATTTACCATTATCTAATAATGGCTAAAAAGGGGTGGGGGGATAATCATGTCATTAATTAGTCCAAATAATTAGCACTACTAATAATTTTCGTAGTTGATGTTAAAAAGACTTATTCCAACTCATCATGTTAAAATAATTTTTAAAAATAGCATTTTTTTTAAAGATTGAATATTTTTTATTAGAGTAGTCAGTAATATTAACTATTTAGACTAAAAATTATTAAAAATAGGGACAAAATTATTATAAAAATTCAAATACAAAGATTAAATCTTAAATTTAGGCTTAGTAGAGGGACCAAAAGTTATATTTGACCAATTTTCTTTAAAATGCAAAAAATGAAGAGAAAGACTAAACACGTCTCAAGATGGGAACCTTCTTTTATATTATATATAACGTATATCAATAAGATACTAAATTAACATGTAAGTCAACATAAGAACCAATTTTTTAAATGCATAATTTAAAATTAAAATTAAAATTAAAATTAAAATTAAATAATTAATTAAATTATTTTAAATGTGTTGTTGACCAATCTTTATATATATAAGTAATTAAACCAAATAAATTAAAAAAAAACTTCAAATGTAACATTAAAAATATAATAAACATCGTATAAAAATACATATTTAGAATATACATTATACTAATTATTAAATTAAAAATAACAGAAAACCTTTTCTTTTCTTTTTTTGTCATTTCTTCTTTTTCTTCTCATTCTTCCTATTTTTCTTCTTTTATCAGTCACCTCTTCTAAAAGAAAACCCCCTCGTCAAATGCTCAAACACCAACATCTACAATGTGTTCCTTTATTTACTTTTTATAAGTATGGATGCACGCTTCGCATTGGATTAATGGGTTTTTTAATTAAATTATAAAGTAAAATTTGAAATTTATAATATATTTTAAGTTTATATGCATACTTTGTACATTTATAATTAAATTTTATTTTATTTTTAATAATAGTTTCTCTATTTTTTAAATATAAAAATTTAAGTTTAATTGTTAATACCATTAAATTTTTCTGTTAAATTTGTTGTAATAACATTGCAATAGATGTGTCCCTGCGTATTTGGTACATTGACAGTATACTTTTTTATTTTACAAGCAGTTTTAAAAAATTGACATGTGTCTCTTTTTTTAAAATATTTATTTTTAATATTTTACTATATCCCTATAAGACACTTGTTAACCCTCTAACCTTACTTGCGGAGTCTAAAATTTCACTGGCAATGTACCAAATAATTTCTCCAATTTTAATGGTGTTAATAATTCTTAAAAATTACATCATCATTTTAATCAAAGTAAAATATTTAGACTAATTAATGACATTGTAAAACTTGAGGTACCAAATTATATCAAGAAATTGAAGTATAAATATTAAATCTTAAATTTAAGCATAGTATAGGGGCCAAAGTTAAAACTTGACCATTATTATATCATCTATAGAAAAAATATAGTGTCTTGCAACTTTGGTACGTTCATGATTTTTTTTTTTTTGCCAATATGTTTATATATAATTGAAAAGAAAAAAAAATCTGTTTTACCCTTACAACTAAAATTAACATTTTTATTATTGGACACTTATCAACATATAAATGATACAACAGTAAAATAAAAAGTTAACTATCACATATAAATTCGTAAATTATTTTTACTAACTAATTCCATTGTAAAAGTAAAGGAGCAAATAATGTTAAATTAAAATATAAGATTAAATATTAAATGTGAGCATAATAGAGAAGTCAAAATTACAATTTTATCATTATCTTATAATGACTAAATATGGGGAAACCATGTCATTGTTTAATCCAAATAATTAACATTTTTAATAATTTTGTACCTAATGTGAATTTTTTTTTAAATGACTGATTCCAACACATCATGTTAAAATATTTGTTTTTGTTGAAATAATATTATTTTTTAAAAAATCACATAAAAAAATTTATTAGAGCAATCAATAATATTAATTATTTTGACTAAACATCATAAAAATAGGTACCACATTATTATAGAAATTCAAGTATAAAAATTAAATATTAATTTTAGACTTAGTAGAGATACTAAAGGTTATGTTTACCCAATTTTTTATAAAATGCAAAAGAAAAAATGTTAAATACGTGTCAAGATCCTTTTATATATAAGTTGTACGAGTAAAATTTTAAATTAACATGTGAGTCAATGTAACATCCAACCTTTTCAAATACACAGTTTAAATTAAAAATAATTAATTTTTTAATTATAATAATAACGTAAAATCCAAATAATAAATACGAATAGTATAATTCGAATTCAAGCAACATTTGAAACAACGAACATCCTTAACTATCAAGCTATCCTATAAGTTGACCAATCTTTTAAATGTATATAAATAATTAAATGAAATAGATAAAAAAAAAAAACTCTTAAAATGTAACATGAAAAATAAAATAAAAACCACATAAAAAACATCAATATTTAAATTATACATCACCAATTATTAACCTAAAAATAACACAATCGTTTCTTCTTTTTCTTCACGTTCTCCCTAATTTTCTTCTTTATCAAGTCCCTTCCTCTCATTCTCAGGTAAAAAAGTTATACAACTTGTGAAACCCTTAAATTAGGGGTGAGCAAAATTTGATTTGATTCGAAAAGCTCGATAAAATTTTTAAATTTTGAATTAAATAGTTCGAGTTATTTGAGTTAATCAAGTTTTTTGGATCAACTCGAATAAAAAATTAAGTTTTTCGGTTTAACTCGAATGTGAATTACACAATTCGAGTTATCCGAAAATCCGAATAAGAAAAGGTAAAACTACGCCATTTTGATAAATGTTTACCATTTCTAAAGTTAAAAGTCAAAATCATTAAGTTAAAAGTGAAAACTACGTTGTTTTGATAAATGTTTACTCATTAAGTTAAAAGGTAAAACCATTATATTGTTTATGTAGTTAAATAATTTTATACTTCGTTTACTAGTTAAATAATTGGTTCATGTAAATGCAACATTAAGTATAAATAATAGGATTCGTTAACTCGACTCGACTTGACTCGAAATTTTTTGACTCAATTTGATCCGATTCGAAAAAAATTCAAATTGAGTTCGGTTGCTAAAATAGGATTCGTCAACTCGACTAACTCGAAATTTTTTGACTCGATTCGACTCGACTCGATCGAATACTCACCCCTAGCTCAAACCTTATCATCTATTACTTTTTTTATTAGTTTACTATCACTCTTCACATTCAATTAATTTTTGATTAAATTATAAAGTAAAATTTAAATTTAAAATACACTTAAAGTTTCTGCACACTTCATGTATTTAGAATTTAGTTTTTATATTTTTATTTTTAAGAATTTAGTTCTCTATTTTTCAAGTTTAAAAATCCAAATCCAATTGTTGTCACAATCAAAATTTTCTGCTAAATTTGCTAGACTGACATGTTGGGTTTTTTTTAAATACTCACATATTAACTATGTAACAAAAAAAAAAAAGACATTGCAATAGAGGTGAATTTAATAGATGATTTTTAATTTGAACATAGTATAGGAACCAAAAATGAAACTTGACCATTATTATATAATCTACAGAAAAAATACGGTGTCTTGCCACTTTGCCACGTTCATAATTTTTTTTTCCCCAAGATATTTATATATAGTTAAAAAAAATCATTTTTAACTTTCAACTATAAATAAACCCTTTTATTCTTGAAAACTTGTTCAAATACAAATGATATGATAATAAAAAAATAAGATAACTATTACATAAGTATATAAATTATTTGGACAAACTAATTCTATTTTAAAATTAAAGGATTAAATTATGTCAAATTTGAGTATAAATATTAAATATTAAATATTAAATGTAAGTATAGTAATGAAAGTGCAACTGTAACTTTACTTCACCATTATTTTATAATGATTAAAAAAGGGATAAAAATTTATCATTAGTTAATCCAAATAATTAGCACTATTAATAATCATCGTAGTTGATTTAGATTTTTTTAAAAAGATTTATTCTAACTCATCATCTTAAAATAATATTTGTGTTAGAATAGTATTTAAAAAAAATCATGTAATTTTTTTTTATCAAACTAGTCAATAATTTTAACTATTTTAACTAAACATTATATAAAAAAAAGGAATGAATTATTGTAGAAATTCAAGTGTACAAATTAAATCTTAATTTAAGTCTAGTAGAGGGACCAAAAGTGATATTTGACCAGTTTTCTATAAAATGCTAGGAAAAAAAAGAAAAGAAAATGGTGGAACACATGTCAAAGGACCTTCCTTTTATATATGCTAGTATAAGGATATTAACTATTTGGGCTAATTAATAATATAGTATAAGGATTAAATATAAACTCTAAGTATAATAGAAGGACCAAAACTGAAAATTTACCCATTTTTTATAATGCAAAATAACAAAAGACAAATGAAAACAACATAGTTCATAAATGCCCTTTGGACCTTTGTTTTATATAGAGTTATATTGATAGGTCATAGATGATTAGTTTGTAGATATTTATATATTGTATTAAAATATAAATATACATAACATTGATAGGTCATAGTTTCATCTAATATGGCAACGAAATTGTATTAATTTATACAATTAAAGTCGATAAAATATAAAACATTTTATTCATACAAATTACAAAACAAAATGGAACAAATTCTAACCAAACCAAATATATAATATAAATTAAAGTAGC
Source organism: Gossypium australe (assembly GCA_005393395.2). NCBI lineage: Eukaryota > Viridiplantae > Streptophyta > Magnoliopsida > Malvales > Malvaceae > Gossypium > Gossypium australe. The sequence goes on along the minus strand of CM016623.1, from coordinate 30,335,580 downwards.
AATTTTGTGTTACCTAACAATGGTAGGACCATCCAGCCAAATTTGTTTCACCAATACGCTATTAGTGTAGAAAGTTAGCCCACCAAACTTACAACCCTCTCCCATTCCAATCAATATCAATCAATATTAAACTTTCAATTTTTATTTAACATTAAATTTTCAATATTTACTCTCATTTTTTTATTCCTAATTTATATTATCTTTTGCCTTATTTATCAATATTCATTTTATCACCGATTAATAATATTACGATACCAACAAAATTAAGAAGTTTAGTACATATATTAATTTTAAAAAAAAATAAACTGATAGTAAATATCATTATTTACAATATAGATGTGTGTTTTAAAATAACATAAAATAATAATAAAATATATAGTTTAAAACTACTAATAATAACATAGAAAATAATGTTCTATTAACCTAGTTGGCATGGACTCAAATCTCACTTTACCTATAATTTTATTAGTTTTTTTTTGTAAATAAAAATGCTAAAATACCCTTAAATAATATAACTTATTATAATTATGAAAAGATGTTTCTGTAATTTTCATAATCAAGTCGATGCCCAGTTGACTCGTACCACCAACTCGATTAGGGGCTTAATAATAGTAAAGATATACAATTGATGGAGGTAATAGAGTGTGCATAATAAAATTAAAAAAAGTATAAACGGATACAAATAAGCTTTGATTAAGTAGTAAATTTAAGAGTTATTTATAATATTTTAAGTTACTCCGGCAATACATTATCCAATAAATTTAATTTATAGGATTAGTAATTATATATAATAAGTAGTATATATAGGTTAACTAATTTAGTAGAATTATGGTTTTTTGTCAAAATGGTGAGGCAACCAACTCCCATCTGAGATTGCTAACCAAACTCCTGAATCACAATAAGCAAAGCCCATATATTCTGACAGTTCCCTTCCTCACAATATTGTTGCTACTTTACATACTATATAATATATTTTACATTCATTCCAGCAAGTGGATTTTATATAAGATTATTATTCAATGTATTTTAAGTTTTAAAAAAAATCACAAATAGAGTTTTTTCTATCATTATAATGTTGGGTGAGGAAAGAAAATGACGTACTTTGAATTTATATTTTTAAACCTCTTTTTGATTATTACTCTAAATAAATCTTAAAATTTTATATTTTTAATTAAATCTACTCGAAAGCACTCATCATTTTAAGAATGCTTATGAGATTTTTTCTGTGTTTCACAATTATCATATTTATAAACTCTTTGTATATATATTGATGATTAGAACCCTAAAATCCCCTCAACCACCAAGAAAAGTGATTGTAAAAGTGGTGAAATCTCAACCTCTATGTACAAACAAGTTGGCATGTCTCACCTCTCACTTTAGCCTACATCTTCTCTTCTAAGCTATTAATCCTAGTCTTTTTCCATTTTCCCCCATATCTACTCCTCCATTATTGTCTCTCAAGCTACTTTGCTTTCACTGTGTTTTAACCTTAATAATGATCTAAAACCATTCCCCACTTTCCAATCTTATATAAGTTTCCTTCATCTCACCAACCCCACTTTGTCATCAACCCCTTTTGGATTTCCATGGCTTTACTCTATTCTTTATGTTGTGTCTCATTTTCGGCACTGGTGATAGTCGCATTGTACGTCTCGCCGGTGGTTTCGACGTCGAGGCGAGTGTTAGGAGATTACGGTAAGCTCGAAAACGGGTTCAGGGTCACGCTCAAGCATGTTGATTCAAGCAAGAATTTAACCAAATGGGAGCGGATCCAACGTGGGATAAAGCGTGGGAATCACAGGCTGCAGAGGTTGAACGCCATGGTTTTAGCAGCCAGCGGTGATTCGGCTGAGGTTCAAGCGCCTATCGTTGCTGGGAACGGCGAGTTTCTAATGGACTTATCGATCGGGACTCCACCGAATAGTTACTCTGCGATCTTGGACACCGGGAGTGATTTAATATGGACTCAATGCAAGCCTTGTACCCAATGTTTCGATCAATCTACCCCGATCTTCGACCCGCAAAAATCTTCGACGTTCACCAAGTTGTCATGCTCGAGCGACCTATGTGAAGCACTTCCGCAATCAACATGCGGCGATGGATCATGTGAGTATCTCTACACATACGGCGATTACTCTTCGACGCAAGGGGTCATGGCAACCGAAACATTCAAATTTGACAGTGTTTCGGTTCCGAATATCGGATTCGGGTGCGGAGAAGACAATGAGGGGGACGGATTTTCTCAAGGCGCAGGCCTCGTAGGGCTGGGGCGTGGACCCTTATCATTAGTTTCACAACTAAAAGAACCCGAGTTTTCATATTGCTTAACCGCCATGGATGAGACCCAGAAAAGCCTACTTTTGATGGGGTCAATAGCAAGTGCAAATGAATCATTAGGTGAAATGAAGACCACTCCATTGATACGTAACCCATCCCAACCATCTTTTTACTATCTTTCACTCCAAGGAATCACTGTGGGAAGCACTCGCTTGCCTATCAAGGAATCAACTTTTGCACTCGAAGACAATGGCAGCGGCGGTGTAATCATCGACTCCGGCACCACTATCACGTATCTCGAACAAGCTGCTTTCAGCGTGCTGAAAAAGGCATTCATCTTGGAAATGAAGCTTCCCGTCGACACTTTGAGTTCAACGGGGCTTGACCTTTGCTTCACCTTGCCATCAGGTTCAACCCAAGTTGAAGTACCTAAACTTGTATTCCATTTCGACGGAGCGGATTTGGATTTACCGGCAGAGAATTATATGATCGCAGACTCGAGCTCGGGGGTAATTTGTTTGGCGATGGGAGGCTCAAGTGGGATGTCGATCTTTGGCAACGTTCAACAGCAGAATATGTTGGTTATTCACGATCTGGCGAAGGAAACTGTGTCCTTCATTCAAACACAATGCCAAAATATATGACTTATTCATGGCATTAAATTTCGTTTGTGTGTTAAATTGTCACTTTTTTTTTTCTTATAATTTGTTACAATTTCATATATACAGATGCAGATTAATGTTAAAAATAAATTCAATGGTTCTTGTTTGAATTTGCTTATTTTAGTCATCGATTAGATGATAAACAAATTTCGTTGGATACTTACAAAAATCATAAAACTTCGGTCTAACAAATATAAATCTAAGTTATAAATATCTAAAATATGAATACAATAAATAATTTTAAAGCTTAAGCTGAGTCTTAATTTTATTGGCATATGGGTTCGAGTGTTTTGAAGCGTATTATCCTCTTATTTATTAATTAGGAAGATGTTATAGATACTTATAAATATCATGTAAAAAAATAAGAATAAATATAATCATAAATTATAATGAAATTATTCAAAAATAAAATTTTAAAGCTTAAACCAAACAATATTAAATTTTTATTAAATTTCTAAATTTTTCTTTTCGATATTTTTATTTATTTATTATAATTTTGAATCAGAGAAAAGAGTTGTAATTATATTGTATTATAGTGTGATCATGATGGAAATTTTTGGAATAATATTTCTTTTTTTTTTTTGCCAGAAAACAATAGGCATTAAAATAACTCCAAACGAATAAAAATAAAGGTGTGTAAGTATTTAAACAATCTTCTTTGATTAAAGTAAATTTGATTTATTATATTATAATATGGAACGGCTTGGAGAGGGTAGGGGTAGGGATAGAAGAATTGAAAAGTGAGGATGCACTTATTTTACCTTTTAAAAATTTTCTCATGTTTTTTGTGTGTATATTAAACTGACATGTTCTAGAATGCCAGTCTTAATTACAGTCTTACATTAAATTAAAGCATAAAAAGGTTAGAAAACTCACTTTATCCCATGGCAATAAAACTGACAATTGCAAAAAGTAATACTAAATCTAAATCATTAGTTCATGTTCCTATATAATAAATGATGACAAGAAAAGAATTATACTAGTACTACCAAATTCATATTATTTTTTTTCTCATCCCATTTCTTATTCTATATAATAAATATAAGGTTAAATTCTACTATTAGTCTTTATACTTTATAGAAGTTGCTATTCAATCCTTGTATTTTAGTTTGGTCATTTTTAATCTTTGTATTTATTAAATTTTAAAATTTCAATCCTCATCAAATGATAACATTTAAATTCATTAAGTTATGTTATTTTCAAAATCTGATGCAACAAATATATTATCAAATGTGTAATGCCATCAGCTTGTTTTTTCTACATATTACTCACTAAAAAACCAGTTAATGTTGAAGTTATTTACCAAGCTTAAGAGACTTAAGTCTGTCTTGAAGATGCTCAATATTAAGGCTTTTGGTAATATTTCTGCTTGAGTTAAGTCTATGGCTATGGAGTTGGAAAGCTTGTAGCCTGCTTTGTTGCGGGGTGATCTAGCTAGGGTTGGTCATATTGATCAGGTGAGAGCTGATCTTTTAGTTTTGCAAGAAGTTGAAGCATTTTCTTTTGGCAAAAAGCTCAAGTGTAGTGGATTAGGAAGGGGAATCAAAACACTAAATTTTTTTCATAGTACTATTGCAGTTAAGAGGAAAGCAGATTGTTACTTCTCTTTTTGATGCAGCTGGTAATCTGTTGGAATCTTTTGATTAAGTTTCTATAAAGATCTTCTCGGTGCATTGGATTCCAATTTTGTTGAGTGCCCAAATTCTTTGCTTCAAGAATTACTGCCTAAACTGACTGATGACGCTCATTATATGTTGACTAGTTCTATTACCAATGAGGAGATAAAGACAACTATTTTTGGGCAGGGGAATGAGAAAGCCCCTAGTCTTGACGGTTTCACAGCTTTCTTCTTCAAATCAGCATAGGGTATAGTGGGGTCTGATTTTCTTGAGATTGTTTAGTATTTTTTTTTTTTTGCATCCTCCACTTTATTAGTTGTCTTTAATGCTACTTCAATTTCCTTGGTTCCCAAGTGTGATAATCTTGGCTATGTGAAAGATTTTCACTCAATTTCTTGTTGCAGTTCAGTTTATAAGTGGATAACCAAGGTTTTGGTTCATAGAATGACTCCTTTTTTTTTTTGTTTCTTGTTTTGATTTTTAATAGTTAGAGTGCCTTTGTTAAGGGTCATAGTATCATTGATAATACCATGTTGGCTCATGAGCTAATATGAAGGTAAGGTAGAAGGTATATTTATCCTAGATGTGCCTTGAAGGTTGATCTTCAAAAGGCGTTTGATTCTTTACACTAGGGTTTTTTTCTTTCAATGCGTAGAGCTCAAGGGTTCCCTGAAAAGTTTTTAAAGTGGATTGAAGTTTGCTTAACTACTCCTCAGTTCTCTGTCTCCATTAATGAAAGGCTTGTGGGGTTCTTTCGTAGGGGGATAGGTATTACGCAGGGACATTCTCTCTGTCCCTACCTCTTTGTGCTTGCAATGGATGTGTTATCCAAGTTATTGGATGTTGCTACCACAAATGCTCTCTTCAAGTATCATCTTAAGTGCCTTTGAGTGCGGTTGACTCATCTCATATTTGTTGATGATCTTATTTTTTCTAAAGGTATTCCTGATTTGTTGGCTGGTGTTTATTGTGTTCTTGAACAATTGTACTTTATTTTTGGGTTGTAACTCAACACCTCTAAAAGTGAATTATTTGTTGCTGGGGTGCTTCAAGAGGAGTTGACTCTTATGACTTCTTGCACAAGGTTTAAAATTGGTAGGCTGCCAGTGAGGTATTTTGGTGTTTCTTTTGTTTCTTAGAAGTTGTCTTGGTTTGCCTGTGTTGTTTTAACCAATAGGATCCTGGACATGATTCAAAGGTCGTCTACTAAGCACTTGAAACTCATTAAAGTTGTGATCTTTAGTATGCAAACCTATTGGAGCAGTCAATTTCTAATGCCTAAGAGTGTTCTCAAGAAGGTTTGTCAATTCTGTCTTAGCTTTTTTTAGAAAGATAATGTTGGCTCAGGTCGAAGGGCTTATGTTTGTTGGAAGGCGATTTGTTTGCCTAAACTTGAGGGGGGCTTGAGACTAAAAAATGTTGTAGAATGGATTTAAGCTTGCATTTTGCAACTTATCCGTGCCTTGCTTGCAAGAGATGGGTCTCTTTAGATCTCTTAGGTTAATGAATATGTGTTAAAAGGTAGGAGTTTCTAGATGTGGCTCCTACTTCGATGAGTAGTTGGAATTGTGATCTGCCACAATTTGTTGTTGCAAATTAGACTATTTTTGGCACTTAATGAACTTGATTTGAAGTCGTTTTATGTTATTTTGTTTCGTTTTCCATTTTAGTAGCTTAGATTTAATTATTAGCAAAATAAGGATTTTTACGCAATTTTTAGCAATGTAATGACCTAATGGGCCAATATGGGCCTAGTGAAGGACTAACAAGTCGATTTAGTGTGCAGGACACTATTTTCAGGCTAAGAATGCAAAGGATGATGGCAGCGTCGTGACTAGACCTATTCATGGGCCGAGCCATCTGGCTTGGCTCGAAGGCCTACTCAAAAAATGAAAGGGTTTGGATAGAAATTTTGGCCCGAAAAATGGGCTTTGGCAAAAAAAATAAAAGGTCTGTTTAGAAAATAGGCCAAGCCTCGGGTAAAGATTTTTTGGCCCAAGCTCGGCCCGCCCGACCTGAATATGTAAAAGAAAAATTATTGGTTTTTTACTATTTTTTGCTCCTTTTTTACTGTTTTGTTGTTATTTTCTTATTTTTTTTCACTATTTTGCTACCATTTCACTATTATGTTGCTACTATTTTGTTGTTATTGTTTGGATATTGTATAACTCTTATTTTCTTATTAAATTTGTTACTATTTTAGAGGCATTTGCTTGTTAAGTTGCACCTATCTTAGTGTTATTTAAGTATACATATTTTTTAATTTATTTTCAATTTGTTGGAAAATATTTATTTTAATATTTTTAGTATTTTTGATGTTTTATATTGTTTAAAAAATTATATAAAAATAATATAAAAAATTAATACGAGTGGGCCGAAATTAGATTATGGAAGTCAACAAGAGTTTAGAATCAAAGACGAGGAAGAATTGAATATCGGGTAATGTGCCCATATTGTAGTAAACATATAACTATTTTCTATTTATTTGAACGATGAATGAATAAATAAATTTAATTTCACATTTCACTATTATTTCTTTTGTATTTATGTCTTTTATATTTTGCATGCATAGCAAAATTGTGATAAGCAAATATTAGCTAATTGATTGCCTAATGTTCAAACTGAAGATAAGTGGCATTGTAAAGAACGTTTACATTGCCAGAAAGACAACTTACTTCAGTAGATAATCTAAATGGTTTCAAAATCCCGTAAAAGAATCAAAGTGAACATTTGATTCAAATACTGAGAATGATTATTATGTCGTCTATAATTCCAATTGAGGAGATGGCTAGTCTTGGCTATCGGAGCAGTTGACTCCACGACTAGAGACATAGATGTATTCATTGGTAGAATGATACATTAGACTAGACCCAAGATGAATTAATTCTGAATTCGTTTGTGAATTAATTCACTTGTGACGTTCATGGGGTGGTTTACCTAAATCCTAAGTTAGCTGCTGGCCATACATATGCAACTCATGTGCTTTGATATAAGTGGAGGCTTATGCTCTAAAGATGATCGAGCCCATAGCCGGTATGTTGGGTACATGAATTGTGTATGGCATAACTTTACTAGCAACTGTGGATTCATAGCTCAATTAAAGAGTTAATGATACATTGTGTGGATTAATAAATATAGAACGTGGCCACGGGTTGCTTGTTCTCAAACGAGTAATTTATCACAATTATTTGTTTACAGTGATCATATTAATCATTAAGAAGACACAATGGTGATAATGAGATAAAATAGAATTGTATTGAGTGAACAAATTTAATTCAGAAGAATCAAGGATATCATGTGAGGGTAACACACACATGATGAGGTAATTGGACAAAGTAGTTGGATGAATTGCTTTTGTAAAGATTATATAATAAGGAGTTTTCAATCATGGTACTTCTAGTGGACTGACTCCGTGACTAAGTAATTGAGAATTATCTGAACGATGCTTCTAGACATAATGGTAATCACTAGAGCCTAATTGTATATTCAATGCTTCTGCATTTAAATTAGAAGAAAATTCTACTACTTTGGGAATAATTTAATTGAGTTGATTTATTCGATGTGTGTAACACCCTTAACCCGAGTCCGTCGCCGGATTGGGTTGCAAGGAGTTACTAATCATAACACATGTCGCCACAAACAATCACTGCTCACTTAATCACATTCGAATGCAAGATAAACAAACATGAATAAACCTAAATAATAACAAACTTATTATTAATCCCTTTAACCGAATTCACGAACAAATTATCACAACATATAACCATGAATACTACTCACTTGATCATTTTAAGCACATTGGCCGAATATACATGTTTATAATGACTTTCTAAACTAGATGGAATCACGAAATATAAACATACATATATGTGGTTGCATGGTAGCTTGATCAATCGTGTTCAAATAACTAAATAAACTTCTCTCAACAAAGTATGCTTCAGTTTATGTATAATAACATAACCGAATATGCCATTTTCAAATACGTAACCTATGATTTCATCTTATGGCTGAATATGCAAATTACAATTTATTAATATCAACTCAACTCATGTTTCATTTAATCACTTCAACAGTAAATCTTCATAAATCTATAATCCAAGCATATTCGAATATGCTACTGACCAATTCCAAATTTCGAAACTCATTGATTCGAATCGCATATATATGACCAACTACCACATATAAAATTCCATTCATGATTTAATAATTCAAGCACAATAGATCCACATTTGTCAATCACGGCAACATTTAGGTCAAGTCCTATAAATATCCAACATATGTAATATACTATAAGATATATTTCAAAAATGAACTAAATACTTGATCCTATGTATGACATGTATAACATAAAGCATCCATTCTACTAACACAAGCATAATTATACTATGAAATACAATATTATGGTGAATAAATGCTATGGCCGAATACATTAAAGACCCAAAATACCATAATTTAGCCATTTTCGCATGGCTATATACATTATCAGAATATTATTCGAATATTAAGATGGCCTATACATGCCTTAGACTCAAAATCCAAACTTTAAAGGTACCAAAGTAAGTCGATAGAGTGGATAACTTCGTTGACGATCCCCTGAGCTCGTAACTTGATCAAAATCTATAAACAGAACGATGAACACACGGAGTAAGCTAATTTAGCTTAGTAAGTCTTAAGCAATCATAATATACCAATTGGACATTCTAACATTTTAAAACAATCAAGTAATAACATTGAATAAAACAGCTTAACTCGAAAGTCCTTCAAAACAGAATGCTTTTACCTTACTTAACATAACACTTATCATTTCCTTACCATTAGTATACAACTTACCAACTCAGTATCAAATTCAAAATATAAAACATCCTTTCTTTATAATATATTCATAATACACATACATGAAACTCAATAAGTTCACATAAATATTTGAACAAATAAAGGGCCGTGTACATCCGAATTACCTCTTTAATTACATAAACACATGTTAATATAAAGTCTCATATATCCAAGCATCTAATATCAATATTTCAAAGCTTAGTACTTAAATGATCTACTAATGCCGAATGCTAATGCTCATTTAGCTTAACCATCATCACTATTTTACCTTTAAACTTCACTTATAATCTCATCATATAGTTCACATATAGATTAAATACTCTTTTCCAACTACTCATATTTTTGATACACATAATTCAATACGATCACATATATATGTATATACAATAAGTATATACTTTACACTTAGTAATTTCACATAAAAGGAAATATTCACACACATATATATATATATATATATATATATATATCCATTTATCATTTCATACATTCGTATACATGGCATCAAAGTAATCTCAATATGTCACATAAACATAAGCATAAGGCTGAATATACAGGATCAATTAATATCATTCATATCAATATACTTATACAAATACCTTTAACCACTTTATGCTTTCATATAACCAATTTCCTCATGGCATAGTTTATACACAATTTGCATCTACCAATTGTATATCACATTTCCTTTACCAATTCATTTACTTATTATCATCACATATATATATGTATAATACATGAATATGAATAGCACATACCTTGTAGCCGAATTAACAAATTCATTTTCAATTGCTTAGGCTCACTTGATTCATTTCATGACTTTACTAGTACATAATCTAAGCTTGAAATTTCAACTCACCAGTATAAAACCTGCTAGGCATTTGCCCGAATCTCACATACTGGCAGTAGACCTGCTAGACTCAAGGTTTGAAGTTCGAACACCGGCATTTAGCCTGCTAGGCAATAAGCCTGATATAATTCACCGGCACGAGGCCTGCTAAGCATTAAGCCCGATAAAGATCACCGGCACAAGGTCTGCTAAGCTCGAAGCCTGATATAAACCACCGACACAAGGCCTGCTAGGCTTGAAGCCCGAACATTCATATTATTGAATCATCTCGTTCACATCACATACTATCAATATCACATATATTTCTTATAATTCAATATCACTTTCACATATTACCTCAATGTGTTCGATTACATACATTGCTAAATTACTTCCTCATATTCGGTTTTAACATGTTTAACTCCACAAATTCATAATTTAACACATAAGCTAGATTATAATCAATTATCACGAAATTTATTTGCTTAAAGACTTAGCTCGATTATCGATGTACGACGAAGACCGGCTATTCGTAAACTTTCGCTTTTCCCCGATCCAAATCTGATTTTCTTTGTTCTTGATCTAAACATATTTAAAATAAGCTCATTCAAGTACATTTCATCTCAATTTAATCCAAAAACACCTATATAGGCAAATTACGATTTTTCCCCTAATATTTCACATTTTTACAATTTAGTCCTATTTGCACAAAACACAAAATATACAAAATTTCATTACACAACCTAAGGGCCGAATATCCATAGGGGCTATACAAGTCCATTTATTTCATTTATTTTGCATTTTGGTCCCCTCAAAAATTCATTTTTGCAATTTAGCCCAAATACTCTAATTTACCAAAAATCTAAAGACAAAACATATTAATCTAACATATATCTTTCATAATTCATCAACTACCATCATAAAAATCATATACTCATCAAGGGCACATTTCAAAATATTCACCAAAATCCAAAATTCAAGCATGGGTCTTGAAGTATTCGAAGCAACGATCTCAAAAACGTAAAAATTAACAAAAACCAAAATCAAACTAACCTTGAATTTAAGCTTCTAAGTGCCGAAATTCAAAAGAAATAAAATCCTTCTTCTTTCTCCAACATTCGACCAAGAATAAAGATGATAATGGCCTTTTTTTGTTTTGTTTTATTAAAGCATATAATATGTTATTTACTAGATTACTATTATAACCTTTTAATAAAAAATAAAACTAACATATATAATAAGGGCATATTAGTCATAAGCCGTCCACTAACTTGTAAAATGGGCTATTTGCCCTTTTAATACCTCATTTTAAAAAGCCACTAACATAGTAGTCCTTTTTACTATAGTATGCAACTTTTACACTTTACGCGATTAAGTCCTTTTTGTTAATTTAAACACTCAAACGATAAAATTTTCTTACGAAACTTTCACACACATTAATTCACATATAACAAACATCGAAACTAATATCTAAAAATTTTTCAGACTAGGATTCGTGGTCCCGAAACCATCGTTCCGATTAGGGTCAAATTCGGACTGTAACAATGTGGAATTAAATTAGGTAGCCGTAAGAATTTTTCAACTAGAGAATTTGATTAAAGAATTTTCTTTAAAAATTAATTTGGAAAATCTAAGTGATTTTTAGAAAAATTAATTTTGATCAAGTAAAATTGAATTAAATTAATCAAATCAATTAAAATTACTATAATATTTTTGAAAGTTAATTTTCAAGTCAGACAATTGACCCAATGGGTAATTGAACTTGAAAATTGGACCAAAGATCGTAAATTGGGCCCGGGAGCCCAAAATTGAGACCAAGACCCAAAAATTGGTAAAACCGGGCCTAGTATGTGAAATAAGGTCAACGGTCCAATCGATGGCTAGACTGGACCAGTTGGGTCGTCGTTGACCTGGACCGCTCGGGTTGTCGTAAGGGTGTCACACTTGCATCACCAAATACGGCGGTGCCGGTGGCTGTGACGACGGCATCCCGGTGGCCAGCGGCGGTTGGTCGTCGGTGGTTGAGTAGTGGAAGAGTTACACTCCTACTGAGACTCTACTAGAGAATTTGATTTTAGATTAATTGTTCCAAAAATAATATTATTTTAATAATTTAATATTAAATTAAATTTAATACTTATCTTAATAGTATTTTATTAATTGAATATTTAAATAATTATCTTAATATTAAAATTGATTTAATGTTTATCTTGTAGATAAACATTCTATTATTTTAATAAGATTTAATATTAAAGTGATAGTTTAATCATAGTTGAACTCTCTAAACTCTCCCTACATAAAGAGAGCATTGGGTAATTATTTACACACACTTGAATTCAAGAGAAAGTTATAGAGAGAAAACTCTCTGAAGAGATTATTTTAGAAAATTTCTAGAGATATTTTTCTGATTTACAACTTGACCCAAAAATTTAGAGAAATTGAAAATTTACTCCATTGGTAATTTTTTTGAAAATTTTTCTGATTCGAAGCGAGCCCACACTCAGCAGATGTGAGCTTGAGGAAAGCGGAGAAGACTACTTGATCGAAATGCTCATCCTAGATGAATCGAAAAGGTACAATTTTGATTAAGTGTTTATTACTTTAGATATTGTAACACCCCTTACCCGTATCCGATGCCGGGACAGGGTACGAGGCATTACATAACATAAACACATGCATACACATAATTCCAAATCACAAAAATCTGTTCAAATCTAAAACATTTCAAACTTTCTCTTAACATCCTTAATATAGGCCTACAAGGCCTAAAACACAACTTAGGAACGTTTTGAGATCAATTCGAGTCTCTTAGAAAATCTTAGAAAAATGTTATTAAAAACAGGGCCACACGCTCGTGTGAAAGGGAACACGCCCGTGTGGGCAGGCCGTGTCATCACACATGCCCATGTCCCTTGTCCATGCGGCTATATTTCACAATTTGAACATACAGGGGTTTTCACACGGCCTGAAACACGCCCATGTTTACTACCCGTGTCCTTCATACAGGCATGACACGCCCGTGTCTTAGCCCGTGTGTGAAAATCTTGACATTTTGTTTCTGACATCATCATCTCAAAAAGGTCACACGGCCAAGGCACATGCCCGTATCCTGAGACCGTGTGGCGAATCAAATTCCTAATTTCAAGTGCAGACTTCACACGGCCTGAGCACATGCCCATGTCCTAGGGCCGTGTCACCCACACGAATGAGACACACGGCTGTGTCACCCACACGGATGAGACACAAGGCCGTGTCTCAGCCCGTGTGGTTACTACTGGGCATTCTGTTTTGCCAACTTAGAATGCAGGGGGACACACAACCAAATCACATGCCCATGGGGCAAACCGTGTGTCACACACAGCCTAGACACACGCCCTTGTGTCTACCCGTGTGGACAAATACAAGGCTATTTTCTAAGCCCCTTTGCCACCCTGAAGCAACACATATCATGACCATAAAGCACTTTTAATATTCACTACTTCATAATGCATATATAATTTAACACATTACTCATTCAATTGTATAAACTTTCACTTCATGAATTTCATCATCATTGAATAAATATAGCTTGGCTAGTTTTGGTCGAATTCAGTGACCATTTACAAAATGAATAATTAACCTTAATAGCCAACACTTTGGCTAACCAATATGACATCACAAAATGACCAAATCCTATACATGCCATACTCAAAATAATTAAACTTCAATATACCAAAAGAGTAGCTTGATAGTGTAAACCGGACTCTGACGTTCTACGATCCCCGAGCTAGTTTAGTGATACTACAAGGAAAAGGAAAAGAGAGGGAGTAAGCATAAAGCTTAGTAAGTTTGCATGAAATAAATAACAACATGAAGGCTTATGATAACATCCATACGTTTCATTGAGTAACAACACAAGTTCTCAAGCACATTGCTATAACTTACTCATGCTTACTCTTACCAATCACATATCACATATCGGACACATTTCTCGTCAGATACTCAAATGCACCTGTATCACTACATCACATAACTTTAGCACTTTTACCATCTTAAACATAGATTTTAGCTCTTTACCCCGTTGAACCATTTGGAATAACGAAGGATACCCAAACTCGTCATACACTTAATAAGATGCTAATGCCATATCCCAAATATGGCCTTACATGGGATCACATGTCGATACCGATGTCATATCCCAGATATGGTCTTATACGGGATCCCATATCGATGTTGATGCCATATCCCAGATATGGTCTTATACAAGATCGTATATCGATGCCATGTCCCAAGTATGGTCTTACACGAAGCCTATCTTCGATGCCGATGCCATATCCCAGATATGATCTTACACGGGATTTCAATTCAGTGCCGAGGCCATGTCCCAGACATGGTCTTATACGGGACCTTATGAATCTCATGTCTTGACAATGGTATCCTTTCTATTCCGAAGGTCAACCGGGGCTTTCACATCACAAATTTTCATCATACTCTCATTAAGCATCATTGATAAATTTTCATAGAAATAATATACATTTCATGTAATCTCAAGCATATCAATGCATAATAACCTGATGTTGAATTCTTACACGCAAACTTACCTCGGTACCAAAATGTGCCAATTTGCAATTCTAATCTGAAACCATGAATTTTCCTCGGTTAAGGTAAATTCCATATTCTTCTTGATCTATAATAACAAAGTCACTCATTTAATCACTACATTAATCAAGACATTTCAAAAGTCATAATTTGAAAAATTACCATTTTGCCCTTAGATTTTCACAAAATTGTAATTTTACCCCTAGGCTCGTAAATTGATTCTAGTCAAATTTCCTCCTTTAACAAGCCTAGCTGAACATTTATTACTCTTATAGCAATTCACAATACCAATTATTTCACACATTTACCACCTATTTTATAGCCTTTACAAAAAGGTCATTTTAAGTGTTTTCATGGAGACTCCTTTCATATAAGTTGTTTATTTAACAACTAAGATTCCTTTTCTTCCATAAAATTTCAAAAATCAACATGGATACTCACATGGAAAAACCCTAGACTCTTAACCATTTTGCAAAATAGTCCCCTCATTAGCTAGACTAAGCTTTAGGGGTTCCAAAAACACAAAAATCATCAAAAATGATCATCAAAATGACTTACTTGCAAGGATGAAGAGTTGCTGAAATTTTTGAGCTCTCAAAACCCCTATTTTGTTGATAATTTCGGTGGTAGAAGAAAATGAAAAAGGATGATTTTAATTTCTTTTTATTTTATCTTATTACTCAATTAAATCACCAAACACCACCTAACTATTGACCATGTCTCATCTTTGTCTCTATGGCCGGCCTACCCCTTTCTATGGGTCTAATTGCACTTTAAAGACTTCCAATTTAATGTTCTATGGCTATATGGTACCTTTAGCTTGTAGAATAAAACTTTGTACTTTATGTGATTTAGTCCTTTTTCACAATTAAGCATGAAGTCGCTAAAATTAGTGCATCAAAGTTTTCATGCACTCATATAATCATGCTATAACACATAAACTAATATTAAAATAAATTTTGTCAGCCTCAGATTAGTGGTCCCGAAACCACTGATTCTGACTAGCCCTAAAATCGGGCAGTTACATTTCTCCCCCTTAGGGATTTTCATCCTTGAAAATCTTACCGGTAAAAAGGTTGGGATATTGGTTTCTCATAGCCTCCTCAGGCTCCCATGTAGCCTCTTCTACCCCATGTCTTTGCCATAGTACTTTCACAAGGGCTATACTTTTATTTCTTAACTGCTTAACTTCTCGTGCTAAAATCCTAACCGGCTCTTCACCATAAGTCATGTCCGGTTGAATTTCAACCTTTGTCGTCACAATCACACGCGAAGGGTCTGATTGGTAGCGATGCAACATAGACACATGGAATACATCATGAATGTTTTCCAACTCAAATGGCAAATCCAAATGATAAGCTATCAGCCCTATCCTCTCGGTAATCTCATACGATCTGATAAAG
Organism: Gossypium australe; assembly: GCA_005393395.2. Lineage (NCBI taxonomy): Eukaryota > Viridiplantae > Streptophyta > Magnoliopsida > Malvales > Malvaceae > Gossypium > Gossypium australe. Next base: position 30,319,379 of record CM016623.1, on the reverse strand, counting down.
CGCAGACTCAATTGGCCTTTCCGGCCAAGTCTGAGAAATTTCTTCCATGGTGATACTTTTAGAAATACTTTATCACCAACTTGAAACTCAATCTCTTTCCATTTCAAATCTGCATAGGACTTTTGTCTACCAGAAGCAGATTTTAAACACTCACGTGTCACTTTTACCTTCTTTTCGGTTTCTCTAACCAAATCGACCCCGTGAATCTGATTCTCTCTGAGTTCGGTCCAATACAAGGGCGTTCGGCAGTTACGCCCATATAATGCCTCATAAGGCGCCATTCTCAAACTCGACTGGTAACTGTTATTATAGACAAATTCCACTAATGGTAAGTACTTTTCCCAATTACCTTGAAATTCTAAAACATAACATCGGAGCATGTCTTCGAGTATCTATATTACCCTCTCCAACTGTCCATCGATTTGCGGATGGAAAGCTATACTAAAGCTCAATTTTGTGCCTAAGGCCTCTTGCAACTTCTTCCAAAACTGTGACGTAAATCTCGGATCTCTATCAGAAATAATCGACAATGGTACTCCATGTAATATCACAATTTCTGACACATACAAATCCGCCAACTTATCAAGCGAATAGTCAATATGTATCGGTATAAAGTGAGCTGACTTTGTGAGTCTATCAACCACCACCCATACAATATCTTTCTTTTTCGGTGTGAATGGCAAACCCATCACAAAGTCCATAGTAATACAGTCCCATTTCCACTTAGGAACCATAATAGGCTGAAGTAGACCCGAAGGTGCTTGGCGTTCAACTTTCACTTGCTGACAAATCAAGCATCTCGATACAAACTCAGAAATATCTTTCTTTATACTCGGCCACCAATACCATTTCTTCAAGTCATAATACATTTTTGTGCCGCCTGGATGTACAGATAAACATCCACTATGTGCTTCGTGTAAAATTTTCCGAATAAACTCATCATCTCTGGGTACACAGACCCTATCTCGAAACATTAGACATCCTTTAGAATTAATCCAAAAGTCTAACTCAACACCGGACTCACACTGAACTCTCTTGGCCTATAAATCACTGTTGCCTTTTTGAGCTTCACAAACCTCTTGGAGAAACATCGGTCTAGCTCTCAACTCGGCTAGAATAGAACCATCATCTGACAAAGCCATCTGTGTATTCATGGCTCTCAATGAAAATAAGGATTTCCTACTCAAGGCATCAGCGACCACGTTCGCCTTTCCCGGATGGTAGTCAATCACTAGCTCGTAATCCTTTATCAACTCTAACCATCTTTTCTGCCTTAGATTCAATTCCTTTTGAGTTATCAAGTACTTTAGGCTCTTATGATCAGTGAATATCTGACATTACTCACCATACAAATGATGTCTCCATATATTCAATGCAAATACAATGGTGGCTAATTCCAAATCATGTGTCGGGTAGTTCTTCTCATGCAGCTTTAACTGTCTAGAGGCATATGCTATCACCTTGCCATATTTCATGAGTACACAACCTAATCCATTCAAGGATGCATCACTGTAGACCACAAATTCCTTTCCCGGCTCAGGTTTCTCAAAACTATGTTGGCACTCTTCTGTCCATTCAAACTTTACATCTTTTTGTAATAGCCTCATCATCGGAGTAGCTATAAAAGAAAATCCCTTGACAAACCACCTGTAATAGCCAGCTAGGCCTAGAAAACTCCTAACCTTGGTTACGTTCCTTGGCGGTTTCCATTCAAAAATCGTTGAAATCTTACTCGGGTCAACTCAAATACCTTCACCCGAAACAATATGCCCCAAAAATCTGACTTCCTTAAGCCAAAATTTGCTTTTGCCAAACTTGACATATAACTATTTATCTCTCAAAGTTTGCAAAATCGTTCTCAAATGCTCAGCATGCTCATTCTCTTCATGAGAGTAAATTAGTATGTCATCAATAAAAACAACAATGAATTTATCCAAATATGGCCGAAAGATACGGTTCATTAAATCCATGAAAAATGCAGGGGCATTTATTGAATCGAAAGGCATGACTAAAAATTCATAGTGACCATACCTTGTCCGAAATGGTGTTTTCGGCACGTCTGCGTCTTTAACTCTCAACTGATAATATCCAGACCTCAAGTCTATCTTGGAAGACACAGCGGCTCCCTTCAATTGATCAAACAAATCATAGATCCTCGGCAAGGGGTACTTATTCTTTATGGTCACCCTATTAAGCTGCCTATAATCTATATATAACCTCATGGAACCATCTTTCTTTTTCACAAATAGAACTGGAGCACCCCACGGAGAATAGCTCGGTCTTGCGAAGCCTTTATTAGTTAACTCTTGTAATTGTGCCTTCAATTCTTTCAACTTAGTTGGAGCCATCCTATACGGAGCAATTGAAATAGGCGTAGTACCAGGAGCTAACTCAATCCTAAATTCAATCTCTCTAATCGGAGGTAACCCGAGCAATTCTTATGGAAACACATCTGGGTACTCACATACTATCGGCACCGATTCAATTCTTAACTCAGTCTCTTTGGCATTCATCACGAAGACAAGATAAGCTTCATATCCTTTTCTTACATATTTCCGAGTAGACATATGAGAAATCACTATAGGCAACTTGTCATGTTCATCTGATTCAACACGAAGAATATCCCCATTTTCACATTTTAATTCAATATTTTTTCTTCCACAATTTACTATCACATCATGAGTAGTTAACCAATCCATACCAAGGATTACATCAAATTCATCGAACGACAATAACATGAGATTAGCCGGAGAGTAATGGCCTCTAATCCTCAAAGGGCAATCTTTGCATACTTTATCAACTAACACACATTTGCCTAGGGGATTCGACACTCTTATCACAAATTCTGTAGACTCTATAGGCATGTTGATACTAGATACTAATTTCATACAAACATATGAGTGGCTAGATCTCGGGTCAATTAAAGCTACAACATGAGTATCATAGAGAGAAAATGTACCCGTGATCATATCAGGGGAGGACGCCTCTTCGCGAGCGCAAATGGCTTAAGTCCTCGCAGGCACTCTACCTCAGATCTTGCAGTCTGCTCTCTAGATGTATTCTTGCTACTTGTTCCATTCCTGGGATTTCTCTGTGACCTTCCCTTAGCAGTACTTCCTGATCTTGCACTCTGAGATTTCTCTTTCTCGCCCATCTCGGGGTAATCTCTAATAAAATGATCTGGGGATCCACACTTGAAATAAGCTCTCTCGTTTGCTTGACACTCACCAGAATGACGTCTGTCACATTGAGGACATTCTGGTCTACTTGGTCGAGCTTTACCAACACTAGCAACTGAAGTGGTCTGAGCTTTAGACCCCAAGTACTATTTACCCTTACTTCTGTTTGAAAATCCAACTGAAGTGGCTGATCGAGTAGTAAACTCTCTTGATTTCTTGGATGAGGATTGAACTGACTTGCCCAATTATCTCTTCCTCGAGTCACGAGACTCAATTTTAACCTTTCTTTTCTCTTTAACCAACTCATCGGCCTTACAAGCTCTATCTACTAACATAACAAATTCCTTTAGTTCCAGGACACCCACAATTAAGCGGACATCTTTATTTAACTCGTCCTCGAACCTTTTACACATAATGGCTTCAGTGGATACGCATTCCCGAACGTATTTACTAAGCCTTACGAACTCACACTCATATTCAGTTACCATCATTCGACCTTGCTTTAGCTCTAGGAATTCCTTTCTTTTCTGGTCGATGAACCTTTGACTAATATACTTTTTCGGGAACTCTTCTTGGAAAAATTCCCAGTTAATTTTCTTCCTTGGTACAACTGACACAAGGGTGTTCCACCACTAGTAGGCCGAATCTCTTAAGAGAGACACAACACATTTCATACACTCTTCAGGTGTGCAAGATGGTTCATCAAATACCTTAATGGTATTTTCAAGCCAGAATTCTTCTTTTTCAGGATTGTCATCTTTATTAGCTCTAATTCCTCAGCTCCTTAAATCTGGATTCTATCAACAGGGGGCTTTTCCCTCCTAACTACCTCTACAACTTGGGGAGCTACAGGGGTAGGCTGAGGAATAAGTGGGGGTGGAGGGGGTTGAGCATTAGGATTCGCTCGAAACAACTCATTATACTAATTACTCATCATATGGAGAAAGGCTTCCCGAGCCTCCTCTCCCTGACCTAAAGTCTCGGGTCTACATTCTACTAGCGCGGTCCCTTGCGTGGGAGCCGGTGCATTACTAGCAGCATCATCATCAGTAGCTCGGTCAGGATCCATTTCCTATGTGAAAACATAATTTTAAATCGTCAAGAGTCGTCACACTATCATTATGTAAATACTCATACGTATGGCATGTATAGCTAGACTCATGCATAGGCTACGTTAGTCCGAGAGTAGACTAAACTGCAGTTCTGATACCACTAAATGTAACACCTCTTACCCATATCCGACACTGGGACAGGGTACGAGGCATTACCAAACATAAACAATGCATACACATAATTCCAAATCACAAAAATCTGCTCAAATCTAAAACTTTTCAAACTTCCTCTTAACATCCTTAATATAGGCCTACAAGGCCAAAAACACAACTTAGGAACGTTTCGAGATCAATTTGAGTCCCTTGGAAAATCTTAGAAAAATGTTATTAAAAATAGGGCCACATGCCCGTGTGAAAGGCAACACGCCCGTGTGGGCAGGCCATGTCATCACACACGTCCATGTCCCTTGTCCGTGCGGATATATTTCTCAAATTGAACCTGCAGGGGCTTTCACACGGCCTAACACACGCCCGTGTCTACAACCCATGTCCTTCCCACGGCCATGACACGCCTGTGTCTTAGCCCGTGTGTAAAAACCTTGACATTCTGTTTCTGACGTCATCATCTCAAAAAGGTCACACGGCCAAGGCACACGCCCATATCCTTAGACCGTGTGGCGAATCAAATTCCTACTTTCAGGTGCAGACTTCACACGGCCTGAGCACATGCCCATGTCCTAGGGTCGTGTCACCCCACACGGATGAGACACACGGTCGTGTCTCAGCCCGTGTGGTTACTACTGGGCATTCTGTTTTCCCAACTTAGAATGCAGGGGGATACACAGCCAAACCACATGCCCATGGGGTAAACAGTGTGTCACACACGGCGTAGACACACGTGGACAAATACAAGGCTATTTACCAAGCCCCTTTGCCACCCTGAAGCAATACTTAGCATGACCATAAAGCACTTCTAATATTCACTACTTCATAATGCATATATAAATTTTACACATTACTCATTCAATTGTATAAACTTGCACTTCATGAATTTCATCATCATTGAATACATATACCTTAGCTAGTTTTGGCCGAATTCAATGACCATTTACAAAATGAATAATTAACCTTAATAGCCAACACTTTGGCTAACCAATATGACATATCACAAAATGACCAAATCCTATACATGCCATACTCAAAATAATTAAACTTCACTACACCAAAAGAATAGCTTGATAGTGTGAACCGTGCTCTGACGTTCTACGATCCCCGAGATAGTTTGGCGATACTACAAGGAAAGGGAAAAGAGAGGGAGTAAGCATAAAGCTTAGTACGTTTGCATAAAATAAATAACAACATGAAGGCTTATGATAACATCCATACGTTTCATTGAGTAACAACACAAGTTCTCAAGCACATTGCTATAACTTACTCATGCTTACTCTTATTAATCACATATCACATATCCAACACATTTCTCGTAAGATACTCACATGTACCTATATCACTTCATCACATAACTTTAGCACTTTTACCATTTTGAACATAAATTTTAGCTCTTTAACCCGTTGAACCATTTGGAATAACGAAGGATACCCAAACTCGTCATACACATAATAAGAAATCAATGCCATATCCCAGATATGGTCTTACATGGGATCACATGTCGATACCAATGCTATATCCCAGATATGGTCTTATACGGGATCCCATACCAATGTCGATGCCATATCTCGGATATGGTCTTATACGAGATCGTATATCGATGCCATGTCCTAGACATGGTCTTACACAAAGTCTATCTTTGATGCCAGTGCCATATCCCAGATATGGTCTTACACGAGATTTCAATTCAGTGCCGAGGCCGTGTCCTAGACATGGTCTTATACGGGACCTAATGAATCTCATGTCTTGACAATGGTATCCTTTCTATTCCGAAGGTCAACCGAGGCTTTCACATCACAAATTTTCATCATACTCTCATTAAACATCATTGATCAATTTTCATAGAAATAATATACATTTCATGTAATCTCAAGTATATCAATGCATAATAACCTGATGTTGAATTATTACACGCAAACTTATCTCGGTACCAAAATGTGCCAATTTGCAATTCTAATTTGAAACCATGAATTTTCCTCGGTCAAGGTTAATTCCATGTTCTTCTTGATCTATAATAATAAAGTCACTCATTTAATCACTACATTAATCAAGACACTTCAAAAGTCATAATTTGACAAAATTACCATTTTGCCCTTAGATTTTCACAAAATTACGATTTTACCCCTAGGCTCGTAAATTGATTCTAGTCAAATTTCCTCCTTTAACAAGCCTAGTTGAATATTTATTACTCTTATAGCAATTCACAATACCAATTATTTCACACATTTACCACCTATTTTACAACCTTTACAAAAAGGTCCTTTTAGGTGTTTTCATTGAGACTCCTTTCATATAAGTTGTTTATTTAACAACTAAGATTCATTTTCTTCCATAAAATTTCAGAAATCAACATGGATACTCACATGGCAAAACCCTAGACTCTTAACCATTTTGCAAAATAGTCCCCTCATTAGCTAGACTAAGCTTTAGGGGTTCTAAAAACACAAAAATCATCAAAAATGATCATCAAAATGACTTACTTGCAAGGATGAAGAGTTGCTGAAATTTTTGAGCTCTCAAAACCCCTATTTTGCTGATATTTTTGGTGGTAGAAAAAAATGAAGAAGGGTGATATCATTTTCTTTTTATTATATCTTATTACTCAATTAAGTCACCAAACACCACCTAGCCATTGACCATGTCTCATCTTTGTCTCTATGGCCAGCCTACCCCTTTTTATGGGTCTAATTTCACTTTAAAGACTTCCAATTTAAGGTTCTATGGCTATTTGGTACTTTTAGCTTGTAGAACAAAACTTTTCACTTTATGCGATTTAGTCCTTTTTCGCAATTAAACATGAAATCGCTAAAATTAATGCATCAAAATTTTCATGCACTCATATAATCATACTATAACACATAAACTAAAATTAAAATAATTTTCTTCAACCTCGGATTAGTGGTCCTGAAACCACTGTTCCGACTAGCCCCAAAATTGGGTTATTACAGATATCCCAACCAAAATCTTGTTCTCGAAAAAAAATTAAAACTCTGGTTTTTCCCTAAACTTATTTTTCCTTGCTTTTTTTCAAACCTATTTTTCCAACAATTGGTATCATGAGCCAGTTTGTGTTCTATCTATAAGTATAAACATATAATCAAAATAAATTTCTCTACTTCGAGCCAGTTCCTACCCTGGCTACACCCCAAGGTAAACTTTGTCATGTGGGTTCACTAGATGGGATTTCCTTTTAAGGACAACTAGTCATACATGACTTTTAGAGAGATTGTCCCAATATAACTCACAAATGAAATCATATTCATGATGGGTGTTGAGTCAATGGTTACACACTCAAGATCATCTCTTATTAAATAGTTTCCTAATAAACGATATTTACGCTAGAGATGATGGTTAAACGTTAAACAGTCGTTAATTCATGTGGAGTCTTGAGAATTAAGATTTACAAACTGATTGGATGTAATCCATGTTCTTGCTAGTTAATCATGGGACCCCAAGGCAACATGGTTGATGGGTGGGAGAATGATCGTAGCAACGAAATTTTTTTAAGTTTTTAATACAGGACTCATGCATCATACTTCATTCTTGATATGTTGCTGAGATGAAAAATATTTACTTAATACAAAGATAGTAATTAGTGGATCTTATTGATAATAAATTAAATGTGCATAACTTTCGAGAATGGAAATGGAACTTGCTGATAGTTCTCAACTGTGAGAAACACAAATTCGCTCTTGACGAAACGTGCCCTCCTGAAGCTCAGCCCAAAGTGAGAAATCGCTGGAGAGATTTTAACTCGGTTGCTCGATGTTATATGTTAGCAAGCATGAGTAGTGTGTCAAAAAAGCAACACGAGAATTTACGTATTGCCAAAGAGATCATGAAAAATTTGGAGGATTTGCTCAGAGGCCAAGTCGCGTAGGTTCGACAATTCACTATTACAAATTTGATGAATCCTTACTAGAAAATTGGCATTCCAACCAAAGAACATATGCTTAAGCTTATGGGATATTTTGCGAAAACGGATGACAATGGGGCTGAACTAGACATGAACATGCAAATTAAAATAGTATTCAAATCCTTAACCAAGGAGTTTGCTAGTTTTAGGGCCACTTAAAACTTGGGGAATAAGGTGCTTACCTTGACTCAGCTCATCAAGGAATTACAATCCTATTAGTTGATGCTAAATGGTGGTAAGCCGGTTCAGGAGAAACCTGAGGCAAACTTAGCTGTGGGCCCTTCATCCTCTAAGGGGAAACAGAAAGGTAAGGGAAAGAAAAAACCAATTAAGTCTTCAATTCCACCTCGTGTGGATAGGAAGAAGGCTAAGAAATCAAAAGATTCTAAAAAGATCAAATGTTTCTTCTACAACAGGAAAGGGCATTTCAAATCAAACTGGAAGGAGTATTTAGATTACCTAGCTGAAAATGGAAAAGGTATGGAACTTTTTGTGGTTGAAGCTTGCTTAGTGGAAGAGTTAATTGACAATTAGGTTATTGATTCTACACCACTAACCATGTGTGTGTTTCTTTACAAGGGTTCAACAAAACGAGAAGTCTGTGTGACAAGAGCCTCTCGTTGCTGACTGGAGATGGGAGCTATGTTTCAACCGAAGTAGTGTGAGAAGTTATTTTACACTTTGATAATTTTAAGAAGATTTTTTTAAAGAATGTGTTTTATGTACCTCATTTTAAGAGGAATTTAATTTCTGTAGCATGTTTATTTTATAACAGTTATACCATGACATTTAATAAAATGATTGCTATTCACAGAAATCATTCTTTAGTCTGTAATGGATGGATGGAAAACAATCTCTACTTTATCAAACCAAATAACAACTCGATGTTTCAAATTGAAATAGTGAATAAAAAGCTTAAAACTTCTCAATCTAATGAGGGTTACCTATGGCACTTAAGACTTGGTCATATTAACCAAGAAAGAATCACTAGACTCGTGAAAGATGGTCCCTTAAGTATGCTTAAGAAAGTTAGTCATCCACAATGTGAATATTTCTTGGAAGGTAAAATGACTAAGAGGTCTTTTAATACGAAAGGTATAAGGGGCCAGCCAACCTTTAGAACTTGTGCACACTGATGTATGTGGTCCCATGAGCATCAATGCATGAGGAAGTTACGATTATTGCGTGACATTTATCGATGACTATTCCCGGAATGGATATGTGTATCTAATGCACCGCAAAAGTGAAAACTTTGATAAATTTCGAGAGTTTCGTGCAGAAGTGGAAAAACAATTAGGTTTATTAATAAAGAATCTTCGATTTGACCAAGGTATGGAATATTTTTTCGATGAGTTCTTAGGATTCCTCATAGAGAATGGGATTTTATCCCAATTGACTGTGCCGAGCACTCCATAGCAGAATGGCATAGCTGAGAGAAGGAATAGAACCTTGCTTGACACGATTCGTTCAATGTTAAGGTATTCACAACTTCTTACTTCCTTCTAGGGATATGCAATACAATCGGCTTGCTATATTCTGAATGATGTGCCAACCAAGTCTTCTTGTAAGACACCTTATGAACTGTGGCATGGAAATAAACTTGCTCTAAATCACTTTAGAATATGGGGTTGTTTAGCACACATTCTGGATAAGGATGCAAAGAATTTGGATGCACGAACATAATTGTGCACGTTTATAGGGTATCCAAAATAAACAAAAAGAGGATTATTCTACAATACGAAATATAATACGATTAAAATTTCTACTCATGTTACTTTCATCAAGGAAAGCTACATGGATAACTTTAAGCCTCTAAGTAAAGTGGTACTCGAGGAACTTTCGGGAGTGGTAGAACAATCACCGAGTTCAATTCTAGAGAAAGTTGTAGAAAGACCTACAAACGATCAACAGCATAGGAATCCGTCGTAGTGGGAGAGTTTCTAAGAAACCAGACTTCTTCATCTATGGTTGTAGTATTTATAATACGGAAGCCAATCATGAGGATGATGATCCACTCACTTACGATGAGGCTATGCAAGACGTTGATTTCAGGCTCTGGAAACAGGTCATGGATGCCGAGATGGATTCTATGAAATCCAATACAGTGCGGGAACTCATAGACTTACTGATTGGGATTAAACCCATAAGGTGTAAGTGGATCTACAAGAAGAAGAGAAATGCGGAAGGGAAAGTGGAAACACGCAAAGCTAGAATTGTAGGAAAAGGCTACACACAGAAAGAAGGCACCGATTATTTTAATAAGATTTAATACTAAATTTAATCTAAAATTAAAGTGATTATCTTAATATTAAATTTAATTTAATGTTTATCTTGTAGATAAACATTATATTATTTTAATAAAATTTAATATTAAAGGGATTATGTTTAATCATAGTTGAACTCTCTAAACTCTCCCTATATAAAGAGAGCATTGGGTCATTATTTACACACACTTGAATTCAAGAGAAAGTTGTAGAAAGAAAATTCTCTAAAGAGATTAGTCTAGAAAATTTCTAAAGATATTTTTCTGATTTACAACTTGGCCCAAAAGTTTAGATAAATTACAAAATTACACCACTAGTAATTTTTGTGAAAAAATTTTGATTCGAAGCGAGCCCACACTTGGTAGATGTAAGCTTGGGGATAGGGAGAAGACTACTCGGTCGAAGCACTCATCCTAGATGAATCGAAAAGGTACAATTTTGATTAAGTGTTTATTACTTTAGATATCACAACCAAGATTTTGTTTTGGAAAAAATTTTAAAACTCTGGTTTTTCCCTAAATTTATTTTTCACTTCGTTCTTCCAAACCCATTTTTCCAACATTGAACATGACCGAAGAAGTCTCTGATCCAATTGACTTAGTTGTAAATGTAGTAGTAAATGTAAAAGTAGACATAGCAGTAGATGTAGAAGTAGAATTGACCACTGACATTAAGCTTAAACCGAGTTGAATGAAACTATCGATAAGCCAAAATCAAGGAGGTGCCAACTAGAGAACCTGACAAGTTCATCTCGTTCTCGTTTGATGTTGAAGGTAAAGTTCGAGTTAACATAGCCTCACGTGACATAGAGGTGAAGAGGCTTGAGGTAATAATACCCTGAAAAACATTTTTGGGTTGGCTCAAATTCGACATTAAGTGGCTCATAATGTGGATGTCACGATAGTCAAAGATAAGGCAACATCATTGGATTCAACTGAAGGTGCCGGTTCAGATACATCAATAGTGAAACAAATGAAGAATCAAAGTTTCGAGAACCAGCTAGAAGTTTATTGATGGCGATACAGATAGTCCCCAATCTAAAAAAAGGCTTCTCTTTTAAATTTAGTTTGTTTTTTTTATTTTTATTTTTATTTAGTTTATTTTAAATCCTAAATTATGTGTGTTATTTATTTATTCACAATAGTTAAGGAGCTCGTGAGGTGGAAAAAATAAATGAATCAAAGAAATCTAAATATTACACGGAAAGACTCAGAAAAAAATTCGTCACTTCGCGATGAGAGAAGTCGCATCGTCTCGATGAGGAAACTTAAAGTCGCAACACAACTACAGGGTGTTGCGACATGCCATGACGAAATAGCCTGGGAGCATAAAATTTATCGCTACATCGTAATAAAGAAGGGTCATGTTGTGATGAGTTAACTGCTATCTAACGTCCCGATTCCTTAACTGTCCAATTGACCCATGCAATTCTCTTTTCTTCTTTCCCACCATTCTCCGCCTTCTACAAACTTAGCAACTCTAGTTTTATTTATTTATTTATGTTTATTTAGATATAATATTTTCTTATTATTTTTCCTATAGGTACTTTTTCGTTCGCTTGAAGCACACAAATCTTAATGTCGATACAACAACGAGAATTCGACCTTTTTAGGGAAGTTTTCTTGTTTGCACTTTAATCCTTTTACATTGAGAGTGATGTATGTTCTAAAGTGTGGGGGAAGTACATAAGATTTATTTATTTTAGTTTGTTTTCTATATGTTTTATTTAATTATTTAATATTTAAAAACTTGTGTTTTCTTTCTGTGTAGGAACTCCGCACTTTAGAAAGCACTACATATTCAAGCTGAACTGGCAATGAGAGATGACCCAACTAACCTTACAAACCATTCAAGACAAAATGGGTAATCTCATCTCTTTTTTATATGTGAGCACATTAGGGAAAATATGCTAAATAAAGTGTGGGGGTGGCATAGAATTTTTAATTTTAAAAATTTTCATGGTTAGTTCTGTCTAGTTTTCGTAATATTTTTAGTCAAATTTTTTTCTTTTCTTTTATTGTGTGTTTTGTTTGTGCTCGAGCTTGTGAAATACAAGTGATTGGTTAGAGCATGTAAATAATATTGTGTGAATAAACTGTAAATTTAGTTCGATATTGATTGATATGTCAAATTATGCTTCCTCATTATACTTAAGGAGCTTATTTTTGGGTAATTTCGTGTCTTTTTCATAGTTCTTAGGTTTTCAATTGAATAAGTGTAAATGCCTCGTTTTACTCATTTTTTAGACCCAAAATGGTCAATTGTACCATTAGGGGCCCTAACGTTCAATTGAGTGTTGTAGGTACTTGACAGAAGCCCAAAATTGTGCAAAAACATCACCAAAGTAAGGGGTATAATGACATCGAAACATGAGAATCGCAATACCCCAATTAGTCCCAGGATTAAGGCATCCTAAAGTGGTATCACCATATCCACCTTAGGTATCGCAATATCCATGTGACAAGGAACACCCCATTTCAAGACTGACAACGATATCATAATATTACAGTAGTGAGGGGACAAAAAATTACTCTAGGGGTAATGTTTGTCCAACCGAAGCACCAATCAGAGGAGGCTTGTTCAAGGGAATTTTGGTTAGTAAATTGGGTCAGAATTTGTTACTAAATAAGCCAAAATTGGCGGAGAGAGAGGAGGCCACATTAGCTTAATTTTTTTCCTTAGTTTTTCCTTGGGTTATACTTGGGTTATATTTTGCTTGCATTTTACTCTTGTTCTTGTCATTCTTCTTATTAGTTAAGTTAGTTATTACTTCTACAAGGGTTTTTTTTTGCACTTTTAGTCTATTTCTTTACTTGTAATGACATTTCAACCTTTAAGCTTACCGCCTCTAGACGTTAGTACGTCCAGAGTGTGAATATTGCAATAAAATAAAGAGTTATGAGGCAGTACCCGCAAGTATACGAGTTGAGTTATAATATAGGTTTTACACTGAAGTAGGTGAGTACTCTGAGGATCATATCCTCGAAAGGCGAGTACTAAATCAATCTTAACCTAAACAATTAAATATCTAATTAATACTTTAAATCAGTTATAGTACGAGAGTAAAATAAGAAATATGTTTAGGGTTTGTAAAATAATAAAATCAAATAACATAAAAAAAAGAATTAAAATTGCAAGAGATAGAAATAGATAAAGTGAATCAAATCTGAGTATGGGTGATCAACTCGCTTCGGCAATCCCAATTAACTGTCGTCTCGGGTTCTTCTTCAGCCAACTAGTCACTACCTTAGTACGATCTTTCGATCTTCCACTGACATAATGAATCAGCAACGACTACTTATCTTTCGACCTCACAATCCAGATTGGCTTATGGTAAAGGTGTTCACTAATAGGTAATACCAATTTTGGGTTAATTCTCACCTTGATAACTTCCCAGGGTTGTCAGGCCTAGGGTTTGTTTCACGTTCTTCCTTTTCCAATTAGTTGATCCATTGAGTAACCCTACAAAACAGTTAAGAGATCATACCTCCACTCGCTAATCCCTCATAGAAGGATTAGTTCCTCATGGTTTTCATAAACAACATGAAAAGAATGGAAGAATTAATCATAGGGAATGAATTGAAATAGAGAGTTTAAGAAAACCTGATTGATATTGATGAATAGAGAATTAATCTAAAGCTAAAGAAATAAGCTAATAAACTAAAATTATAAAAACCTAAGAAAGTAAGAGAACGAATCTAAAGCTAAAGAAATAATTTAAGCTAATGGAATGGTGTCTGTAACACCCCAAACCCGGCCTAGACGTTACGACCGGATCTAGCATGTCACATGGATAAGTTGTTGAAAATCGCGTTCTCGTTGAAAACTCCGTATTCTTTCTTGGAAAACTTCGAGCTTTGTCGTTGTTGTGATTCATATTTGCTTTTATGGTGTTATCGTAAAAACGTTGTTATTACCATTATTGAAAACCTTGTTTATACAAGAAGTCAATTTCAATAGATTACGAAGATGTGATATTTTTGAAAACAATTATTGTTGTTTTAAGAAAACTACGTATTTATAAATCTAGCAGTTATTAAGTTAAACTTAAAAGAAATTATACCAATGGCCTTATTACAAAAACATTAACCTAAATTAATAATTAAACTAAAATAAAGCAGAACGTAAATTTACTAAGTTTACGAGAACAATTCCCAGTGTATGGCCACCACAGAGTCCTCCACAGCTCCAAATCTACTAACGTCGGGGATTACATGCAAGGTTGAAACAACGGGGTGAGTTACGAGAACTCAATGTGTAATCCCCCAATCGGTTATTAACTGGGCCCGAGACCATACGAAATCAAATTGGGCCGAAGCCCATACAAAATCAAATTGGGCTGAAGCCCTATGCAGTAACAATCTGGGCCTTAGCCTTATACGGTATCGATCTGGGCCCACGGCCCCAAAATCATGGTAATGCAAACAGAAAGTGCAGCCCCCAACCTAATAGTCCATCCGTTACGCTCTACCCGTACCAGCCCTACACTCCATGTGGGGATTTTTAAATCGACCCACCCATCTGCTACACTCCAAAACTGCAGTCGAGCTGCCAGTATAAATGCAGCAAAGCTTCCAGTATAGTATATCTGGCAGAGCCACCAGTAACAGTATTGCAGCGGAGCTGCCAGTAACAGTATGTGTGGCAAAGCCACCAGTAACAGTACACTTCCTCCATTAATATAACCCAACGCCATGCATCATGTCATGGCATAATAATTTCGTGTATGCAATAATGTATCATCATGGCAAATTAATCAAAGTATACACAAACATACCATATCTGCCGCTAAGGGTATAACAGTCATTTTTCCCAACGAGGGCATTTCAGTAATTTACCTTTTAGGGGTATTTCGGTAATTTACCCTCCAGGGGTATTTCAGTAATTTTTCATTAACGGCCTTTCTGAAGGCCTACTGTCTCCTCGAGCGACACGAGACCCTTTCTGGGTCTCTACAGAGCTATTGTCCTAAAATCCATTTTAGGCCCAAACGGGCCCACACGCTCGTATGGCCTAAAACGCGGGGTTTCGATTTGGGATATGCATATTTTGCATTCGGATCTATCTTTTGCTAGTTTCCCAACAAATTGGCCCAAATGGGTCGGAAAGCCCATTGGGCCCATTTGGCCCATTTTGGCCCGATTAGGCCCGTTACAGCCTCGGTATCGCGAGAGTGTTCGTGACACTCTTATCGAATTAAGTCATGATTGGTTTCTCGAATTACCACTACAAGCGTTCGCACGCTCGTGAGGTCATAGATGCCGGTTTTTCAGCTTTTCAGCTTTTAGCCGATTCGCACAACACCACGAGCAATCATTCAGGAAAGGGGTATGAAATTACACACCTGCTACGATTTGCGACACTCGGCACTATATCCAGAATACCTGAGATCTATAATGACTAACGGTTAGGCTTAATACAGTATTTTCCAACATTGGAATTGATCAAAACTTTACACCACTTACCCAAAAATCCGAAAATTTCACCACCAGGAAGATTGCATAAACGATTCCTTGGTTTAAACCCGCCGAGTCCCTTACAACGTTGGAACCGAGAAGAACTATTAGCCATTAAAACTCACATCAATTCTTAAAACATGGGAGCCTTTCGACTTGAAAAAGTAATAACCAAAAGCACCAACATTCGGCCTTAATCCCACTTACCAACCAACCTTCGAAAACCAAGACTAGCAAAGCGATAAGGGGTTTGATAGCACTCCAACAGATACGGCCTCAGATCAGAGATGAGTCGTATGAGAAGAAGAGGTTCGGCCTTGCAAGAAGAATGGATTCGGCTTTAGAGAGAAGGGAAAAGAAAGAACCGATAGAAAGAAAATAAAAGAAAGGATATTACCTTGCTCCCAACAGTGCCGAATAGCCAAGGTAGATTCGGCAAACACAAGTCCCTCACGCTTCAGGCTACTCGATTTTGGATAATAGCAAGGAATAAAGAAACCAATTCCAATTGGAGAGGAGGGAAAGATTCGGCCTATTAAGAAGAGAGTGTTGAAGAAGAAAACAAGACAGGAAAAAGAGAGAAGAATTAGACGAAAAGAGATAAGATGAGTAGGGGAGGGTTCGACTATTAGCAAAGAGTAGAAGAAAACGACTTTAAATTTTGGAGAAGAGAGGGAGAAGATGAATTCGACTAGCAAAAAACAAAGAAAGGAATTGACCTGAAATGCCTTAAGGGAAAGAAATGAACAAAAAGCCAGAAATGCTAAGGAAGAACTAAAGAAATTCGGCACAACCCTCATCAAAACCGAAAGCACCACTACAAATAACTATCCATTTGATCGAAACCACCCATGCACCATCCCATTTTCGGCCAAACTCCACCACTCTCCCCAAATCCCATGATTCACTCCCCGATTCTCTCCTCAAACTCCTCTCCATCACTCATTCAAACTAATTTGACCGAGTCTCCAACTTTCTTGCGGAGTCCAAGCTGAACTCTACTTCCTCCACCTGCTTAGCACAAAATAAAAGCCACAATTTGCAGCATGTGGGATTCGAACCCCACTCCCCTTGCTTCACAAGTGACGCCAACACCACTCCACCACAGGCTTCCTTGTGTTAGCAATTTACCAACAATTTTTCTTAAGCCTTGCCTCCAACAGTCCTCTCCCCTAAAGTGCCCAAAAACCAAAATTTTACCAGGGCTAAAACTCGACCCCAAGCCTCCCTAGGGCCCCTAAACACCCTTAAACAACACACCAAACCAGCATAACATGTAATTACACAAATTTTACAGACCTCTAGATTTTTGGAATGTTACAATTATACCCCTTTAAAGAAATTTCGGCCTCGAAATTTACCTGATCAAAAGAGGTGAGGGTACTGCTGTCCAATTGTCTCATCCGGTTCCCACACGGCTTCTTCTGAACCGTGATTACGCCATAACACTTTGACCAGTAGAACGGACTTCCTCCTTAACACTTTAACATCCCGATCCAAAATTTGCACCGGTTCTTCTTCAAAAGACAGATCAGGTCTTACCTCAATTTCTTCCACCGGCACTATGTGCGGTGGATCTGAACGGTAGCGCCTCAGCATCGAAACATGGAATACATTATGTATCTGATTCAACTCCAAGGGTAACTCAAGCTGATAAGCAACTGGTCCTACATGCTTCACTATCCGATAAGGCCCAATGAATCTGGGGCTCAACTTGCCCTTTCGTCCAAATCTTAAAATCTTCTTCCAAGGTGAGACCTTCAAGAAGACAAAATCCCCCACTAAAAATTCTATCTCCTTATGCTTCAGGTCCACATACAACTTCTGTCTATCAGAAGCTTCTTTTAACCGACCCCAAATCTACTTAACCTTTTCCTCAGTATCTGAAATCAATTCCGGACCCAACAATCGTCGCTCACCCAATTATGTCCAACAAGTAGGGGTACTACATCTACGACCATACAACGCCTCGTAAGGTGCCATCTGAATGCAGGATTGATAGCTGTTGTTGTACGCAAACTCTGCTAATGGTAAATAATCTTCCCAATTGCCCCTGAAGTCAATCACGCAGCCCCTTAACATGTCTTCCAGAATTTGAATTACCCTCTCCGACTGACCACCAGTCTGTGGGTGGAACGCTGTGCTGAAGTCTAGCCTTGTACCCAAAGCGTCATGCAATGCCTTCCAGAACCGAGATGTAAATCTAGGGTCCTTAACCGATATGATAGACATTGGTACCCCATGAAGCCTCACAATTTCTACCACATACAACTTGCCCAGCTTTTGTAGCGAGTAGACAGTGCGAACCGGTATGAAGTGCATGGATTTAGTCAATCAGTCAACGATTACCCATACTGAATCTTTCTTAGTAGGCGTCAGGGGTAGCCCACTAACAAAATCCATAATTATCCTTTCCCACATCCAGAGTGGAATCTTCACCTGTTGCAGCAATCTCGAAGGCAGCTGATGTTCCGCATTCACTTGCTGACATGTCAAACACTTGCTTACAAAGTCAGTAACTTTCCGTTTCAACCCTGGCCACAAGTACTGTTCACGTAGGTCTCGGTACATCTTGTTTCCACCGGGATGTATAGCATATGGGCTACTATGCGCCTACCGCAGAATCATCTATCTCAACTCAGAGTCCTTCGGTATACAAATTTTTCCACGGAAACATAATACCCCTTCACTGTTCAGCCCAAAATCCACTGCCTCTCCATTTTCCACTTGCTGAAGCCAAGAACCCAACGATTCATCCAACAATTTCTTCTCTTTAATCTGACCTATCCATGTCGGTTTCACCTAAATAACAAGCTACCATCTTCATAAAGGCTGATATGAGCAAACATTGCTCTCAAATCTGATACCACCTTACGACTTAATGCATCTGCCACCACGTTGGCCTTACCCAGGTGATATTAGATCGAGCAGTCGTAGTCTTTCAGCAACTCTATCCACCTCCGTTGCCTTAAATTCAGCTCCTTTTGGGTAAGGAGATATTTCAGACTCTTGTGGTCGGTGTAGATAATCGACTTTTCTCCATACAGGTAATGTCTCCATATTTTCAGTGCGAACACCACAGAAGCTAGCTCCAAATCATGTGTGGGATAGTTCACCTCATGTGGCCTTAGTTGACGAGATGCATACGCTACCACCTTCCCTTCTTACATTAGCACACAACCCAAACCTATGTGCGATGCATCAGAATAGACAACAAATTCCTTCCCAGCCTCAGGCTGAATCAACACTGGTGCCTCAGTCAGAATCTTCTTTAATTTTAAAAGCTTTCCTTCTGTTTATCAGCCCAAACAAACGGTACTCCCTTACGCAGTAACTTAGTTAGGGGTGCAGCAATCAATGAAAACCCCTCAACAAACCTTCTGTAATACCCGGCCAAACCCAGGAAACTTTTAATTTCTGATACCAAATTTGGTGGCTTCCAATCCAATACCGCTTCAACTTTCCGAGGATCAACCCTAATCCCCTCGACAGACACAACATGCCCTAAAAAGGTCACATCCTTCAGTCAAAACTTGCACTTACTGAATTTGGCGTAGAGTTGCTTCCCTCTCAATATCTGCAGAACAACCCTAAGATGCGAGTCATGCTCCTCCTCAGTTCTTGAGTACACCAAGATGTCATCTATGAATACCACCACAAACCGATCTAGATAGGGTTGGAAGACCCGGTTCATCATATCCATAAAAGCGGCTGGTGCATTTGTTAATTCGAACGGCATCACTAAAAACTCGTAATGCCCATAACGATTTCGGAAAGCAGTCTTGTAAATATCTGCTTGCTTGACCCTTAGATTATGGTACCTCGATCTCAAATCTATCTTCGAGAAAACCGAAGCTCCTCGCAACTGATCGAATAAATCATCGATCCTTGGTAGCGGGTATTTGTTCTTAATAGTCAACTTGTTCAACTGACGATAATCAATACACATACGCATCAACCCATCCTTCTTCTTCACGAACAATACCGGCGCTCCCCACGGAGATACACTTGGTCAGATAAATCCACGGTCCAATAGCTCTTGGATCTGAGCTTTTAGTTCTGCCAGCTCCTTCGATGCCATCCTATAAGGGGAGATGGACACCGGAGTCGTTCCCGAAAGTAGTTCAATGCTAAATTCCACCTCACGATTTGGAGGCAACCCCGGAAGCTCTTCAGAAAATACGTCCAAGAACTCTGTCACGGTTCTGACATCCCCAATAGACAATTACTTAGCATCCGATGTGCTGATGAAAGCTAGAAACGCCTCACACCCTTTTCGCACCATCTTTTCGGCCTTTAGTGATGAAATCACATGGGACAGATAATATCTTCTTTTTCCTATCACAATCACTTCTTCATCCTCTAGAGTCTTTAAAACCATACGCTTAGCAGTGCAATCCAACTTTGCACGATGCTTAACTAACCAGTCCATGCCTAAAATAAGATCGAACTCACCGAACGGCAGTTCCATCAAATCTGCCTGGAACACTGCTCCTTGAACTTCTAGAGGCGCATCCCTAAACAACTTGTTCACCACCACGATTGTCCTAGAGGGCTAATCACAGACATTCCTCTAGCAGCAATCTCAGATTTTATACCCAAATTCCCAGACACAGTACAGGCAACATATGAATGGGTAGACCCAATATCAACTAAAGCGGTAAAGGGCACATCAAATATGAGAAACGTACCGGTTATGACGTCCGGTGCGTCGCCATCCTCTCGACGTCTAGCCGCATAAACCAACCTCGGCTGCCTTGCATCTGTATTTCCAGCACCTCTGACTGGTGCTCCACGACCTCGTCCAAACCCATTTCCCCATCGGGCTAGGCCACGACCTCTCAGTGGCTGCTAACCACCTCTCTATGGCTGAACATAACCTTGTCTCATCGCTGGCGTCGAACCCGGTTTCTACGTACAGTCCTTGATTCTGTGGTCTCTCAACCCACACCTGAAGCAAGCTCTAACTCTCTTCCAACATTCACCCTGATGAAATAACTCGCACACTGCACAAGGCTGCGGTCTGGCAGTAGCAAACGGAACTCCAGTTCGGGCCGGCTCATTAAATCTAGGCCTCTTTTGAAATCTACCAAAAGAACCGGAAGGCCTAAAATCCCTCTTATTCCTGCCTCTATCCTTGTCACGATTCTGCCGCTCAGTTCGTTTCACCTCCTCAGCAATCTTGGCTTTCTCCACCAATATAATGAAATCTCTTTCCCGCTGCGGAGCTATCAGTACCCGTAGCTCATCCCGTAGACCATCCTCGAACCGCACACAACTCATAGTTGGTCGCGACTATACCCCGAGCGTATCGACTTAAATGCAGAAACTCCACCTCGTACTCTGTCACAGATTTATTCCCTTGAACCAAGTTCAGAAATTCCTTCCTCTGGGCGTCCACATAACTAGCCCAGACATACTTCCCCTGGAAAGCCGCTTTAAAGAAATTACAGGTGTCACGATCCGCTTGAGTACCTTCCTTCACTGTGAGCCACCACTGGTATGCCTCATCCCGCAGGAGAGACACTGCTACTTTCAATTTTTCCTCTTCTGTGCAGTCCAGGTCATCCATAAGTCGTTCAACTGCCTCCAACCAGTATTCAGCTACATTTGGGGCCACACCAGAAATGCCCCTAAAAACTTCAGCCCCGTTTGCCCAGAGTCACTCAAGAATATATTTTCGGGCTACCGATCTAGTACTTACTCCAGCAACGCATTCCAAAACTCGCAGCATAGCTTGGGACAAAGCATCATCCCCTCCAGTTCGATCATGAGACGCTGTTTTGATCACTGGTGATGCAGGTGCTTCCATCTCAGGCATATGCCCCGATGCTTCGGACCCAACCCCAGCACCCTGGCCCCTACCACGGCCACGTCTACCACGTCCACGTCCTCTTGTACTCATGTTGCTGAATCGAGTTAATCTGATTAGAAATTTTATGAATCAGTATATAATTCAATATTTATTAACAAATATTTTATGAGAAGCATATATAAGAGTTGTTCTCGCAGTTCGAATTTCCTAATGTCTAAGTCTCTATAGGCTTAGCTCCTATAGCTAACAATCTCAGTATACTACCACTAACTCTAGTAGTTTCTTACTAAAGTCATTCCATCCTATTATCAGACAAAGTCAGAAGACTTACGGATTTGGTGTCGGAGACTCGGGTGCCATACTTCCAAAAAGACATATATTTTCTAAACCATATTTCCAACCAATTTTTTTTGGGGAAACGTTTTCAAACCCATTCCGCAAGCCGAGTTTTGCAACCTGACTCTGATACCATAAAATGTAACACCCCAAACTCGGCCTAGATGTTACGACTGGATCTAGTATGTCACATCGATAAGTTGTTTAAAACTGCATTCTCGTTGAAAACTCCGTATTCTTTCTTGGAAAACTTCGAGCTTTGTCATTGTTGTGATTCATATTTGCTTTTATGGTGTTATTGTAAAAATGTTGTTATTACCATTATTGAAAACCTTGTTTATAAAAGAAGTCAATTTCAATAGATTACGAAGATGTAGTATTTTTGAAAACAATAATTGTTCTTTTAAGAAAACTACGTATTTATAAATCTAGCAGTTACTAAAGAAAACTTAAAAGAAATTATACCAATGGCCTTATTACAAAAATATTAACCCAAATCAATAACTAAACCAAAATAAAGCAAAACGTAAATTTACTAAGTTTACGAGAATAATTCCCGGTGTATGGCCACCACAGAGTCCTCCACATCTCCAAATCTACTAACGCTGGGGATCACCTGTAAGGTTGAAAAAATGGGGTGAGTTACAAGAACTCAGTGTGTAATCCCCCAGTCGGTTATTAACTGGGCCCGAGCCCATACGAAATCAAATTGGGCCGAAGCCCTATTGGGCCTTAGCCCTATACAGTATCGATCTGGGCCCACGGCCCCAAAATCATGGTAATGCAAATAAAAAGTATAGCCCCCAACCTAATAGTCCATCCGCTACACTCCACCCTACCAGCCCTACACTCCATGTGGGGATTTCTAAATCGACCCACCCATCCACTACACTCCAAAAATACAGTCGAGCTGCAAGTATAAATGCAGCAAAGCTGCTAGTATCAGTATATATGGCGGAGCTGCCAGTAACAGTATTGCAGCGGAGCTGCCAGTAACCGTATGTGTGGCAAAGCCACTAGTAACAGTACACTTCCTCCATTAATATAACCCAACCCCATGCATCATGTCATGGCATAATAATTTCGTGTATGCAATAATGTATCATCATGGAAAATTAATCAAAGTATACACAAACATACCATATATGCCCCTAAGGGTATAACAGTTATTTTTTCCAACGAGCGCGTTTCAGTAATTTACCCTCTAGGGGTATTTCAATAATTTTGCATTAATGGCCTTTTCGAAGGCCTACTGTCGCCTCGAGCAACACGAGACCCTTTCTGGGTCTCTATAGAGCTATTGGGCCTAAAATCTATTTTAGGCCCAAACGGGCCCACACGTTCGTATGGCGCAAAAGGCGGGGTTTCGGTTTCGGATATGCAGATTTCACATTCGGATCTATCTTTTACTAGTTTCCCAACAAATTGGCCCAAATGGGCCGAAGAGCCCATTGGGCCCATTTGGCCCATTTCAGCCCGATTAGGCCCGTTACAGCATCGGTATCGCGAGAGTGTTCGTAACACTCTTATCGAATTAACATCATGATTGGTTTCTCGAATTACCACTACGAGCATTCGCACACTCGTGAGGTCATAGATGCCGGTTATTTGGCTTTTCGGCTTTTGGCCGATTCGCACAACACCACGAGCAATCATTCAAGAAAGGCGTATGAGATTACACACCTGCTACGATTTGCGACACTCGACATTATATCCAGAATACCTAAGATCCATAATGACTAACGGTTAGGCTTAATACAGTATTTTCCAGCATTGGAATTGATCAACACTCTACACCACTTACCCAAAAATCCAAAAATTTCACCACCAGGAAGATTGCATAAACGATTCCTTGGTTTAAA
This sequence comes from Gossypium australe, assembly GCA_005393395.2. Taxonomy (NCBI): domain Eukaryota; kingdom Viridiplantae; phylum Streptophyta; class Magnoliopsida; order Malvales; family Malvaceae; genus Gossypium; species Gossypium australe. The sequence goes on along the minus strand of CM016623.1, from coordinate 30,295,331 downwards.
CCCGCCGAGTCCCTGCAACGTTGGAACCGAGAAGAGCTATTAGAAATTAAAACTCACATCAATTCTTAAAACATGGGAGCCTTTCGGCTTGAAAAAGTAACAACCAGAAGCACCAACATTCGGCCTTAATCCCACTTACCAACCAACCTTCGAAAACCAAGACTAGCAAAGTGATAAGGGGTTTGCTAGCACTCCAACAGATTCGGCCTCAGATCAAAGATGAGTCATATGAAAAGAAGAGGTTCGGCCTTGCAAGAAGAATGGATTCAGTTTTTAGAGAAGGGAAAAGAAAGAACCGATAGAAAGAAAATAAAAGAAAAGATATTACCTTGCTCCCAACAGTGCCGAATAGCCAAGGTAGATTCGGCAGACACAAGTCCCTCACGCTTCAGGCTACTCAATTTTGGCTAATAGCAAGGAATAAAGAAACCAATTCCAATTGGAGAGGAGGGAAAGATTCGGCCTATAAAGAAGAGAGTGTAGAAGAAGAAAGCAAGACGGAAAAAGAGAGATGAATTGGACAAAAAGAGATAAGATGAGTAGGGGAGGGTTTGGCTGTTAGCAAATAGTAGAAGAAAACGACTTCAAATTTTGGAGAAGAGAGGGAGAAGATGAATTCGACTAGCAAACAAAACAAAGAAAGGAATTGACCTAAAATGCCTTAAGGGAAAGAAATGAACAAAACGCCAGAAATGCTAAGGAAGAACTAAAGAAATTCGGCACAACCCTCATCAAAACCGAAAGCACCACTACAAATAACTATCCATTTGATCGAAACCACCCATGCACCATCCCATTTTCGGCCAAACTCCTCCACTCTCCCCAAATCCCATGATTCACTCCCCGATTCTCTCCTCAAACTCCTCTCCATCACTCATTCAAACTAATTTGACTGAGTCTCCAACTTCCTTGCAGAGTCCAAGCTGAACTCTACTTCCTCCACCTGCTTAGCACAAAATAAAAGCCACAATTTGCAGCATGTGGGATTCGAACCCCACTCCCCTTGCTTCACAAGTGACGCCAACACCCCTCCACCACAGGCTTCCTTGTGTTAGCAATTTACCAATAATTTCTCTTAAGCCTTGCCTCCAACAGTCCTCTCCCCTAAAGTGCCCAAAAACCAAAATTTTACCAGGGCTCAAACTCGACCCCAAGCCTCCCTAGGGCCCCTAAACACCCTTAAACAACACACCAAACCAGCATAACATGCAATTACACAAATTTTACAGACCCCTAGATTTTAGGAATGTTATAGTGTCCCATAATGTGTGCCAGATAGGTCTATATATAGCCTTTAGGTAGTCATCCGTAGCCCTAGGGTAGCTGACGTTCCTGAGCTTTAGGTTCAATTGTGCGGACCAAAATGCCACTGCTTCGTGTTTTAATCTCGTCACAAAATAGATGTCGCCACACATCAGGACCTATGTCGTGACGTAGCAACCAACAAGTCCTTTTATAGCCATCTTGAGGGGTATGTCGCGACACCCTCAGCCTATGTCGCAACATTGAAGGCAGTTTCTCACTTTCTTTATTCTGCTCTCTATGTTGCGACATAACGTCCAATATTGGCCTGAAAGGCCTTCTAATGGTCTCCTGCACACTCACAAAGTATGTTAGCTCTCCCTTAGGCCTCATTCAGCCTTTAAGGTCAATAAAAGACTTGATGTGCACATTTTATTGAATGTAAGTAAAATTAAAGAAACTTTATTAAAACTTAACAAAAATTCTTGTATTCAAGCTCCTTAAATGTGAAAACTAGTTTAATCTGCTATATCGAATTACGGCAGATCAGAGCTTAATGTATTTCAGTTTCTTGTGGTTTAATCTATTAAAGACTTCACCTTTTATGTTTCTTAGTCTTAATTTTACCATTGAATGCTCATCTTTACTTTTCCTTCTAGTTTTATAGCTTAAAAAGCTAATCTTTCGTCTTTCTCTTAAGCTTTATTTCCATGGTTTTTTTTATGTTTGTTAGCTTAGTATTTAATATGAGTAACTAAACTCCTAAAGGGTTGATTGATGGAGATGTGGGTAAGCTAAGTTTTGGTTAAGGGACTAAATTGCAACAAATTAGACTAAATTGAATAAACGTAAAAACTTGGAATTAACGACCCTAAGGGAAAATTTGGCAAGTGAGATCAAGAAGTAATCTTCTTGAGCACCAATTCTTTAGTCCCAAGTTAGCCGACGAGATCGAGAGATAAATCGAACTAATTTGGTAAAGTTGAGACTGAGAGGTAAAACGAAACCACTTTAGGAATTTAATCTATTTAGAACTTTAATCAAATGATTAGTGAACCACATCAAAGTCAACCAACCGCCATTTCTTAGTTATTTCTAAATTTTATAACTTTACATCCTTTATGATTTAGTCATTTAGATAGTTCATCGATAACTTAGGTTAATCATATCACATTTTATGATTTTTCATAATATAGATTTTAGTGATTAGTTGTTTAGACTCCTTTTGCATGCCTCTAGTTAGGAATTGCTTAACCGCCTCCAACCTCGAGTTCAACCCCTTAGAATACTTGTGTTCCATCAGAACTATAAATATTACAACTGACACTGTACGCTTGCATTAAAACTGCTCTTCCAAATAGTGTTTCCAAAATCATTTATTCTACCGTGCACGCACAATAGCATTCAGATACTAATTGATTCTAGGTTATTTAATTTTAGGTTTATTAGTTTGATTTATTACACTATGTATATATTACAGTGTGTTAAGCATACCACATAATATATGAATATAAAAATGCATGTTAATAGAATTATAGGTTGTAAAAATTGATAAACTTGGTTAATTAAATCCAAGTATTGAAATACCTAGGGATGACCTAAGGCATTGTTTGTAGAAACATTAGAACTAAAAAGCCGACCCGAGGCATGAATCCCCTAATACCCTATTTTGAGCCTAACTCCATTTTCTTGAGGAACCGTAATTGAAACCATGAGCCTATTTCATATTATCTTTATCTTTTTTCTTAGTCTCAACACTAATTTAGACATCAGACCATTAATATTGAGGGTTCTGTAGATACATAAAGGAGGTTCCAAAATAAAGAAAAAATATTGAGAGCAAAAGCTAAGGAATAGTATAGTATAGTGAGTATCAGATTCATGTGAGCTTGTGTTGTAGTTAAAAAAAATCAGTGGAAAGAAAAGCTTCATAAAGGCTAAAAGTCAATCGAGAAAATCTCGAATAAATAAAAAAAGTGAAAAGAAGAAAAAGAAAAAAAATACTACTCACTAAGATGAATATACTCGTTAATACTATATTGTGCCTGGAAATGGAGAGAAAAGGAATGTAAGAGAAGTGGATATAAGGCGGTGAGCTTAATTGGGACGTTGGGGAAGTATTGGGAACAATATAATGTGTCAAAATATGTGTAACACCCCTCACCCGTATTCAATGCCGGAATAGGGTTACGGAGCATTACCGAACTTGTTACACAATTAAACATACAATTCTCATACATTTTTCATTCTCAATTATAAACCATTCATAATCATACATCAAGTCCCTAATATAAGCCTACGAGGCCCAAGTCATGCATTAGAAGTGGTTCGAGACTAAACCGATGAATTGGGAAACTTTTAGAAAACTTAGAATTTTTTTTCCAAAATACAGGAGACACATGCCCGTGTCACAGGTCATGTGGACATTCGAAATGGGGTAACATGGTCGTCTCTTAGCCCGTGTCTGACCCCGTGTAACTCTCTGGCTTGGGTCACACGGCCAACCACACATCCGTGTGACCATTCCGTGTGCCCTTCGAAATAACCTCACACGTCCGTGTGCTAGGCCGTGCCAAACCTGTAGGGTATACTAACTTATGTCACACGACCAAGTCACACACCTGTGTGCTAGGCCGTGTGGAGCATACTGACGATTTCTAATTAAATACTAGGGGACATACGGCCGTGTCACCTGACTGTGTGCCACACACAGCTGAGACACACACCGTGTCTCTACTCGTGTGGACAAAAATAGGCTATTTACCAGGCCATCTTTCTCACCCAAAATGCAACCACCTAAAAACATTAAATAAAATATAGCATAGCATCAATATACATTCAAACCAATCTCAACCAAGCATAATTCGTGCAATTTCAATACCATAAATACAAGGCACACAAATACCACAATATGCCATTCAATTTTATACCAAATTCACATTCGCAATTCATTTAACTAGTTAACTTCATATATGCAATTTCTTACCTCTAATCACATGCATACCAAATCTTCAAGTTTCAACCATATGGTACTCTAAAATACCAATTCCCAACAAGCATATAAATGGCAATATTACACAAAATAACAAAGGCTATTTGCACAAATATATACACATCACCAAATATACCAAAATAAGCCAACTCTCATGGCTATACACAAAACCAAACACTTAGTATTTACAAGCCAACTCAAATGGCTAAATTCATTACCAAACTATATACCAAAATGACCATAATTCCTATACATGCCATATAACCAAAATATATAGATTCAAAAGTACCAAAGTGATAGCTTAATAGTGTGATGCAATCTCCGACGACTCTCAAATCCGAGCTAGCTTTGATATCACTATAAAACATTGAAAGTAAACAGAGTAAACTATAAAGCTTAGTAAGTTCGTATAATAATTAATTCAACTTACCAAAATACACAATTCAATCAATTGAGTATATCAACATACAATTCATATTAATCCACAAACCTATCCCATAATCATTCATAAAATTAGATGTGAAATTCACAAGTTTCTTCGATTCAAAGCTTATACGATTCATGTACATACCTGTACCATCTCGTATCAATTTCACATTCATCCATATCCTTGATATACCCGTTGAACCATTTGGAATACTATCGGATACTCTGGAATCTCGCACCCTAAGTGCCAATACATAGCCGAAGTTATCTCAATCTCATATCTCATATAATGCTCACTCTCGAGCTATCAACAGGTCTGCTCAAACAAGCTGACAGTCATGACGTAGCTACACAGTGTTACTCACACAAGCTGACAAGAATCCACAACACCTGTTGGATAACTCAGCCACTGGTAGGACGTACAGACCAGCACCCAAATCACATAACCTCTAATGACATGTCATTCGTATCCTAATCTATTCCTATGGTTCAACCGGGATTTCTCATTGCTGAATCTTCTTCGAACATTTTCGTACAATCATATTCATCAACAATTCAAATATAATGCATTTAAAACACAATTACAATAATGCTTATTAACATACAAACTTACCTCAAATGCAAAAACGATGAAATGAGTCGATTAGTCCAACACTTTGTTTTCCCCCCGATCTAAATCTGAACTTCACTTTTCTTGATCTATATGTAATCAAATTTAGCTTCTTTAATTATCATTCTATTCAATTTAGCCCAAATTGCATATTATGGCAACTTTTCACTTTTGCTCCTAATATTTCAATATTTTTACAATTTAGTCCTTAGCTCATAAAAATACAAATTCATGCAATTAAGTCCCTACCCATGCCAATCGAATTTCATATAGACCCATAGCAGCCCATATTTTTCATTTATTTTACAATTTAACCACAAAATTTACACATTTCACAATTTAATTTCTAATTGACAATTTTACAAAAAATCACTTTATAAATGTTGTTTATCTAACAACAAGCATACTTTTTCTATCATCAAACATCAAAATACATATACATTCATCAATGGAAACTCTAAACCTTTAATAGTTTTGCAAATTAGTCCTTGGGCTAGCTAGATTAAGCTGCAACGATCTCAAAAACATATAAATCAATAAAATCGAGACAAAATCACAGTTAAATGCACTATGAGCTTGGCCGAACCTTGAAACCCTATCTATGGCTTTTCTCCTTTCAATTTTCGGTAGAAAGATATCATGAAGAAGATGGTATATTAATTTTATGTTATTTTACTTAAGTTTAATTATTGAATTACACATTTAACCTTGGTTATAAAACATTAAAATCACTTAATGCATGTCCATAAATGTCCACCCACTATAACAATGGTCTAATTACCACATAAGAACCTATACTTTAAGGTTCTATAGCCATTAGAGACTTTTAGCTAATAGAACACAAGTTTTACACTTTACGCGATTTAGTCCTTTTCATCAAATTGAGCATTCAAAAGATAAAATTTCTTAACGAAATTTTCAAAAAATCATACTATCATGCCATAGATATTAAAATAATATTAAAATTATTATTTTGACCTCAGATTTGTGGTACCAAAACCACTGTCCTAATTTGACTAAAAACGAGCTATTACAACTCTCCCCTTTAGGAATTTTCGTCCCCGAAAATCTTACTAGAAAATAAGTTAGGGTACTATTTTCTCATAGCTTCCTCGGGTTCCCACGTAGCATCTTCGACACCGTGACGTTGCCATAGAACCTTCACTAAAGCTATGCTCTTATTTCTCAACTCTTTAACCTCTCGAGCCAGAATTCTGATCGGTTCTTCGTTATACGTCATATTAGGTTGAATTTCAATCTCTGTCGGAGAAATTACGTGTGACGGATCTGGTTTATATTGGCGTAACATCGACACATGAAACACATTGTGCATCTTTTCTAACTCTGATAGTAAAGTTAGTCGATATGCCACTAGCCCTATTCTTTCAGTAATCTCATACGGCCCAATAAATCGCGGACTCAATTTGCCTTTGTGACCAAATAGAAGAATCTTCTTCCACGAAGATACTTTCAAAAATACTTTTTTGCCTTCAAACTCTAAAACACAGCAACGAAGCATATCTTTGAGAATCTGAATTACTCTCTCAGACTAACCGTCGGTTTGCGGATGAAAAGCAGTACTAAAGTGCAATCGTGTACCCAAAGCTTCTTGCAACTTCTTCCAAACTCGTGACGTAAATCTCAGATCTCTATCCGAAATAATAGAAACTGGTACTCCATGTAATCTAACAATCTCATACATGTACAATTTAGCTAATCTATCAAGCGAAAAGTCTGTACATACCAGGGTTTCTAGTCAACAACTACTAAAATCTTACTCGGATCAGCTTGGATACCTTTCGCTGAAACAATATGTCCCAAAAATCCAACCTCTCGTAGCCAAAACTCGCATTTACAGAATTTAGCAAATAGTTGCTTATTTCTCAATGTTTGTAACACAATCCTCAAATGTTCAGCATGCTCAGACTCATCTCGGGAATAGATCAGAATGTCATCAATGAATACAACAACAAATCTGTCTAAATACGGTCTAAAGATTCGATCCATTAAATCCATAAAAACTGCAGGAGCATTAGTTAATCTGAAAGGCATGACAAGAAATTCATAATGTCCGTACCTTGTCCTGAACGCAGTCTTCGACACATTCGAATCTTTCACTCGAAACTAATAATAGCCAGATCTCAGACCAATCTTCAAAAATACGGTTGCTCCTTTCAACTGATCGAACAAATCATCAATTCTCGGTAAAGGATACTTATTCTTAATTGTAACCTTGTTGAGTTAATGATAATCAATCCACAATCTCATCGACCCTTCTTTCTTCTTTACAAATAAAATTGTTGCACCCTAGGGCAAAAAATTAGGTCTACAAATCCTCTATCTGTTAACTCTTGCAACAGAGATTTCAAGTCTTTCAATTCTTTCGGAGCCATTCTGTATGGAGCTATCGATATCGGTGATGTTCCCAGCACTAAATCAATAGCAATTTTAACTTCTCTGATTGGTGGCAACCTAGGCAACTCTTCTGGAAACACATCTGGATATTCACAAGCTACTGGCACTAATTCAATTTTCGATTCAGACACTTTTGTATCCAGTACATACGCAAGATAAGCATTGCAACCTTTTCTCATATATTTCTGAGCTAGCATCGACGATATTACAACAAGCAATCCACTCGACTCATCAGATTCAATTCAAAGGATTTCACTATTCTAACATTTCAATTTAATAGTCTTTCGTCTACAATTCACTACAGTATCATACAGAGTCAACCAATCCATACCTAGTATCACATCGAATTCATCAAACGGTAAAAGCATCAAATTAGCAGAAAAACAGTAACCCCTAGTCATCGAAGGACAATTCTTGCAAACTTTATCAACTAGGACATACTTGCCTAAGGGTTTCAATACTTTAATCCCAAATTCGATAGACTCAACAGGAAAATTCTTACTAGAAACTAAATTCATATAGACATATGAATGAGTAGATCCAGGATCAATCAAGGCAATTACATTAGTTTCATAGAGAGAAAATGTACCGGTGACAACATCAACTAACAACGCATCTTCGCGAGCACGAATAGCGTAAGCTCTGGCTGGTGCTCTAGCCTCGAATCTCACAACAGAGTCTTTTGTCATTCCTTTGCTACTGGTCACATTTCTCGCATTTATAGGTGGTCTCCCTCTAGCAATTATGTTACTCGGTCTTGCATTCTGAAATCTATCTTTTTCTGCTAACTTAGGACAATCCCGAATAAAATGATCTAGCGAGCCACATTTGAAACAACCTTTATTATTCATCCAGCAGCCTCCAAAATGTCGTCTTCCACACTGTTGACACTCGGGTTTATTGTTTCTCACACTACTCACACTCGATATTGAAGTAGCTTGAGTTTAGGACTCGTGTATTGCTTTCCATGATCTCTATTTGAATATCCCACTAAATCTATAGAACGATTATACAAATCTTGTGATTTCTTAGACGAATAGTGATATGGTTTACTCATCGACCTCTTTCTCAAATCTCTAGCTTCAAAATCAGCTTTTCTCTTTTCTTTGCCTAGTTCCTCGGCTTTGCATGCTCTATCAACTAACACCACAAATTCTTTTAATTCTAGAATCCCGACTAGCAGTCTAATGTCTTCGTTTAACCCGTCTTCAAATCGCTTACATATAATTGCCTCTGTAGAAACAAATTCTCGAGCATATTTACTAAGTCTCACAAACTCTCTCTCGTCCTCATTCATAGACATTTGACCTTGTTTCAGTTTCAGAAACTCTTTTCGTTTTTGATCGATAAAACGCTGGCTGATGTATTTCTTTCTGAACTCGGCTTGAAAGAATTCCCACGTAACCCGTTCTCTCGGCACCACAGATATCAAAGTATTCCACCAGTGATATGCAGTGTCTCTCAGAAGTGATACGGTGTATTTTACACATTCAATGACATACAAGATAGTTCATCAAATACTCTGATCATATTCTCAAGCCAAAACTCAGCTCACTCTGGATCGTCATCAACTGTAACTCTGAACACTTCAGCCCCATATTTTTAAATTTTATCAACTGGTCGCTTACTCAATCGTAAAGGATCCAAACCTTGAGAAGCTACGGGAACCGGTTGTGGAATAAGTGGGGGTGGATGTTGCTGAGCAGCCGGATTAGTTCGAGCAAACTCAGTGAACCACTCGTTCATCATTTGGAAGAAGGCTTCCTTAGCCTCTCCTCCCTGACTACCCGATACGGGTCTGGACTCAGATGGTGCTACTCTGTGAACGAAGGCTGGCGCATTACTCTAAACATCATCAGCTACTACTCGACTGTGATCTATTTACTATATGAAAACACAGTTTAAACTATCAGGAGATATCACACTATCACAAGTTATATATGGCATGTACAGCTTGACTCTCATATAAGCTACTTAGTCCTAGAATTGACTAAACCATAGCTCTGATACTAATAAATGTAACACCCCTCACCCGATTCAACACCAAAATAGGGTTATAGACCATTACTAGACTTATTACACAATTAAACATACAATTTTCATACATTTTTCATTCTCAATTATAAACCATTCATAATCATACATCAAGTCCCTAATACGAGCCTACGAGGCCCAAATCATGCATTAGAAGTGGTTCGGGACTAAACCATAACTTAGGAAACTTTTAGAAAACTTAGAATTTTTTTCAAAATACAAGGGACACACGCCCATTTCACAGGCCGTGTAGACATTCGAAATGGTATCACATGATCGTGTCCTAGCCCGTGCCCGACCCTGTGTAACTCTCTGACTTGGGTCACACGGCAAACCACACGCCGGTATGACCATCCTGTATGCCTTTCAAAACTACTTCACACGTCCGTATGCCAGGCCATGTGCTAGGCCGTGCCAAACTTGTAGGGTATACTAACTTATGCCACACGGCCAAGTCACACACCCGTGTGCTAGGCCGTGTGGAGCATGCTGACTTGATTTATAATTAAACAACAGAAGACACACGGTCGTGTCACATGACCGTGTCACACACGGCTGAGACACATGCCCGTGTCTCTACCCGTGTGGAAAAAAATAGACTATATACCAAGCCATCTTTCTCACCCAAAAATGCAACCACCTAAAAACATCAATTGGCATATAGCATAGCATCAATAGACATTCAAACCAATCTCAACCAAGCATAATTCATGCCATTTCAATACCATCAAATACAAGGCACACAAATACCACAATATGCCATTCAATTTTATACCAAATTTACATTCTCATTCATTTAACTAGTTAACTTATATATGCAATTTCTTACCTCTAATCACATACATACCAAATCTTCAAATTTCAACCATATGGTACTCCAAAATACCAATTCACAACAAGCATATAAATGGCAATATTACACACCATAACAAAGGCTATTTGCACAAATATATATACATCACCAAATATATGAAAATAAGACAAGTCTCATTGCTATACACAAAACCAAACACTTAGCATTTACAAGCCAACTCAAATGGCTAAATTCATTACCAAACTATATACCAAAATGACCATAATTCCTATACATGCCATATAACCAAAATACATAGATTCAAAAGTACCAAAGTGATAGCTTGATAGTGTGATGCAATCTCCGACAACTCCCAAATCCGAGCTAACTTCGATATCACTAGAAAACAAAAAAAAAGTAAACAGAATAAGCTATAAAGCTTAGTAAGTTCGTATAATAATTAACTCACCTTACCAAAATACACAATTCAATCAATTGAATATATCAATATACAATTCATATTAATCCACAAACGTATCCCATAATCATTCATAAGATTAGATGTGAAATTCACAAGTTTCTTCGATTCAAAGCTTATATAGTTCATGTACATACATATACCATCTCGTATCAATTTCATACTCATCCATATCCTTGATATACTCATTGAACCATTTGGAATACTATCGGATACTCAGGAATCTCGCACTCTAAGTGCCAATTGTAACAGCCATAACCTGTATCCGTCGTCGGAAAAGAGTTTCGGGGCATTACTGGAACTTTCAGAACATTTACAGACATGTCCTGTCAATCACAATTCATTAACAGAGATTATTCGTAATGTCCTTTAAATGGACCCTCAAGGCCCAATACGAGCATTAGAATCGAGTCGGGACTTAATCGAAAACTCTAAGAATTTTTCGTGACACTTCAAAAATTTTCCAAGGTGCAAGGCTCACACGCCCCTGTGACCCTTAGACACGCCCATGCCTCAGGCCGTGTTCGATTTAGCTTGCTTTCTAACTTGTGCCACACGCCCTTGTGCTAGGCCTTCTAGTTAATTAATTCCTTTGGAATTAGGTACAGGTTTCACACGGCCAAGACACACGCCCATGTTCAAGGCCGTGTCTTCCACAAGGACACACGCCCGTGTCTCTGCCTGTGTGCTCAATTCTGAGCATTCTATTTTCTCGAATTTAAGTTGCAGGGGACACACGGCCTAACTACACGCCCATGTACCAGGCCGTGTGTCACACAGAGTATAGACACACGCCCGTGTTTGTCTTCCAGAGTGGACAAAATACAGCCATTTCTAGCTTCATTTCTCACCCAAAATCACATCCATGACCTGCACTTGAATCACACATCCAAATACTAACCATTTCAAGCATTTAGATCAAGAAAATTCTATCATTCAACATGGTATACCATTATATGCATACATATTTATTATCTTGTCTTGGTTAAGTCCATGTGATAGGAATAATTTGATCAACTACTTAATACATGTGTAGCTACCATTGTATAACATTACAAATAGATCAAATCAAACCATTACTAGCCATTCCAATGGCTAGATTACAAGCATCATTTACATTTACATACCAATATGGCCAATATAACAAATACATGCCATCACAACCATAATTGATTTACCATATTGTACCGACATAGGCTGATGGATAGTATGAGTGATCTCTGGCGAGCTTCCGATTTACTCTAAAACAGGTGAAAATAAAATGGGGTAAGCATTTTATGCTTAGTAAGTTCGTATAACATGGTACTTAACTTACCATTCATTCTATTTTGAGATAACTATGTAAGGCATATTCAATCAATTTGACCTCAAGCCCTACACATATCCTCATTGCCCTTGTTAGTCATGTATTCCATAATAACATCAAAACATATATGGGCTCACAACAATCAAGTTTCCATGCACATATGCTTTCTACCACACATATATTCATTAAAAATGTATAATTCATCTCATTATTACAAGTATAATTTCAAGATAGTTCACTTTGAGTTCAGATCATTTCACATCATAACTTTACTCATTTCACTCGGAATATCAAGGTCACAATTAGTAACTCAAGATGTACAAGTCTATAATCAAGAATGCACATATATTCATAAAATAAAGTCCATGTACAAATAACATCATCTCATGTTTTCATATATCATTTGTCATGTAACATCATTTTCTTGTATTTCAGACGGATACGTATAATAACTCATTTCTTATACATATCTTCTCATATCAAGATTTCTACCCGTTGAATTTATCTGAAATATCGATGGTTACTCATGTAGTACACACGAGGTGTACAAATCAGGATCTGACAATTCATATTCAATGGTACCTATAAGGTACTATCTCATAGAATACACTCTCGAGCCACACATGTATACAACAGGATTACCAGTCCAGGCTAAATCCTTTTTATGACATATGCTCTAAGGAGCTTGATATGGATTACCCGTCATGCCTAAATCCAATTCATAATATATACTTGAGAGGACTCACATCAGGATTACCCATTCGAGCTAAATCTATTCTGTACTGAAGTCATTAGGATTGCTCGTTCGAGCCTAATCCATTCTACAACAAATGCAGGACCTTATTCCTTTTGGCAATTACATTTATCCATCGATTTTCATTTATTCAAACAGGATTTAAACATTTTTCTAACATTATCGGGCATGTGATTATTTCATGCATCCATAACATTCATACAATTCAAATAAACACATTTCACATCCATTTCAAGTATATAAGTAACATTTTCGTCGTTTGACCTTTATCATTTATCAGGCAATGTCATTTAAATTAGACATTTTTAATTATCGGGATTGATCGGATATGTAATCATTTCACATATTTATGACGTTTATACAATTCACATAAACACAATCAATGCAAGCATGTAAGTAAACACAGTTTAGTTACACAAACTTACCTTGACAATGTTCGCGTACGTAAAATCTACAAATTCGACATTTTCCTTTTTCCTCGTTCTAGCTCCGAATTTGGTCTATCCGGATCAATATGAGTAAATTTAACATTAATTTACCATATTTCACATTCAAGTGGACTCAATTTTTATCCTAGGCAAAATTACCATTTTGCCCCTAACTTATCCATAAATTCCATTTTCGTCCCTAGGCTCTGTAACACCCCAAACCCGGCCCAAACACTACAACCGGATCTGGTATGTCACTAAAAAGATTTTACAAAACATGTCGCATTTTGGAAAACAGTTACTAGGTTTACACCTTTATTTCGAAAGCTTAAGAATTCATTAAAGAATAAAATATTAAGTCATAAATTATCTTGGTGGATTTCAAATGAAAACTGAAATTTCATACAAGTCTTAACTTAATTGAAATTATAAAATTTAAGATAAAAGCCCAACAAAATCCCAAAACATAAATGGTAATCTAGTGGCCCATGGCCTTATTACAAGGAAATTTAAACCCATTAATTAAAAGAAAATAAAATATTAAACTAAGTCTTTATGCTGAATTCTCAACGCTCTGTCGCATGGCCACCTTGCTCTCTCCTCCAGCCCGGTCCAATGTACTAAGTGTCACCTAAAATGGTTAAAAGAATAGGGTGAGTCGCAAGACTCAGTGTGCAACCCTCATGCATCATTAAATTTGGGCCTTAGCCCCACAGATCAAAATATAAAACTTAATATAAAAGATAACATGCAAAGCCCAACCCAAATCCTAAGTTTCCATCCGCTACACACCCCCTTACCTGCCAGTCACACCATTGGGGATTTCTACAATCAACCCACACCGCTACACACCATTGATGGCAGTCATGCTGCTCATCGTCAGAGTTGTGACAGAGTCACCAGGCTGAAATGGCAATAGCCACCAGAAACAGAGTTATGACAGAGTCACCAGGCTGAAATGGCATAAGCCACCAGAACAGATCACTTCCCCTTTCATCAATCACCCAACCCCAAGTATATATAAGACAATCGACATATATCACATATCATTTAACAGAATCAATCATTGTTGAGTGGTAGAAATCACTAACCTGATATTTAGCCTTTACCCTTTTTCGGGTTTCCAAACTATATTCCGGGATTTCGGCATTTAACATGGTATAACAGATTTATTACATATATATATATATATATATATATACTAGCAATCAATCTAATGGTGTGGAAGTGTTACACACCTGATTAGTGTCGATACTCTTGCTTAACCGATCTATAACTTGCTTAAAAAGCTGGAAAGACATGAAAAATAGGCTTTCTCCTATAATCGGACATGGTTAGTGTTCTTTCCATTTTTACATACTAAAATCAATAGACTTTCTTACCTTGAAATCCCAAAAGTACCTTGATTTGAGTATTACTGAACTTATGACTTTGAGATCTACACGATTGACTCCTCTTCAGATCCTAGAATGCCGAAAATAAGAGTGAAATAAGAGATTAGTTTCTAATAGCCATTCAGCTAAGGACTTTGAAAAGCCGAAAGAACATTGAAATCCCGAAATCAACACTTACCTATTGTTTCCTTCAAATTTCGGCACAAGTAGACTCCATTAAAGAAGATTCGGCAACTTCAGGAGGTGAGATCTTAGTGATTTTGGCTTTAAAGAATTGGAAAAAATAAAAGCAAGGAATGGGTAGGGAGATTTGGCCAAAAGAAAAGTGGAAAAAATAGCAGGGTTTCAGCAATTGAGACTTCAGGAGTTTTGGTTTCTGTTAGAAAAAGAAAAGAGAAGAGAGAAAGAATGGAGTAGAAATTTCGGCAGAGAAAAGAGAAAAGATGAGAGCTTTAGTAGCAAATTTCGGCATCCCCCCTTTATATAGAAAACCGATTCCTCCCCTTAGCAGAGATTGATTTTCGGCCAACTCTACAATCAAGAGATTAACCTCATCCCTTTCCCTTATCTTGATCTATTATCTCCTCAAAAATAGCCTTTATCTGATTATTATCCACATAAAATAAATCCCTAAATAATAGCTTTTATCTGCTTATTATCCACATAAAATAAGTCCCTAAATAATAGCCTTTATCTGCTTATTATCCACATAAAATAAATCCCTAAATAATAGCCTTGTGCCGTCCCCCCTAGCTCCTCTTCAAGTGCCGAATTTTAGCCCTAAAACCTGGGCTTCAAGCTGCCAAAATTTGGGCCTTCCTCATGCACAAGTGACGCTACTATAGCTCCCCTTTACTGTGCCCCTAGTTGCTGGGCCACAAGCCCAATATGTCACTTAAACTACTAAACTTTAATTTAAGCCCCTAGAGTGTCTAAATAAAATATTTAAAACAAGGCCTCAACCCAATTTGAGCCTCATTTGTATCTCAAACTCCCAATTTAATATTTTAAGCATACACTACACAAAATGCACAAGCCCATAAATTCAGGATGTTACAGGCTCAGAAAATGAAACTTGTGCAAATTACTCCCTATTCCAAGCCTAACCAAAGCCCCATTACAAAATTCACAGCACATGTATTCATAAAATTTTAGAATTTTTCCTTCAATTTCACAAGTTTACATTTTAGTCCCTAAATCATGTTTTTATCAAAAATCACTTTGTAAAAGTTGTTTATCTATCAATAATCTTTCATTTTCTACCATAAATTTCTAATTTCCAGCATATACATCCATGACCCATTTTTCATACTTTGAAATTTTCAAATTAATCCCCCAAATAGATAGTTTAGACTATTCTGATTCCAAAAATATAAAAACCATTAAAAACGGGGCTTGATTTCTTACCTTATTGAGCTTGAAAAGTTTTCATCCTCTCTCCTAGGGTTTCCATGGAAATATTTGGGGAATATTATGAAAATGTTTTTTTTTTCATTTAACTAAATTGTCATTTAATAACTTTTCATCTTTCAAATTTAGCCCTTAGCTTTTTTTAATTTTTCCATAGATGAGTCATACCAAAATATCTACATATACCATATAAGGACCTTTAGTTTTGAATTCCATAGCTATTTAATCCTTAGAGCTACTAGAATTCAACTTTCTCATTTTATGCGTTTTAGTCCTCGTAGTTAAGCACTAAATCGATAAAATTTTCTTTTCAAAATTTTCACATGACGTTTCTATTATATTATGGACCATATAATAAAATAAAAATAAATTTTATTTTCGACTCGGATTTGTGGTCTCAAAACCACTGTTCCGATTTCACCAAAAAATGGGTTGTTACAACTCTCCCCCCTTAAGGATTTTCATCCTCGAAAATCTTATCAGTAATAAGATTCAGACATTACTTTCTCATAGTTTCTTCTAATTCCCAAGTAGCTTTCTCTATATCGTATCATTGTCAAAAAACTTTCACTAAAACTACCTTTATACTTTTTATTTCTTTCACTTCACATGCCAGAATTTCAATCAATCTTTCACTGTAAATCATGTCAGGCTGAATTTCAATATCTATCGAAGAAATAACATGTGATGGATTTGATCGTTACCGTCATAACATAATCACAGGAAAACATTATAAATTCTGTCAAGCTCTGACAATAATGCCAATCAATACGCAACAGGTCCGGTTCCTTTCAATTTCCTCATATGACTCAGTAAGTTGCATACTCAATTTTTCCTGAACAACCAATCTGAATAACTTTCTTTCATGGTAAATTTTCAGAAATACCTTATCACTATCAGAAACTCTATTTCTTTTCATTTTATATCCACATCAGATTTTTGACGATCAAATACTACTTTTAAACTATCTCAGATCACTTTCACCTTTCTTTGGTTTCAAAGAATTAAACCTACTACATGTATCTTTTCTCACTGAACTCCGTCCAAAACACCGGAGTTTTACATTTGTGACCATATAAAGCCTCGTACAATATAATTTTATACTTGTCTGTTAACTGTTATAACAAGCAAATTCAACCAACAGCAAATATTTCTTTTTCAATTACCTTTGAATTCAAGTTCACAATATTGAAGCATACCTTCCAAAATATGAATCATATGTTTAGATTGATCATCCGTCTAAAAATGAAATACTGTACTAAAATGTAACCGTATACCCAAAGTTTCTTATAACTTGTTTCAGAATCAGGATAAAATCTGCAGGCTTCGTCGAACAATCGGCAATTACTCAAATCATATCTTTCTTTTTCATAGGCAGGAGTAATTTCGATATAAAATTCCATAGTAACTTTGTCTCATTTCCATTTCGGTATCTTCACTGGCTATAACCATCTTGAAAGTTTCATCCTTATCTTGCTGGTACATCCAACATTTAAATACAATTTCAGAAATAACACATTTCATTTTCGAGCTACTAATACATCTTTTTCAAATCATTATGCATTTTATCATTTTCCAGATAAACCGGCATAGTACCACTGTGATCATTCTTGTATAATTTTCCATACAAGCTTCAAATCCTTCAGTACATGGACTCTGTCTCTGAATAACAAACATTTATCGAATCTAATTCGAAATTTTGAATCAGAAATTATTTCACACTGTATTCATTTAAATTACAACTCATTATCACTTTTCTGAGTTTCACTGTTCTATTGTAGAAACAATAGTTAAGCTCTATGCTCAACTAAAATTATTCTTTCATTAGACAATAGCAATCGAGTATTTATTGCTCATAAAGAAAATAAATAATTTTCTACTCAACATATCAGCAACTATATTTACTTTTCTTGAATGATAGTCAATTACCCAAATCATGGTCTTTCAATAATTCAAGCCATATACGCAATCTCAAAGTCAAATCTTTTAGTAATATCAGATACTTCAAATGTTATGATCAGTAGTTATATGATATTTTTACCATACAGATACTGTTACCAAATTCTCAGTGCAAACACAATAATTGTCAACTCAATATTATATTTCGGGAAATTCTTTTACTGTAGTTTTATCTGGCTGGAAGTATAGACCATTTCTTTACCTTTCTTCATCAAAACACAGTTTAATCCATTCAATGATATATCACTGTAATAATAAATTCCTTATCCGATTCAGACTGAACTAGAACTGAGGCTTCAGTCATCAGGGCTTCCAACTGATCAAAGCTTTACTAACATTTATCAGTCCATTCAAATCTTACATCTTTCTGTAATAACTATGTCATCAATGCAACTATTTCCATTATTAACATTAAAGCTTTGAATTTTTCCAAAGCCATAACCATCAGACAGATTCAAAACCATAGTGCTATATTATGACTGACATTTCAACCGTATAGATAAAGCAACACTCCAATATCAATAGTGTACCTCAAATTAGATGAGGGGGGACGGAAAGTGGCCCCAATAATAACCAACGCAATAATATAACCGACATTTCAACTGTATAGATAAAGCAACACTTCAATATCAATAGTGTACCTCAAATTAGATGAGGGAGGACTGAAAGTGGCCCCAATAATAACCAATGCAATAATATAGTTTCTATAACATGTGTCCCATATTATCAAGTTCCTATGATAAAGTCCGAATTCATAACGATAATAAGTATAATTACCACTGACCAATGAATATCTTTCACAAATAAACCATGCTTGAATAATAAAGAGATTGATGACATCTCAGAGAAAATTTAGAAGAGCAATATTACACATACTCAGTAGAAACGACTGTGACAAAGATAATATAATTTTTCATATTCGAAATTCAGGGCTTCAATCAGTAGAAGTAGAAGATGATATCATATGAACCTTATCAATCAATCTTATATCAATCATGATGAATTAGAAAGCCCAAGTAAGGTAGAGCAATACTGTTCATGAATCAACCAGACTTACAGTAATTCCATCTATCATAATTTAATAGCCTTTTAATACGATAAATATTGCATCTGTACATGTACAATTTCATATGTCTTTGAGAATAACAGAACATATAGAGTACCCATGAGATGTTGCTGTAATATACTCAATTATAACAGTTGTATTCAAATATCTTTGCAGTTTTATCACTATTCCACTGACCAATAAAGTCATCAATAATCTTACATCATTTAGTTCACTGAAAGAGTCAATTCAGAAGAATTTTCGACTAATCTGTTTTGTAATTATCATATCTGGATAAGTCAACTACTCATGAATAACTTCTACCTTAACAATGACATCACATATTCAAAATAATCTTCAGAAAAACCTGATATCTCTTTTAATATCGTATTTACTTACTAACCCAATCTCATTCTGACTACATCATTAGTCATTCAGCCTTTGTGCTCTTTAGTTCCACATTCATGAGCTTAATCCATATAAATCTTATGAATTTCATTGTATAACACTATACTGGTAAGGGGGTGGAGATCGTAAGCCTCCAAAATTAACTTTACACACATATCACTTAACGTGTACCATTAACATGTTCACTATAAAACATTTATCCATACCTTTTCGAATTCTATTGCATCATCAGTAACATTTTACTCAAATACTTGAGTATCTTTTTCGGAGTCATCGGAATTAGCTCGGTTGGAAAGCATCTCTGTCTATTTGCAAAATAATTTTTATCAAAGTCGGGAAATATCACACTATCACAGGTTATATAATGGCATGTATTTCTAGACTCCACATATGCTACGTTCAGTCTGAGAACCGACTAAATCGTAGCTCTGATACCACTAAATGTAACACCCCTAACCCATATCCGTTGTCGGAACAGAGTTACGGGGTATTACTAGAACTTTCAGAATATTTACAGACATGTCATGTTAATCAATATTCATCAATCGAGATCATTCTTAACATCCCTTAAATGGACCCCCAAGGCCCAATACGAGCATTAGAATCGAGTTGGGACTTAATCGAAAACTCTAAGAATTTTTAGTGACATTTCAAAAATTTTCCAAGGTGCAGGGCTCACACGCCCGTGTAGTCCAAGGGACACGCCCGTGTGACCCTTAGACATGCCCATAACTCAAGCCGTGTTCGATTTAGGTTGCTCTCTGACTTTCACCACACGGCCATGCCATACGCCCGTGTGCTAGGCCGTGTGGTTAATTAATTCCTTTGAAATTAGGTGAAGGTTTCACACGGCCAAGACACACGCCCGTGTTCAAGGCCGTGTCTCCAACACGGCAGGGACACACGCCCCTGTCTCTGCCCGTGTGCTCAATTCTAAGAATTTTATTTTCTTAAATTTATGGTACAGGGGACACACGGCCTAACTACATGCCCACGTACCAGGCCGTGTGTCACACACGGTCTAGACACATTCCCATGTGTGTCTTCCCGTGTGGACAAAATAAAGTCATTTCTAGCTTCATTTCTCACCCAAAATCACACCCATGACTTGCACTTGAATCGCACATCCAAATACTAACCATTTCAAGCATTTAGATCAAGCAAATTCTATCATTCAACATGGTATACCATTATATGCATACATATTTATTATCTTGTCTTGGTTTAGTCCATCTGATAGGCATAATTTGATCAACTACTTAATACATGTGTAGCTACCATAGTATAACATTACAAATAGATCAAATCAAATCATTACTAGCCATTCCAATGGCTAGATTACAAGCATCATTTACATTTACATGCCAATATGGCCAATATAACCTATAAATGCCATTACAACCATAATTGATTTACCATACTGTACTGACATAGGTTGATGGATAGTGTGAGTGATCTCCGTCGAGCTTCCAATCCAACAAGCTTCCGATTTACTCTAAAACAGGGGAAAATAAAACAAGGTAAGCATTTTATGCTTAGTAAGTTCGTATAACATGGTACTTAACTTACCATTCATTCTATTTTGAGGTAACTATGTAAGGCATATTCAATCAATTTGACCTCAAGCCCTACACATATCCATATTGCCCTTGTTAGTCATGTATTCCATAATAACATCAAAACATATATGGGCTCACAACAATCAAGTTTCCATGCACGTATGCTTTCTACCACACATATATTTATTAAACATTTATAATTCATCTCATTATTACAAGTATAATTTCATGATAGTTCACTTCGAGTTCAGATCATTCCACATCAGAACTTTACTCATTTCACTCGGAATATCAAGGTCACGATTAGTACACTCAAGGTGTACAAGTCTATAATCAAGAATGCACATATATTCATCAAATAAAGTCCATGTACAAATAACACCATCTCATGTTTTCATATATCATTTGTCATGTAACATCATTTTCTTGTATTTCAGACGGATACGAATAATAACTCATTTCTTATACATATCTTCTCCTATCAAGATTTCTACCCGTTGAATTCATCTGAAATATTGATGGTTACTCAGGTAGTACACTTGAGGTGTACAAATCAGGATCCGTCAATTCATATTCAATGGTACCCATAAGGTACTATCTCATAGAATACACTCTCGAGCCACACATGTATAACAGGATTACCAGTCCTTTTTATAACATATACTCTAAGGAGCTTCATTTAGATTACCCGTTCGGGCTAAATCCAATTCATAATATATAATTGAGAGGAATCACATCAGGATTACCAGTCCAAGCTAAATCCTTTCTGTAATAAAGTCATTAGGATTGCTCGTTCGAGCCTAATCCATTCTACAACAAATGCATGACCTCATTCCTTTCGGCAATTACATTTATCCATCGATTTTCATTTATTCAAACAGGATTTAAACATTTTTCTAACATTATCGGGCATGTGATTATTTCATGCATCTACAACATTCATATAATTCAAATAAACACATTTCACATCCATTTCAAGCATATAAGTAACATTTTCATCGTTTGACCTTTATCATCTATCGGGCATTATCATTTAAATTAGATTTTTTAATTATCGGGCTTGATCGGATATGTAATCATTTCACATATTTATGACGTTTATACAATTCACATAAACACAATCAGTAAACACAATTTAGTTACACGAACTTACCTCGACACTGTTAATATACGTAAAATCTACAAATTCGACATTTTCCTCTTTCCTCGTTCTAGCTCCGAATTTGGTCTATTGGGATCTATACGAGTAAATTAAACATTAATTTACCATATTTCACATTCAAGTGGACTCAATTTTCATCCTATGCAAAATTACCAATTTGCCCCTAACGTTTCCATAAATTTCATTTTCGTCCCTAGGCTCGGAAAATGAAACTTGTGCAAATTACTCCCTATTCCAAACCTAACCAAAGCCCCATTACAAAATTCACAGCACATGTATTCATAAAATTTTATAATTTTTCCTTCAATTTCACAAGTTTACATTTTAGTCCCTAAATCATGTTTTTATCAAAAATCACTTTGTAAAAGTTGTTTATCTATCAATAATCTTTCATTTTCTACCATAAATTTCTAATTTCCAGCATATACATCCATGACCCATTTTTCATACTTTGAAATTTTCAAATTAATCCCCCAAATAGATAGTTTAGACTATTCCGATTCCAAAAATATAAAAACCATTAAAAACGGGGCTTGATTTCTTACCTTATTGAGCTTGAAAAGTTTTCATCCTCTCTCCTAGGGTTTCCATGGAAATATTTGGGGAAGCTGATATGAAAATGTTTTCTTTTTCGTTTAATTAAATTGTCATTTAATAACTTTTCATCTTTCTAATTTAGTCCTTAGGTTTTTTTAATTTTTCCATGGATGAGTCATACCAAAATATCTACATACTTTCCTTAATGGTCTAATTACCATATAAGGATCTTTAGTTTTGAATTCCATAGCTATTTAATCCTTATAGCTACTAGAATTTAACTTTCGCATTTTATGCGATTTAGTCCTTCTCGTAGTTAAGCACTAAATCGATAAAATTTTCTTTTCAAAATTTTCACATGACATTTCTATTATATTATGGACCATATAATAAAATAAAAATAAATTTTCTTTTTGGCTCAGATTTGTGGTCCCAAAACCACTGTTCCGATTTCACCAAAAAATGGGTTGTTACACCAATACATAGCCGAAGCTATCTCAATCTCATATCTCATATAATGCTCACTCTCGAGCTATCAACGAGTCTGCTCACACAAGCTGACATTCATGACGTAGCTACACAGTGCTGCTCATACAAGCTGAAGAGAATCCGCAACACATGCCAGATAACTCAGCCACCAGTAGGACGTACTGACCAACACCCAAATCACATAACCTCTAATGACATGTCATTCGTATCCTAAGGTTCAACCGGGATTTCTCATTGTCGAATCTTTTTCGAACATTTTCGTACAATCATATTCATCAACAATTCAAATATAATGCATTTAAAACACAATTACAATAATGCTTATTAACATACAAACTTACCTCGAATGCAAAAACGACAAAATGAGTCGATTAGTCCAACACTTTGTTTTTCCCCCGATCTAAATCCGAACTTCGCTTTTCTTGATCTATATGTAATCAAATTTTGCTTATTTAATTATCATTCTATTCAATTTAGCTCAAATTGCATATTATGGCAACTTTACACTTTTGCCCCTAATATTTCAATATTTTTACAATTTAGTCCTTAGCTCATAAAAATACAAATTCATGCAATTAAGTCATTACCCATGCTAGCCGAATTTCATATAGACCCATAGCAGCCCATATTTTTCATTTATTTTACAATTTAACCACAAAATTTACACATTTCATAATTTAATCCCTAATTGACAATTTTACTAAAAATCACTTTATAAATGTTGTTTATCTAACAACAAGCATACTTTTTCTATCATCAAACATCAAAATACATATACATCCATCAATGGGAAAACCCTAAACCTTTAACAGTTTTACAATTAGTCCTTAGGCTAGCTAGATTAAGCTGCAACGATCTCAAAAATATAGAAATCAATAAAAATGGATGAAATCACACTTACATGCACAAGGAGACTTGGCCGAACCTTGAAACCTTATCTATGGCTTTTCTCCTTTTAGTTTTCGGTAGAAAGATAGCATGAAGAAGATGGTATCTTAATTTTACGTTATTTTACTTAAGTTTAATTATTGAATTACACATTTAACATTGGTTATAAAACATTAAAATCACTTAATGCATGTCCATAAATCTCCACCCACTATAAAAATGGTCTAATTACCACATAAAGACCTCTACTTTAAGGTTATATAGTTATTAGATACTTTTAGCTAATAGAACACAATTTTTACACTTTACGCGATTTAGTCCTTTTTATCAAATTAAGCATTCAAACGATAAAATTTCTTAACAAAATTTTCCCACAATAACACTATAATTCCATAGATATTAAAATAATAATAAAACAATTATTTTAACCTCAGATTTGTGGTCTCAAAACCACTGTTCTGATTTGACTAAAAACGGGTTGGTACACTATGTTCGTGCTTAACTCATTTTGTCGAGCCTATTCTTGAAATTCGAACCAACCTAAGCCACAAAACATTACAAGCCTAAAAACCCTATGACTTAGGTGATACACTACATGGATGAAAATTGGACTAGTTTTGAAAATTCTTACCACTTATATTTCTTTTAGCATAAATGTATATTTGTGTATTTGTTTTGATGGATAACTATGCTTTACATTATTTGATTTGTTTGCTTTGTAATTTATTAAACTAACCTGTCTAACTCTAGAAATCTTGAGTTAGTTACCTATCAAGCTAGAATTACGTGTTTAGCCACACCATCTTATTTATAATGTTTCAACCCAATCTCGTGTAAAAAGCATGTCAAGTACTTTAGTTATATGGTGTGTTTATCTTTTATTTGTTTTTTATTTTTTATTTTTGTCTTGTTTGCTTGAGGAAAAACAATGAGTTAAGTGTGAGGGAGTTTGCTTTGCCACAATTTGTTGTGGCAAATTAGACTATTTTCGGCACTTAATGATCTTGATTTCAAGTCAATTTATGTTATTTTGTTTCGTTTTCCATTTTAGTAGCTTAGACTTAATTATTAGAATAATAAGCATTTTTACGTGATTTTTAGCAATGTAATGACCTAACGTGCCAATACGGGCCTAAGGAAGAACTAACAAGTCGATTTAGTGTGCAGGATATTATTTTCAAACTAAGAATACAAAGGACGACGGCAGCATCATGGCACCGGTATGTGGTATCGCAACACCGCCCTTCGAAGCCAAGGAAGTCACCTACGAAGTACAGTGTCGCAACACCGGAGCAATGGAAGGTAAAATTAAGCTAGGGTTGATTCCATCCGCACAATGTAATTTTATTAGTTTTAAGGCATGTATTTAACCTAATTAGGGCAGCCACAATTGCCTATAAATAACAATAGTTAGGCTGACTTACGAAGCTATTTTTTTAAGGAGTTGACCTAGGGATTCACCCTAGGGAAACGTCAAACAATATTTCATATTTTTTTTTTTGTTTTCTTTCATTCTTCTTTAGTTTTATTTTAGTTTTTTTATGTTCGCTTAGTCGGAATCTTTCTATTCTGATGTAAAGACGATTGCGAGTGGAGATTGTTCCGAAATTGCGCTTCAGTTATTTATCAATAAGCATTCTCTTTTCCTTTATTCTTTAATTCCATTATTTATATTTTTTTTAACTTGATCAACTAATGTTTATATGAATATTGGGATAAAATCATGTGTGTATTTTATATATTGCATGTTTCGATTACGGAACTGATTAATTAATTAAGTAATTGTTCATCTAAAATTGAGTGTTTATTCAAGAGTACTTAGTATGTTAGGGATTGATTCCCCTAGTAGAATATCTAGACAGGTGAGGCCATGAGGGTATGCTTTCGAGTATAACTTGTGCCAAGCGGTGAGACCGAATAGGTATCATTATGCCTAGGAAGAGAACAAAAGGGTGACTTAGGTAGTAATCCTTAGTGAAGATAATACCAAAAGGGTATTCTTAGCTAAGGGTGGTAAATAACTCAATTGAAGGTAATTAGAGACTTAATTGATAATTAGGGATTTAATCAATCATAGATTGGGAACTCGCATCATTGACACTAGGAATAGGAAATTCCATTAGGATATCTTAGGTTAGTGAAATTCCACTAGGTTATTTTAGGTTAATTAATTTAATTATTTTAATTAATATTTTAATTCTGCATTAACACTACTAATTCGTGACTCAATTAGATTAGTAATTATTTTCTATAATTAATTGAATAATAAATTTCCTCAATCCGTAATCCCTTGGGTATAATCCTTAGAATACTTTCAAAGTGTTTCGTTGTACAAACTATATTACAATTTGACCCAATACTTGCAGACATCGTTATTTTATTTGATATCTTTTTGTTGTAGCATTTCCAGCCTAAACGTTCGCACGTTTGGTGGTGATCAAACTGGCAGAGGATGCTTAAGTTAAAGTCTTTGGTTGCTGTCACTTCTCAATGGTTTGCTAATGCTAAAGTGAGTACTTCTCAATTGTGGGAGGCAATTAGAACTCGTGGTATGAAGGTGGAGCGATAGCATTTGCTATGGTTCCCTTTGCATATTCCCAAGCATTCTCATATTGCTTGGATGGTCATTCTCAATAAGCTCCCTACTCGGGACTGCTTGCTTGATTTAGGGATTTCTTTTGATACTTGTTGCTTTTTCTATGTGGATGCTACAAAGAGGCGTGGTCACATTTTCTTTGTGTGCAGTTTTTCAAGGAAGGTGTGGCAATCGATTTTGCAACTTTGCTCCATTCATAGGGCTGTGTGAACTTGGAGACAAGAGTTAGCTTGGGCGATATTGAAACTTAAAGGAAAGTCCTTGCTTGTTATTATTCTCAAGCTTGCTTGGAATGCATATTTGTATGTGATATGAAGGCAGAGGAACAAAAGGTATTTTGATGCATCTTTTGTCAAGAAGATTTTGTCTTGGTGCAAATTAAAGAGGTTGTCTAGGCTCGTTTAGGAGGAAGACCAATCAATAGAGCTAACCTTGTTAATGCTTCACTTTGTGCTTCTTGGGGTATCATTGGTTAATTTGTTGTATAGCTTAAAATATAGTTACTTTACAGTGTTCTTTTGTATTAATTTAACTACTTTCTTGGATTAATAAATTCATCATTCATCCTAAAAAAATCCAGTTAATTGATTAATGACTGTCATTTACGTCAAGATTGAAATTTAAAAGTTTAAAAAGTATAAAAACTTAAAACAATCTAATTGGAGAATATAAGCTAAATCTACAATTGTATGCACAGTACATGACTGGTTAACTACTACTATTTAAATACGGACTTAAATTTCAAGATTCAAAAATTAAGGAATAAAATTGACCAATTCAAAAAAAATAAAAACTAAAATTAATCAAATTAAAATAAAACCAAATGCTGAAAATATATAATGATTTTGTTTTTTGGTCTTGCAACAAAAACTTAGGATTGACAATTGCAGGTCTTTTTTACCAAATAAATACTGAAAATGAGGTAATTATGTCACAAAAATCATTTTTCGAAAACCAAATATGAAGTTTACCTTGTTTTTTGTTTTTTGACTTGTTACTAAATGATAAAAATATATATTATAGTATTGGTTTAAAATGAGTAAATAATTAAAATATAACGTATAATATAATATTGTTAGTGTATAATAAAAGGAGATCTTATCATCTAAATAACGCATACTTTTGTAAAATATTTCAAAAGTTCTTTCTAATTCTATTCAAACATACTTTGTTTTCTGTTTAAATCTCTTTTTTTTTTTTAAATTATCATGCAAATGCAATAGTGTTGCAACAAGAATGGTAAAGAATTAAGGGCTTTTTAGGCTCCCAGCTATGATACTGTAAGTATCATGAACGAGTGATATTAGAAGAACGAATTAAGAGACGCATAAACCTGGGACTTGGTTAAAATGCCACTTCTTCATCGTCTTCTCCTCTTTTCATGTTCATCTGAACTTGATGAATCCGACTCAGAATTAGCACTTTTGGAAGCGGATGAACTCAAGCTCCCAGATTCATCACTGGATTCTGATTCAGATGCCGGTTTCTGTTGCCCCATGATAAGTTGTGGCATGTTCTTCAAGTACTCACGTAAATTCTCTGTGATACCATCGAGCCCAATGGAAGTGAAAAAGTTAATGGAAAATCATGTATTCTTGAGATTATCCCTTGGGAAAATTGATTCGAATGAGTCCTGCATAGAGGGATGTGAGAGCCGCTCATTCAGTATACGAATTCCGAGATGCTCTGACAGTTCCTATACCATAACCGAGTACCAAAATCAACAAAACAAAATCTTCCAATTACGAGGAAAATAAGGTTCAAGTTTATTTCCGACAAGATTATGCTTTGTAATGTTTCTCTTTGACTATCCAACTTAATTTATTTATCCTAACAGTTTCAATATCGTATAGGTGGATTGTTTATCTATCACTTGAAATGTCTCATATCTGGACATTCTGAAAAATCAACATGTTAATTTTTCTTTTATATCATCTATGTACCAATTTCCAAAATGCAATATAACCAAGTTCATATTTTCAATCAATTACAGCACTTATCATCTTTGTTCCATATAAACAGAGTCTAGGCAGCATAGAAGAGGAAAGAAACAGGTAAAACATCAAATGCATATGCTTTTAACTTACCTGGAAGAGAATCTTAATGAATATTCGGGAAGAAGAAGTTGTGTCCTCCTCAGTTAAGCGTATATAGGCGAGAACATGCCAAGGCAGAGCATCTGTTCCAAGTAAATGCGCGAAAAACTTTGCCACATTGCGTTTTTTTTTTTTTTTTTTTCAAGACGATGAATCGTAGAATACTGCTGAACAAAGCATTTATCAAAATTCTCCTGATAGACTTTGTTGATCATGGAAAACCGTTACCCCAGAAGGCCATAATACCGAAGGTGTGCTCTCTCCTGACTGCAGCATTCCACGAGCATAATGCACAACTCCATCTGAAAAATCAAAGGGAAGAGAGAGAGAAACAGAAGGAGAAGAAACAATCAAAACTTTCTTTCTCTACTTCATATCAGAAAAATGATATGAACAGTAAACAAATTTTCTATTATTCACTTTCAAAAGCTTTCAATAACAAACTTCATAAACATAAAGAATGAGAGACAAATATAGTTTCAACCATTGTGGACATAATATTTTTCAAATAAAAAGCATTGACTTTCTCTAAACCGATATCATATAATTGACCAGAATTAAAACCACACTTCAGGTTATCAACTAAATGAAGTTCATCTCAGAAAGATTTAGAAGCTGAAGCAAGATAAACAGGCATCGACCAGGGACAACGAATTGCCAAGCATTACATGCATGATTACCAAATGCAAGAAAATGCGGCCCAGCATGCTAAAGTATCTAGGCAGTCGTTGTACCATAGCAAATGTGCAATTTAGTCATATACTATCGAACCGAGTAATTTAACCTTTGCTCGTAAAATTGATAATAGTGTTAATGGAAGACCGTCGAACTACTGACCTGACTCTTTAATCTGACGATACAAACCTATAGATGGATCACAGAACTAAAAACAGCAAAAGAATTCTTCTATTAAGAACGTATGCTCTGTCTACATCAGCATTTAGGTTTTTATTAATAAAATGTACAAGGATTAAGTACTCAGTTTTATGGAACTAAGAATAAATTACACTTTTGACTATAATCCCTGACTATAGAACAGGGACTGCTTATATACTTCAACCTCTTAGCATGCCTGCATCATCATAAAATTATGGGATCTAAACTAGTATCAATCATAATGCGGAAAAGTAAAACTACTGATTGAACAATACATCATGACTCAAACAGATACACTCACATGGAACTAAGAATAAATTACACTTTTGACTATAATCCCTGACTATAGAACAGGGACTGCTTATATACTTCAACCTCTTAGCATGCCTGCATCATCATAAAATTATGGGATCTAAACTAGTATCAATCATAATGCGGAAAAGTAAAACTACTGATTGAACAATACATCATGACTCAAACAGATACACTCACATGGAGACCTTTCGGTGAAAGATCCTGCAGTAATGAACCACACTCGGTAACAAAACCAACAGCCACCTCAACACTATCATCAGTAGGGTTCTCCAGCAAAACAGTGAGAAGTTCCAAAGCAATAATCTCATGAGTGACTTGCTGGCTTAGAAGATGAGCTATAAATTTAACAGCAGCTAATAATTGAGGCTGCCCGACAAAAGAAATAGTCAGTAATGCATCCAACCAAACAAAAAGAGGGGTAACCTTTAGCAAATCATAAATAAAGCAGTAGAATGAGTGAAAAAAGGGGCAATTCCTAACCTTGTCATTTCGCTTATATGCTCTTTTCAGCTGTAAAACAATCCTTCTCAACAATAAATCCCCCACTTCGGGAAACTTGGTATTAACAACAGCCACCAATGCAGCGAAAACATCAGTGAAACTTGGGGATGCCATCTGAGATTTCATACACGAACGACAAAATAGACCCCTTCCTCGAATAAGATTCTCGGCAAAGAGTTCCGGAACGATATTTTTTATGTTAGTAGCATTGACTTTGTTAACAAGCCCATTGATGCTTTTTCTAAGGGCATCCCACGTTAATCGCTGATACTCAACGCTGCTCTTATCCTGTGTCTCTTTCATCATTCTTGCTAATTTAAATGGAGGAATATAAATCCCTCCACTCCTACCTAAATTCACCGTATCACCATTCAAGTTAGTTTCTTGCGGAGCTGATTGTTTCTGCTTGATTTCTCCTTTTACTTTCTCCTTAAAACTATTTATCATCTCTGTTTCTACTGCTTGGCTGGTTATTATTGTCTCTCCTATCACTTCCATTCTTGCCTTCGGTACTTCTGCCGGACCTTCTTCCGTGATCCTCATCACCATCATCCGAAACATGCCGTGAATGACGGCGCTGATCACTATTTACATACCTATCATTTTCAGATTCCGGCCGTCTATCATCACTTCTATTCTCACCTTCGGTATTTCTGCTGGACCTTCCTTTTCGCTTCTCATCATCATCATCATCCGAATCATGCCGTGCTATTTCTATACCTATCATTTCCAGATTCCGGTCGTCTATCATCACTCCTTCTGTGATCCTCCTCCTGATCATTATCCGAATCATGCCGTGAACGACACCGTCGATCCCTATTTCTATGTCTATCATTTTCAGACTCCAGCCGTCTATCATTACGCCTATCCCTATGTCCAATGTCGTGCCTATTACTTCTATCCCTTCCCCCCCCCCCTCCTTTATCTCTATTGGCTTGTTTGTCTTCTTCTGATTGATCAGACGGTTCAGAATTTCCATCCACTGTAGCTCTCCGCCTACTCTTATCGTTTTCGTCGTCATGAATTCTTTCTCCTGGACGCTTTCTATTCCTAATAGCACGCTTGTCGTCTTCTTCATCAGAAGATCCAATATCACCATGATTTCTTCCTCTCTCTCGTTTTTCCCTATCTCTATCTAACCTAGAATGCCTTTTGCGACGACTACGATTCCCGTCGCTCTTAACTCTCAAATGATCGTTGCTCGGTTCACTATATTTTCTAGCTATAGTTAAAAAAAATTAAAATCAATTACGAGGAAAAGAACCGCAATCTTCAGCACCTCGACGAAGTGACCTTCAATAACAATAACGAAACAAAGAAAGGAAAAGGAAAATTTCAAAAAAAAAAAAAAGAAGAAGAAGAAGAAGAAGGAAAAGGCTTGAGCAGAGAAATATGACTTGAGTTAGAGACGAAACTCGAAACGGCTCAAACTCAAATAAGCGCGGCAGAGAGGAGATGCTGTATTTCAAATAGAACTATACGACAGGCTACTCGGCCCAACCAAGGCACGGAAGTGGGTTTTAAAGGGATAATGTGACATTTAGTGCTTGAACTTGTCAATATTTTTCAAATTTAGTTTCTAAACTTTTCTTTGTTTACATTAGTCCTGTAACTTGGAAACTTTTTCCAATTTTGATCCCTGTCATGACATGTTACTCAGATATTATAACACATCATCACCTAAATTTGTTTATTAAATACTATAATTTTAGGTTGTCAAGTTCTAAAATTAATGTGAACTAAAAAGGCCCATGGAGTAATTTTAAAAAAAAAGTTCCCAAATTTAAGATTAAATGTTGCTCCCTTTTGAAAAAAATTATCTTTATAATATTGATTCCGTAAAAAAAAGTTATCTACACGTGATATAATTTGAATATAGATTTAAATAATAATAAAACAAGGTTTGTTCATTCATTTCCAAATGAGGAGGCCAAATAACAAGATAATACAATTCATTTATAGTCCTCAAGAGTGCCCAAAGGCGAAGAAGAACTGAAAAGGCAAACAAAGGTTGAAGTCGATTTATAAGCACTAAGGGTGAAGGTAGATCGAGACAGATGACAACCTTCAACATAGTCAAGGCAAAGCAGGTGGTCAAGAAACATAGGTATAAAACAAAGGAAAGCATAAAACACAAAAAGCTTAGTAGCTATGAGCGTAGAGTCGGCACCTAGTCCACCATCACCCTGCACTGCCAACACTAAAACTCAACCCATAGTAGGACCAAACCAACATTGGCCCTCCTAAAAAAATCCACTTCAAGAAGAAAGAAACGAACTAGAAAGAACTTAAAACCAATTCCCTTGACGATAGACGAGTGACGAGAGATCCCCATAATAACCAAATACTACCATCATTGGATCTGCCAATGGGAGCCTACTAGACCACCACAACAATCACGAGAAGGTTATATCTCTGAAGAAGAAAGAAATGGAGGAATAAAATAAGGAGGTAGATTGAAGGCCAGCAACTGGTGGTAAACAACCTTAGAGAGAAATCAAGAGTTTTTGTTTCAGCGGCACATGGGAGAAAAGTTTTGTTTTAATATTTTTATTTTTATTTTTATTTTTATTTCTTGCCTTGATTAGATATTCGGGCATGGTACCAGAAAAGACCCATTTCTGAAATTATTTACGGAAATGTGCCGCTCCAAAAAATAATCACTAGAATAGATCAAAAACATTAAAACGCGTTCATGTCAAATCGTTTTAAGGGGAAAACAAAGAAAACCGAGCTGATGAGGACATGTTTTTCCTCGTGCCAGCAAAAGCGCGCTAACGTGGATGCACTTTTGTAAAAAGCACTAATGGGGACGCGTTTTTCCCCGTGTTTTCCCCTAACGGTCACCTCCAACGGCCATTTAAAAATTTGACCGTAAGAAAATAAAATTATAAACCCCCTACCCATTTTTTTTCACACCAAATTCCTTCCAAATTATAATTCTTCCAAATTTCTCTTTAAATTTCTTAAAAAAAGCTCTCTAAATTTTAAAATTTTGTCTAAATTTGTATTATTTTTTAATAATTTCTAAGAAATTTGAGCGTGTTAGCAATGGCCCGGCAATTAATTCGTCTCGATGATAAACATATCTCCTTCGACCAAATAAAAATGGTAAGGGTTAATTTTATTTTTTAATATTATTTAATTTTTTTATTTTATTTTTGTAATTTAATTAATATTTTTTTATAACAATCGGTAGATCAAGTGTTACAATGTTTTATTCGTAATATACCTGATCATCCATCACCGTTGATTGAAAATCACTTGAGGGGAAGCAGGTTTTTGGCACGTGACCAATATAGGCCAGAGGTGCAAGTTGGAGCCGAAATTCATCAGCGCGTTTGTGGAGAGGTGGAAACCCGAGACGCGCACATTCCATCTTCCATTTGGGGAGTGTACCATCGCTTTGGAGGACATGCAGTTACAATTGGGGTTACCGATGGATGGGTTCGTACTCACTAGGTCCTCTCAATCTGCTGATTGAGGAGCCATATGTTACGATCTTTTGGGTGCGATTCTAGATATTATTTACGGAGGTCTGATTGATATAGGCTAGTTACGAGATACATTCCCGGTGTTAAGGGATGATTCGTTTAACAGCCCAAATTTCGGTGAAATCAGAACAGTGGTTTTGGGACCACAAATCCGATCCGAAAATAAAGTTTATTTTTATTTTATTATATGGTCCATATTATGATAGATATGACATGTGAAAATTTTGGTACGAAAATTTTATCGATTTAGTGCTTAATTATGAGAAGGACTAAATCGCATAAAATGCAAAAGTTGAATTCTAGTAGCTATAAGGATTAAATAGCTATGGAATTTAAAACTAGAGGTCCTTATATGGTAATTAGATCGTTAAGAAAAGTATGTAGATTTTTCTTGGTGACTCATCTATGGAAAAATAAAAAAAAAAGGCTAAGGACTAAATTGGAAAGATGAAAAGTTTTTAAATGACAATTTAATTAAATGAAAAAGAAAACATTTTCATATCATCTTCCCCAAATATTTCCATGGAAACCCTAGGATAGAGGATGAAAACTTTTCAAGCTCAATAAGGTATAAAATCAAGTCCCGTTTTTAATGACTTTTATATTTTTGGAATCAGGATAGTTTAATCTATCTATATGGGGGATTAATTTAAAAAGTTATCAATTTATGAAAAATGGGTCATGGATGTATATGTTGGAAATTAGAAATTTATGGTAGAAAATGAAAGATTATTGATAGATAAACAACTTTTACAAAGTGGTTTTTGATGAGAACATGATCTAGGGACTAAAATGTAAACTTGTGAAATTGAAGGAAAATATTTGAAATTTTATGAATACATGTGCTATAAATTTTGTAATGGGGCTTTGGTTAGTCTTGGAATAGGGATTAATTTGCACAAGTTTCATTTTCCGAGCCTATGGATGAAAATGGAATTTATGAAAAAGTTAGAGGCAAAATGGTAATTTTGCCTAGAACACAAATTGAGTCCCAATGAGTATAAAATGTATGAAATTGACGATTAAAGTTATTTATATAGATCCGAACAACCCAAATTCGGAGTTAAAACGAGGAAAAGAGGAAAATGTTGGATTAGTAGATGTTTGTACACGAACCTTTGTCGAGGTAAGTTCATGTAACTAAATTGTATACATTTTTATGCTTGAATTAAATGTTGTGTTTGTGAATTGTATAAATGCCTTAATTATGTGAAATGATCACATATTCGTCAAAGCCTGATAAATGAAATGTGCCCGATTGACAATAATGTCCGATAAATGATAAATGATAAAAATGTAAATTTTATGCTTGAGTTGATTGTGAACATTTGAATTGCATGAATGTATAAATGTATGAGATTGATCACATGTCTGATAATGCTTGAAAAATGTTAAATCCCATTTGAATAAATGGAAAATCGATGGATATGTGATTTCCCGAAATGAATGAGGTCCTGCATTTGTTGCTGGTGGGATTTAGCTCGGCCAAGTAATCCTATTGACCTCATTTCTAAAAGGATTTAGCCCGGACGGGTAATCCTAATATAAGTCTTCTCGAGCATATGTTATGAATTGGATTTAGCCCGGACGGGTAATCCAGATCAAGCTCTTTAGATCATATGTCATAAAAAGGATTTAGCCTGGACTGGTAATCCTATTGTATACATGTGTGGCTCGAGAGTGTACTCTCTGAAATTGTACCTTATGGGTACTATTGGACATGAATTGGCGGATTCTGATTTGTACACCTTGAGTGTACTACCTGTGTATCCATCGATATTCCAAATAAATTCAACGGGTAAAACTCTTGACATGAGAAGATTATGAATAAGAAATGAGTTATTACATGTATCTGCCTGAAATACATGAAAATGCTAATATGTGATAATTGATACACAAAAATATGAGACGATGATATTTGTACTTGGAATTTGGTTGATGAATATAAGTTCATCCTTGATTATAGACTTGTACACCTTGAGTGTACTACTACTTGTGTGACCTTAATATTCGCAAAATATGAGTGAAGTCCTGACATGAAATAAGTTGAACCCAAAACGAACTATTATGAAACTATACTTGTAATAATAAGAGATAATTTATACATGTTAAATGAATACATGTTGTGAAAAGCATAAGTGCATGGAAACTTAATTGTTGTTGAGCTCATACATGACTTGATGCTACTATGGATTATATGAATAACAAGGGCAATGAGGATGTGTGTAGGGCTTGAGGTCAAATTGATTGTATATGCCTTACTTAGTTACCTCAAAATAGAATGAATGGTAAGTTAAGTACCATTTTATACGAACTTACTAAGCATGTAATGATTACTCCATTTTTTTCCCCTGTTTTAGAGTAAATCGGAAGCACGTTGAGTTGGAAGCTCGGCGGAGATCACTCACACTATCCATCGGTCTATGTCAGTACAATATGGTAAATCAATTATGGTTGTAATGGCATGTTTAGGTTATATTGGCCACATTGGCATGTAAATGTAAATGATGCTTGTAATCTAGCCGTTGGAATGGCTAGTAATAGTTGTTTTGATATACTTGTAATGTCATGCTATGGTAGCTATATATATATATATATATATATATGTTAAGTAGTTGATTAAATCATCTTTAATACATGAATTAAACCAAGGTAAGATAGTAAACATGTATGCATGTAATGATATGCCATGTTGAATGATGAAATTTGCTTATTTGAATGCTTGGAATGGTTGAATTGTACTTGGTATGTCTTGGTGCAGGAAAATGGTAAATTTAGGTGACAAATGAGGCTAGAAAATGATTTTATTTTGTCCACACCGGCGTGTGTCTAGGCCGTGTGTGACACACGGTCGGGTACATGGCCGTGTAGTTAGGCCGTGTGTCCCCTGCACCTTAAATTTTGAGAAATAAAATGCTCAGAATTGAGCACACGGGCAGAGACACGAGCGTGTGTCTTGGCCGTGTGAAACCTGCACCTAATTCGAATTGAATTAATTAACCACATGGCCTAGCACACGGGCGTGTGGCATGGCCGTGTGGCGCAAGTCAGAGAGCAAACTAAATTGAACACAACCTAAGGAACGGACGTGCCCTAGGGTCACACAGGCATGTCCCTTGGACCACATGGGCGTGTGAGCCCTGCACCTTGGAAAATTTTTGAAATGTCACGAAAAATTTTTAGAGTTTTCGATTAAGTCCTGACTCGATTCTAAAGCTCGTATTGGGCCTCGAGGGTCTATCTAAGGGATGTTACGAATGATCTTGGTTAATGAATAGTGATTGACACGATTTGTTTGAAATTGTTCTGAAAGTTCCCGGTAACGCTCCGTAACCCTGTTCTGGCGACGGATATGATTTGGGGGTGTTACAATTCGACTAAAGTACAAAGAGTACGATACGATTGAGTGTATATCCTTCAAAGGAGGTTATCTGATGCCGGACAAGTCACGAAACCTCGTACATCTAAGGTGGCTGCTAAAACTTATCGATTTTAAAGTAGTTGGTGAACTTAGTTGAGGGTCTATCGTGTTGTTGATATTGTATCGGGAGATGTGTCGGGTGATGCAACCAAATAAAATCAAAATTGGACGTTGCCTCTCACTGCTACAATCATGGGCTCGATTTCATTTTCCATTTTTACGTCCTCGAGTGGACCACTCGTATACATTCCCACTCTTAACAAGGTAAATTTTATATTAGATTTTACAATTATTAAATAGATGTAAAATAAAATATTATGCTAAAATTTTATTTAAATAGGTGGAACCATTCACCGAGTTACGGGGGAATACCTACCGCTCTTGAAGATATACAGCTTCTATTAGACCAATGGTCCGAAGCACATGTAATCATTTATTTCATTTTGAACTATATATACATAACATAGTCGATTTAGTATTTAGTATTTAGTATTATGTATATAACTAATATTCTTATCACGTTCATATAGTTTCAATGGGCACCATACGAGGATCCGACAATTTAGGCAATAATTCAAGATGAATTCCTATCGAATCTGAACATCTGGCACATTAGGGACCCATTAGTTAGCTACGCTACCGTCGAGATGCACCAGACGGATAGAGTGTTGCTGCAATTCAGATTCCGACAACCGATTCCTGTGGCAACTGAAGTGCACAATAAAAAACACAAAATTGACTTACGGTGACCGAATATGCATTGGCCGGTCTTCCACTTGGAATATATTGAAATGTGGGAAAAATCGGTATGATAATATACCTACTCGCGAACCGATTATCGTTTTGAAGTTAGCATACGATACGAATTACATGTCATGGTTTAGGATCCAAGGCAAGCCATATTTGCTCTCGGAAGAGGAGCGTCGTCGGCAAATCTGTGTCGAAAAGGAATGACGGGGCCCTTTAAATCCAAGGAGAATGAATGGCGAGGTGGGCCCATCAACAGCGCTCATGCAATCATCGGCCTCAATGGAGCAAGCGGCAATGCCCACACTACAGCCCTTTCAAATTATGCCATGTGCGTATCCTAACCCTTATATGTTTCCTTTATCCACTCCTATGCAAGGTTGGAATGCATGGCTTGGTGCATCTCATTTTCGGATGACTTCGAGTCAACCGATGATATATAGGCCATCGTCGCAGGAGGGATCGTACGAGGCACCATCGAGGAGCTCAACTCATTTCCAATCCCCATCGCCTTTTGGGATTCAAGCCGGTTATGCTCATTCGCCATGGATGATGCAAACACCTCTACAATCTTTGTTCTATCAAGGTGGGTCGTCTTCCCAACACCCACAACTAGAAATTGATCCCAAAAAACCACAATGTCGGACTTAAGCTGAACCAAAAAGGAATCTAGCACGTAACCGTCGACCACCCCTATGTGGCACTGATTCCGACTAGCACATGCATTGATTTATTTTTGAATATTTTTGTACAAATTATTTTTATATTGCTTCATTTAATAAAATAGAAGTTCTTTTGAATATGTTTGTACAAATTATTTTTTATATTGTTTCATTTAATAAATTAGGTGTTATTTCATGTGGACATGTTGGCATTATATAACCCGGGTTCCTACACCACCCGCATAACTTCTGTTGGTTCGTTCTATCCCAGATATCCATATTATCATGTATTCTAGTCGAGCACGATCGACCTTTTGGTTTACAATGCAATTATTTATCCAGTAACAGCTTAAAGGGAGCAAGCGATATAGACGATCATTTACGTTCATCTAGGACTGGTGGGAATATGTGTCTCCACACGTTGTACATGTATTCTAATTTGTACACTTCGTCGACATAGCTCATGGGATCCAAATGGAGATTCTGACAAGCTGCAATTAAATAAGCGCATGGATAATGAAGTGCATCAAACCTCCCATAGTCACAAGTCTTATTTCTCAGGTGTACACGATATTGTCCGTCGAGAATACCTTTGTTCAATTTATCGAACTCCGTCACACGAAACCAAAGGTTGTCGCGATTGTGACACACTGTGTGCATAGAGTTGGTTCACGCCTTGGCCTTATTAATTTCTTGTACTACCTTCCGGCACCATACATGACCTCCTTGCATTTGGCCTTTATAACTCGCTGCTTGCTTTTAAAACAGTGCCGCCAAATGGAAGTATGTCTCTCATACAACTGAGGTTATTGGCAAATGATGCATTCTTTTTAAAACAAAATTGATGCATTCAGCCAGGTTTGAGGTCATTTGACCATATCGTAGGCTGTCGTCGTATGACTGTGTCCACTGATCGAAAGGTATGTTACAGAGGTAGTTTGCACGTTGATCGTTAGTTGACCGCAACATTGCCAACATCTTATGTAAAAGATCCTTATTGATCTCATACCCTGTCAATATAAGTGGATAGCAATAATTACATACAACTCTTCCATTCAGAACAAACTGAATATTACAAACCAAAAAATATTGGTGGAAATTAAATACATATGTTGGTCACTTGTCGTCGTTCAGTGGTAGACCGATATTGTCCATAGTAGTTGGACACAACATACCTTAGACAATACCGATACTGTGTGCGATCCCAGTGATAAATGATAAAGCTAACATATTCTAATCTCATTCTTAATGCATTTTTGGATGATTATTTATGCAAATTGGTGAATTTGATGCTCATAATCCCTTTAATTCATGTTCTTATACTTAGGTGAGCATTTGGGAGCAAAAATCAGAGAAAACGAATAGATTTCAAGAGCTACACGGGCTGGGCACACGCCCATGTGCTAGCTAGTGTCGATTTTGCACCTTGCTTCCCAAAAACGTGTAAAAAACACAATTTTTAGGCTTTCTAAGCATTCTAGAGTCTATAAATACCAAATAGAAGAAGAGATGGGAGAGCCATCAGAGAAGATTGAAGAAAACACTCAATGAACACCATTGGAGCCACTTTCGAAGCAGATTTCCATCAAGATCGAAGACCTCCTTTTAATTTCTTCTGAAGTTTTTATGAGTTTCTTTGTTTCTTGTGGTTTTTCTGACTTTAAGATGTTTTTATCAAAATTATGAACTAATTCCCTAGATACCTAGGGAGAATGAAACCTATGACGAATTCTATTATTTAACTTCTGTTTTACATGATAAATACTTGATTATTGTTCTCAGTTATGTGTTTTACATGATTAATATTTCTGGGATATTAATTCATGTTTAATGTGTTTAATTCAATGGAGCAAAAGTTCCTGTTTAAGAGTAAATCTAGCATAATTTAGTGGAGTTGCATGCAATCCTAGAAATAGGATGACATAAATCTACCGGATTAAAGTCAAATCTAATAGGGGAATCCATAAATCGAATTAATGCAACATAGGGGTTTTAATTAGAAAGATATTTCAATTAATCAACCTAGAGTCAGTTGCTTCTACCCTCGAAGAGATATAAGCATAATTTAGGGATTTCTACGGATCAAGACACCAAGTGAATAAATCATTTAAATCAGATTAATAATAATAGAAGAAATCTAAGTTGATTATTTCTTGGGTATTGTCTCTCTCATTAGTTATATTTCCATTATTTTCCTGATTCATTCTCTATTGCATTCTTAGTTAAATTAGTTTAGTAATTTTAGATTAAAACTCATCACTCCAAACTGTCGGCTAAATAATAAGAAAACGGTAATTACTAATATTTTTAGTCCTCGTTGATATGATATCTCTACTCATCATAGCTATACTATTGTTCGATAGGTGCGCATGCCTTTGTCGTAAATTTTAGTTAGTACAGAAAACACACATCAAGTTTTTGGCGCTGTTGCCGAGGACTAAAATATTAAGAACACTTTATTTTTATTAATTTAGCCATTTTTATTTTATTTTATTTTATTTTTTTGTTTTTAGTTTAAATTTGTACATTCTATTATTTTTTTCTTTTTATTAGCTTCTAGTAGGTTCCTTTGGTTTATGACTAGAAGAAACCTATTGAGACCATTGTTATTTGTCAATGAAATTGAAAGTACAGCTCGCAAAAATCGTAGAGAAGCAAGGAAGAGTCGATAGAATTTAGTAGACGAACAAGAGGGCATTATTATTACTGAGGAGATGGACGATAATTAGAATATTCAGCTTCCTCCTGCAGCAGCTCTTGTTCCTCGTACTATGTACAATTATGACAAGCCCACTCTAACTGGGGCTGAATCGAGTATTGTACGACCCACCATTGCTGCAAATAATTTTGAATTGAAGCCGAACACAATTTAGATAGTACAACAGTTTGGTCAGTTTGATGGCTTGTAAGATGAAGATCCAAATACTCACTTGGCCAATTTCCTGGAAATCTGCAACACTTTCAAGATAAATAGCGCCACTAAAGACGCCATTCATTTACGATTATTCCCTTTCTCGTTGAGGAACAAAGCTAAAAAGT
The DNA here is from genome assembly GCA_005393395.2 of Gossypium australe. Classification (NCBI taxonomy): domain Eukaryota; kingdom Viridiplantae; phylum Streptophyta; class Magnoliopsida; order Malvales; family Malvaceae; genus Gossypium; species Gossypium australe. Next base: position 30,253,255 of record CM016623.1, on the reverse strand, counting down.
GGTTAAATTCTTTACGACAAGGTTCCATCTCTACATGGGCTCAAATGATCGAAAAGTTCTTTCTGAAGTACTTCCCACCGGCTAAGACAACCAAGTCAAGGAATGATATCTCCTCCTTTATGCAGATCGTTTTAGAGACTTTATATGATGCATCGGAGAGGTACAAGGACTTACTGAGACGGTGCCCTCACCATGGGTTACCTTTATGGTTATAGGTTCAAACCTTCTACAACAACGGTTTGAATACCTCAACTAGGCAACTAATTGATGAAGCAGCCGATGGAAAATTGAACAATAAAACACTCGATGCGGCTTATGAATTTATTGAGGAGATTGTACTAAATAATTATCAGTGGCAAGTCATGAGGACAAAGCCGATGAAAGCAGCTGGTGTTTTTAATTTAGATGTGGTCACCATGTTATCAAACCAGGTAGATTTGCTTAATAAGAAAATGGTTTATAACTTTCTACACAGGTACATCCGGTGATGCAATACAACATAAATAAAGGTGGAATAAATAATTTAGAATGTTTACCCTTCGCCCTTAGCACAGACAATGCGCAAATCAATTATATAGGTAATAATTCTAGGCCTCAAAATAACCCTTATAGTAACAACTATAATACAGGTTGGAGGAACCATCGCAATTTCTCTTAGAGTGGTTAAGGAAATTAGAGAGCACAACCCCGTCTAAGATTCCAACAACCACCTTATCAACAAGAGAAGAAGCCGAACCTTGAGGAGATATTGACAAAGTTTATCTCAATGTCGGAAACACATTTTCAAAACACTGAGGCAGCATTGAAGAATCAACAAGCATTGATTCAAGTGCTCGAAAATCAAATCGATCAACTTGCTAAATTAATCTCGAAAAAACAACAAGGTAGTTTGCCTAGCAATAACAAAACTAACCCAAGGGAGCAGCTTCATGCAATTACTGTTTGAGATGAAAAAGGGTTAGTTGAATTTGAACAAGAACTAAGGCAAGAAATTATGGTAAATAATGATAAGGTTGAGGTAAGCTAGAAAGAGTAAAAGCCGGTTGCCAAAGAATATAAACCTTGAGTGCCATGTTCTAACGCGAATAAGAGAGACCACACGAATGAACAATTTGGTAAATTTCTTAAACTCTTTAAAAAATCACATATTAACTTACCGTTTGTTGAAGCTCTTTCACAGATGCCCAATTTTGTCAAATTTTTAAAGTAGCTATTGGCAAACAAACGGAAGTTAGACGATTCGCTGACTGTGGAGCTCAATGTAGCTTGCTCGGCCATCTTACAAAATAAACTACCCAACAAACTGAAAGATCCAAGAAGTTTTACTATTCCTTATTTAATTGGTAGTTTAGATGTTGATAATGATTTGACTGATTTAGGGGCTAGTATTAATGTCATGCCTTATAAAATGTTTAAACAACTAGGTCTTGAGAAACCCAAACAAATTAGGATGTGTATTTAATTAACGGATAGAACTATTAGGTATCCTATGGGTGTTATTAAGGATGTGCTTGTTAAAATCGATAAATTTATATTTCCCATTGACTTTGTTGTATTAGACATGGATGAGGTACCTTTAATCTTAGGTCGCCTCTTTTTAGCCAATGCCAGGACTATTATTGATGTTGGTACAGGTGAACTCGTACTCCGTGTAAGTGGCAAAACGATTACTCTCCAAGCAAGCGATTCTGTGAGAATAGCTAGTGATCGAGATGATTTTAAATATTCTATTAAGGTGAGTAACCATGTGGCTCAACCTTCTTTGTAGGAAATCCCACGAAAAAACATGATGGAGCCAAGTTACAATCAATGTGACAAAAATTGAACAATATGCGAAGAGCGAATGCTACACCTTGATGAACTAGATGAATAGCGAACACATGTCAATGAGAAACCGAAAAAGCACGAAAAAGAGCCAAAGCGACACCATGAGGAGAATTTGGATGGAATAAACCAATTTAAGGTTAGGGAAAAAATACTGCTATACAAAATGGATCCACGAATCTCCCCTTCGGAGCTTGATTCAAACGGATCAACCCCATTTACGGTACTGAACGTCTTTCTATACGGTATAGTCGAGGTAACTCATTCTGAATTCGGCACGTTTAAGGTAAACAATACTCGACACAAACCTTATTTTGGTAATAGAATTGATAATGAGAAAGAGGAGCTTCGACTCTACAAACCACTATAACTACGCGAATACAAGGTAAGTTGAGCTTAGGCTCTAAATAAGCGCTTCTCGGGAGACAACTCGAATGTTTAACTTTTTCTAATTCTTTTAATTCTATTGCATTCTAATTTAAAATCTCAAAATAAAAAAGATGTGTATTTTTTACACACACGGCCTAGACATACGAGCATGTCCCAAGCCTCGCCTCACCGAACCACCATGACCACCATTTTCCCTTTCATCGCACCACCACCCTCACCCATTCCACCGTAGCTGAAACGCTGCTCACAACCCTCCCTTCTCCCTCCGACAAGATAGACCCACGGCCTAGCATCTCCGCCCTTTTTCCCACTCCAGATGGCCCTCACCCCAAACCCCCATGACCTTCCCCTTGTCTGTCCTTCCCATTCCACAAAATACCCCCACGCCTTTCAATCTTCGGCCACCGCTGACCATCTCCACCGTCACCGACTTCCGTCGGTCCTCCCTTTTTACCCATTTCTTTCTTTATTTTATTTTATTTTATATTTATTTATTTATTATTCTTATTTGTTATATTTTTAATTTATTTTATTCCTCTATTTTCTTATTATTATTATTTTATTTGTTTCTTTTATTATTCTTATGCTTAGATTTTATTTTTATTTTTATTTATTTATGCTAGTTAGTTATATTATTATCATCTTTAGTATTGTTTTACTCCTATTCTTCCTGTTACCTTTGGTTGTATTATGTCTATGATTATTACTTCTTTTTAGTTTGGTAAAGTCTATTTAAGTAGTTATTTATGATTTTTATTTTTGCACTATCATTTATTGTTATGAAAGTTATTAGTTTCGTTTGATTATTCCAATCATATTATTAATTTTAGTACTGTTTATTCTTAATTGTTTAATACTAAGTCTTGTTTCTTTTGGTATTCTTTTAGGACTATTGTTTATTTTATTTTTGTTGTCGATTTATTTTCATTCGTCGAGTTGTCAATGTTGACTTCGATTATGGCCTGAGTTATTAGATTGCCCCTCCTATGTTGATTCGTCCATTTACTTCATGTGATGTTGATCTTTAGTTATTTCATTGAAGATTTTCCATTACGAACACTAGAGGGAAATCCAAGGTCGTAGTCCTAGCATCGAAAAAGCGGAAGAGTCCAGGCCCGACCTCCTACTTGCGCGCTTCCGCCGATGCACACCACCCCTATCTCTGATTTCCACAAGGTCCCCAAGAGAACCTATATCAGCATCTTTGACTAAAGCCATTCGGATTAGGCTGATGTATTGATTGGGCCGCTTTAGAGCATGTCCAGTTAGCTGATCATGTCCGCGCCATCATTGCTACAACTCCTTGGGACCGGTTCTTTTCCATCATTGAGCCCACATACTCGGAGCTGACCTTAGAGTTTTGTTCGACATTTCTCTTACAGCAAGTGATGTCGGCCCATGACGAGCCGGGCACTATCACCTTCAAACTTGGCGGTACAGCGTGACATATAAGTGACCTAGAGTTCGGAGTTGCATTGGGACTCTACACTGTAGAATTCATGAATGCCGAAAGGTTTCTCTGATTATACCGGTACATCCACAACTCGCCATCTTTTTACTGGGTAAACCTCACGGTGAGTACGACGCCTTATGACCCGAGCCGGTCGAACATGAGTTCCCTTCCTCTAACCCTAGGCTACATTCATGCCATCTTGGCTCATACTTTGACAGGTATGAGGGAGAGCACCAGAGTCGTCGGTACAACCGACATGTATTTTTTGTGGAGCATGGCCACGGAGCGCACCTTTGATCTTCCCTATTTTATCGCCTTAGCTATTTGCCTTCAGACAGGACGCAGTAGGAGGGCAAATATCTATTTAGGCCCTTACGTAACTCAACTCGCACGTCACTTCAGTCTCCTCGACAGACCAGAGCAGTCATCTTCCCTTACACTAGTTGGACAGATGTCCCCGCAAGGATTCTCGAGTATGACTCACATGAGGATGATCAAGCGACTTCGTGGAGTGGATCCTCCTCAATACCGATTATCTCATTCTGATCCTTAGGATGAGCATGAGGACTTTGTTGATGATGTCCCTGTCCACCACTTGGTTTTGCCTTTGAGTCACCAAACTACTTCTACTACTACCTTAGTGGACCTTTACGAGCGGTTCACTCAATTCGAGCAGCACTGCTTTGAGTAGTTCAACAATATCGATGCGATTTTCTAGCAGCAACTCCATATATCCTCTTCAGCACACCGATGCCTCTGACGATGAGGATCATTGAGTTTATTTCTTTTCTTTTTCTTTTTCTTTTTATCTTTATTTTTCTTTTTATTTTTAGTTGTTTTATTTTTATGTTCTTAAACTTCTTTCGTTTATTATCTTTTGAACTATATTTTTAATCTTTATGGTTGTTTCTAATTGAGTTGTAACCTCTTAATCTTCTTCACTATTTGTGTTTATTTTCTTATTAGTTTGAACAGATTCATGCACTTCACTTTCAATTGCCTACAATTCTAGTTTTCACTATTCTATCAATTTCATCCATATTCAGGGCAGTTTCAATTTTCTCCCTCTCTTATGATATTCTGATTATTCTATGTTTATATCTATTTGTACATTAAGGACAATGTACATCTTAAGTGTGGTGAGGTTATTTATATAATTATTAGAAAATCCCTGAATTTCTTGTGTTTAAGTAATTTTCTCATACGTCTATCAGAGTGAACTTTTGTCGATTTGGAATTTTTATATGTTGTTTTGGATTAATTTTTAGATATTTGTCCATTGGTTTATTTAAACTTTAAGACATGAGAGAATCAAGCATGATAAGTTATTTTTCAGATATTAAATTTTTTTAGGTTATTTTCTTAAATTGAGGCATTATCTTAAAGTTTTAAATTTGCAAGTTTGAATCAAAACCATGATTTTTTGTGAGATTTTGAGCCTTTAGAGCATACATTTTTCATGCTCATTCTATTGTTGGTTATGAGTGTGGTAACTTGATTTGTTATTCTAAAACTTACTTCGATTATGCATGTCGAGACCACACCTTTGATTTGATAAACTAAGATGATAAAGGTACTTAGGTTTTAACTCACTTATCCCATAAATAGCCTACCTTTTTAATTAACCCTTAGTGAACCCCATTGAGCCTAACACACCTTTTCTTGATTGACCTGTTAATATTAACCCATAACCCATTTTTTTCGTTCATTGTTACTTTTTCCCATTTTATTTACTCCCTTTTTTTTGTCGAGATTTGATTTGGTTAGTTGCCTAATTATGCTCTTATGTTTGATTTGTTGAATTATTTCTGATTGTTCAGAAAAAAAGAAAAAAAAGAAAAAATATTTATTTATCGATTATTATTTAGTTCTATGTTGATTGAGCTTGAACAGTTAAATTCATATTTTGAGAATAAACTCGTTTTTATTCTTGAATAGTTCTTGATTGATGCACTTGTTTTTAATTCAACATTTGTTTATTTTTTTTCTAGTTTGGTAATTTATCAACTCAATCTCGATTATAACCAACTTTTCTAGCCTTTCTCTACACCCTTAACCTAAGCCCCATTATAACCTTTTAAAGACCTTTTGATTTGTATATCATATCATTTTATAGTGGTGGAGATTTGATTTTCATGCAAGCTTATGGTAATGACATTTCTTGTTCGACTTTTGAGTGCATATTGTTGAACCTTAAACACTTGGAGTGCTTGAGTGAATCTTTAATGAGGATGTCAATTCTTGTTAGTTTTGAATTAAAGGTAATCACTTAAATAAGGGGAGACACCTATGTTTTCTTGCTTAAAAAAATTGTTAGCTTGGATTGTTTGAGGCTTTAGTGTCCTTTTAGTTGAATTGTCAATGCATGATTGTTTGCGAATTATTTTGAGAAATTATTGATTGGAACTACAAGTTGAGAAAGATTAATTTTAATGTGAGTTGAGAATTTTGCTTAAGGACAAGCAAATGCTTAAGTGTGGGGATATTTGATAAATGATAAAACTAACATATTTTAACCTTATGCTTAATGCATTTTTGGATGATTATTTATGCAAATTGGTGAATTTGATGCTCCTAATCCCTTTAATTCATATTCTTATACTTAGGTGAGCATTTGGGAGCAAAAGGAGTAAAAATCAGAGAAAAAGAGCATATTTTTGGCTGGGCACACACCCATATGAGCCACACGGGCTGGACACACGCCCATGTGCCAGCCAGTGTTGATTTTGCACCTTGCTTCCCAAACACGCGAAAAAACACAATTTTTAGGCTTTCTAAGCATTCTAAAGTCTATAAATACCAAATAGAAGAAGAGATAGGAGAGCCATCAAAGAAGATCGAAGAAAACACTCAAGGAACACCATTGGAGCCACTTCCAAAGTAGATTTCCATCAAGATTGAAGATCTCCTTTTTATTTCTTCTGAAGTTTTTATGAGTTTCATTGTTTCTTATGGTTTTTCTAACTTTGAGATGTTTTCATTCAAATTTATGAACTAATTCCCTAGATACCTAGGGAGGATGAAACCTATGACGAATTCAATTATTTAATTTCTACTTTACATGATAAATTCTTAATTCTTGTTCTCAATTATGTGTGCTTATTTCTTTTCTTTTCTTTTTTTTTTTATTAAAAAAAGGACCCTAAGGTCAACCTCATTTTATTGCATTACGAATTATAACATTGTGGATTTCCAATGGATAATCCAAGTTAAAATACAAATTACATATGTTCTTAATAGTAAGCTTACAAAGTAAATCAGCAGCTTCATTACTGCTCCGGTCAATCTAATTAAAATGGACCGACTCAAAATTCCTAAGAGTCATGCACTCCTTTTTACACAATGGCCCAAAACAGTAACATCCTTATCACGATTTTTTACCGTATTTATTAAAGTAGCATTGTCAAATTCCATTATTAGCTTGGACACCTTTAATTTTGAAGCCAGATTCAAGCCCATAGTCAACGTCTCAAGCTTCGCCCAAACAACATCGAGGGCTTTCATTGCAAAACCATAGCTACCAACAAGAACGAAACCATCAACGTCACTCATAATAACCCCATAACCGATACACCCATTTAACACCGCAGCATCAACATTGATTTTAATAAAATCTTTAGGGGGGTTCTTCTAGCCTTTACACATCAGGGTGGGGGGAATCACAGGGGGGTCGTTCAAGTTAAAAATTCTAAAATCTTTACTAAGGGTCTGTGCCCTTTCCCACACCACCATAGCTGGATCATCCTTGCCCTGGAAAACCATCTTATTTCTATTGTTCCAGCAATTCCAAAGGAGAGTAAATGTAACAACCCGATAGTCACGGGTATCGAAAAGTGTACTTTCATGTCTCCGTTTTCATAAAATGGATTCGTAAATATTTATTAAAAAATATTTACAAAGTTAGTTGTGTGGCTAATTAGGTTTTGAATAGGTGAATTTGTCTAAATTAAGAGTAATTAGGTATAAGGACTAGATTGCATATAGGGTAAAAGTTGAATTATAGAATAGAGAAAAGTAAAAGGACTAAATAAGTAATTAAACTTAAAGTTAACATGTGTTTGGTATGAGCAATGACATGTGTGATAATTATAGACATATATTTATAATCATTATTATTTACTTATTATTTAAGTAAATAAATTATATTATTATATTATTATATTATAATATTATATAAAACATAAAGTAAATAAAAGAATAAATAAATGAAATGAAATAGAAACAGAGAAGCAAAAATGAAATAGGGGAGAAAAAGGGAGAAAAGAAAAAGAGAAAGAAAAGAAGGAGAAAATTAGGAATTTCAAGGGTTCAAGCTCAAATTGGTTAGTCAATTTAATCCCTTTTCTTGAAATTTTTATGTTTTTAGAATTCTAGTATAAAATACTACTTAATTTATGTTGAAATTTTAGAAATTAGTGGATTTTTAGATGTTTTTCAGGTTGAATAATTTGAGTAATAGGGGTTAAATTGATAGAATTTAAGTTAGAATTGATAAAAATGATTGAATTGTAAAATAAATTATAAGTTTTGAGTAATAGGGACTAAATTGAGAAATTTTCAAAATTTAGAGATTTAAGTGAAATTAAAGAGTTGAAATTAGGCATGTATATTTCTTTTTGGTAATGGCATGTACCTAGATCGTTACTAAGTTATCTACAAAACCCATGTTGAATTTTTGATCTTGGTGAACATTTTGAATTATGCCATTGTTGAAAGCTTGTGTATTTTGATGTCTGATGGTAGATTATGCATGTTAATGAGTAGAGGAACGATTTTTATTAAGTGATTTTCGGTGAAAACGAGCTAATTGGTAAAAGTTGTTATTGTTCATGAGTATGTGTTATAGTAAGAAATTGAAGTTGCTATAGAAGGGAAAAATGTTTAGCATGTTATAAAACATAAGAATAAGGGCTGAAGTTTAATTTCTGAGCTTTGGGGCAAATGTGTAAATATGTAAAAGTTTAGGGGCAAAATTGTAATTTTGCCAAAGTTAGAGTTAAGGACTGTTTTAGTAAATGTGAGTATTAAATAAGCTAAATTTGCTATTATAGATCAAGAAGAATGAAATCCAGAGTTAGATCGGGGAAAGAAAAAGATAGTGGACTAAATCGATATAGTTTATCGTATTTTGTTTCGAGGTAAGTTTGCGGTAAATAAATACAATATTCTATTATTTTACATTCAATATTATTAAATTTCAGCATTTACATATTTATTCTGTAAATTTATTATTTAAAGACTCAAGTATGAATTGACGGAAAAGCTATCTCAGAAAGTTCCTGTTGAACCTTAGGAATGTGTAGGATACAAATGCCATAACATTAGGGTTTAAGGAAATCATTTAAGACCATGTCAAGACATGGCATTGATAAGTTACTATAAGGCAAAGGTCCCATGTAAGACCATGCCAAGGCATGGCATTGGTGAGTTCATAAGGCAAGGATACCACGTAAGACCATGTTAAGACATGGCAATGGTTAAGTTTCATACGGAAAGGTACCCGCGCATCCTTAGTATTCCAAGTGGTTCATCGAAAAAATTCAAAGAGTATACCAAAGTAAAGGTAAGACAAGTTCAAGCTAAAAGGGTAAGGTAAGACAAATTCATGTTAAAAGGTACAGGTAAGAATATAAGTTTAAGTATATTGAGTTAAAAGCTTAAGTGATCTTGATAAGAAAAGAATAAGATAATTCATTAAGAATGTTGTTATCTATTTACATGTAAACTTACTAAGCTTTATGCTTACTCCCTTTCTTTATTTTTTTATATCATTACAAGCCAACTCGGGGATTGAAAGGACGTCAGAGATCGTTACACACTATCAAAAGAATTATATTGGTATTTTGTGACTCGAACGTTTAAGTTATGGCATGTATAGGGACTTAGCCATTTTGTACGTATGACCTTATGATATGGCTTAATATTGGCTTGTGAATGCTTGGTAATGATTATCCATTAAAATGGTTAATTAAGAACATGTTTTGGATGTTATGAAATGCCTACTTGATAGTTATTTTAAAGAAATTATGTAATTATATGCAGGGGAATAGTTGGACAGTAGCAATGACATGATTTTGAAAAATCACCAAAAATAGTAGAAATGGAATTAGGTTGTGCATAAGATATAGAATTAAATCTTATTGAGTCTATTTTTATATAAAAAAATGGTGTAGGAGAAAGAGTTGTATATTATGAGATAATTAATTTTTAGTGAAGAGAGGTCGGAACTGTCAAACTGTGTAATAGGAGAGACTTTGACTAATAAACTGTACTAATTGGCCATACCAAAAATTCTGGAAAAATTACAGTAAGAATATATATGAGCCTAGTTTCAAGGAAAATTTACGGATCTAGATTTCGAGTTTCGTAACTCCAGTTATAATTGATTTAGTGAACATGACGCAGATGGATAGTTTTAATTTTTATGCCTCGAACTAGTAAGTTAAGTCTAGTAATACCTCGTGCTCGACTCCAGCAACGGTCTCGGGTATGGGGTGTTACATTTATTGGTATCAGAGCAAGATTTTAGTCGTTTCTTGGAATATTCAGTATGAGTAAGAGTCTAACTATACATGCCATACTTATATTTTGATAGTGTGACGACTCTTGACAATTTTAAAAATGTTTTTCTTTTATAGTTATGGATCCCGAACGAGATGGTGCAGATGATGTAAAGAGTAATGCGCCCGCTCCCACTGAAGGGACGGTGCCACCAAATAGTCGTGAAAGGCCCATTACAGTTAGTCAGGGAGGAGGGGCTCGAGAAGCCTTCTTCCAAGCTATGAATGAATGGTTTGCTGAGTTCGTTCGTACGAACCCGGCCGTTAGACCTCCACCCCCTCATGATCCACAGACCACCCATGTTGCTTCCCCAGTTATAAATATAGATAGAAGAGAGAAACCACCCGTTGACAAGATCAGAAAACAAGAGGCTGAAGAGTTTCGGGCTACCAAAGACGATGATGCAGAGAAAGCTGAATTTTGGCTCGAGAACACTATCAGAGTCTTTGATGAGTTATCCTACACACCGGAGGAATGTATTAAATGTGTGGTGTCACTTCTTAGAGATTCGGCCTACCAGTGGTGGAAGAAACTTGTGTCAGTAGTACCGAAGGAAAGAGTTACCTGGGATTTCTTTCAGGAGGAGTTCCGCAAGAAGTACATCAATCAGAGGTTTATTGACCAGAAAAGAAAAGAGTTCCTTGAGTTAAAATAGGGTAAGATGACTGTGATCGACTATGAACGTGAATTTATCCGACTCAGCAATTATGCTCGAGAGTGTGTGTCTACAAAGGCTATCATGTGCAAAAGATTTGAGGATGGGCTCAATGATGATATCCGACTGTCAGTTGGTGTTTTAGAGATAAAAGAGTTTGTTGTTTTAGTTGAACGAGCCTGTAAGGCAGAAGAGTTATTAAAAAGAAAGGGTAAAGCTGAAATTGATATGCAAGACACGAAGAAAAGACAGATGAGCAAGTCATTTCAGTCTACATCCAAGAGGCCTAGAGAGTTTTTTACGAGATCTAATTTTTCAACCGGGTATTCTAGCCGAAACAGAGGTGGAAGATTTATGGATTCAAAAGCTCAAACCACTTCGATTGTGAGTGTTGGCAGTATTCAGCCTGATAGACCCGAGTGTCCTCAATGTGGTCGATGTCATCCAGGTCAATGTCGAGTAACTGAGACTGGTTGTTTCCGATGTGGTGCATCGGATCATTTCATTCGGGAGTGTCCTGAAATGGTTAAAAAAGAAGTAATACCGAGTGCAAGATCAGGTAATGCCCCCGTTAGAGGTAGACCTCAGAGAAATTCGGGAGTAGGGGCAAGTAGAGGTACATTTAGAGATACAGCAACAAGATCAGATGTTAGAGCACCCACAAGGACTTATGCTACCCGAGGCATCTTCCCTCGACGTAATTACGGGTACATTTTCTCTTCATTATGTTAATGTTATTGCTTTGATTGATCCGAGTTCAACCCATTCCTATGTTTGCATTAAATTAATGCCTAGTATGAACATGCCTATAGAGTTTACGGAATTTGTGGTTAAAGTATCGAACCCATTAGGTTAGTATGTGTTTGTAAACAAAGTATGTAAAAAATGCCCTTTGATGATTAGAGGTTACTATTTTCTGGCTGATCTCATGCTATTGCCATTTGATGAGTTTGAGGTTATTCTTGGTATGGATTGGTTAACTGCACATGATGTGATAGTGAATTGTGGAAAGAGATTCATTAAGTTGAAATGTGAAAATGGTGAGTTCCTTCGGGTTAATTCAGATGAGTCAGATAGTTCAATTTCCATGATTTCTGTTATGTCTGCTCAGAAATGTTTAAGAAAAGGATGTGAAGCTTATCTTGCTTTTGTGTTGAATACTAAAGACCCAGAGTTGAAAATTGAATCAGTGCTAGTGGTAAATGAGTTTCCTGATGTGTTTCCGGAAGAACTACCAGGTTTGCCTCCTATCAGAGAAGTTGAGTTTGGTATTGAATTGATTCCAGGTACCACACATATTTCTATTGCTCCTTATAGAATGGCTTCAATAGAATTGAAAGAACTGAAAGCTCAGCTACAGGAATTAACTGATAAAGGCTTTGTAAGACCTAGTTATTCACCATGGGGCGCGCCAGTGTTATTTGTGAAAAAGAAGGACGGTTCCATGAGATTGTGCATAAACTATCGACAGCTTAACAAGGTAACCATCAAAAACAAATATCCATTACCTAGAATAGATGATTTGTTTGATCAATTGAAGGGAGCCACTGTGTTCTCTAAGATAGATTTAAGATCCGGATACTATCAGTTGTGAGTTAAAGAGTTAGATGTTCCAAAGACTGCTTTCCGAACTAGGTATGGTCACTATGAGTTTCTTGTGATGCCATTTGGCTTAACTAATGCTCATACTATTTTCATGGATTTAATGAACCGAATTTTTAGACCTTATTTGGACAAGTTTGTAGTCGTGTTCATTGATGACATCCTGATTTATTCTTATGATGAGACTGAGCATGCAGAGCATTTGAGAATAGTTTTATAGATTTTGAGAGATAATCAGCTTTATGCCAAGTTTAGCAAAAGTGAGTTCTAGTTACGGGAAGTTTGTTTTCTTGGACATATTGTCTCAGGTGAAGGTATTAGAGTTGATCAGAGTAAGATTTCAGCAATTGTTGATTGGGAACCTCCCAAAAATGTATCAGAGGTCAGAAGTTTTCTTGGTCTTGCCAGTTATTATAGACGATTTGTAGAGGGATTTTCCAAGATAGCTACTCCACTGACAAGATTGTTACAGAAAGCTGTCAAGTTTGAATGGACTGAGAAGTGTCAACAGAGTTTTGACAAGTTAAAAGTATTGTTTACTAAAGCTCCTATTTTAGTACAACCAGAACCGGGTAAAGAGTTTGTGATTTACAGTGATGCAACCTTGAATGGATTAGGCTATGTACTTATACAGGAAGGAAGGGTAATTGTTTATGCCTCTAGACAGTTAAAGCCACATGAGAAAAACTATCTGACACATGATTTAGAGCTAGCTGCTATTCTATTTGCATTGAAAATCTGGAGACATCACTTATATGGTGAGAAATGCCGAATATTCACTGATCACAAAAGTTTGAAGTACTTGATGACTCAGAAAGATCTGAACTTGAGGCAAAGAAGATGGCTAGAGTTGATTAAAGATTATGAGCTAGTGATCGATTATCACCCGGGTAAGGCAAATGTTGTTGCTGATGCTTTGAGTAGAAAATCGTTATTTGCATTGAGAGCTTTGCACACTAGTTTGGCATTATCAGATGATGGTTCTATCTTAGCTGAGTTGAGAGCTAAATCGACGTTTCTTGAAGAAATTTGTGAAGCTCAGAAAGATGACAGTGAGTTGCAAGCCAAAAGAGTTCAGTGCGAGTCAGGTGTAGAGTCTGATTTTTAGATCGGTTCTGACGGTTGTTTGTTGTTCAGAGATAGAGTATGTGTACCAAAGAATGATGAGCTTATTAGGAAAATCTTACAGGAAGCACATAGCAGTTCTTTGTCTATTCACCCAGGTAGTACAAAGATGTATAATGATTTGAAGAAAATGTATTGGTGGACAGGAATGAAAAGAGATATTTCAGAGTTTGTTTCTAGATGTTTGATCTGTCAGCAGGTGAAAGCCGAACATCAGGTACCTTCAAGTTTATTGCAGCTTGTATTAGTTCTCGAGTGGAAATGGGATCGAGTTACTATGGATTTTGTGACAGGATTGCCTTCGACACCGAGAAAGAAAGATGCAGTATGGGTTGTGATTGATAAGTTAACAAAGTCGACTCATTTTATCCCAGTTCATATCGATTATTCACTTGACAAGTTGGCCGAGTTATATATTTCAGAGATTGTGAGATTACATGGAGTACCGTTATCGATTATCTCAGATAGAGATCCGAGATTTGCCTCATAGTTTTGGAAGAAATTGCAGGAAGCTTTAGGTACAAAGTTGAGTTTTAGTACAGCTTTCCATCCTCAGACTGATGGTCAATCAGAGAGAGTTATTCAGGTACTTGAAGATATGCTTAGATGTTGTGTATTGGAATTTCAAGGTAGTTGGGAGAAATATTTACCGTTAATAGAGTTTGCTTATAATAATAGTTATCAATCGAGTTTGAAGATGGCACCTTATGAAGCTTTGTATGGATGTAAATGTCGCACACCTTTGTATTGGACAGAGCTTAAGGAAAATTAGATTTACGGGGTTGATTTAGTCAAAGAAACAGAAGAGAAAGTAAAAGTCATCAGAGATTGCTTGAAAGCAACTTCAGATAGACAGAAATCCTATGCAGATTTGAAAAGAAAAGAAATTGAATTTCAAGTTGGTGATAGGGTATTCTTGAAAGTATCCCTGTAACATCCTAGATTAGGGGTTATGCGTTCGTGTGTAATTCATGAGATAGTGGGCTCAGTTGGTGTGTTGGATGTGTTCTAAGGAGTTCTAGGAACCCTAAGGTGCATGGAAATGTATGGAAATGTATGGAAATGTATGGAAACGTGTGGAAATGTATGAAAATGTAAGGCAATGTATGGAAATGTAAGGAAATGCTTTGGAAACGTTAAGTTTAAAAGAGGAAAGTGAACATTTTTGGAAACTAGGGGATGTAAGGAAATGATGTGGAAATGATTCAAAAGAGGAAAGTAAACATTTCTGGAAACTTGGAAATGTAAGGAAATGTCAAGTTTAAAGAGCCAAACGAAATTTTTTGGAAACTTGGAAATGTAAAGAAATGTCAAGTTTTAAGGCTTAAAAAGAGAAAACTAAGGCAAGGTGGCCTTAAGAAAAATAATAGGAGGAATTTGACACACAAACAGGCTTGGAAAAGTGGCCTGGAAATGCCACTTAAGGCCCAGGTAAGTGACGCCACCTACATGAGCAAGGGGGCCTGAGTTCGAGTCACATGGGAAGCAAATAAAAGAAATTTTATTTTTGCTTCCAGAAGAAGTGAGGTGGACGGCACAAGCTATTTAAAAAGGAAGAGTTTTATTCTCTTTAAAATTCGGCTAAATGATGGATAAATAAGGGATTTATTTATCATTATTTTCAAGAGATAATGGTTGGATTAAATTCTTTTATTTAGTGATAATACAAAGGATAAAGCTATCAAATAGAAGAGTAGTGGCCAAGTAAGGGACTCTAGCTAGTAAATTCGGCTATAAAAGGAATAGAGAGGCCATTCAGCATTATTTACTCTTCCTTGATAACCTCTGCCGAATTTTCTCTGCAACCCCTATTCTTTTCTTCTTCATTCTTCTCCTCTCAATTTTCCAAAAGCCGAAAGCTTCCTAAGATCAAGGCCATAGCCGAATAGTTTGAGACTTCAAGCAAAGGAACTGTCGATATCTAAAGTAAGGGTAAGATTAAATTTAGTTTCCATTCTTTCTACTTTTAGAATTATCGAAATCTAGGGCTAATCCCATTAATGTTCATGGTTGCTGAAACTTGGAAGGAGAAGTTCTTTTCCCGAAGGTACACCATAAGCCGCGTGTTCCCTAGTTATTCAGTGAGTTTCGGGATTTAAAATCCACAAGGTAAGTGTCTATAGCATTCGGCCAAGGCCTATTTTAGTAGTTAGATCTATTATTATGTGTTTTAAGCCGAAAACTAACAGATTCAAGGGATCTAGTGAGTAGCCGATTTCAAAGGAGAAGAATACAAGTTTTCGGGATTTGACTATAGTCAATTCGACAACAAGGTAGGTTTTAAGAATACAAATCCTACTAGGATTTGGTTTTATAGGCTTTTATGCTAACATATTAAGGTTACCAAATGTAGGAATTGAGATCTAAAGCAATAGATCGGTTTTTTTGGGATTTCAAGGAATTCGTTAAGCAAATCAGGTGTGTACCCCACACTAACTTTTAATATGTTATATGGCAAATATTTAATATATGAATGTATAAGAATGTGAATGTGGCTAAAATACCCTAATGTGGTACAAAGTACTCAGGTACGTTTCCTACTCCTACTAGGATTACGAAATATGTTATATTTTAACATGTGAAAAGTGACATGAATGTGAATTTAAGTATGATATGCATGATATGAATAATATGGGGCATTCGGGTTATATGAGAAAGGGGAAGTGAATGTGGTGACTTCGGTCTCACTATCTGAATGTGGTGACTTTGGTCACATTATCTGAATGTGGTAACTTCGGTTACATTATCTGAATGTGGTAACTTCGGTTACATTATCTGAATGTGGTGTCTCATGACACAATTATCTGAATCTGATGGCTATGCCACGAATTTATATGGGCGATGAGCACGTCGACTGCAGCGACTGCCTTCGATGGTGTGTAGCGGAAGGAGGGTTGACTTAGTAGTCCCCACGGTGTGCAGGTTGGTACGGGGATGTGTAGCGGATGGCATCTAGGTTTGGGTATGGGTTGCATCATTATTTTATCTGTATATGAATGTGCATATGATACGTTATGGTATGCCTGATCTATTAAATTTTAGTGTTGTGTACACATTGAGTCTATTGACTCACCCCGTTGTGGGAACATTTTTCAGGTGATGAACAGTGATGGACCGGGACGGTAGAACTTGTGGTGGCCATGCTCAGCTTGAAGTTTTATTCAAAATGGACATTTTATTTTATTTAAGTACCTAAGAATTTTATTTTGGGATTATTTGATGTAATAAGGCCATAAGGCCATAGTTGAATTTCTTTATTTCTTTTTACTTTTATTTATTATGTTTACAAATTACTATTTATGGATCAACAAATTTATTTTAAAATAAACTCTAAGTATTTTGTCACCTGAAATAAATGGATTTCAATATAAGATAAATTTGGTTTTCAACACAAGCCCAACCCAAAACATTATTTTCTTTAAAATTGCTCAAGTTTTTCCTAAGGAACAAAATAACTTTGAATCGGTTTACTTGAGGAACATACCAAATCTGGTCAAAGCTCGTGGGCCGGGTTTGGGGTGTTTCAATCCCCGTGGAAGAAAGTTCTCAGATTTGGTAAGAAAGGCAAATTAAGTCCCCGTTTTATTGGACCGTTTGAGGTGATCGAGAGAGTTGGGCCATTGGCATATCGATTGGCTTTGCCGACTGAGTTAGAGAAGATTCATAATGTGTTTCATGTGTCTATGCTTCGTCATTATCATTCAGATCCATCACATGTGATTTCGCAAACAGAGGTTGAGATTCAGACAAATATGACTTACGGTGAAGAGCCAATAAAAATTCTAGCTCGAGAGGTTAAGCAATTAAGGAATAAAAGTATTGCACTTGTGAAAGTATTATGGAATAGGCATGGAATAGAAGAGGCTACATGGGAGCCCGAAGAGACTATGCGAAAACAGTACCCAAATCTCTTTATAGGTAAGATTTTCGGGGACGAAAATCCCTAAAGGGGGAGAAATGTAACATCCCGAAATAGGGCCTAAACGGAATAGTGGTTTCAAAACCACAAATCCGAGTCAGTAAAATATTTTAATGTTATTTTTTGTGCCGTTGATATGTGATTAAGCATGTGGTAAATTTTCGTGAGCTAATTTATCTGTCTGTGTGTTTAATTTGAAATAAGGGTTTAATCGCGTAAATTGAAAATTTGATGGTTAGATGAGATAGTGCTTAATTGTTGATGTTTTAATAAATTTGAACCTTAAAGTAGCAATTTGGCCATAAAGGAAGGTTAGTGGTCGGTTGGTATGCATGAAATGATGATTAAACTGTTTATTATTTCTTTAGGTGAAAATGATACATTATTTTAACATGTTGGTAGTTATAACAGAATAAAATAAACAAAATGAAGGAGAAAGGTGCATAATGGCCGGTCATGATGTGTTTGTAATAGTGAGTGGAATTTTTATTATATTTTATGTTAAAATATGTTAGTTTAATATATGTTATAGTAATGTAATTGATAAAAGATGAATAAAAGATGAAAGTGTTCATCTTTTCTCATGGTTGGCCGAAACTAAGAGAAAAGAATAGGGAGAAGAAGCTTTGTGATATTCGGCCTTTACAAGCTCAATAGGTAAGTGATTTGAGTTCGGTTTTTAATAATTTTTACGTTTTTGAGATCGTTACTAAGTTATCTACAAAACCCATGTTGAATTTTTGATCTTGGTGAACATTTTGAATTATGCCATTGTTGAAAGCTTGTGTATTTTGATGTTTGATGGTAGATTATGCATGTTAATGAGTAGAGGAACGATTTTTATTAAGTGATTTTCGGTGAAAAACGAGCTAATTGGTAAAAGTTGTTATTGTTCATGAGTATGTGTTATAGTAAGAATTTGAAGTTGCTATAGAAGGGAAAAATGTTCAGCATGCTATAAAACATAAGAATAAGGGCTGAAGTTTAATTTTCGAGCTTTGGGGCAAATGTGTAAATATGTAAAAGTTTAGGGGCAAAATTGTAATTTTGCCAAAGTTAGAGTTAAGGACTGTTTTAGTAAATGTGAGTATTAAATAAGCTAAATTTGCTATTATAGATCAAGAAGAACAAAATCCAGAGTTAGATCGAGGAAAGAAAAAGATAGTGGACTAAATCGATATAGTTTATCGTATTCTGTTTCGAGGTAAGTTTGCGGTAAATAAATGCAATATTCTATTATTTTACATTTAATATTATTAAATTTCAGCATTTACATATTTATTCTGTAAATTTATTATTTAAAGACTCAAGTATAAATTGACGGAAAAGCTATCTCAGAAAGTTCCGGTTGAACCTTAGGAATGTGTAGGATACAAATGTCATGACATTAGGGTTTAAGGAAATCATGTAAGACCATGTCAAGACATGGCATTGATAAGTTACTATAAGGCAAAGGTCCCATGTAAGACCATGCCAAGGCATGGCATTGGTGAGTTCATAAGGCAAGGATACCACGTAAGACCATGTCAAGACATGGCAATGGTTAAGTTTCATATAGAAAGGTACCCGCGCATCCTTAGTATTCCAAGTGGTTCATCGGGAAAATTCAAAGAGTATACCAAAGTAAAGGTAAGACAAGTTCAAGCTAAAAAGGTAAGGTAAGACAAATTCATGTTAAAAGGTACAGGTAAGAATATAAGTTTAAGTATATTGAGTTAAAAGCTTAAGTGATCTTGATAAGAAAAGAATAAGATAATTCATTAAGAATGTTGTTATCTATTTACATGTAAACTTACTAAGTTTTATGCTTACTCCCATTCTTTATTTTTTTTTATAGCATTGCAAGCCAACTCGGGGATCGAAAGGACGTCAGAGATCGTTACACACTATCAAAAGAATTATATTGGTATTTTGTGACTCGAATGTTTTAAGTTATGGCATGTATAGGGACTTAGCCATTTTGTACGTATGACCTTATGATATGGCTTAATATTGCCTTGTAAATGCTTGGTAATTATTAGCCATTAAAATGGTTAATTAAGAACATGTTTTGGATGTTATGAAATGCCTACTTGATAGTTATTTTAAAGAAATTATGTAATTATATGCAGGGGAATAGTTGGACAGCAGCAGTGACGTGATTTTGAAAAATCACCAAAAATAGTAGAAATGGAATTAGGTTGTGAATAAGATATAGAATTAAATCTTATTGAGTCTATTTTTATATAAAAAAACAGTGTAGGAGAAAGAGTTGTATATTATGAGATAATTGATTTTTAGTAAAGAGAGGTCGGAACTGTCAAACTGTGTAATAGAAGAGACTTTAACTAATAAACTGTACTAATTGGCCACACCAAAAATTCTGGAAAAATTACAGTAAGAATATATATGAGTCTAATTTCAAGGAAAATTTACGTATCTAGATTTTGAGTTTCGTAACTCAAGTTATAATTGATTTAGTGAACATGACGTAGATGGACAGTTTTAATTTTTATGCCCCGAACTAGTAAGTTAAGTCTAGTAATGCCTCGTGCTCGACTCCGGCAACGGTCTTGGGTAAGGGGTGTTACATTTTTAGATTGGTTGAATGATTGGTTTTTGAATTACTTGATGTCTAAGATTGCAAGGAATGGTAAACTTGATTTTAAGGTTCATTTTGAGTCCACAAGGCCAGACACACTGGCGTGTGACTGGACCGTATGAGACACACGACTAACACATGGGCGTGTGATTTGGCCGTGTGTCCCCTACAACATAAAAATTTAAAATAGAATGCTCAGGTATTTCCACACGGGCAAAGACACGGGCGTGTGTCTCAGCCGTGTGTGTCACACGACCTAGCACACGGACGTGTGGTTGGCCGTGTGATCTAAGTCAGAAAGTTACATGGGGTCGGACACGGCCTGAGACACAGGCGTGTCCTATGGTCACACGAGCATGTCCCTGGGTCACACAGGCATGTGTCCCCTGCACTTAGGGAAAAATTTTGAAATTTTGCAAAAAATTTCTTGAGTACTCGAATTAGTCCCAATTTGTTCTAATACATATTTTGGGCCTCAATGGCCCATAAAGGGGTTATATGAAAAGTCTGGTAATGCTCTGTAACCCTATTTTGACAACGGATAAGGGTTAGGGGTGTTACAGTAAAGAAGTCAACAGCAGCCTTGGAGTCAAGCTCACGCATAATATCTTCTAACCAGTCAATGCAACGGACATAGTTTTTGTCAAGAAGCCTATTATTTAAACCCCTGATTATGAGGGTTTCACGAACCTTCGGGCACTCTTTTAGACATGGAGAAGCATTTCCTCACTGTTTTTACATCTCGGACAAGTTGTAGAAAAGTTTTAACGGATACGAGCAATGTTAGTGTATGTGGGTAAAATATGACAGCCAATTCTCCTGCTGAAAACTTTAATCTTGGGAAGCATTTTAAACTTCCAAATAATTCTCCAGAAAAGCCTGTGAGGGCCAAAACCAATTCTCTTTAGAGATAGCCAGGAGTAGGCGGACTTCGATGTATAAACCCCATGAGGGTTTTGTAACCACGTTCTAATATCTTTAACATCATTAGTAGGAATGAGTAAATTGCAAATACACTCCCCTATTTCTCTCCCATAAAGCTTGATGACCTTATCCCTTTTCCACCGCTTTTGATCTTGGTACCACAAATTATTAACCTTTTTTTCGTCGTTAGTTAATAATGGCCGACAAATAGAGTCCCCATTAAGCCCCTCAATAACCCAATGGTCCCACTGAATTTCGATCGTGTTACCGTCCCCAACTTGCCAAATAAAACCATCATTCAATGCTTTCGCCGCTTTTGCTATACTAGTCCAGGTAAACAACGGTTTATCACATAGCTTGGGTCTGAACATGTCCCCTTCAGGAAAATATTTAGCACTCAGCACCTTAAAACATAAAGTGTCATTGAAGTTTATAAGCCTCCACACTTGTCTTCCTAAAAGAGCCAAGTTGAATAAGTGCATATCCCGAAAGCCAATGCCGCCCATCCTTTTTGGATAACATAAACGATCCCCAGCCATCATGTTCCAGACGCGGGTCTTCTCGTTCTTAGTCCACCACATTCGGCTCATTTTCGAATAGAGCTCCTCAATGGTTCCTTTTGGGGCAAGAAAAACAGAGAACGCATAAGTTGGTTTAGACTGGAGGATGGCTTTAAGGAACATCTCTTTCCCACCGTAGGATAACAAACATTTTGACCAGCTATTGACCTTACAAGTGCATCGATTGATAATATTAGTGAAAGCTGCTGACTTTTTTCTCTTAATAGGTAATGGTAATCCTAAGTATCTATCGAGAGCATCAACCATGCGCATGCCGAGCATAGAACAAAAAATATGTCTTTCAACCAAAAGAGTTTTCGGGCTAAACATAATCATAGATTTAACGTTATTAATCTTTTGGCCTGAAACACTTATAAACTTATTAATAATATTGACTATTTCCTCAACATCCCTTTTTTTATTACGAATGAAGAGGAGTGCGTCATCGACAAAGAAAAAAGGTGACTTATTTTTGACCTATTAATACTAGCCTGAATTCCTTTTAGCATATTTTCATTCTGTGCTCAAATTAGCAATTTAGAGAAGGCTTCCATGCAAAATAAAAAAAAGGTAGGGAGAGAGAGGATCCGTTGAGTTGTATTTAACAACATAGCAGACCGAACAGACGTAACTCATTATCTTTATCACCCACGCATCAGCGTAGCCCATATTGTGCATAACCTCTTCAATGAATTTCCACTCTACCCGATCATATGCTTTGCTCATATCAAGCTTGATCGCGAAACCCTTGTTGGGCCTGTTCTTGGCACTTTGAAGGTAATGGACTAGCTCATGGGCAATCAGTATGTTGTCGTGGATCATTCTTTTGGGAACAATAGCGCTTTGATTTTGGCTAATACACATCGGGAGAGTATCTTTCAATCGGTTTGCAAGCACCTTGGCCACTATTTTGTACACCACTCTGCACAAACTAATCAGGCAGAAATTAGTCATATCAATAGGCTCTTTAATTTTAGGGATAAGAACAATAATAGTCTTGTTTAAACTATCCACATTTCTATCACCCCTAAGAATCTCCTAACATAACTTAATAATATCCTCCCCCGCCACGTCCTAATTTTCTTTGTAAAAATTCCCCGACAAACTGTCAATTCCCGGGGCTTTCATAGGGTCCATTTGATTGAAAGCTTCCATAATCTCATTATTTGTAAAATCCTTCATCAGTCTTTCATTCATCTATCCTGAAATGCAATTCTTAATATAGTCAAGATTTAACACTTCAACATTTTGTAAATTTGACTCAAATAAATTTTAAAAATACTCCCTAGCCACCTCATAAATATCTTTGGTGTTTTCCTTCCAGTGGCCATGCATGTCTTTCAATCTCTCAATACTGTTTTTTTTCTTTCTATTTGTAGCTCTAACATAGAAAAACTGGGTATTTCTATCACCCTTCTTAAGCCAATTGACTCTCGAATGTTGTGCCAGATATTTCTCCTCGTTGTCCAGCAGCTTTCCCAGCTTTAACATCATAGCCTTAAGCCTGTTACCCACGACGTGCTTCCTAGGCTATCGATGGTTCTATTGATTTTCACCTGTAAAGTTCCAATCTGATTGAGCATATTTTTGTATCTATTGTACTGCCAAACTCCCAGGTCCTGACCCACCTTCTTAATTTTCCCTATAACATCCACATCACCATTCTGCCACACATTTTTAATAATATGCTTAACTTTATTCTCTTTGGCCCAGCAGACATCGTATCTAAAGTTGAGCCTAGGGTCTCTTGTCCTCTCTCTCAGCTTACGACCCTTAGTGTCTAGAAAAATAATGTCATGGTCAGAAGTGGATTGTCGGATAACCTTGGTCTCCATGAACGGAAAACACGCCACATTATTTGAAGAAATCAAAAAGCAATCTAGTCTCTCCTTTACCAAAGCGTCACCCTCTCTGTTGTTTACCCATGTATACCACCCTTTGTCCATTTTCAAGTCAACCAACGAAAGCTTATCCACAATCGCGCGAAAGTCATCGATCAAAGTTTTTGGTTTCCTCCTTCCCTCCTCTTTTTTCACATTGTCAAGAATCGCATTGAAGTCTCCTAGGAAGATCTACTTTTCCTTTACGGACTTTCCCACCTTCCTTAACATATCCCACGAACTCTGTCTTTTGTTAGGATCAGCATTCCCGTAGAAGCCCATGAAACGGATAGACTTGTCATTATCCAAGTGAACCAGAGAATCAATATGGTTGTTAGAATAATTTTTTATCTCGACCTTTATGCCTTCTTTCCACATCATGACCAAACCTCCACTTTTGTTGATTGCATTAACAGCCAAGCACCCCTCCATCCTGCATTTGCTACGAATAGAGACAAACTTATTGGTATGAACTTTAGTTTCACAAAGAAAGATAACCTCAAGATCACTCACAACAAGAAGTTGCTTAAGCTTACGAACCATCGCAGGATTCTCAATCCCACGACAGTTCCAGCAAAGAATCCTCATTGCTCTTGGCGAGGCTAGTCGCCAGCTGCCGCCTTGCAGGGTGAAACATTTTTCAGCAATCTCCTCCTCACAATCTTAGATGGACTCTCATATGTGTTATCTCCGTTTGATCCCCTATGTCTCTTTTTCTTTTAAACCTTCCCAGTCCATCACGCATTAATTTATGACTTCTCTTTTCCAAAGGGGAGTTAGATACCGAGTTTTCTTCACATCCTTTTTTTTTTCCTTTTTGCATCATTTGCCTATTGTCGTCCCTTATGTCTATTTTACTCTCCTCTTTGTCCTCATTCGGAGGCTCTTTGTTTGCCATTATTTCAATACCGTTTCACCATATGCCTCTGTCTTGGTTCGAAGCCATTATATTAGCCCTTATCCAGGTTTCGTATTGGAAGTTTAAAATATTAGATTCCAAGGCACCATCCATGTTTTTTGCACTTTTTTTGCTGTATAACCAATTAATGCACAGTAGTAGCAAAAATCTAGTAATCTCTCGTACTTGAGCACGCATAAGATTTCGACCCCATTTTTTCCCACTAGCTTCACAACTCTTTGCAGAGGGTTTGACACATTAATTTCGATTTTCAACCTTAAGAATTAGGTCCAGCCTCCATTTATATCTTTCCAGTCGATTGCCACCAGCTTTCCTATAGCATTGCTGACATCCAACGTTGTTTGTCATCCATGTATTCCAAAGGAATGTTGTAAACCCACAACCAAAAAGGAGATAGATTGAACTTGTATATGTCGATGTCTTTACCCTTAATGAATGGCATCATAGCGAATAAGCAATTGTCAAATAGCCATGGGATAAGGTTGAGGATTCTGCTTCTGTCTTCCAAGCATCCAAATTTAATAATTATCGCATCTTCTTTCAGGGATACAAAATTTACCTCCTCTTTCGTGAACCATAACGACCTGAATACCCTATACATCACCTCTCTATTCGGTTTCTCCTCTGCCATTATTTTTCCTACCGCCCATGCTTCGAAGCCTTGAAAATTGTTAATGTTATTGGTGCTTATGACTTGGACCGACTCTTCTTCAAAAAATTTTAATCTTTCTAGCATCGCGTTAATGTCTTCAGCCATCGTGAATCTTGTCTCAATAAGATACCAACCCCCCAGATCACTAAAAGGCAAAAGCGATATCACCTTGAAAGAAACACAAGAAAGAAGAACAGAAAGCCTAAGGTCGAGGTTAAAACACAGCCTTACAGAGTAAGAGGAAAACAAAGAAAAACAAGAGCAGAGAAAAACGAAAACTGCAAGAAGCCTAAAGAAAAAGCCGCATACAATAAAAGGAAAAAGAGAAAATGACAGGCAGACAAAAACCTGGTTCAGGCTCAACAGGGTTCACTAAGGGTTAATTAAAAAGGAAGGATTTTTATGGGATAAGTGAGTTAAAACCTAAGTGCCTTTATCATCTCAGTTTATCAAATCAAAGGTGTGGTCTCGACATGCATAATCAAAGCAAGTTCTAGAATAACAAGTCAAGTTTACACACTCATAACCAACAATAGAATGAGCATGAAAAATGTATGCTCTAAAGGCTCAAAATCTCACAAAAAATCATGGTTTTGATGTCAAACTTGCAAATTTAAAACTTCAAGATAATACCTCAATTTAGGGAAACAACCTAAAAACTTTTAATATCTGAAAAATAACTTATCATGCTTGATTCTCTCATGTCTTAAAGTTTAAATAAACCAATGCACAAATATCTACAAATTAATCCAAAACAACATCAATAAAAATTCCAAATAGACAAAAGTTCACTCTAATAGACGTATGAGAAAAATTACTTAAACACAAAAAATTTAGGGATTTTCTAATAATTATATAAATAACCTCCCCACACTTAATATGTACATTGTCCTTAATGTACAAACAAATATAAACATAGAATAAGCAGAATATCATAAGAGAGGGAGAAAAATGAAATTGTCCTGAATATGGATGAAATTGAAAGAATAGTGAAAACCAGAATTGTAGGCAATTGAAAGTGAAGTGCATGATTCTGTGCAAACTAATAAGAAAATAAACACAAATAGTGAAGAATATTAGAAGGTTACAACTCAATTAGAAACAACCATAAAGGTTAAAAATATAGTTCAAAAGATAATAAACAAAAGAAGTTTAAGAACATAAAAATAAAACAACTAAAAATAAAAATAAAGATTAAAAATAAAAATAAAACTAAAAAAAACTCAATGATCCTCATTGTTAGAGGTATTGGTATCGTGAGTCGCCAGTGCTGAAGAGGATATATGGAGGTGTTGACAAATCTGCTGCAAAGTCCAATCGATACTGTCAAACCTAATTGATGAATTATTTAACTTCTATTTTACACACATAATTGACGAATTCTATTATTCAACTTCTGTTTTACATGATAAATACTTTATTATTGTTCTCAATTATGTGTGCTTATTTCTTATTTTAATATTTCTGGGATATTAATTCATGTTTAATGTGCTTAATTCAGTGGAGCAAAAGTCCCTATTTAAGAGTAGATCTAACATAATTGAGTGGAGTTGCATGCAATCCTAGAAATAGGATGACATAAATCTACCGGATTAAAGTCAAATCTAATAGGGGAATCCATAGATCGAGTTAATGCGATAATAAGGGTTTTAATTAGAAAGAGATTTCAATTAATCAACCTAGAGTCAGTTGCTTCTACTCTCGAAAGAGATATCAGCATAATTTAGGAATTTTTACGGATCAAGACACCAAGTGAATAAATCGTTTAAATCAGATTAATAATAATAGAATGAGTCTAGGTGGATTCTTTTTTGGGTATTGTCTCTCTCATTGGTTATCTTTTGATTATTTTCCTGATTCATTCTCTGTTGCGTACTTAGTTAAATTAGTTTAAAAATTTTAGACTAAAACTCATCACTCCAAATTGTCGGCTAAATAATAAGAAAACGGTAATTACTAATACTTTTAGTTCTCGTGGATACGATATCTCTACTCACCGTAGCTATACTATTATTCGATAGGTGTGCTTGTCTTTGTCATAAATTTTAGTTAGTACAGAGAACACACATCACCTAAAGGCTTCCCTGTCGTTCAATTGCAACTAGTATTCTAGTGCCCCGATCCAATATAACGTAGATATCAGGTTGGGGGCAGACATACCTCCTCAACCTAGAAAGAAAGAAATCTCAATCGTCTCCTAACTCCTCCGGTGTTGTTGCAAACATAATTGGTAGGATCCTCCCATCACCATCCTGTGCCACAACTAGCAATAGTCGATGGGTACATCTACCATACATAAAGGTACCGTCAATTTGTACCAATGACTTGCAATACTGAAATGTGTTACAAAATTGCTTAAAGCTCCAAAATAGATGCTTGAATGCTTGGCATCCATGGAGCAAGCGGCCGTTGTAGTATGCAGGAACCATTTCAAGGTTTGTTACGCAACCTGGGACGTACCTCTCTAGCAACTGACACCACTGCCACACCTCATTGTATGAAGCGTCCCACCCATTGTGCATCTTCTCTAATGCCTTTTGCTTAGCTATCCATGCTTTGCGGTAAGAAGGTGTGTACTTGAATTGGCTACGAATATTGGCAATTAAGACCGACACAGTAGTCATGGGATCCACTTTCACCATCGATAGTATTAAGCCTGCTATCATCTCTAAATCCATCTTGGGATGATCTTGTGAAACACTTGTCAACTTATGAGTACGTTAAATAATGCAACATTAAATAATAACAATAATATTCAAAAACCCTAAACACATAGTGATACTGTACTAGAGGCAACACACGTATGCGGACTGGTGAACTTCTTTATCTCCCATAACCCTATCCTCTTCTTAACCGAAGCCATGATTTTCTATGAACATGTATCATCTCGCATCGCACACTTGGCCTCGAACTTCTTGGATTTGGATTTAACTATGTGGTAGTTAACCCCGTTCATGATGCTGTATTACTTCAATGCATTGAGAAAACCATCCTTACTAGAAAACTCCTTACCAACTTCCAATTCACCCGAATCCAACGACGAACTTGTGTGGTCATGCCTTCTGTATGGCAGATCTGGAAACTCCAACACATCATCTGCCGATAGATCGACATTATGCAAGTGCGCTGGAGGCGAGTATGTCGTGAATCGCGGATCTTCTTCTCCTTTATCTGAACCCCCTTCACCATCTTCAGGTTCAGTTGGAATAGGTTCCGATTTAGAAAATAATGCAACTTCTGCACCATCGGCACCAGGCTCCCAAGGTGGATCCACATCGGAGTCATCATCCAACCCACCAACATCTGCAATGTAGGAGGTCCCCTCGCCGACGAACGTCGTAGGGAGTACATCATCCATTCTCGTGTACGTTTTAGAACGTTCCCAATCATATGTGAATTACCAACCACTAGAAGTTGATGCCATTCCCCAATAAGTATTTCCAGCATTGAACATCGACCCACCGAGATGCATGTCCCATCCACTAATAGAGTGTTGTATAGGGATTGTGTATTCCGTCCTACCACCAAAAAATAGGCAGTTTCGTGTTCTGCCTCTTACTAACGGAGTGTTAGGTAGGGATCGTGTATTCCTCTCGAACAGTAGTATAAGTTGAAGTCGCAAGTGCTTCATTTGGCGTTGAAAATTCCACATATAACTCAAGATAGGGTGATCCACTAGCGAGGTGTGTCTGTACTATCGCCTTCTAGCCACGAGCACCTTTGATACCAAATAAGTCATATGTCGCGTGATCAGGCGAAGCACAAAATCAATACTTAATAGACGAAACTCTCATTGGTGTGGTTCCGAAGATTTTGCACCTAATTCTTTTACGAAGTTTTGTCAATTATATGTTCTGGTTAAAAACCAATCGCTCTGTGTTCTCTGATAAAAAAACAACGTCATTCTCAGTGTCACGGGCCTCACCGTCATAGTAAATAACAGCACTAATACGTCTAGTCATTTTCAACCAAATTACCTGTCGAAAGAAATTTAAAACAAAAAACATTATGCAAAAATATAATGATTCGTATAAATATTAACACGATAAATCAACTTATACCTTCTCAACTTATTCAATTTCTATTCTTCTGAACTTCTTCAATTTCTCTTGCTGCAACTTATGCAACAAGAGAATGAAATTTAGGTCATTTATAGCCTAATGGATAGTGGGATGCATTGTCACCAACACTACTGAAAAGAGCGTCCAGCTAGGAGCTTTTTCAGTACTTTTGTTGACAGTGCATCCTGCGTGAAGTGTTTTTCAACCTCAACTATTAGATTTCCCCTAAAACCCAGGATTATTTTCAGAATCAATAGTACAAAAAAAAGTCCAGCTTGAAGCTTTTTCTGTACTATTACTGATTGTTAAAAAAAAACAAAATCCATCTTTTCAAAATAATTTTTCAGAACACATTACGTCAAATTTATTTTTTCATATCCTATCTTGTCAAATTTATTTTTTCCAGAACAATACTTAGCAATTAAAAAAAATTAAGCCCTAGACCTTAAACTCTAATTTATTTTTTTATAGAACCTTAAACCCTAAATATAAGCCCTAATTTGCAAATAACCCAAAAACCCTAATAAAAAATAAGGGGGAAAGCATGTCCCCGTCAGCGCTTTTTACAAAAGCGCGTCCACGTCAACGCGCTTTTGTTGAAACGAGGAAAAACACGTCCTTGTCAGCGTGCTTTTCTACGTTTTCCCCTTAAAACGCGACGCGTTTTAATGTTTTCGGCCCATTCCAGTAATTACTTTTTGGAGCAGCCTATTTCCGTAATAATTTCGGAAATAGGCTTTTTCTGGTACTATGCCCTAGATATTATTTAGCTCGATTTAATTTATTTTTAATTTTTATATATTATATGAAAATTAAATATATATATTAATATAAAAAATATATTAAATTGTTTATGTTTAAGAATTTAATAAAAATAATATATATACAAACACTAAATACTAAAAGTAGCATTTTTAAAATATAAAAATTAATATAAGATTGGATTAATAGCTTACAAATATAAAAGTTATATTTGTTGGCAAACCAAAATTACGGAATTATGTTAATGGGGTTTTTCAGACATATATATACCTAAAGGAAAATTTTATTTTTAAACTTATTACTTTTTAGATTATTTAGAAAAATATAACATATTTTATTTCCTGAAAAGTGAACACGTTATGTGATTTAATGTATAAATGGCATGTGACACTCTTTTAATTTATAAAAAAAAAAAAATCTTAAACCTATCATATTAGATGGCGTGTTCAATAGTATTTCGACATGTGACTGAATATTTAAAATGTTATTAAGAGAGTTCAAAATTTATTTTGGGGGGGGGGGTGTTGAGGTGTTATTGGGAGAGGGGAAAGTGAAGTATTTGCATATTCTCGTCACATATCGTTAGTTCAGTAAATATATTGTTTGAAGTGATTAATTAATTTTCTTTTCAATTATATTATTTTATATTTTTAAAATGAGGGTCTCATTCGATATTCAACTCATTTCCTAACATAATGGATTCACTTTTTTAAAAAAATAGTGTCCTCGTTTTCTAAATAATCTAAAAAAGAAAAATAAATTTTCATTAGCCATATATATATTCCTTAAAATTTATGTTAATTTTACACGTAAACTCTTTTTTGTCGAAACTAAAGTAATCCGCAGGAAATTTTCGAGGGATAAATGGTTGGCCACAAGATATGTTTTATTCCGGTAAGGATTGAACTCTCATTTTATGATTAAGGGATAAAATGATGGGTTTGGTCATTCTCAATTTCAAAAAGAAAAGGAATCTAGTGTTTCATTTGGGCTTCATCCTAAAACTGGGATGGTTTATATGGGCTTCAGGGTGAAACATTTCAAAATTTATGCTTTTAAGTTAAAAGCATATTTCTAAAATTGAATTCTAATAAAAATTAATTTCAAACACCTTCTAAAAAATAACTCAGTTTTACATAAGATAATATATTATATAATAAATAACATGCTTACGTGGATATGACACGTAATTAAAAACAAAATTAAAAACTCTAAAAAAAATGAATTTCTTTTATTTATCTTTCAAAAGAACCATCAAAATTGAAAATTTAAAAGTGAACTATAATATAAAAATTTTCTTTTATCATTTAGTGTGAATCTATAATTGGTTTCATTTTAAATCAATATTTTAAGTATTTTTATTTATGGGGATTATCCTTTATTTATCTTAACATTATATTTAAATTAATAAATTTATATTTTGTTCATTCATAAATGAAATATAATATAATATATTTATCATTTTAAAGTGGATATATAGTTTGTTTCATTTTAAAACAATATTTTGAATGATATCCTTCATTAATCTTAACATTATTATTTAAATTAGTTTGTATATACCATGAGTTGATGGTATGTATAAATTAAATTATTTTATTATTTATTTATACATTTTAAAAATTTAGATATAAATTAAAAAATGAAATTTTTTGGTTAGAGACTT